>JAGFMF010011861.1:11825085-11884420 GCA_019455555.1 Galemys pyrenaicus | reverse complement strand
TGCCCGCTGCTCCCCTCAGCAGTGTACTTCTGTTGATCTGCCTGTTCTGCTCCCCGCTCTCTGTGGTGAATCCTCTCACCCCCCTACACCTCTGGCCTGAACCCCAGTGCTTGTATGCATAAATAAATAAATCTTTAAAAAAAAATTGTTATCTTTTTTAAATTTTTAAAAATTTAAAAAATTTTAAAAATTCACATAAAATAAAATGCATTCATTTTCATGTACAGTTGGATGATTTTGACAAATGCTTACACATCTGTGTGATCACCATTCCAGTTGAGATCATATCCAGTCTTCCCTTCCAGTTGTCTCCTTTGTAAATAATACCACTACCCCCCCAGACCTGCCTCTAGACAATCAATGATGAATAAAGATGTTAAGCATTGTTTTGTGTGCATATTAGCACTTTTTCTTTTTTTATGTGGAATATTTGTTCAAATATGTTGTCCATTTTTATCTCAGTATTTTTGTTATCATTGATTTATAAGAAGAGGTCTTTATATACTCTAAGTTTGTCTTTCATCATATTTATGTGATTATTTCTTGTTTCATGATTTGCCTTTTTACTTATTTTTAGCAGTGTCAAAGAACAGAAGTTTAAATTCTGATGATCTACTTTATCAATTTTTTTTATTTTATATGACTTTAAGATATCCCAATATAGCAAGTTTCCTTCTATTTTCTACTAAAAGGTATATTGTTTTAGTTCTTATATTAGGTCTATGATGCATTGCAAGTTAAATTTGTGTATGGCATAAGATAAAGGTGATTTTTAAAACTATGACTTCTGTTATTCTAGTGTCAGTTATTAAAAATACTATCCTTATTTTTCTTGAATCAATTGAGTTTATTTCTATATTCTTTCTACTGTTTCATTAATCTCTATGTGTAATCTTAATACTGTTAAATTAATAGATTGTCTATATGATTTGAGCTTTATATTAAGGCAGAAATACTTTAGCTTTGTTCATCTTTTAAGATTACTACTATATATTTCAGAAGGATCATTGAGTCAGTTTGTCAATTCTTACTTAAGCATTGCTGGTATTTTTAGTTAGCTGAGATAACATTGAATCTATAGAGCAATTTGGGAAGAATTGGTGTCTTAATAATAGTGAATTTTCTTATCAGTAAATATAGTTTGTCAATCCACTATTCATATTCCTTTAATTTCTATTAGTAGTAGTTACAGTTTTCAGATGTTTGTCTTTTACATATTTTTCAACCTTATCCTCAGGTATTTTATGGTTATACTACTATAATAAAAGGTATTTTATAATTTTGAATTGCTTTTTAATAGCATGTATACATGTAATAGATTTTATGTTATATTTTTCATGTCTTATATTCTAAAATAACACCAAATTCATGTATTCTCAAAATTTTCTTTGTTGTTTCTGTACAAATTGCTATGTTCTTAATTATCTTATGTGTAAACAGATTTTTACCCTTTCCCTCTTACATCTGAGTGCTTTTTATTTCTTTTTCTTGCCTTTCTTTTCCTGAATAGGACTTTCAATACCATATTTAATAGAATTAATGATGGCTGTTCTCTATTTCTGGTGTGGAAGGAAAGCACTTAGTTTTTCACCATTAAGTATATATTAGCTATAAGGTTCTTTTATCTGGTCATAGAAATTACCTTCTATTTCTGGTCTATTGTCAGTTTTATCACTAATGTCACTGAATGTTTTAAAAAATCAACTGAAAACTATAGGCAATACCCAATTACAACATTGGTTTTCTCTTTTATTTTTAATTTAAAAATTACAAAATGCATTCATGTTATTCATGTTAAAAAGTGCTAAGTATTTTTATTCATCACCATCATAGCTTCTATTCTTTCTCTTTAGATAAATCTTTTTATTACTTTCTATTTGTTTTCTGAGTTTCTAAAATACAAGTACCAGAATCTATCAATATATATTCTAATTTTGTTTCATCTTTCAACACATAATATTCTATAAAATGATACTGTACATTGCTTTGTTTTCATTTTATAGGTCTTGAAAAGCTTTCCTTATTATGGTTGCTTTTGACTGGATATCATGTACCCCTAAAATTCATATATTGAAGCCTTAACCCCCGGTGTGATGATATTTGGAGGGGGGACCTTTGGGATATAACTAGGTTTAGATGAGATCATAAACATGGGGTTCCCATAATGAGATAGTCCTTATTTTTAAAAAAAGATGAAGAAACTGTCTCTTTTTGGTTTCCACCATGTGAAGAAATAGCTAAACGGTGGCAATCTCCAAGCCAAGAAGTGGGTCCTCCCAAGGACTCATCCTAATGGCACCTTGATCTTAGATATCCAGCCTCCAGAACCATATATTGTTTAAGTCACACAGACTATGCAAGCTAATGCAGTGCATAGAGAGATCCCTTATTGTTTCTTGTAGCTAAATCCATTTGTATGGATATATGATCATTTAGAAGCATAGTTCTCTTTCATGGAAATTTGGTTTGTTTCTAACCTTTTGTTGTTACAGGGATGCTGCTGTGGATAACTATGTCCATATGTCAATTTCCATAATTAGTAACTTAGTTCAAAGATACATGCTTTGTAACTTTGATAGTAAAAATTTGTATTACATTTTAATCTTATTACCAGGAATAGTGGGTATGTTGCTCAGATGTGATATGGTAAAGCTCTGTCCTACCCCTATTTAGATCCCATTCTTCATTTATTGTCCCAGCTCTACCTCATGTGCTCTTTCTAATTTAATTTCAACAATGTTTTTCAAATTAGACATATCAGAATATTATTTTGTTATAATTTTACAGAAATTAAAAATTAGAAATGAATCCCTTGGTTAGCAATTACTTGGAATTTACAACCAGTTACATTCAATTATTTTTACATTCAATTATTACATTCAATTATTTTACATTCAATTATTTTCATCCTTTCAACACATAATATTCTATAAAATGATACTGTACATTGCTTTGTTTTCATTTTATAGGTCTTAAAAAGCTTTCCTTATTAGGGTTGCTTTTGACTGAATGTCATGTACCCCTAAAATTCATATATTGAAGCCTTAACCCCCCGGTGTGATGATATTTGGAGGGGGGACTACTATTGTTCCTAGATTATTCTGAAAAATACATGTAAAATTACAACATAAAAGGATCGTTAGTCTTCTCCAGTACTTAGGTTGGAAAATATCTGCTATAAAATGCTTTATCTGGAAACCTTTCTTTGTGCTTCACTATTTCTTTAAGCTATTTCTCTTTTTCTTTGAGGAAAGGGGCTACAGTTCCACTTGGAAAAGAAGAAAAAGACAAGTGGAGTATTATCTAATTAATTGTCAAAAACAATCTCATTGGCTATAGTATCAAAGCATATTTTATTGAGCTGTTTTATGTACTCTGAGTAGACAACATACCTACTTTTGCTGTTGTCTAATGAAAAGGAATGATGGGAACTTTCACAAATCCACTAGATCTGGACTTCAAATATTACTTACCTATGACTAGGGCTGGCTCTGTATTTATGTTATATTAAAATAAATAAAATGCACATTTCATCACCTATGCATTTTCTCCTGAAAAATGAAACAAAACTAGAAACTATTATGCTGTAAATAACACTGCAGCTGACCAGTAAGTTCAAACAAAATAACAAACGTTGATAATACATTACCCAGCTTTCTCTGAAGTTTATGTTAATAGGCCCTTTTCACTCTATTCCTATCTTTTCTATCTTTGGATGTACCTCTGAAGACAGTACAAAAGGCAAAAGGGGAGATGTATGCCAGAAGAATAGAACTCACTGTACAGAAATTAAAAGTATGATGTTCCTTCCTCTAGAAGGAACAAGATGCAAGAGATTCTTGAGCAGCTTTAAATGGAGCAAATGACAATGTAAAATTTAAACAATCACATTTTAAAGAATGCTATAGAAATGTAAAACATGTCCTATCCTAGGTTAGATTTACGTTGCAAATAGTTTTTGATGTTAGTATGAGGGAGAAGACATTTAGGGTTGGGGATTCATAGAACAATAAATTCCCTCCTATAGTTTTTGTTTTGATGAAAATATATTTTATTCATTTATTATGAGATCCATGAAACATTTTTAGTTCGAATAACTTTTATAACTTTTTTTCTAATATTGAGCTAATTTATTGGTTATCTGACTTAAAATACTGGTTAAAAGCAATGATGTTGGCACTAACTCAATTTGGATTTTGGCTTCCCCACTTTTTAATAACTGGTTGTCTCATACATAAGCCCAATTTTTCAGAGGCACAATTTTCTCATTGGTGGAACAGACATAAAAATATCTACTTCATAAGATCATTTTTAGAAATAAATAATACACTTCAGTTTAGCTTTCTGACAAATAATTTTTTCATGAATGATAGTAACAATGAAGAGAACAAAAATTATCTTCCATTAGCATTATAGGTATACTGACTGAATATGAGGACATATACTTAGGAATGATTATTTTAGATTAAAAAACTGAGTATATGGCAAGACGATATATGTGTGTACACATATGTGTATACATGCACACCTATATATGCATATGCACAAATATAAAGTAATGGAGAAAAAGTCCTTCTGGTAGCAAGAGATAAATGTGCTCAATCTGCTTAAGTATGTTTCACAATTGTTATTATATTTGTATCTGTCTCTATTAGTACATTCCATAAGCATAAGCAATATTTCTAACACTGCATTTTCTGACTAACACATCTGCATGTACTTTAAAATCTGTTGGGGTGCTGGGCTCCCTGAAGTATAATGCTCTTAGTATAACGTAGGCTGGAAATCTTTCTGGGATAGCATCAAAACACATCAAGTGATTTCATGCATTACCCGCTGGCATTGCTCCCAGTGGGATAGGGTAGACACACACACACAAACATGGCTGTCGAAATAGGTTAAGATGAATCATCTGAAAAAAATTTTCAGATGAGGATTAGTGAGGACAGCCTACTAATTTTCATTTAAGTGTTTTGTGACCTCACTTGATATTAGACTGTCTTTTCAGGAATATACCACCTGCAAATTCTATTTCTTTATTAAATCCAAAGAGTTTAACTTTGGAGTAGATGACAGAGAGCTAAAAGGAAATGGGGGAAAACTAGAAACTTGTAAAGAATATGTTTTAAATGAGATGACTGAAATTATCCAGAGAATAATTTTTATCATCAGTAAATATACTTTTCACCCTTTCCTCTGGATTCACATAAATTTAATAAACAGAGTAAAAAAAAAATGTGCACAGGTCTGCATTTTATTATGTAATAACGTTTGTATGGTACCGCTTTTCTGTTTCTCACTTCATCAGAACTGTTTTTCATTTGCTTGGACCTCCTCAGCTGTGACGGTGTCGGAAAAAAAGCATCTGTAGTTGTGCAATCATCTACTGAAAGCTGTTCTGTTTCCATATAACTATACGTCTCTTTGAGACCAAATGGGAGATGCTTAATGTTAATAAATAAACAGTTTCTACATAAAGACCAGGCCCTGAAATCTACAGATCTGATTAATTATTTTTTTCTGTGCCAAGCCAAATGGACTCATAAAACAAGTGATAAAGCTGTGAATTGTACACTTAGTTACAAATGTATTCAGAATAAATATGGTTTCTATTTATAAATACAAATATTATAGTGCTATAGGATTCAACCTTAATCTATTACAATAGATGTAATGTCTATAGTATGGAAAATATTTGTATTTGTACATAAATACATAAAATGCATAAAATGTATTTGTACCTAAGTACTATAACAATGAGTAATATGTTTTTCTTTGTTTTAGATGTCAAAAGTGTGGTTCAGAGTGCTAGGAGATGTAATCAACTCACCTTTTTTCTGGCTGGCCCCCACACATTTTAATATTTAATCTGATCAAGTGGGGGACATTACATTGTAGTTTTCAAACTTTGTGTGTGTTTGCATGCATTTAATAATATGGTCTTTATAAAAGTAATCACATTATTTTTAAAAAGGATAATTTATACTTCTATGAATTTAGAAACCGAAGACTATAATAAAGGAGTATCTTAACTGTTAATTTCTCTTGTTATGAGGATTTTTACTATTGATTAATTTGTACAATTATCTTCCTTTGCTGCAATTTTTCTCATTTCTTACAGTGATACCATAAAGTCATTACTGACTACACAAGTGATTGCCATAGATGAGATTTGATGTCACATATTCACCTTTTCATTTTAGGATTAAACTGATGGCAAACTCAAGCTAGGAGGAAGCAAACCCTGTTTAAATAGAAATAGCTTTGACAATTGTGTGGTATATTATCATGAGACATTTCATATTATGAGAAACATATGGGAAGCAATAGATACATTTTTGTTTGACAATAGAGTTAAAAGTTTCTTCTATTCTGAATGGTCTACTTTACAAAGAGAATATAAATTAAAATGATAAATTATAATATTTATGGTCTTTTTGCATTTAACAACAAATGTGACTTTATAAAGATAAGATTCTGGGAAACTTCTGTTTTCTTTATAAACATAAACTAATTGAAAATGACTCTGAAAAAGACTATTCTTATTTTAGCACTATATTAGGAAAAAATAGCATTTCAGGACTACAGGACTACTCATTTATAATTAACATTAAAATGTGATTATTTAAAATTCTATTTTATTTTTTAAACATTGTGTCTTTTTTATAGAGTTAACATGGGTTTATGATATTGCATATAATTTAACAATATTCTCAAGAGTTGCGAACTTGAAATAAAAGTACAATTTTAAAAATTCATCAGTGCAGAGTAAAATCCTTTTTAAAAAGCCCTACCTGTTTACTGAAGTTTTATTCAACTGCAAGTAGCTCAGTGGGCAATTTCTTTCTACCCAGGCTGTTTTTAATATTTGAAAGCCTGAATATAATGCTCTTTCTCTTTCCTACTGGAATCTAGCATGTATGTCCTACGAACAGTGTACATGTAAGTATATGGAACCTAAAAGGTAGGATGGTGATCCAGACACTTCTGTACCAATATGAATTTTTCATCCTAAACTGAAAATTGACTTCAATTCTGAAGTCAAATGTCACCTCTTTTGTGAAGTTTTCCTTCATTTCCTAATCCCATCTTCATCCAGATAAATGTGTATTTCCTTTTGCTGTAATCTTATTATACTTTACAAACACACACACACACACACTCTTCCACTAAAGCCATGCTCACATTTAAATGTATGTCCTTATTTGCCCTACTCATCTCTATTTTGACCATAAAACACCTCTGTAGCGGCAGGAAGGATGGCACAGGAGCAAGGTTCGGGATGGTTCTTAGCAGATGGGGAGTAAAGGAAGGAGTCCAGGAGACCTCGGTGGCTTTTATGCTTTTTATTGATCTCTACATCAAAGGTGGCATCAGGTACATGGCAGGCATGGGTGCCGGGGAGCCGGGAGGCTGGCAGGCCTCCCAGCCCCTGGCGCATCTTACCCTCTCCGCTGCTTTGCTGCTGCTGCTCACGTTGGTCAGTACTGTCGGTCCTGGTCCTCATGATGCCACCCATTTAAGCCCATGTCCAACTCAGGTGCACCCACTTGCGCATGCCCACTCTGGAATGCTCGCGGCATCGCAGGTATCCATCATCACACCAGTGGTCGGAGGGTGGAAAGACCTGATTTCTCTAACCCTACAACCTCTAAACATGAAAGAGATCTTCTTAAATTGTATACTTGTTAAATAAAAAATCCCAAGTAATATGTGATGAATGAGTAAATGAAATAATTAAGTGAAAATTTTGAAACTCTCATCACAGATAAGTTACTCATCTATGAACACTTAATTCACTCTACATAAACCTGAGGGTAGGCCCATGATTTAAAATACATTCAAGAGCAAAATGAGGACTATAATTAAGTTTAACTTACTATTTAAATATGAAATTATGTTACTTACATGACAGATATTTCTAAATAGAGGGAATTAAATGATTTTAACTTTATACTTTCTATGACAGCTATGGGAAGTGTAGTGGCAGGAAGGGTGGCCCTCTGTAGGTTTGGGATGGTTCTGGGCAGACAGGTCAAGGAAAGGAGTCTTGGAGCCCTCAGTGGCTTTTCATGCTTTTATTAGTAGAGGTGGCCAGGTACATGGCAGGCATGGGTGCCCGGCGGGCCAGGCGCCTGGCAGGCCTCCCAGCCCCAGGCGCATCTCACCCTCTCCGCTGCTTTCAGTACTGTCGGTCCTGTCGGTCCTGATGACACCGCCCATTTAAGCCCCTGTCAAACTCATGTGTGCCCACTTGGGCATGCCCACCCCGGAATGCTCGCAGCACCGCAGGTGTCCATCATCACAGTGGTGGGAGGGTGGAAAGACCTGATAATTTTCTGACCCTACAGGAAGTTAGCAAATGATGATGGACAAATTACTCATAGGACGATCCCATAAATACAGTGTATCTTAGATATTTCAGAGACTATTTGAATAAGGTATTTTAATTTTTGGAAGGATACAAGTGATCTGTTGATACTTTAAAACCTTTGAACAAGGAGAGCAATAACAGCAAACATGTATTTTTGAAATGTGGAGATTATGCTTGTAATTAATGCTTGTTATGTCCTCTTGTTTTTGTTGAGAAGAAATGAAATTTTTGTCTCCCTATTGTATATATTTTATAACAGAAAACAAAGCTCTCATTAACCATTAATTAGTCTTATTTGCACTTGCTACACTGATCTTTAGTCCTCCCAAAAGACAAAAAAGAAACAGAAGCATAAATAATTCAAGTGTCACAAGATCAAGAAATTGAAACGATAGGCTTATTGTTTTCTGTTGCTACAGGCAATTTATTGTCTTGAATGTTAAATAGTGAAATAAATACCTTCTTTTATTCTTTGCCTTTAGAATGATTGCAGTTGATTTTAGTATCAGTGGTATTGTAGTTGCTCTTAAAATTGAGCTTGATTTTTATTTGGGTTTAAAACATTTTAACATTCCAGAAACATCATACACTTTGAGAAATCTATCCATGTTTGACTGAAAGTAATAGAAGTACTCTCTCCCAAACTAGCTTAAGGGAAAAAGGAGATTTATAAGAAAGATCTGGAGTGTACAATACAGAGGAAGATTTCAGAAACTAGAACAGTTTTAGAGATGTCAGAAACTCTCACAAGTTTGACCTGTGTTTCTTTCTGGGTGTTAGGGAAATAGCTACTGGAAGTTTTGGGGTCTCAAACTTTGAGCTTCAATGACTGGGAAAGAAAGAATTTTATCATTTCTAGCCAAAAACCTAAGGAAGAATTTTGATCAATTCACTTGAAAGCATATACTCAACCCTTAACCAATCCTGTGGCTACAACAAAAGCAATTTATGAGTTACATAACCTGGGTGTTATGAGGACCCCTATGATCAATATATGGGACTTTTATTCAAAAAAGGATGGCAGAGGTGCCAGGCCAACAATGACTATAGCAACTATAAGGAGAAAACAATCATCTTTATTTTATTAACCTTTTATGCCTCATTTATAACATCACAGAGATTATAGAAAAACTATGATTTATATCAGGGGTCAAATATTTGTGATGATACTATTAATCTGAAGGTGGGAATATTTTGTCCTTATAGCATTTAAATATTTTCTCTGGCTAGGGATTATTATGAAAAGGAACTACAGAGGCCAGATGTTAAGGTGAAAATCTAATTGAACTATTTGAACGTAATAGGTTATGAAATTCTAAAGTAAGAAGCCAGACCAAGATGAAAATTTTCGAAATGTGATTGGGCTTCTTGAGTCTAAACATCCCTTACTCTCATTGGGGATATAAATAGTGAAGAAAACAGAAAAAGGGTAGAAATTGATGAAAAGAATTTTTGAAACAACATTAGCATTGCTTTTTCCCCTTAAGAGAGAGGATTTCTAATGGGATTACTCAGAGAGGCTGAACTGTGGCCTGACAGTTGGGGAGTCACTGGGAAAACAGAGGACAAGACCTGGCAGCAGTGGTAGTGAAATAAAGCCCTTCTGTTAGGATAGTTCTGCTGTGCTCAGTGTATAGATCCAGCATCTGAATGCTTTTCCCACATCCTACGTGGTCTAGCAAGTTCACATAGCTGTTACATGCTGTGTATGTAGGTCCATGAGAAGACAAGCCTGAAAAGAATTTAGAGATGATTCAAGACACTCATTATGGCAGAGAAGTAACAACCATTGCTGTCCTCTACTCAAGAAGCCTGTAGGTCAGAAAGCAACTTGAATGGGAGGAGGGCAGGCTAGGACATTCCAAACAAATATCAAAATTCTTCAGAAGAGAAAACGTTAACTTTAGACATCCACGAACCTTTAAGAGATAGAAAGCAATTTAAGACAGTGGCAGTCAAGTAAGAACTTTCCCGTCCCCAGCTCATCCCTTGTCTTGGAAGGACACATTGTCTCTGGAAGGAAGGTTCAAAAATAGTAAGTTTAAGTGCAGGACTGAGGCCTTAGGGGAATAGTAGGGAAGGAAAAGTTACAAAATGAGCCCCTCCCCTGTTTTACTCTCTTCTTACAACAGGCTTGTAAACTTCACCTGGGGAGTGGGTGTGGCTCTACTTGTGAATGAATTTGGATACTTCAAGTATTACCTGAGCCCAGATAGTCTAAGTATCCAATGCAGGCTTTGAAACTCAGATAGGTCATAGTATTTTTTATCTTTTTTAACCTGAAGAGTTTTGGGGCTATTTGTCCTTTGTTCCAAGGTAAAAAGGAATTGTTTATATCATTATATACATTTTTTTTTTAATATACATTTTAAAAAGAGAGTGGGTAGGTGTAGGGTTAGAGAAATCAGGTCTTTCCACCCTCCCACCATTGTGATGATGGACACTTGCGGTGCTGCGAGCATTCCGGGGTGGGCATGCGCCATGTACCTGGCCACCTCTACTAATAAAAACATGAAAAGCCACCGAGGGCTCCAAGACTTCCCTTCCCTGACCCGACTGCCCAGAACCATCCTGAACCTTGCTCCTGTGCCGCCCTTTCCTGCCACTACAGTAGGGAAGACAGTGTATTTCTGATTAAAAGCCTTAAATTCTGCTTCGTTGCTGTTTTTTTCCCCCCGTTTTAAGAAGATATAATCCCTTAACTGAATTACCAGGTTTTTGGAGGAATAACTAATGAATTTTTGCACAGTGGTAGATATTTTGTCTCATCTATCAGGTTTGCTATATAGAAATGTTGTATACTATTTGTATTTATGTATATCATGCATTTATATCTCTTATTATCTAACCCATCTGGTATCCCAATTTAATATCAATTGTAAGAATAGCTTTGGTGGATTAAAAATTATTTGAGTCTGATTCTCATGATAAAAGCAATAGAAAAAAAATCAACCACTAATTAGAACTTGCAAAATGTATTTTTACAGATTAAAATGAAAAACAAAATGCTGTTTAAATGTTTTAATTGGTTTCAGTTTTACAACTGCAAACCAGATGGTTTCTTTTCAAGTAGTTTACAATGTCTTTGCTGAATAACTGAATTACCAAAGCAGCTGTGATTATTAACATTTACCTAAACAGAAAAACATGTCTGCTATTAGTTTAAGCAAGTACCTGCTTTACAAAAGTTTGGCAAACAAATCAGGACTCTACTCTGGATAACATAGTATTTTAATAAACTAGGAGTGTAACAAACTATATCTCCAGAAAAGGGGGAGGAGTTGTCTGTGACCACTCACTTACATGCAGCCACCTTGGATTAAAAACCTAAGAATGGTGGCCACCCTGGTAGCACAAGGAGTTAAGCACCACACTATGAACATCCGCAGCCACTGCAGCACAAATCTGATCCCTGGCCAGGGAGGGGGACCCGCATGGTGCAGCAGACCTCGCCTGTCTTGCCTGCTGCTCCCCTCAGCGGTGTATTTCAGTCAATCTGCCTGTTCTTTTCCCCACTGTCTCTGGTGAATCCTCTCATCTCCAACATATAGAAACCCCAGTTCTTGTATGCATAACTAATGAAATCTGAAAAACAAAACAAAACACAAGAAACAAAAAACAACAAAAACCCGAGAATGCCGGTGAACTGGACTTCCTGAGCTGGGAGCTAGCCTGAGCTGAGAACTCAGTGGTGGAGCTGAGTGGCCCATAGAAGGCAAGTGGACATGGCTCTCCCTTGCTACTGAAGCCAAAGTTTTATCCCAGTGGCGCTCAGAAGGGACTTGGAGACATAGGAAAGGAGATTTCCTTCTACTTCTAGTTTGCTAATAGTTTTATTAAGTTACAAATATGTGATGAATTAACACAATTATTTCATTTAAATATTCTTGTGATTTCCCGCCCATTCACTTTAGTGTATTAGTGTAGTGATTTTATATTAGTGGCTGTTCCAAAGTTAACAAATCTTACATTCCTGGGAGTAAATGTATTTCTTATTGTATTTCTGGTTTTTAAAAAAGATTTTCATGTGGGATTTTCTATTTCCTAAGTAAAATCCTATTTTTTCTTTCTGATTTTTATGTTAAAATTACATTATTTTTATAAAGAATTTGGGGAACTTTCATCTTTTTCCACCTAAGATCTACCCTGTTTCTGAGGTTTTCTGCAGTTTTCCAAAGTTGCATTTGATATATATCTTTTTTCCTGCTTGTATATTAGGGATCTAAGCGTTCATGTCTTCTGTCAACTCTGGAAAATTCTAAGCCATTTAAAAAAATATTGCCTCTCCCTTATTCTCTCTAGTCCCTCAATTTGGAATTATAATTAGTGCGCAACTGAGAGGCACCTAGGGAACCCAAACTGTTAAGGGGTGCAAGTTCTCAAAGTATTTGGCCATCTATATGCACAAAGACAAAAGAAGCAGACCCTTAGTGTGATAGATTTTCGTAGAATTGGTTTCCATAGAGAGTAGAAAGGATTTCAAACAACAGCAAACACTGAAGATTACACAGCTATTCAAAAATTGCTCATCCCTTCTGGACAAATTTTACCCAGTCTGCACCCAAAGCAGGACCATTATTAAAGCCCAAACTTGCCATGAGTTTAAGGAACCTCTGACAAGGAATCACAAGAAAAGGATTAGGCAGGGCTGAGCAACCTGGGATAGTAGGAGAGACTCAAAATTCAGAATATATCACATTAAGGTAACAGTTGTCATTGTCTCTGCCAAGATGCCAGGAGCAGCCTCCCTATATGTTTCTCCTCCTCAATCTTTTCCTGGTTGTCTCTTCCAACTGTCTCTACATGTCTTCCTTCTATGTGTCTTCTCCAAGTTCCTGGGTACAAGTCAAAGTTGGAAAAGCAAAAAAACAGGCTCACCTTCCTTCTGTGTTATATAAGGTCCACCTGACTAACTCAGCCCTGCCCCTAATTCCAGTAGCTCCACCTCTTAGAAGGTTCATCGTTCACTGGGACTTGTATGAAAGGCTCCTGCATGTAAGTGAAGGTGGGGAAAACGGTGCTCATTTTATGCCCCTTGTCCTTTCTTGGAGGTGTATTTATAACATTAACCTTAACTCACTTAGGATATTCTCATTCTATCTTTAACATCTTAATTTCTAACTGTTATACTAATTATTATCTAATACAGAATACTCTTTAAATTATTGGTGTTTCATGTTATTTTTGAAAAATAACACTGGCTTCATTTTTAAATAATACTACTTTCGGGCCTCCCTGGTGGCGCAGTGGGTTAAGCAACGCACTATGAAGCAAACCGCAGCCACTGCAGCACAAGTTCGATCCCTGCTGCTGGCCAGGGAGGGGACCCACATGGCGTGGCAGACCTCTTCTGCCTGGCCCACTGCTCCCCTCAGCAGTGTACTTCCATTGATCTGCCTGTTCTGCTCCCCCCTCTCTGTGGTGAATCATCTCACCCTCCCCCACACCTCTGGCCTGTACCCCAGTGCTTATATGCATAAATAAATAAATCTTTAAAAAAAATAAATAATACTACTTTCTAATTAAATTTATTTAAACATATACTGTATTCAGTGTTCTTGAGAGTCTGTGTTACATCCCTTACGCTTGCTGTAGCTGGTTCGTTTCCTTGTTTTCTGATTTTGCGTTATAAATTTATATACAGAAATAGAGATAATAGCAGTTTGGGTTGTGGAGGATATTATCAGGATACTGTTTTCTGTTGCCTCATGGGATGGCAACCTTGGGAGCAGAAAGGGATGGGAGAAAAACAACTCAAAGTCCAAGTAGAGAGAGAGAAACAGACACTAGAGGGGCTCACATCTCTAGAGGTGCAGTGCCTTCTCCCGCAGTAGGTCTCACATTTATTTGGGATCAGAGCCAGGAAAGGTGGACAAGTATGTGGAGGAATTTGTGGAGGAATGTGTGTGGTAGAGACGAGGATTGGGGGTGCTTAAAAGGGGCTGTTGCTTGGGGGCCTCTATTGTTGCTGCTGATCAAAACATCCTATGTCTAGTCCCTGCTTTTGTTTAACTTCCTGTCAAGGTGATTCAGCTGGTAATTCTAATCTGGCCATAATGTCTGCCTGCTGTTTTCAGCAGGTATCTTCACATCAAGACTTTTGTCCTGGTGAAAGGCATCCTGCCTGACTCTACATTTAGCTTAACCAGCAGCAATTTAGGGCTCCAATAAAAATCCCGAGAACAAGGGGTCCTGGGGGACTAACAGTCTTCATCATCTGCTCTGCAGTCAAATGCAAGCTTTTCTTTAAAACATATCTTTATGTTTTAGTAGATGATTATGGTAATTGAACTAATCATAAAATTTAATGATTAATTTTTGGTTGAAAGATATCTTAGAGAACATAGTATCAATTCATACTAAGAACAACTGATATAAATAGAAAATCATCTCTGTGTTATGTAGTTCGATGATAGCTTTACAAGACTCACAGAATAATTATTTCCTGCCAAAATAGGAAACCAGCCAAAATATGGGAAATGTATACTATAGTGATAGTATTAGGTATTTTCCCCTTTTCAGACACCATAATTCTTGTTTAGAGAGATTAACTCACTCACCCAAAGTCCCAAAACTAATAAGTGATAGACCTGTACTCAGATGCCAGTTAGTTGACTTCAGAATTCATTTTTTTTGTTTGCTCATATTGACTCCCTGTTAAACCTCTGTCTCAGAGGATGTCAGTTATTACACCTTCCTTTGCTGGACATAGAGTAACCTAAATCCAAATAATATGTTCTAGCTCAATTTACTTTTTTTTTTTTTAAAAAAAAAGGACTGATTTATTTACACATACAAGAGCTGGGGTACAGGCCAGAGTCGTGGGAGGTGGGAGGTGAGAGGACTCACCAGAGACAGCATGGGGAGCAGAACAGGCAGATCGAGGGAAATGTATTACTGAGAGGAGCTGCAGGCGAGGCAGGAGACTGCGCCATGTGGGTCATCTTCCTGGTCGGGGATTGAACTAGGGTTGCTATGCCGCGAATGCGTCACAGTGCTAGGCTCAACCTGTTCTGCCATAAGGGAGGTCCCTCAATTTACATCTTTATGTATTATGTATCAGAGTTCCGTTCAGAGGAATAAAAATGATGTGCTGTACATTATTTTCAGATATTCTTCTTAAAGAAAGGGCACTTCACTTCTACTGCCTTTGTTCTTGCTTGAATACAGGTGTGCTCATATAAGATCAGATTTAGGGATGTGTTCAGTTAAAAGATAGTTTTCAGTAAGTAGTAAAACAACTTATTGCCATTGTTAGTCTTAGAAAATAAAAACCTAGTTTAAATATATTTTTTGAAATAAACCACTTGACTAGGTTTGATGTAAAATGATAAAAGTGGGTTCACCTCCCTGTTTTAAGTTTGCTTTCAATGACAAATGGAATTACAGAGAAAAAAAATTGACCCCTATTTTGATATTTTTGTGGGTTTTTTTCTAGATGTTTTTCTAAGTTTCATTTTAAAAGAAAGCTATCCACAATAAAAAAAATCTTTATTTCTCACATTAAACTGTATAGTTACATATTTCTCACTGGTAGGGTAGTTATTTCAAGTGAATTTATGGCACTGTATAGAAAGATCATACTAAATTGGACATTTTATGCTGTCGCCAGTTTTAGGTGGGATTAATATCATTTCTACCATATATCAAATTACACATTTAAAAATTATCTCTGGGTTTCTCTTTATCTGTAAATGAGAATAATAGCAATACTTACTATAAAATCATGAAGAAGATTGAATATGCACACTTATTTGGTGTTTACATCAATTCTAGAATTTGGTAAACAAAGTATAAAATTATTTTGATCATAATTTTTGTAATGTTTTGAGTTTATTGAATAAGTTAGACTTGATAAAGTGTAAACAGAAATTAACTTTATTTTTCCCTCATACTTCCAAGCCTGTTCTTTTTTTCTGTCTTAGAATATAAATCTCTTTATTTTACTGTCCTTCATAGGTAATAAATTATAAGCCTCTGCTATTTAAAATTTAAAATTTACAGTATTTCTCTTCTACCCTATTCTGTTCCAGATGGTGTTCTATTATCAGTTGTTCTTCATTACATACAAACAGATAATAAAATGTTACAGAAAAATTATTGTTAACAATGTTGCTTTTACTCCAATTTATGAGTTTTTACTTCCTTTTAATATTTCCTAGCATTGTTCATTTCTTTTGGATTATTATGTACTAGTTCAAGGTCAGCATTTGATCATGAGAAAGATATTAAAAAGTCTAAGTTTTCATAACACGAACTGGTTTCAAAGCCACTATCTTTCATCAACACTGGAAAGTGGATTTGTATTCTTGTAACTACTCCATGTTCAGTCTGAAAAATGGGATAGTCAGTGAGCAGAAACACATAAAAAGTGTACTTAGTCTAGCTAAATATTTGAAGCATGAAAATTAAGAGACCACACAAGGTGAAAATATCCTAAGCTTCTGGAGTAATTTGTCTTACCAGCAATTGAATTGATGAAAACCTGAAGTAGTGCAGGTTCTATCTCACAAATGATGAATGAAACCTTGACAGAGGTCTTTTAAAGTTACAAAATTTTTTGGCAACTGTGCTATGTCAAGCTGATTAAATTTTTTATTATAACCATTATTATAGTCAGTAGAATTTTAAAAATAACAAAACTATGTGTTAAACATGTTTTGCAAACTGTTTCTCCCTAAACAGTTTATCAACACTTTCCATAATATTTTGCTAAAAAGCACAAATTAAAAACATCTTCTAAATCATTTAATTTAAAATAATCCAAAAAATGTTGATTCATAGGAGTATATTACCTAAGGAATACATTACCAAGGAATACAAATGTATTCCATTTGTATGTATTAGTACAATCTATGATAAGCAAAAGAAATTATTTTCCTAGATTGTGTCAAATACCAGAAAGTATTATAAAATAATTTTACAGGTTTTCTAATGTAAATAATTTTCTTAGAGGAATGTTTTGATGAATTTTTCAATAAACATTTAAAATACTATATCAAATGCTAAAATATGAAAAATTGATTCTCCTTGGTGGTGCAAGGGTTAAAGTCTCAGTGTCATCAAGCTATTGCCAGCCACTGGGATGAGTTCAATCCCTGGCCAGAGAGTTGACCAACATGGCTCAGCAGACCTCTCCTGTCTTGCCCCCTGCTCTTCTCACCGTTGTGTTTCAGTAGATCTGCCTGTTGTGCTCCCTGCTCTGTCTCAGTTGATTCCTCTCACCCCCTGTACCTCTTGCCTACACCCAAGTTCTTGTATGCATAAATAAATAGAAATAAATCTCTATAAAATATGAAAATCTCATAATAAGGTGTTTTAAGCATGATATTTTAGTCAAGTTTATTACAGAAAATTGGACATTTAAAATGTTAAATATCATCCATATTCCTGTTATCCAAATATTAAGCCAGTATTTTGGCATATTTCTTCTCAGTGTGGTTTGTGCATGCAGATATGTTTTTCAATATTCTTGGGATTATATTATGTTGAGTTTGAGCTACATGTATTTTTCTTTTACTTGGCATTGATGTGGACTTCCCACTAAGCTATTAAAAACTCATGAATATAATTCTAATATGTCATTAGTAATAGTTGAAAGAATGAATTTACTGAAATTTAGTCTCTTCAAATAATTCATTATTTTTAAATCTCTGTGCATAAAAAGTATTTCACACTTATGATAGTTTCTTAGAATAGATTCTGGAAAATAAATGCAACACTATTAGTAAAGAATCTTGCAAATATCATATGTCATCCACAATAAAAGCAAAAATTCTCAATAAGCTAGTACAGTTGTTTCTCATGTGTGCCAACTCATTATTAGTATCTCATGTTATTGCATTAGAAGAACTGATTAGGATAAAAAATGTGTTTATCCTCTAGTGTCATGTTGCTCTTGGTTCTTACTATCTAGACATACTTTTACTTTCACTAAAGGTGTGGTTAAGGACTCTTCAGTCAATTCCATTTCTGAGGGAAGATTCTAGCTGTGTGGGCTAAAATTTTATGGGTTTTTAACACTTTCAATCAATAAAATTTAAATATTAAAAAAAATTAAAAAGAACATTTTGAAAATTTAGGTTGTGATAAAATTTTCTAATGTTTTACTTTGACTCTAATAAATGAAGGTAAAAGTCTAAAAAATTAAAGGAAAGCAAATAAGCAGTATTAGATTTTTTTATGGACTTAAAGACAGTATAGAATGTTGAATAATTAAATACCAGGGTTAATGCCTTATTTTTTCCACTTAAACTCTTTTGTTTGGATCACTCAAACTCTTCCATTCCCCACTGTGTAAAATAAAAATTATTAGATCCATACCAGCCCTACAAATAGCATAGATTTGCTAAGATCAAATATGATAATGTGTAGGGACATATTTGATTATAAGGATAAGAATAACCTTTTAAAAAAAAGTCAGTTTGAAAAACAATAATTATAATGTAAAATTATGTAAAAGAAAAACAAACCCTCTTCTCTGAATCCTGAGATCCACATTCCACCAAGCTATAAAATCACCAGAATTACCTGTAAGAATTACCTTCTAGTTTTCTCTAACTACATGATTCAAAATGGTAACTACTAGTGACATGTGACTATTAAAAGTAAATAATTACAATTAATATAAAATAATATTAGTCACAAGAGTTTTATTTCAAATATTAAATAGCCACATGTTGCTACTATATTGGATAGAGCAGATATAGAATCTCTATCATTGAAGATAGTTCTATTGACCAGCTCTGCTCTAGAATCAAGTCCAGGAAAAAGCCAGTGTTAGGCAGAATAGTGCCAGCCCCCTGATAAAAATCTCTGTCCTCATCTTTAGAATCTGAAAATGTTATTTTACATGCGAAAAGGCACTTTGCAGACACAATTAAGGATCTAGAGATGGAAGGAGCTTTGGTTATTTGCATAGGCCCTAGGTAATAACAAGAGCTCTTAGAAGTCAGAATTACAATAGAAAAAAATGGAAATGTGCTGATTGAAAAAGAAGGTAAAGTCATGCATTTTGTAGGTGGAAGAAGGGATACTGAACCAAAGAACTGAAGTAGCTTCTAGAAACTTTAAAAGACAAAGGAACCAGATTCTCCCAAGGAATCTTCAAAAAAAAGGCAGCACTGCCAACACTTTGATTTTAGGGCTCTGACACCCCAGAACTGTAAGATGATAAAATTATATTATTTTAAGTTTATGGTAAGTTTTTACAGTAGTGATAGGGACAAATACATACCACAACATGTATTTCCACTTTCACTTTTTAAAAAAGATTTATTTGTTCATACAAGAGCTGGGGTGTAGGCCAGAAGTGTGTGTGGAGGGAGGGACTGGTGGTGAGAAGATTCATTACAGACATAGCTGGGAGCAGAACAGGCAGACTGACTGAAGTATACTGCTGAGGGGAGCAGTGGACCAGACAGCTAAGGTCTGCTGCACCATGTGGGTCAGCTACCTGGCCTTGGGTTGACCCTCTACTACAGTGGCAGCTGATAGCTTAACCACTTGCGCCACGAAGGAAGCCCTCCACTTTCCGTCTTAAAAAACATTACTTATCTCCAATTATTTCTATTATCAATTAGTTATAAAGTTATTCTATATGCAGAAGGAAATATCAAATAGTAAAGAGTGCTATGTAGAAAAATAAAATACAGATGGTTAGTGAGTTCAGGTTAATGGGAAAAAGTGTTAACAATGTCCAGGAAAAAAAACCTCTTGATTTGTAGAATTTGCCAATTTCCATAGTGTCCAATATTACAATGATCAAATTTCTTGTTACCAATATAATGTCACTGAACACAGAGAGCTGGGAAAGTATGTCAGCTTCTACACATTACCCTATGAATATATGTGTGTTCTTACTTTTGAGATTCTGGAAACATGTGAATACATGTATGGAGTGTCTATTTTAAATATATCTAATATTTGTCAAGCAGATACTTGAAGGAGAGGATAGAGACACTGATACAGCTAAATGGAGGAAAAGTATCCTTGGCAGAAGGAACAGTAAGCACAAACACTTGATAAAGGAGTGTTAAAGGGTTTCAGGTGTGTCTGAGAAGTTGCAGGGAGACAAACACAAAGAAAAGTAAGTTGCTGAATTGCTGGAGATAAGGTCAGAAAATTAACTGAAATTTTGTATGCCTAAGTAATTGGGGGGGGGGGTTGGGTGAGTCTTCATAGGTCTTGTAAGAATTTTTATTTTTAGGGAAATGGAAGGGGTTTGAGGAGAAGAATGACATAATCTCAATTAAATCTGGCTGTTTTATTGAGGATAAATAGGAGCCCATTGAGACAGTCAGGAGGGTGTTGTACCTTTCCAGTGATAGGTGATATAACTTGGTCAAGAATGACCAGTGACTATAAGTAGAGATGACAAGATTTGCTGGGAGATTGAATGTGGGTGAGAAAAAGTGAGTAGTTAAGGCTGACTCCAAGATTTTGGCTGGAGAGCTTGGAATGATGGTGCTATCAGTTCTGATAGGGAAAATGGTAGCAGATAGGTTTTGGGTGTTTGGTATATTGAGAGTTAATTTTGTATGTGTTACATTTAATATGACTTTATTTGAGCCCAGTGTAGACTTGGATATAAATGTTTAAAGTTTAGGGAAGTATTAATAAGCTAGGGACATAAAAATTTGTTCCTTAAAGTCATAATAGTGAATTAAATCACTTAGGAATAAGTATAGATAGAGAAGTCTGTATACTAATTCGTAGGGTATGCCAAGATTTAGAGATCAGTGACACAAGAGAAACAGAAAGTGAGACTGAAGGGTCATCAGGTAGAGAAAAATAAAAGTAATAACTATAAAATTATTTCTTGCAGGAAAGAAGAATCATAAAACTGAACAAATATTCCTGACTAGTCAAATAGTGTGTCTGTGTGCAGATAGGAAGAAAAATGAACAAAAGAGGAAAAATCATGAAGCAAAGAAGGTAGAATTGTCAGGAATTTTTTTTAAGAAATGGAGGGGTCTGAGATCTAGGTCACAAGTGGTGTAGTTATTTTTGTTGTTTGTTTTGTTTTTGTGTGCTTGTTTTTTTTCTTAGACACATGTTTCATCTAAGGGAGCAGATGGAAACTGGGGAGTGGATGTAGTAGTGGGAATGTGGAAAGTCTCTATGGGGCACTTCTATTTTGTTACTGGAGCAATGACATCAGCTGAGGGTGAGGGTGGTGTAGAGTGTATAAGGAGGTTTGAAGACGAGAACAGGTGAAAGAACAGTTCATATTTCAGGAAGTATTTAAGTCCACTTGCATGGATATGAATTTAAATTGAGACCATCCTGCTTTCCTTTAGTGACTATCCATTGCTAGATATAAGCATAGCATAGATAGAAGTTTTTAATTTAAACAGGTGTGGGGTTTTGTCAGGTGAGTCTGAGGGGAAATAAAGAGAATAGCTGGAGTTGAGGAGAAATGCAAGGGAATATTATAATGATGCACAGTGGATCATAGGTAGGAGAATAAAGAGAAGAATACAGGAACATGGTAGGGACAGAAAGAGAGGACAATGATATGTGGTGTCTAAGAATTGTTGAAGTGGGATATTGGAGACAATGAACTCAAGATGTAAGAGATGAAGTTGAAGAGTAAGATGATCAAATTGAGAATCTAGAAGGGTATGGTATTTGATAATGACAAGGCTTAGTTTATGACCAAGTGTGGGTGACTCTCAGTGAATGAGATTATTATTTAGCAGACATATGTCTTGGAAATGAAATAGAATGTCAGATAATGGTTTATTTTTGTCATTACTGAAATCACAATGATTACTACAGTGAGAAAATTAGAATGAACATCAGGGGTTGCAGAGTGTTTCTCAGCCTAGCACTGTTATTTATTTGTTGGAAAAGCAAATTCTCAAATCACATCCAAACTCTAATGTGTCCCCCAAACCTGCCTGCTATAAATAGGTTCTGCCATCTGCCCATCAAAACAAAACATATAGACCTTTAATGGAAAGAAATTTTAAAACAATTAGTGTGTAATATAGAAAAGACAAAAAAATATGCTTTCCAAATTAAGTACCCAGTTACCCATCCAGTCGTGGGTAAAGATCAGCCAAACAGGATTGGCCCAAAGCAAGTCCCAAAAGCCTGCCACAAGTATAAAGCAACTTCTGGTAGGGACCTCATACTCACCTGACAAAAACAGCCAGACAAGTCTGGGAGTAAAAGAGCAAAATCAAAATCAAGATCAAAGCTGCCATGGTTAACCTCCCCAAAGGTCTCTCAGCCACATCTGTTTCAATCAGTCCAGGACTAATGAGGAAGAACAGCTACTTCACATGATTTTCTGCTCCATGTGCCTCCTACATGTCTCTTTGCTCTCCATCCTGCTTCCTTCCTTTTCCATTTTCCTCTCCAGCTTCTTCTCTTCCCTTCTCCTTCTTTGGGTGGGGCAGGGAATCTGAAACCTCCCTATTTCTTGGAGACCACTCTCACAAGAAGAGCTCAAGTGATCAAATGAAATTATGTAAAAATGTAAAGTGTTAAATGTTAATATCAGAAAAATCAGCCTCATTTGCAAGGCTTTGTTTCTTCAGGAAACCTGATGATAGATAGATCACAAACTTTTCTCTTTCCATCTACTCTTTAGTCCATGTGTATTAGGCTAGGTAGAGAGCCAGAGTTTGGAGAGTAAGTGTACTTGTTTTGACATAAAAGCATTTTCCACAATTTCCCAACATCTCCCAACAAAGGAGAAACTCTTTCACAGAGCTGGTACGCTACAGGGATCCTTACAGGAAGCCTCGGCCTTTGAATGACGTCAGGGCTTTTCAGAGTGTTTCTTAGCGACAGTCTGTTGATTCGGGGGCGGGACTTGGGTTATGTGACCTCATTGCTGAGCGCCGGGCGCGCTCCTTTGGCGGTGGATTCAAAAGTTCGGGCCTGGGTATACAGGCAAAACAGACTTTGGAGCTGCGGATTGTTCTTGCTGTTCCGGGTGTGAGTTTCTTTGAGGTGGGGGAGGATTTGGGAAGCTGAAGCGTTGGTGCCTGAGAAAGAGAATGGCGCCGTCGGCCACAGTCTCCCAGAGGAAGCAGATAAAGCGGAAGGCTCCCCGTAGCTTCCTGAAGAGCGTCTTCAAACGACTGAAGCCACACCTTCGTCTGAAGAATAGTAGCGACTTACTGGTGAGAGACTGTTCTTTCTGGAGCTAGGAATGGGACTTGCAGGGTAGGGGAAAAAAATCCCAGCCTTTTACCCCTTCTTTCCACCCACCTATCAAGCTCTTTCAAGGTCCACGTTGGTGGCGTTTCCAGCAGTGACGGGGCAGGTTTGACCTGGCATAGCATTTCAACACTTACTTGTATTGGGGCCCGCTGAAATGTAGGTGCCTGAACTTTTTTGGCGGGAAGGGAGGTGGGATAAGAGGCAATAGGTCACATGAACTTAAGGAGGAAACTAACATCAAGTTCCTGCTTACAGCTTTTCAATGTTGCTATTCAGAAGCACAGTCCGGTGCTGTGCTCAGTGTACTTGCTAGTGGTGTAAAAGACATTCTTAAAAAATAGATTAGAGGATCAATTTTATTATAATTATTGTAAAAGGCATTAATTGGCATACTTTTTAAGTGCCTCCCTCGCCTTCCTCTCGTTTCTAGGTTGTTAAACATATTCCACTATTTATTCTAGTTTACTTACTAAAGAACTCCGATCTAAGTATTTGTTAATAGATGCTCTCAACTGTGATTTGTTTTCTTGGACAAATAATACAACACCCATTAGTTCAGTTTTCAAGCTAAACCACTAAAATGTTTATTTTGCTTATCTTGACTCATAATTCCTTCAGCATAATGCTCACCTAATAGCTTCAACCAAACCATTTATAACATTTCTGTCATGAAGTTAGTTCAAAATTTTTATGTTGCATACCAGGGACACTTACCTCTCTAGTAGAATAAACACTCCCTAGGTTTAATCCAGGAGATGCATCTCTTGTTGTTAGTCACAGAAGCTCTTTGAATAAAGTAGCTATTGTAAGTAGACACCTATTTTCCAGAAGCTCAAGATAAAGAATTATGGATAACAAGGGTGTAGATGGAGAGTGTCTTAGGAATGTGTTATTTAATCTGCTTTTCTTTTTTAAAAACTTTTATTATTTATATTTTAATCTGTTCTTAAGCGACATTGTTTTTTTTTCTCACTTTTCTCTACAGCATCTGCAGGTTCTCTGCTGCCTTCATGTTTCTTGCCTGCAAGGTTGCTGTTTACTAAACTACTATAGAGTTTTCTCCATGTTTTCTTTATTGGGTCGCTGAAACCAAAACTTATTTTTCCCTTGGAAAGGAGTCTGAATATCTCCTATCCTCCTTTTGTTTCTTTCTTTTTTAGAACCTGTAGAAAAAGACAGTGCATACCATGGTGATAGAGATGGCATGGAGTAAGCTGAATTAAAGTGTGAACGTGATTTGCAAAATATTTTTGGCAATTTATTCTTGTGTTCCTACTGGTGCTGGTGGGTTTAAAAGAAGGGGAAGGAAATGTACCTGATCAGAGATACCCAGGTGACTACTATCTGGTGCAGATAGTTTGGCTGAAAGTTCTTAGGTAAATTCCTCTCATACTGTACTTGTCTGCCCAATGTAGATAGGTGGATGGGAGCCAGGTTGTGGGAAAGAAGGGAAATTCCGGGCCCTCCCTGGTGGCTCAGTGGGTTAAGCAACGCACTGTGAAGCAAACTGCAGCACAAGTTCGATCCCTGACGCCGGCTGGGGGAGGTGATCCACATGGCACAGGCAGACCTCTCCTGCCTTGCCCGCTGCTCCCCTCAGCAGTGTGTTTCAGTCTATCTGCCTGTTCTGCTCCCTGCTCTGTCTGGTGGATTCTCTCACCTCCCCGCGGTACCGTGCTTGTATGCATAAATAAGTAAATCTTTAAAAAAAAAAAAAAGAAGGGAAATTCCAACCTGTTGCACTATAGAGGAAAGTTCTTTTGAATATCATCTATTTCTAGGTTCTATGCTTGTCTTTGATTTTCACCGTCTTCTGTATGACAGCCATCACCTTGGTTTCTTTGCTTAGGATTCTTTGCTTTCCATTGACACTTTTTAAGTTCACTCAACTGGTGTCCCTTATTTTCTGTAAACTTCTCTGCGATTAAGACAGTTTGTTTTGATCTTTTCTGAACTTTGACAGCAGTAAGAGTGTACATCTTAACAATTTAACTATTGGAATTCTGACACTTCTCTAGGAGTTTTATTATTCAGGGTTGTCTTTCAGTGTGATAAGAGCTTCTCGAAGGAAAGGGACCATACATGTTTCCTTTTGTGTCTCTATTACCTTTAATACAATACAAATCTACTTATATACATGATATTCCTTCTGCCTGAAGGTGTCCTCACTACGCTCAGTTCGGCAAACTCTAATTTTTTTAAAATGCCTTCCTTAAGCATCTTAGAAATGATCAATCTTATTTTCTTTTCTGTCATCACTTGTAACGCTTTGTTATTAATTTTTTATGGGTTTGTTTCTCCCACTAGACTGAAAACTTTGATTTGGAGCTTATGGTTTTCCTGGTATTTAGTGTAGTATATTGAACATTTGAGTGTAAAATTTCTATTGGAAATTCATGGTAACTGAATTGATGTCATTTCTAACCTTTTCTTTCATTTTTTTTAACTCATCTTTTCTTCTGTTTTTTTTTTTGTTTGTTTTAAAGATTTATTTATTTATGCATACAAGAGCTGGGGTACAGGCCAGAGTCATGGGAGGTGAGAGGATTCACCAGAGACAGTGGGGAGCAGAACAGGCAGACTGACTGAAACATACTTCTGAGGGCAGCAGTGGGTGAGGCAGGAGAGGTCTGCTACACCATGTAGGTCCCCTCCCTGGCCGGCAGCAGGGATCGAACTTGTGCTACAGTGGCTGCGGTTTGCTTCATAGTGCATTGCTTAATCCACTGCGCCACCAGGGAGGCCCTCTTCTGTTTTTTTTAATACTTGCTGTTCTTTTATGCCATATATTTGATTGTATATCATCACTGAAGAACGCTGTGCATATATTTGGGTGCTTATGGTTTATGTAAAATTCAAAAGTGCAATGGCCAGGCAGTCAGGCCGGCCCAGTTTTGGTCAACTAAGTTTCTCAATAAATATTTTTTTGTTAATGATCTTTTGATTACTTTTCAGGTAAGCTAATTTTTCCCCCAAAATAAGTTCTTGCTGGAATGCCCTTGTTTTTCAAGTTTGAATGCCTAACTACCTTAATTTTTTTGTTATTGTTCTGATCATTTTCATTTAGATCTTAGTGTGTTTGAGGGACACCATTCAACTGTGTTACAACAGAGGAATAGGTTGCTTACAGAAAATCTATGACATTAAGAAGTAATAATTTGTCTCCATCTATGGCTCATATTCACTAAGAGAAAAGGGCAGTCCATCTAGGTGAATAGCATGAACCATGTCTCAAAATGTGTGATTTATTTGGGATTGATTTTTTTTAAAAAATTCCCCTAATTCTGGAAAATTTGGACTTATCTTTTGTTTATACAATAATAGTTATTGACAATTACATATTGTACAATGGGTTAAAGGTCAGTAGGGGTACAAGTTGGGAAATATAGATTTCTTGCTCTTACATTACACTGAGGAAGACAGGTCAGAAATTGCAATATAATGTATGTAGTCTCTGCATAGGAAGGAAATTCAGGGTGTCATAGATCATATACCCTTACATGATTTGGGGGGGATTTGGGCTTTTCAGAGACATTTACAAATCAGTAGAATTCCTGTATCAAGGTTATGTTTGAATATTGAAAGAAGTTCAAAAAGCTTAGTATAGAACTGGATTCTGAGAAAGATGATAGATGAAACTTGAAAAGCCTAGTCAGGTGGTAGTATTAAGGATTTGGAATTTATTTTAAGGGCATCTGGAAGCTGTTTATTTTTAGAAGTAGAAATGTAGGTGAACAGAGGAAATCTTGCCATAGTTTGGTGGGTTTTTTTTGTTGTTGTTTTGTTTTTTTGTTTGTTGTAAAAGGAAATGGGATATCATTGGAATCTTTAAAAAATGAATGACATGGTATAATGTATACAATCAGGATGGGTGCTTTATCTCAGCTTTTGTGAGAATTAAAGAAGGAACAGTGCATCAAAGAACTACCAAAAGACTATCTCCTTCTGTAGGTTCTTTATTTTACTAAATTTAAATGCTCAAACTTTTAGTTTCCCTAAATATCATGAGAACAATCTCAGACATCTGTAACAATCCACTAAAGATTTTCGCACAATACGAACAATTAAAAACAACACACTACTAGTGAACTGTTGGGGAATGGTAATGTGTACTATAGAAGACAGTGAATATTATTTTTTTTAAGATTTATTTATTTATGCATACAAGCACTGGGGTACAGGCCAGAGGTGTGGGGGGGGTGAGAGGATTCACCACAGAGAGCAGGGAGCAGAACAGGCAGATCAACGGAAGTACACTGCTGAGGGGAAGCAGCGGGCACAACAGGAGAGGTCTGCAGTGCCATGTGGGTCCCCTCTCTGGCCGGCAGCAGGGATCAGACTCCTGCTGCAGTGGCTGCGGTTTGCTTCATAGTGCGTTGCTTAACCCACTGCGCCACCAGGGAGTCCTCGATAATTATTTTGTATTAATGCTCACTGTAAGAGCATGTACTATGATATAAATTACCAAAGAAATGATATGTTAAAGACACTGATTGGAATTAAATTGGTAGTGTCCATAGGAACCTATAAGAAACAAAGGATGGGGAAGATGCTACCAAAAGGTAAGTAAAAGCTTTAGATGTGACCCTAGAGAGAGAATTGATGGGATTGATGCTCACTTTGCATTCTGTCTTGCTTGGATTTTGTGCATGTATATTGAATAACACTTTTTGGCTTGGATGGTGGATTCTAAGTAAATTATTTAACAAAAATTTGTACATATTCAGATATGTATAATAAGGTGAATAATGATACCTAGATTTTGCTCATGTAAAGCTTTTTCTGTAATATGCAAGAAGCTCTCAATCATGTTTTTCTGAAGGATGATGTGGAAGAGAGACTTATTTTTGACAGTGTTTTTCTAGATTTTTTTTTTTTTGCTTTGTATTTTTATTTTGAAGTGATTATAAATTCTCAAGAAGTGGCAAACAGTAGAGAATTCCCATGTATCTTTTACCCACAGTGCTTACATCTTACATATTTATAGTCCTTGTGGACTTTTGAATTTTGTACTGTCTTATGTTACCTATTTTAAATTCTTAAAGCCTCAAAGATTCTTAATAGTAGATATGATTTTTAAAAAAAATATTCAAAAGGGTGAGTTCATTATATAAAGGGAAGGGAAACCAAGGAGGGTTGTACAGATAAGTGGGCAGAAAGAGCTGCCCCTGAAAGGGACAGGTTCTTAAAGAAAAGCCTGCATAGACACAGGTGGGCACTCTTGGAAAGCAGCCTCTGCAGCTTTGCAAAGGAAAAAGGTTGGTGAAGAGAAACATCTGCAAAATCACAGGCAGGCTGCTAGATATAATTATTTTGATGTTGGGTTGTAAGTAACTTAACCTTTATACAAATACTTTTTAGGTTAGTAAACTTAAATTTTCAATTCTCGGGGCCTCCCTGGTGGCCTAAGGATCAAACCTCAGCACTGTCACCGCTAAGATCTGAGTTTGATTCCTGGCCAGGGAGCTAACACATATTGTGCAACCGACCTCTTTGTCTTGCCCACTGCTCCCCTTAGCAGTGTATTTCAGTACATCTGCCTGTTCTGTTTCTCACTCTGTCTCTGGTGAATCCTTTCACCCCCCTCCCAGACACTACCCTCTCTGCCGCTCCTCTGTCCTACACCCAAGTTTTTCTATGCAAAAATAAATAAAATATTTTTAAAAAATCAATTCACATGACTTGAATAAGTATTTCAATTACTTATTCTGTTGTGTAAACAGCAGTAAATAATATTCCATTGTGTAAACAGCATGACATTGAAATTTGGAATCTTTTAAAAAGTTTTCTGGGCATTAATTTCTGATTTAAAAATCATTTTTAATTTTCTTTTAAAGGTGCATCTAAACTGCTTATTATTTGTTCACCGATTAGCAGAAGAATGCAGGATAAAGGCTTGTGAGAATAAAAGTGTAGTCATTAAAAAAGAACATCTACTGGCTGCAGCAAAGGTAAGATCTGAATTTCTTTTATGAGCAGAATTGACTTCAAAAATATTATGTGGCTTATTATCTCTGCCTGACTTATTTAGATTTCTTATTCAGGTTCATCAAAGCATTTGCATCTGTGGCTTTTTGTTTTAATGTATTTTAATTCAGGAGTTAGGGTTTATTTCTATGATGGAAAAGATTCATGGCTACTGCTTTATTCCATGCAGGGGGAAATCTATGATTTGGACTAGGCTCCGTATAATTGAGAATATTTATCACTTAGAAATTTTTTAAAACATTTTCTTCGTGATCATTTAAGTTATGTGGTTGTTTACTTTGTTTTGAGGTTTGAGTAACTTATGAATCAAATCTCTTATAAATAGAGAAGATTGCATCTTACTGCTAGTTCCATATAATGTAAGATTATAATGCTTATTAGGACAGGGTGCTTTCCATCTATGATAGGAAATCATAACTTTAATTTTTGTTAATAGATGCCTGGCCATAAAAAGCTTTCTGGTTAGATAAGTTTAGAGAATAACATAGTGTAGCCCTTTGAACAGTCACTATGTTATTGTGTAGAGCGAGCTTGTTGCTAGAAGAATATGCAAGAAATTGGCAACCTCGATGGACTAGTGAATGATTTGGGAGAAATACTTAGTTTTGACAGTTGCTTTTTTTTTATAGACCTTAATGTTATTTTTTAAATTTTGAAATAATTAGAAACTCATAGAAGGTGCAAAATAGTAGAGTTCCTTGTACCTTTTATTCATCTTCCCACAATTCTAACATCTTTACATAATTATAGTTATGTAAAATTAAAGGATATGAGTGATACAGTGGTTGAGAAACTTGTCGAACTCTGTTTAACTTGGCATTTGTCAATTTGAGTACATAATATACTCAGCATTATGTACATTTGTGTGAGTGCATAGTACTTTTATTTTGCAGTACTCATACCAACATGATGCAGAGCTGAGAATTCTCGGCTTGGGGTATAGGTGGCCTGTGTGGAAGCCTAGTAATGTGCTTGCCCTGGCATTTGTAGGGACCTTAAATTCTTCTACAGTTAAAAACATTCCAATAAGTTTCTAACTGTTAAAGTCAACATAAATAATTTTCTGCAGGTGAAAGAAGGCTTGAGAGTTTGAAGATTCTATGTGTGTGCATTTTTAGTTTAGGTTTTGTTTGTTTTTATTAATAAATTGTGAGTGTACATACCTGAAAATAGAAAATTCTTGAAAAAAAATTTTGTAGATATTCTGGTCTATTATTCCTTGTCTTGTACTTATCTCATGGGCTCTGTGTTTTAGAAAATTGTCTGCCTAGCAAACTTCTAGGTAAATAAGAGTGACCAGTCTTGATCTAAATTGATATAATTGGTGTTACAATGGATTTATATTCTTTTGTAGTTATTAAATGTCTGTTTTATGATAGGATTTTCAAAGTTCTAGAACATTCTTTGACTCCCTGGATTACCAAATTGTCTTCAAACTTTAAGTTGGGAACTATTAATCTGGATACTTTTGGCTTAAGGAAATTAACTTCTAGTGACTATAAAGAAAATACTTTGAGAAAACTGTAGTCTATTTTAAAGACATCTAAAGCTGTTTTTAAGCAAGAAATTCCCTGCTCATCTTCCAAGTTTGGTTTTATAAATTTTAAATTTTGCACATTATACTATTCAATTTTTTGTTGTGAAATTGCTCTGTGTGCTGTAGGTATAATGTGATTCTTCATTTTTTTTCCTCCTCACAGGTGATTCTAAAGAAGAGCAAAGGTTAGAAGTCAAAGAACACATTTTTGAAAAATATGAATCAATGTTTTATGAATCAATGTTTATTAAAATATTGACTAGTTGAGAGATGTATATTATATATATTTTTTACTGGCATTGAAATATCTCAAGTGAACACTGAGGCCTATATAATATGTTTCATTCATTTTAAGTGGTTTCTAGTTCATTCTATTTTGTTGCTATTGTAAATTTTTTACAAATCAGAAATGAAACTTAGTATATGAAGTGATTAAAGAAGTGTATTTATACATATTAATACAAATAATACAAATTTTAAGCACTTAGTTTTAGCTCTAATTAGTGATAGAATTAATTTTTTTTCTTAAACTGACAACATTCAGTCAAATCTAGGTACACTTGAAATAGTTTTTAAACTCTAATACCTTTGTCATAAGCAAAGCAGTCTACATTTACCTTATGCCAGTGGTATACAGTGATCTCTCAATTGTTAATATCAGGAAATTGTTTTCAAAATCTGTCTCCACAAGTGAAAAAAATTCCAATTGAATAGATTTGATGTTTCCTCCCACTAAGAAATTCTTTGAAAGTTAATTGTATTTCAGTCAATAGTATCATTTTTTATTTTGAAATAATTATAGCTTGCAACATTATTAACTTTTTATTTTGAAGTAATTGTAAGTAATTGCAAAAATAGTGCAGAGAGATCTCCATGATCTGCATTCAGTTTTTTCCCAATAGTTACATCTTAAATGATTGCAATATTATGTGTACAATATCAAAATCAGGAATTATAAACATAGGTACGCTGAGGGTGTAATTGTGTACTATTTTATCTTGTGCAGATTCCTTTAACCACAACTACAGTCAATATAAAGAACTATTTCATTACCACAAAGATCTCTAGTGCTGTCTTTTTATAAAATACACCCAGACCCCTACCACCATCGCCTTCTCTGCAACTCACTACTATCCTTAAGCCCTGGAACCACTCATCTCTTCTCCATCTCTATAATATTGATGGAATTATATAATATATGACTTTGAAGCTTTTGCTTTTCCCCACACAGTGCAACTTTGTTGAGATCCATCCATGTTGATTGTATCAGTTTGTTCCTTTTTATTACTGAGTTATATTCCATGGCATGTATGTACCACAATTTATATAACTTATTGAGATACATTTCAATTATTTTTGATTTTTGGTTATTGGAAATAAAGTTGAAATGAACAGTTGTGTACAAATTTTTATACAGAGAGAAATTTTCATTTCTTTGGATATTTGCATGGAAATGTGATTGCTGTGTCTAATGGTAAGTATATGCTTGGTTTTAAAATTAGAACTGGATTTTCCATTCACTACCATTTTAAGTCCCATTAGCAGTATATGAGCGATCCTGTTTCATCACATTCTCATGAACGTACTGGCATTTTTTTATTTTAATTGTTTTGGTAGGAGTGTGTTATGGTTTTAATTTGCATTTCCCTAATGGCTAATGATATTACATATTTTTATGTTTATCAGCCATTTTTCCTCTGATAAAATGTTTCTTTACCCATTTGGATTGTTTGTTTTTCTAATGTTGAATTTGAGAGTTTATTCTGGGTATGGATTCATTATTAAGTATGTGGTTTACAGATACTTATAGACTGTAGCTTGCCTTTTCTCTTAACAAGTTTTTTAACAGATAAACCATTTTTATTTTTAATTTTGTTGAAGTCCAGTTTATTGTCCCCTCCCTTTTTTTTTAAATTTTTTTTAAAGATTTATTTATACATACAAGCACTGGGGTACAGGCCAGAGGTGTGGGTGGGGGGGTGAGAGGATTCACCACAGAGAGCAGAGAGCAGAACAGGCAGATCAACAGAAGTACACTGCTGAGGGGAGCAGCGGGCAAGGCAGGAGAGGTCTGCCTCCCCATGTGGGTTCCCTCCCTGGCTGGCAGCGGGGATCAAACTCGTGCTGCAGTGGCTGCGGTTTGCTTCATAGTGTGTTGCTTAACCCACTGCGCCACCAGGGAGGCCTCCCTCCCCTTTTTTTTAAATGAATCATGCTTGGTTGTTATGATTAAGAACTCTTTACCAAGCCCTATGTCACAAAGATTTTTCCTATATTGTTTTGCATTTAAATTTGATCTACTTTAAGTTAATTTTTTGTAGAATGAATGAGGTTTAGATCAGGATTAGTTTTTTTATGTTTGAATATTTGTTTCAGCACCATTTTTTGAAAAGACTTTTCTGCGTAGAATTTCTTTTTGCTTTGTCACAGTTTTGTTGGTCATATTTGTGTGGTTGTTTCTAAGTTCTCTATGAAAAAATTTGTCAGTACACTGACAATTAGTTGGATTTACAGTTCTCTTAAGATATTCTTTTGTTCACTCCATGTAGGCATAACTCCATGTTAACTGTTGGCATTTTAGTTTAAAACCTACTTGAAAACTAAAAAATACATTTCTCTTTATATTCCTAACTAATTTTAGTGTCATACCACAACCATGACTTAGGTTCTCTTTCTCAGCATGGTATTTTTTCCAATATTTTCTTAAATTTCTGGTAGGAACTAACCTGAACCATTGCTTCTAAAGCTTGCTTAATTACCAATCCAGTAGCAACAGCCAGGCTATAAAGGAATCTGGTCTGGGGTAGTAGAATAGGGCAAAGTGTTTGAACTAATCCAGACATATCTTCTATCATTATCATCTCTTCTGCATAAAAGAAACCAAGATTTCCACTTTGCCAGTGGATTAAAACTTGTCCAGTTTGCAGCTTCCAGTGAATTTTCTTAGACTTCTTCAATATACTACACAGATAACAGGGTTATATAGGATTTGTTTATATGTTGAATTCCAACAGGAGCATTCTCAATTTGTACTTCTTATCTCAACAATGTATCACAAAGCACTATAGCACTAAGTTACTTGTTTTGCACTTAATCCATTATATTTTGATTCCAGGAATTTAATAGGCATACTGTAAGTACACTCTAGACTGGTTCTAGATTAAGCTACTGCTGGGGATATTTAGTATTAGAAATTAGAATTCTGAGTGGTAACCTTGCAAAATGTTCTAGTGGGAGTTCTAATTGGGAGAACTCACAAAGCAAAAGAATTTATATACATTCTTTAATGTCTAAGTCATCTCTGCTTTTATCTTTAGTTAGAAGTATACGTTGATAAATTACATTTTGCTGTAAACCGTGTTCTGGAGGACTTTCTGGCATGTTAAGTTGTAAGTTATGGAAATCCCAAATATAAGCAGCTTAGACAAAGTAGAAGTAGGCAGTTAGTGAGCAGCAGTGCCTCAACTATTTCGTAAAGGTTCTGGGTTCTCTTTCCCTTCAGTCTTTGGAGCAAAGGCCTTTCTTCATTTTCATGCATATCCTCTTCCTTTCAAGATAGTTGCTACAATTCCAGATGCCACCTTTGTTTCATACTAGAAGAAAAAGCTTTTCATCTTAATGGCTAACTTGTCATATGACCTCTATAAGTTGCAACAGTTTGGAGAAAATAATTTTTAAAAGTTTTATAGAGGAATAATTGACAAATGCTATAATGGCTTTATAGTAGACAGCATGATGGTTTGATATATTGTGGAATGATTACCAATATCAAACCATTTAACATTCACCTGAGAATTTAACTTTTGTGTGTGGTGAGGATGCTTCAGACTTTCAGTTACTATAGATAATACAGTATTATATACTTAAAATCAGGATGTTTCATACCTACAGTTTTGTTCTTTTTTAGGCTTTCTTCATTAGGGGTCTTTTGTGGTTCAAGATAGCTTATTCTGTTTCTATGATAGGTACCTTTGGATTTTGATTGAGAGTGTGCTAAATCTGATTGCTTTGGGTAGTATGGGCTTTTTTACAACATTTTTCCACTTCGAGAACGTGGGGTATTCTATCTCTGATTAACATCCTAAAGTTTTCAATGTATGTGTTTTTCACTCTTGGTATCGGTTTTACGTCCTTTGGTTAAATTTATTCCTAAGTGTCTTACTGTTTTTGACACTTTTTCTCTCTGAGCATAATCAGGTTTCTGTCATTAAAGAAAAACATATATTAAGTATGCATTTCTGATAGAAAAGCTATTTCTTAGAATCCATTAATTCTATAAAAATTGTAGTAAGCCATGAAGATAGACACCTTAATAGACTGGAGATTTTTAAGTTACTTGACTACTGCATAGGGACATTTTGTTACTGTTTTTTGATCCTGTTGCTTAGACTGTGTGGCCAGAGGAACCTCAGATTACACCAATGTGAAAGAAAATACATGTCCTCTAAGGACCAATTTTAAATATAAAAATGTTACATAAATATGTGGGTTTCAGATATCTTTAAGTTTTAATTTCTAATCTGTGTTTATAGTTTAACATTTAGCATCTTAAGGTATATTTTCAAATTTGGGTTTCATTGTATTCTCTTACTTTCCAATACCACTTGTGATTTCCTGATATTAAACCTTCAAATTAACCCAATACAGTTATAAAATTATGTAGTAGGAAATAAACAGTCGGATAGATTTTCAGGTATACTTAGATTTGGTCCCCAAATGATATGTGGTGTAGGTACAAGATTGTACAGCTAAAGATACTTAGCCCATGAGATCACTGAATTGGCCAAATACTCCCAAAGGTTTTAAGGTTCTGAAGGTATGTGGTTATTTGAAATATATTTCAGAGAAGCCTCCAGTGATGTAGAAGAAGTTAAAATATTTAGCCAAAAGATTGAATCACTGAAGAAGTGTAGAAAGAACCTACAATGAATTTGCTAAGTGTCTTTTCTGGAAATGCAATCATTTCATTGTTACTCACATAAGTCTTCTAAAGTGTTTTGGGATATTACCAGTAATAATAGATTCTATGCCCTAGAGTAATAAAATGTTACTCTTAGTCATTTGGAATTTTAAATGTTATTTTATTTCTAGATGCAGCTCAGTCAGTTTTCTTCTTAGTTTCTAAGGGAGGTCTCAACATAATTATATTTTCTTACTATAGTTGATTATGTACGATATTTCTTAACACAGGACTATAAAAGTACAAGATAGAAATGATATCAAAATTGTTTTAGATTCTGAAATCTTATTAATGGTATCAAAGATTTTTTTGTACCTAAGGAAGCTTTATAACAAAAGTAACTTAATTCTAAAACTTAGTAGAATCAAAAGAAATTAGATGGGCCTCTAAAGTGCTTAACATAATAAATAGTCTTTAGATAAGATAAATATTCCAGTGCCTACTATTTCTAGGTCACTATGCTAGAAAATGAGGGACATAACCATTACGATTTTAAAATGTTTCTTCTTTTAGGAACTTGATAGTTTGAGCAGACAATACAGAGATAAGTCATGACAAAGGAACAATTTAATATTTAAACAATTCCAGCTATAAAAATTTGTGCTGCTAACATGACTACCTATTTTGTTCATTGCTGACTAACAAATCACTCAACTTAAATGACTTAAGACAATTGCAATTTATTTCTCATGATCCTGTGAGTTGGCTGGGGCTCAGCTGGGCAGTTCTTCTGTTGGTTTCACATTGAAGTCTCCTACAATTACACTTAGATAGAGCTAGACTGATGTCCAAGATGACTTCTTCACTTATGTGTCTGATGATATCCATGTGGAGTCTCTTCCTATAAAGTCTCATCCTTTAGAACATAAGCACATGGATTTGTCTCCTGTGGCATAGCCTTAAATCATGGGTTAGGACTCAGTTGGAAAGTTGAAGTTTTTAATATTCTTAAATCCTAGAATCAGATGTACCAGAATATCTACTGCATTTTATTAGCCTGGGACCTACCTGTGTTTTTGTTAATTCTATTTATACTATTTGTGCTTGAAATGAATATAAGTTAATCTACAAGATATTCCTAAATCATCTAGAAAACAAATCTTCCCTTGGACCAAGCCTTCTTTACTCCCCAGATTATTTAATTATTGTTACATTGAAACTTTCATAGTCCTTATATTATTCATACAGCAGAATTTATTGAGCTCCATTTGTGAGTTAGACAATGTCAAAGTGACTTTTGAACTATGAGCTATACTTTGAGGAGTCAGCCTTGAGTTGATCTTGTGGGAGAGAATTCCAACAGTGAGCACAAAGGCCCTGAAGAGGGAATACATCTAATTCAAAGACTAGGAAAAAATTCAGCATTGTGGTAGCGTGCTGAGAAAGAGATGAGTTAGTTCAGATGATATGTAGCCCCTAAAACTGTAATAAGGAATCTGAAATAATATGTTCTGTATGAAAAGGGAAGGCATTGGACTGTTCTTAGCAGTGAAGTGACATGACTATAAATTATAATCATTTCTGATCTCGGTAGTGAAAATACTATGAACTGCAAGCGTCAGAAAGATGTTACAGGGTTTATGATGATGATGGCAACCTGGAATAGGTGAATATGATAGAATCGGTGAGAAACTGCATGCTTTCTGCCCCTTACCCCTTTTTACATCCCATCTTTGCTCTCTACATGTTGCCTTAAAAGTTTCACAATTCACTTCAACAGTTATGAGTGCCTGTCTTGGACCTCCCAAGTCTACACTTATTTAACCACTAACTCTTCGTACTTTACTTCTATGTTGTTCCTTGCACATCTTCCTCTCTTTCTTTTCCATTCCTTTCTAATTTTCCAATATTCACACTTCTCATTACTTTAGCTATATGCAGACTTTGAAAAGGCTATTCTGTCCTTAATTACTCATAGACTAATCCTTTATGCCTTGAGGAGGCATGTGCCAGGACAAGTCCCTTTTAACTTACCTAGTTTAGGAAATTTAAAATATTCTGATATGGTCTCTTACACAGGGACGGGGCAAACTATTTCTTGCTGTAGGCTTGACGGGCTGAAAAACTCAACACTAGGGACCCATCAAGGGAAGCTATCAGTGAACAAGCATGCCTGTCCCAAAGCTGGGACTAACCCAGTAATACTAACCCGGTTTTGATTTCATTGTGTTTAAGAATCTTACTTGGTTCTGGGAATGAGTGAGTAAATAAATGAATGTGTGGATATAAAACCTTGGTGCAGGAGCGGAAGAATTTTCTGACCCAGAAAAACTGATAACCATCTATTAATGCATCCATAGCTAAAAAAAACATGACTTTCATATCCTAGATCAATACTTAGCTCCTAGTAAACTAGAGAAACAGCCCAGCTCTCTACTGAGACAAAATGAGTATCTTTGAAGATCAGTATGTCCCTGGCTTGGTTTCAGACTACCTCTATACCTATATATTGTTACCATTAGCAATAGTAGGTCTCACTTTTCATTCCCATCATTAATAGTCAAAAGTAGCAGCCCAGGGCCTCCCTGGAACAACCACAGAACAATGAAGCTATCTGTAGCACAGTGAATTTGATCAGCCAGGGAGCTGACCCACATGGCACAGTAGACCTCTCCTGTGTCATCCGCTGCTCCCCTCAGCAGTGTATTTCAGTCTATCCACCTGTTTTGTTCCACACTCTGGTGATTCCTCTCATTCCCCCCGCACCTCTGGCCTGTACCCCAGTTCTTGTATGCATAAATAAATCTTTGTAAAAAAAAAAAAAAAAAAGCAGGCCAGACACCCATTAGATCTACTACCAACAATAATAGAGTTGACAGGAAGGTTTGGGGGCAGCTAAGAGAGCACAACTAGAGTTGATATGTAGCTGTGGTCTTGGAACTAAGCATGCTACTTGGAACTTAGGAATGCTACTGTCAGAATTTTTGTGGCCAATACTTTTCATGTATTATCAACATACATATGTATTATCAACAAACATTGCAATACATGAATTGGATAAATACATTAATTTTGTTTTACTTTTAGATTTTAGTTTTTATAGAAAGAGTTAAAAGGATACAGGATCCTTTCCCTAATGGTGTGTAGAGAGGGAAATATATGAATTGGGGAGAGCTGGAGAGCTCTTTGACCCAGACTGCTGTTCATGAGCACTATCACATTTATGTTGCTCTTTTTCAACTAAAGTCATGTAGGTAGTTACAGAAATAGTCACATTTTAAGGAAAAAGGTGTCCTTTCATAGAAACATCCAGCCCCTAATTAACTTTACTACTTTACATATTCATCAGTCCTAGTTCTCAGTCTCCTATTGGGAGGGGGAAAAAAATACAGAGTTAGTTGCTCCAGAATTGAGGTGAGTTTATTTCAAAACTTTATTTTAGAACTTGGTAAAATGTAGTAGTGGGCAAGTGGTATCACCTAATTTTCAAGATGTAGTTCTGATCAAACAATTCATTTTGTAATAAATGGAGATAGAGCAGGAGGGAGAAACAGAACAGCTTCTGTACCATTGCTAAACTCAGGTTGCAGAAGATGATAGTTAAGTATCTTGCCAGATTTTTTAGATAGTTTGAGTCTGTTGTATCACAAAATTGGGACTGCTAGGATATTTTCTCAAAAGCACTAATTTTTAAGAAATGTACTTTAAGCCCATCTTTTGACTTGTTTTGCATAAGTAAACCACATGCGAATACACCACTCACTTCAAGAGCATTATCCAAACATCACAAAGTTAGTTCCAAGGTCCAGACAATTTCCAGTCCCTCTGTCAGGAAGCAAATAACAACAAAAGACTTATTCCAAACACAAGTCAACCAGAACCTTGGAGAACCTTCACAGTAACTTGCTTTGCACAACAACTTCAGGAAATTTTGTGAATAACCCACAGTGGGGAGCACATAACCCCATAATACTCTGAACATATTGCCCAAGTTACACATGATGACAAGGTAAACATTTGCTTAAGAACTCCTTCAAAGGGGGAAGTGGTATGAAATAACCAGGGGATGCTTCTCCCCTCTTTGAAACCTCAAATTAGCTGCAGCCTTGGCTATACCCAGAACCCTCAGGGTGTGAGTGCTGCAACTTATCCTTTAGTTCAAAGAAAACAGATTTAGCTTTTCCATCAAAATACTTTAATTGTTAACCTGCCAGAATGAAGGTAGAAGTGGGGATGCATGGATGATAGATACTGTTGTTTGATTCTTTTTTTTACTCTTTGCTATGCAGGCTTTTGTCAGCTGGCTCTTAGTGACTGCATACATAGATACAATTGTTTATGTATTCACTTAGTACTTTCCTGCTGAAGAGCACAAGGTGATTGAACACTTGTGGAGTTTCCCAGCATGGTTGCAGTACCTAGGTAATTGTTATAGTGCCATAAAACCATGGCACACCAACTTCATTTTAGTAGTTTTACACTTAGCTATAACCTTGCATATAAAGGCCATTAAAGTTAAAGTGTCCCTGAAGATTCTTTTTAACAGTAAGTTTTTATTTCAACCACTAAATAGAAACAAAACAAAAAATATCCTAGCATTAAAACTCTGTCCCTGAAATGTAAGGATAGAGCTACGATACTAATACTATTTTATCATAATGCTTCAGGACATATTCTTATGATATAGTCCAGAACACATTGGGTGCATAAAAGGGAAAAGTAATTTATGTTAAAGGTATGAACCTGGTACATTCAGGGGGATCAGTGTGTATGCACACAATAAAATTCATAGAATGCAGAATGTTAGACATATTTATGTGGCAATTTGAAAATAGGCCTTCCCATAGCTATATTCTTCAGAGAAAAGGAAATCCATCTCATTATTTATGGAGAAAAGTCAGATAAAAGTAACTCAGCAAAGAAGTAGAAGAGGTTACTATTAGTACTATAAATGCAAATATATTGCATATAGAAACTTAAAAATAAGACATTAAATGTAGAAGAAATAAAATGGTGTTGTCTCATTGAGCATTTTTTTTGTAAGTGATTGATATTTCAGTGTCTGACTACAATGGTTGCAAAGCATGTATTTAAGATTTAAATAGAAAAAATTAGCACTGAAAGATAAATCAAGTTGTAGTAACTGATAAATTCACTTTTAACACTGGCAGAGCATCAGATTTGTATCAAATCTCTGGAATGTGTAAGAAATGGTCTTTGTGTCCAAGGACGCCTGAATATATGAAACAGTGGCGTTTCCCAACAATTAAAGTTTAAATTATATGGTGGCATCTGTACCTTTTTCTTTTTGAAAACTTACCCTTTATGAAAAATGGGTAAGTTTATTGGAACAATACTAGAGGAGTTTTTCCTAAAGCCTACATTGTATACATAGACCCATATGTTAAGATTAAAGGAAAGATAATTGGCATTCAGTGCCATCCAGTTGATTTCTTGCTATGTAATTTTTTTTTTTAGAGATTTATTTATTTATGCATACAAGCACTGGGGTACAGGCCAGAGGTGTGGGGGGGTGAGAGGTTCACCACAGAGAGCAGAGAGCAGAACAGGCAGATCAACAGAAGTACACTGCTGAGGGGAGCAGCGGGCACAGCAGGAGAGGTCTGCTGGGCCATGTGGGTCCCCTCCCTGGCCGGAGGCAGGGATCGAACTTGTGCTGCAGTGGCTGCGATTTGCTTCATAGTGCATTGCTTACCCACTGCGCCACCAGGGAGGCCCCCTTGCTATGTAAATTTAATGCTCTTGATTTTTATTATGCCATTCTGCTTCCCCTGGAATCTATGCTCTTTGTCCAATCAACATGGTCTGAATTCCATTCATATTTTAGTAATAATTATCAGTGCTAAACTTACTATTACTTGATAAGTCAAATTTCTTGCAAATCACTTCCAGTTGTATAAATACATTATTTACTCATAACTGGTAAAAACGCCAAGCTGTCTTTAAATGAGTAGACATATTCCTGTAATAACCTGGGCTGGGAGTCTGGGTAAGTGTGATTATTCTGGAATAAGAAAAAATCACAAGAAAGTGTAATTCCATGAAAACTGTAATCTTTAACAGTTAAAAAGTAGATGTTTTCCAAAACTGTGTTTCATTTTATTGCAACAATTTTTTTTTTGCTTCTTTTTATAAAGCCCCTATAAATTATCTGAAATTTGGATGAATATATTAAATATTTCAGTCACAGCTTGGAAACTGATGAACTGAACCTAATTTCATTACCAGTTCCAAATGACCCACACTCCATATTGAGTTCATGGGTTGTGCCACCAATCCCTAATGTCATGGGTGAAGTGACTCATTGCCACGGGAAATGCTCTTGGAACAACTCCAGTTTGGAACAGAGACTGGAAGTTGATTTAAATTTCCAGTGCAGAGGCAGAGAAGGAGCCCAAGTCCAAGCTGAAGCTGGAATAAGGCTATCATGATACTGAAACATCTCAGATTTATTGGACTGTCCTTAAATTGTGTAGTGAGTTGAGACAGACCTTAGATTTCATACTGATTTAATTCTGAAACCCACTTATGAGCTTAGTGATGAGCAATGGCCCTGCTGTTTTATCTAACATTCATCATGGCAAATCAGACTGTTTCACTGTCTCCAAGTTATAAAACACACTCCCAGTGTATATTAATGGAGGGAGAAAATCCTGAGAGGAACGTTGTCAATTCACTATGACTCCCTATCTGCTCAAACTTGGAGTGACTAAGATTTAACATAGGTAGTAGAGTGCCTTATTATAATATGTCCTCTAGTGTTATTAGACTCTTCTAGTATATTAGACTCTTCATAAGATATAATGGCATTAATTCCATTAATAAATTTCCAATGTTCTTGGCATTCATTCCTGCACACTGTCAGTACATGCATATTCCTGTATGCTGTCTTTCTGCACTATTAATGGGTCTGTGCTTCACAGACAGGCAATATCTTAAATATATTAGTGTTTCTTCGTTAAGCACTGTATACTAAAACAGTTTCAAATTGACTGTTCTTTCACTTCGTTTTCAAATAATTTACTATTTTATTAAACATTTCCCCCCTAGTCAGCTTCTTCTAGTTGATACTAGAGACAGAGATGAATAAGACATGCTAGAACTAATAGTCTCCTAACAGTAATCATTGGTCACTTGATAAGTGCTGTGCTGGATCTGTAAATAAGGTTGTGGAGACACAAAGGTGGGAAGCAATAATATTAGAAGTGATATTCTCCACTTGAGTGAAGCAGACTTTTTGGAATTAGTCCATGTAGCAATACCATTAAAAAAATCACTAATAAAAACAATTACTTATAATTTACTGCAGGTAAATTATAGATTTTTAATCCTATAATTATAGATTTTTATTTTTTTAAAGATTTATTTATTTATTCATACAAGAGCTGGGGTACAGGCCAGAATCCAGGGAGGTGAAAGGATTCACCAGAGACAGAGTAGGGAGCAGAACAGGCAGACTGACTGAAACACACTGCTGAGGGGAGCAGCGGGTGAGGCAGGAGAGGTCTGCCTGCGCCATGTGTGTCCCCTCCCTGCCAGCAGCAGGGATCGAACTCGTGCTCCAGTGGCTGTGGTTTGCTTCATAGTGCGTTGCTTAACCCACTGTGCCACCAGGGAGGCCCTTAATTATAGATTTTTAAATGAGTGATTTATTTAAGATAAACTGAGCTAAGGAACTTAGTGTATAGTGATCACTAAAGAACAAGTCCTTTTAATTATGAATTATGTCATAATTCATAATAATTTCATTTTCCCCTTCCAAATAAAGGCTAATGCACCTATGCTAACCTTACTTTTTTTCAATTTTAACTCCTAATGAAATCTACCAGAGTCATTTTGGGAGGACATGGAACCTATGTATTCCCATATGAGATTATATTGTGGTGAAAAATATAAACTCTGAAGTGTGAAAAAAGTAGTAAGAGGAATCAAATTCATTTAAGTTTGGTGTTTTATATATTTTGTGTACCTTGATTTTTAGAAATTATATGCAAAGTCTATACACAAGAGTTGCTTATGCTTTTTACCTGAGATTTCTAACTAAAATAACCTATCATACAACTTTGCCATCTTCATCATATAAAATATTTAGTGCTTTTGAAGTCAATTGCTATACTTATCCTTTTCTGATTCAACATATAAAGTAAGAAATATTAATTTGTTTTAGCAAGAGGTTAGGTGTTTTCCAAAAGTGTTAAGAAGTTTCTGCTACTCTGAAGTGTACTGAGCTGCTTTGGGTCTACCAGTTGTTAACAGGTATAATTGTCAAAACATCTAGACAAATTTCCAAATCAGAGTAGACTTGATCTGTAATGATAGTTCATACACAATTAAGTGGGACCAGAAAATCGCACATGCCTACTTCCCCAAATACCAACCAGATGCGTTTATCACTTATCCCAATGTGAGCTTTAATTCTAGACATTATGAAATGTACTAGCTAGACCTCTACTTACTTTTAGTAAAAAGATTGAGTGTAAATAATATTTATGACCCTGTAGACTACTTGGTTGTATCTGCCTTAAAAGACAGTTTCATTCTACTTATACAGCAGTGTTTCATGATCTACAGTAGCACAGACACGCATACACAAAAGTACAATCAGGCTAAGCCAAAAGGAAAGATGAAAGTGCAATTCACCAAGGAAAGAAATGTATAAAGGAAGGTGACTAAACGGAGACTTCATACAACTGTTTATTTCTTATAAAACCATCCATGAGCTAAGATATAAGCACAAGCATTAAGTGAATGACAGTTGTTTTATTGTGTTTTCAACGTTTTTAGTTGTATCTTAAGAAATACCAGATGCTGTCCACATGATGCCAAACATATGGCTTTTGACTGTGCTCTTGTGATCTGTTGTAGATTGCTATAATGTACAGGGCAGGGAAAAAAGCGATTTACAGATAGCCCTGGTCTGAGTGGCTTACAGCTGGATCTAATTTCACTGAACTGATGGCCTCTTCCCTCCAGCACCTTCTATTTTATCAAATGCCACATATTGTTTTTTGAAGTGGTTCTTGTTGTCGTAGTGAATACCACAGATGGATAGCACACAGGACGTTTGGTTGTCTGTTTTCTAACTAAGGTCAGGACCTACTGTTGTTCATGTTTGGGTGGAGAACGTATTTCATGGGATTGCCCTAGAAAACTAATGACTTTCAGCTGTCTAAGAGATAATGTATATGACATCGTTCACTTGGTTGACATACTTAGAGCCCATTATAGTTATTTGGGTTCTCAGGCACTAATATGGTGCCTCCCAAGTGTGTCTTTTTATATCAGTTACTAAGTTAACTGATCACCTGGAAAGAAGATTAAAGCATTAGAAGGGGATTGAATTGAATAAAGGCTGTAATTGCTCAGTAACACTTTGATTGCCTTTCTACTTTTCTGCCCCTCCTCCTATATTTTAAGCTTCTTGAGGTTATGAAACATGTTTTGTTCAACACTGAATTGCCTTCATACATACCAGGGACTGGTACATAATAGAGTTAATCTACTGAATGAATAGAAGGAAAAACAAATGTTCAGAGTTTCCATAGATTTTATAATTATAGAAAGAGTAGATAAGTAGTATTTGAATAAGACTGTAGATTTCATTCTGTTCAATTTTCCTCTTATACCTGTTGTCTTAAGACTTATCTTTGTTGTTTTTTTAATATGCTCTATTTCCTCTAACTGTGGCATAATATTTGTACGTGCATTTATCTTATTCCCTAATTGATGGACACCAAAATTGTCTTCAATGCCCTTGAAATATAGCATGATTTCTAGCCTTCTCTAATGCTGCTGTAAAACTGCAATATGGGAACATAGGGGAGACAATTGCTATCCACACTTGCAGATAAGCTGATCCAGCTTTAAAATGTTATTTAAGCCATACTTTTTTATTTTTTAATGGTACACTTTCCCTTGAGGCTTCTGCTTCCTTTGGCTTTATTTAAGTAGCCAAACCATTACCCCAAATCATTTCTAGGATTTCTGTTGTTCAACACTCCCACCTCCAGTTATGTCTCCAGAAAGGACATAAACTCAGCATCATTCAGCCTACTCAACTAGTCCACATTGTGAGTGCAATGAAGCTACATATATAAATGTATGCCAGTTCTTTTATTGGCGCACCCTTTTGATTTCTGTAACAATGAGCTCTGCTAAATAAAAACTTGATTTCCACATCTGTTCTTGACTTATGATCCATTATCCACAGTACAGATTGTTCTTTTTTTAAGGTGCTTTATTTTTTTTTTCAATTTTTTTATTGTGAAATACACAGGACACAAAATTTGCCTTCTTAGCATTTTTTAAATGAATAGTTTAGTGGTGCAATCATCATCACCTTCATCTCCATGCCTGTTTTCATATTGTAATACTGAGACCCTATACCTATTAAGCAGTGTCTCCACTCCCCGTTTTAGCCCCAGCAACCACCATTCTACTTTATTTCTTTATAATATTGACTGTTCTAAATACCTGTTATAAGTGGAATCATATAGTACTTGTCTTTAAAAACAAATTCTACATAGAAGTAATACTACATAGTGTTTTTCTATTTGACTTATTTTTTTTGTATAGTGTCCTCAAGGTTCATACATGTAGTATGTTTTTCCTTTTTTTAAGATGGAGTAGTAGTACAGTGTGTGTATATATATGGGTCACCACATTTCATTCATTCATTCACCTCTTGATGGACAGTGGAGTTCTTGAACCTACTAAATGAGTGCAATGATGCTATGAATGTGGGTGTACAATTACCTCCTCACATCTTGCTTTTAATTCTTTGGCTATATACCCCCAAAGTAAAATTGCTTAGTAATATGGTAATTTTATTAATTTTTTGTGAAATTACCACTCTTTTATTTATAGTAGTGGCTCCATTGTACATTCCATCCAACAGTGCATAAGTGTTTTAATTTCTACACATTTCAACAACATTTGTTATTTTCTGTTTCTGGATATTTGCCATCCCAGGGGTATATCATTGTAGGTTTGCATTACATTGTAAATATTAATGATATTGAGCATTTTTTTCATGTGCTTAGGACTATGTCTTCTTTAGAGAACTTGATTCAATTCTTTTATTCAGTTGTTAATAGTGTTGCAATTGAGTTTGTATTCTTTCTATATTTGGATATTAATCTCTTATCAGATATATGATTTGTAAATATTTTCTTCCACTCTGTGGAATGCCTTTTTACTCTGTCGACAGCTTTTGATTCACAAATTTTAAAAAATTATGAATTCCAATTTATTTTTGTCTTGACTGTTTTCTCTGTCATATTCAAGAAATTTTTGTTAAATCTACATTATGAAGGTCTTATCATTTTTTATAGTTTAATTCTTATATTTTAGTAATTGACTCATTTTGAGTTAATTTTTGTGTATGGTGTTAGGTAAGAGTGCAACTCATTCATTTACGTATCTATTTTGGAAATAGATATATGGATATCTATTTTCCCCAACACTGTTTGTTGAAAAGACTGTCTTTTATATTGAATGGTTTTGGCACCATTGTCAAAATTCATATGACGATATACGAGAGGATTTATTGTAAGGCTTTCTATTCTATCCCATTGACTTATATGTCTAGGCCAGTATGACACTGGTTTTTGATCACTGTAGCTTTATATTAAAATTTGAAATCAGTAAATGTGAGTCCTTAAGCTTTGTTCTTTTTCAATATTATTTTGACCATTATTATACCTCTACCTTTCCAATTAAATAACTATTATTTCTTTTCATAGCCTAATTTCAGGTGTGCTATGAAAGGACAAATAACTAGACCCTAACCATAGAAGAGTTCACCAAATTTGAAATAATAGATTGGGATGATAATTCTTAGAGAATTAGGATTCATAGACACTGATTGAGATATGTGTTGCACAATCCAATTTAAAATAATATAGCTATCACATTGGAGATTGTCTCCTAAATATGTCTTTGTTATTGAATCTAAAAGTTAAGCCCAAAGTCTTCCAAAGCATTTAAGGGTGGTGATAGAGGTTGCACTGCAGAGTGCAGTGCAGACCCTTGGAGAGAGGAGAGAACTCCAGAGAGCCCAGAGGGAGTAAAGATTTGCCGGGGCAGGAGCCCTGCCAGCCACCCAGCCCCCTTAATCCTCCAACCCCCTGCCTGCCCTGCATTTGATAACTTGCTACAAATGGCGTAGAAAGATCATTAAAAGCCTGAAAAAAGTCATTGAGGGCTCCAGGACTCCTCTTACCCATCTGCCCAGATCATAGAGAGCCTGCCCTGTGCCTCGCTGGCATTTCAACAGGTCAATCACTGACAGTAATATTTTGATTAGAAATAATTGGCTTCACTATTAGGAGGAATATGAAAGAACAACAGCAACAACAAAGAATAAGCTCAAGGAAATGGGCAATTATAACCAAAAGCAAACAAAAAACTCAACAAGATCAAAAAGCCAAGATAAACCAAAGGGACTATGGTGGGGAGGGGAAGGAGAGGGCAAAGACATGGGGATGAGGACAGAGGGTGCACAAGGGACTTCGGTTATGGTGCATGGGTGGAATGGTGGCGGATACTCGCTGGGGACTACAAATGATGTCAAATATAATTAATAAAAAAATTTAAAAATAAGAAAGAAGTGTATTCTATGAATGGAACTCACCAAAGTCTTTTACTTGACAAAAGGTAACTTTTAAACTCAGAGTCCTCCATTCTATTTTATTGCTCTTAACACTGTAGACTACCAGTCCAACTTTGGATTTATTTGGTTCAGAAAAAATGTCAATGCTTTAGGGAACATGAAAATGTTTATTTTAGACATGGCCTACTAATCCTTCTCATGATATTTTATAAATAGGTGTTAGGCTATAAGTCTGCTAGTCTAAAAATAGGAGCAAAATTTTCCTGTAGTTATATGCTAAAACTTGTGTTAAAATGTATTTTAAAATCAGAATATCCAGGAAATTTTCACACATAGAAACATTTCTAGAAAAATAACATATGATGAAAAAATTTTCAATTTCAAATAAACTCCAGATAAGGTGATGACAGCTCTACTACCATTTATAGCTCTAAAAATAATTATGTCAACTCATTAGTTACTAGACTGCATGGAGATTTAAAGACTCAAGTTAAAACCAACAGCATATGCCTTGGTGAAGGATTGCAAATATCAGGGCAGATCACACTGTTTTTATAGAGAAACTGCATCACTATGAAAAGGAACATAGTATAGGAAACTTTAAGTGTGACAATCCTCTGATGTTGAGATTAGAATGATTAATGTTCTTTTATCTTTGCAAAGCATTTCTTTTTTGTTTTCCTGTTCAAAAGCATAAAGTGCTGAACCTAAGGAGAGAATAAAATTCTTCATTAGGCAAAATGTAATTTTCTGTTTGAAAAAACAAAACAAAACAATTATTCACTGATTTCACCTTTCTTGAGTATATAGAAAAAACTGAGCTCTTTTTCTTAGAGAACTTATTTTCTAGTAGGAGTTGATACATGATTAAACAAAGAATAAAGCAAAAAAAAGATAGGGTATTTTCTATTACTGCTATCACAAATTAACCACAAGCTGGTGACTTGAAATAACATATTTATTATGTTGTAGTTATGGAGATTAGAAGTCTAATACTGGCAAAAATCAAAGTGTCAATTGAACTGTTCTTTTGGGAGATCTGGGGATCTTGTCTTTCCAGTTTCTAAAAGCCTCCTGTATTCTTTGGCTTGTGACTTCTTTCTCCATCTTTAAAGAGCAACACTTCAATTTTTCCTCCCATCATTACATCTCTTATCTTTGACCCTAATCCTCCTGCTTGTCAAAGGATCCGTGTAATTATATTGGATTAATCGCTTTAACCTAGATTAATTTGCATATCTCAGGATTCTTAATCACATGGTAAGTTTCTTCTGCTTCTTAAGGTAACATATTCATAAGTCTGGGGATGAATATGTGGCCATCTTTGGAGGGTCATTATTTAGCCCATCACAGATAGTGATAAATGATATACAGAGAACTAATATTGATAATGCTATCAATATAGAATAACTGATTTACTGCTGTAGATCAGAAAAGTCTCTCTTACATTTAAGCTGAGATCCACATGATTAAAAGGAACCAAACCTGGGAGTAAAGGACAGTAAAACATTCCAGGCAGAAGAAACAGCTGAAACAAATTTGGCTGTGTAAGGAAAATAAAGAACAGTGTAAGAAAGCAGAGGTGGAAGAGGTAGCTAGCTTGTAGCCAGATTAGGTAGGACTCAGTAAATTAAAGTAAGCAAGCAGACAAATATTTGTCTTTGTATTTAGTACCTTCTCGTAGGATAAGTGAATTGGTCAGGCTTTTGTACCACTGGCTTCTGTGGCTATCACCTGCAGCTTTGAATGCAGGGAGTGCTTGGGACCGTGGGCTTGGGACACATGTGCCTGACTGTAGACACCTGGAGTATAGTGTGGGCATGCGTAAGTGGGCACACCTGTGCCTGGAGCCTGAGGCTATAAGGGTGACATCCCTTATAGATGGGGTGAGGCAAAGGTTGGCTATGTGAGGAAGAGAGCACGAGACTGTGCCACAGAGACCCCTGAAGAGAACGTGTAAAGATTTGCTGGGGTCTGAAAGACCTGCCAGTCTCCTTGCACACGTGGCCTCCCTGCCTTGCCAGCCTGCCAGCTTGCACAAAAATTGGGGCGTAGAAGGAGTATTAACGCCTGAAAAAGCTACCGAGAGCTCAAGGGCTCCAGACTCTGCTTTACCTGTGTGCCTGAATCGATAGGGAACCTGCCTTGTGCTTGCAGGCTCAGTACTTCTCTAGCCACATTTTGAGAGGGAAATTGTGGGCATTGGAAGAAAAACTTCACATAACCGGACTTTAAAAAGATGTAAGTAACCTAATGTAGTGTCGTGACTGAAAATTGAAGGTGTTGGTGGTGATGGTTTGAGACAAATAAGCTTAATCTGTATCAGCAAAGATGTGGTGTTTTATCCAATTCTTTGCAGTCGTAAGGTCTACAGAGTCCAAACCAAATCATCTGCAAAGATTGATCAAAACATCAGTTAAGAAAGAGGAGAATGACTTTCGAAATGGATAACCTGGCACTCTGTGTCCTCATCAGGAAGCAGCTGTGAAAGAAAGTTCCAGTGTGAGATCTAACTATGGAGTATGATTAATTCCACTGATAGAAGGATTCCCAATCCATTGGAGCCCTCAAAGCCTAAGATGTTCAGTGGGTGAAATTTTCTCTAAAACAGGGAAATATTAGGGTTGAAGCCCATATTCAGTTTTCATAGTCTCAAGGCTTTCTAAAATGGCAACTTGCTCTTTTATTTTTAGGAAAATGGGAAATGAATTTAAGACTCTACCTTCCCCGCCTTCTGGAGTTCAGAGGGCTTCTGTGTATGGGCCTGAATGCAGTGAGGGTTGAGAAGGTAATATTCTTTACTTGTTAATGAGTATTTGCTTTAAAGAGAATTGGGGAGGTAAACTGATTCCAAATAGCAAGAATCTGGAAGAAAATATATATATATTCTTAGCTCTATGGTCCGCTTATCCTAAAGATATTTATCCTCTTGAAATTTATATGATTTAGCTAAACTACCCTCTGCTTTTCTGCAATACTGCTGTTCTACTAATACTGCTCTTATCATCTGTTGCTCATATTTGCAGTTGTTAATTAAAATTCTTGCTTTAGTCTTCCTTTTTAACTTAATATACCACATTTCCTACTATCATGTGAATGAGAACAGTTTTGATTTCAATTCTGGAAATCTTTACTATCCTCTGCTTTAGTCACTATTACCTGTGTTCTATCATCAAATTTTGTTGTACCTGGGGATCTTCTGAATCTTAAACTAATATAGCCAATACTCTAGTGATTGGCACCATTAGTCTGATGATTTCACTCACCTTTTCATATCCATTCTCCAACTTAATATTATGACCTCTTTTTTTCTTCTAACTTTCCCAGTAATGTCTTCCTTATACACCATCTCTTCATTTTTTTCTATACTATTAATATAGGTTGGACTTGCATCAGTTTTTGGTTGCTTTGCCTTATTTATTCATTCTTTCTTAAATAACTACCTGGCAAAATATCATCGTGGATAAATCTAACTGTATACTCAATGAGCATTGTAAGGTAAAGGTTGATCAGGTCTTTCCATCCTCCCACCACTGATGATGGACACCTGGGGTGCTGTGAGCATTCCAGGGTGGGCATGCGCAAGTGGACGCACCTGTGTTGGACACGGGCATAAATGGGTGGCATCATGAGGACGCCAGAACTGTGAGAACTGTGAGAACTGAGAGGACCGACAGCCCGACTGCAGCACCAGCGAGCAGCAGCAGAGAGAGAGGCAGCCGAGAGGGTGAGATGTGCTGGGGGCTGGGAAGCCTGCCAGCCTCCCAGCCCTCCCCCCCCCACCCCGCACCCCTGCCTGCCATGTACCTGGCCACATCTACTAAATAAAACATGAAAAGCCACCTAGGGCTCCAAGACTCTCCTTCCTTCACCCGTCTGATCCCGTACCCTGCTCCAGTGCCTCCATCCTGCCGCTACAAGCATCTTTATCAATAAAGATTTGTAGTTGAATATATGTAACAGACATTCAAGTACAATGACTTAACAACATATTATTTTAATATGAGAAACGAATGCAGAACTTGACAGTGAGGACTGGTCAGTAGCTCTGTTTCTGCTCCAATATCCTTATTGGTTTTAATTCTCATGATTTTCTCATCATTGCTTCAAGACCAAAAGTAGCTGCTATCTTTATCCTCACATCAAAAACCATGGGACAAAAGTAAGGTAGTGATAGGAAGAAAAGTAACAGTTCCTCTACTAGAAAAGCAAAACTGTTCTAGAAATGTCTCAGCAGATTTCATTTTTGCTGGCTAGAACCACCAGTTCTAGCTATAATAACAAATATATACATATATATGTCTTATTTATATTACACTACTCCAAATGAAATCACATTTTGCTGGTAGGAATGAGGAGGAGAGTTTGGGAGATTACTATCAGTATTATATGCCACAGCATCATTAAAATTGTTTTCTATATTAATTCCATATGTAATTTCGCTATGTTTTCATAGCCATATCCATCTTGTATTAGTTGGCTAGGGCTGCCATAGCAAAATACCACAGACTGGATGATTTAAACAACAGAAATTTATTTTCTGAGAGTTCTAGAGGCTGGAATTCTAAGATGAAGGTGTCAGTAGATTTGGTTTCTGCTGAGCTCTCTCTCCTTGGCTTGGTGATGGCCACTTTTTTCACTGTGTCCTCACATGGCCTTTTCTTGGTGCATGTTCATCCCTGCTATCTCTTGCTCCTCTTATAAGAAACTAGTTCTATTGGATTAGTGACCATGCTGTGATCTCACTTTTCCTTACCTCTTCAATGGCCTTATCAAATAAATAGTCACATTGAGGGTTTAGGGTTTCAACATATGAATTTTGCAAAGACACAATTTAATCCATAAAACTCCTCTATAACCTAAATGATAGCTCATACCCTCACATCTCTTCATCTATCAGCCACCATTTCTTACTTCACACTAAAGAAATTTACTCTGCCTCCACTTTGACTCACAGAAGAAAGACTATTAAAAGACCTTTATGTTCTTTAACCCTTTCCTTTCTTGAAAATATACCTTAAACTGCTTTCACACATCCATGGTTTCCTCTCATTTAAACAACAGCAATAGAAGCTAATAATTTCAAAGTTAAAATATGTAGACTGAATAGCATCATATGAGATAGTAAAGCCAACACCATGTCAAATAACAACTGTTTTTCTAAAATCTGCAGATGTAGGAACAGTAACCTTTTCCTAATGTACAGTGTGTATTTTAAAAAAAAAATTATTTATGCACATAAGAGCTGGGGTACAGGCCAGAGTCCAGGGAGGTGAGAGGATTCACCAGAGACAGAGCCGGGAACAGAACAGGCAGATTGACTGAAACACGCTGCTGAGGGGAGCAGCGGGCAAAGCAGGAGAGATATGCTATGCCATGTGGGTCACTTCCTGGCCAGCAGCAGGGATTGAACTCGTGCTGCAGTGGCTGTGGTTTCCTTCATAGTGCGTTGCTTAACCCACTGTGCCACCAGGGTGGCCCTTTAAAGTGTGTTTTGTCACTATTTTCAAAATAATTGCATTTCATGTTTTCGCCTTCAGAAAAATTACATAAAAATTTTAAATTTTATTAAATACATGGTTGTCTATCAATCTTTGAATGACATCACAATGACATCTAGTGGCTGTAGAAATTTCTTTCATCCCATCTTTAAGTAGAGAAAGATCTTTTAAATTAGAAATAAAAAAGAATGAATCATTATCTTTACAGTATCTTTTGTTTACAAACTTATTCACCCTACTCCAAGTACAGAATTCTTCATTTATTCCTTTCTAAATAAAAACAAAAAGGATGAAAAAACTGACACCTGGTCCAAAGTTACATGTTGATATCCATTGTGAAACTTCATGGAATCCCTTTGAATGTGCACAAATGATGAGCTTTATATGGTTTTTTTTTAATGCAATTAATATTTTCTTATTTTTATTCATACAAGAACTGGGGTACAGGCCAGAAGTGTGTGTGGGGGGGGCAGGGTGAGAAGATCCACTAGAGACAGAGTGGGGAACAGAACAGGCAGATTTTACTGAAATACACTGCTGAGGGGAGCAGCGGGTGAGACAGGAGAGGTCTGCTGCACCATGTGGGTCAGCTCCCTGGCTGGCAGCAGGGATCGAACTCGTGCTGCAGTGGTCATGGCCTGCCTCATAGTGCGCTGCTCAACCCACTGCGCCACCAGGGCAGGCCCTATGCTGAAGTTTTAATAACTATCCTGTAGAATGACTTTCAGGCAAGAATCTAAGATCCACATTCATATCATCTAGATAGTTTTAATAAGAACCATGCCAATGTAATCTTTTATGTCTGCTTTTTTTATATAAAAGTAAACAACAGGAAAATGTCTGCAGCAATGGAGGATGGTGTGGGTGTTAGTGGTGTGCAGCAAGAAATACAGCTTTTTCCAAATGTGGAAATAGGAGAAACACAGAACATTGCTATCAGTAAATGGAAAAAAATAATTTTCATACCTTGAAAAAAATGTCTTAAATTGTTAACTTAATAGAAACTAAGTTGTATGTCTTATTCACTGTGCTATGAAAATTAAAAGGACAAAAGAATACAAAAATTTTCTTAGTATGTAATTTCTACAAAAGTTAAAAATATTAAGGTATGTTTCTGCACTCTATTTAATCTCCATCTTTGTTGAAAACAGAGCAATGAAACAAAACTCAAGAAAAATATCAAGTAAACTCTACTAATCTCTGGATTTTTGTTTGAGTTATTTTGGTAGTAAGTAAAGCATTTTTTTTATTAAGGTAACAGTGGTTTGCATAGTGATTTCTATATTCTTATAACACTGTTTATGATTCAGAAAGAACAGTCCAGCTATGTACCACTACTTGCGGTGTGTGCCTTTGTGTTGAATTTTGGAGGTGGCTGCTTTTCTTTTGTTGGATTATTATTTGCTGAGTCGTTTAGACAGTGACTACGTAACAGCATTTACGGTTTTGAGGATCATGCATTTGAGCTCTACAACAAAAGCAAATACTGAGATTCATAGTCAGAGTTTGTAGCTCTCCACGAATAGATCCTAGAACCTTACGTACATCGAGAAAATAGGTATCACTCCTAACTCCCAGTGTCTACACTATTAGGTAATTCGGTCTAATTACCTAATTTCGCATTTGGTATGTTTCTTAGGTCTATTTGGTAATATTAAAGATCCCAGAGAGGGTTATAGGAATATGACAATAAATGTTCACTCTTGAGGTCAATGTTATATCTAATATGACCAAGTTTTGAACTGCTGCTTGTTCAAATTATTGGGCAACAGGTTTTAATAGTTTATTAGGTAAAGGTAACAGCAATCCTCTTGCTGTTTTCAGCAGGTAGGAGTCTCCTCACTCTTGGAGTCTTTATAGAGGATAAAAAAAGGGAGGCATTGGGCAGAAGAAAACAGTCCTAAATACCTGTTAAGGAGTAAAGGTTTTTGGACTCCCACTGAGGCACAGTTTTGTTTTTTTCCTCTCCATAATAAAGTTAATGTTCTTTCTGCCCTTCTTTCCTCTCATTTATTTTACCTCTTTATTTCTTTCTCTTGGGAACAACCAAGAGCCCAATTATTTTATCCTGAAGACAAGCATCAGTTTATTGATAATAAATCCTTACCTGATTTAAAAGTAGTAGCCAATACACTTTTGAGATTTTTTATATATATAAATATAAATATATATAAATACAAATATAAATATATATAAATATAAATATGAGCAAGAGAGAGATATAATCTCTTACTAAGCATCATAAACTTTTAGTCAAAGTAACCTCATGAAGTTTTCAGAGAGTGTTTAAGGTTTTGTTACCAAACAATAGGTGTTATACTGTACCATACAATCCGATTTTATGGTATAAGAATAATATTATTATCAAATAGCTATAAAGCATAAGAATTTGATGTTCAGTATTTGTAATGTCTGTTAAAAGAGATAGCCACTAAATAAATACATATTTTATGTTTCTTAGTTCTTTCTCAGTCTTCTCTCTGTGAAAGTTAGGTTCCCAAAGGAACTATCAAAAAAAATTATTAAGTTTTTTAGGATTCAAAGTCCCTCTCTATTAAGGTACAACATGAAAGAGGCCCACTAATAGAATGGACTAATAGAAAGGAGGGCACTAATAGAAGGACTCCTTGGAAATTTTCTGTTCAGTTCTGTATGTGGACAGCCTCTCTGTATGTGGGACCACACAGTCACATGGAAACATGGCTTGGGTGACTGGAACAATTGGGGAAGTGAAGGAGGACAGTAGCTTCACATTATAATAAATGATTACTTAGGAAAATAGACTTTAAGTTTGCTTCATCTTTAAGTGTTCACTAGCAGAAGGAAACTGTTCTGAATACTATGAAGTACTCATCCTAAATTCTTGTCCCAAAGAATAATAGTGTCTCTGCTTTTTGTAGAGTCAGATTAATATTATTTATTTCTATGAATATTTTATTAACTTAAATCATTGCATGCTAATTAAAAATAAATACATATAAGCACAAACAGAAAAAAATCTATCACTGATATAACCTATGCCATTATTTTTATATATTCTTGTAACTTCATCTCTCTAGATATAAACATAATTTATTCAGTAACATAAAGGGTGTACATAATCCATCTATTAACTATTTTTCTTCAGAATGTTTAATGACTGCATCATATTCATTTTGTTTTTGGCACTAATTTATTTAAGCTGTAACTTTATTATTGAATAATAATTTCCCAAGGTTTTTTTTTTTTTTACTACTAAGTAATATCTCAGCTCTTTGCTATATCTCTTTGCAAACTAATGGTTATTTCCTTAAGATATATTCCAAGAAATATATAAAAATGACCATTTTTCTACAAAATTGCCAAATTAGAATATTACTGGTTTTATTTAACAATTGAAAATATTTTAATGTTTTCTTTGCTATCCAGTGAGTTTGAATTTTCAAATATGTGTATATACTATGATCTATAATTCTTACTTTAGCAGGTTTATTGTATATCAAATAATTTCTGTAGATATCTAAGAATTACCCAGATTAGGTAGAGAAAAAATAGTCCTGAAAATGTTCCTCAAATTTGTTTCCTCCCTTGCCAAGGAAAACAAGAAATATTTAAATTTTCTACATTTACTTCATGCCTCTGTTTATTGCATGTCCTTCTGCCTGTGGTTTCCTTCCTCATGTGGGTTAAACATGTCATCAAACTCCAAGGTCAGCTCAAGTATCTGTTCTCCCACAGCATTGTGTAGCCTCTGTTACTGCATGTATGGAAAACCTGGCTTTAAGGCTAGTGACCTTATGTCTGTTATCTAGGAAATATTGCGAGCTGTTAATTCAAGAACCACATCTTATTCCTCTCCTTGTGCCCCCTCCTTGATTCTTAAGTATACAAGGTGTGAAGTACATACTCTATATTTGCAAACAAGTGATAAAGGAAAACATGAGTAAAACTCAATTTGTACTTTATTCTTCCCTCAAGTGAGATAAGCCAGTGTTCAGTATAGAAAAGGATGATTTAACTAAAATATATTTAAACTTAAGATCAGTATTATCTGTTTATATAGGACACATTCAAACAAAACCTAAAAGACACATGTTAGTTAATTCACAAATTTACACTGTTGCTCATGTGTCTCGTAAGACACTGAAGACATGGAGCAGCACAGTGCTCGCTATCTTGCATGTGGGTCAGACTAAGATTTCCTCACTGTGGGCTTAGGGCAGGCAGGGATGTTCACTGTTAGGGGGAGGGTTTGAATTCTCTTCTGAGCTCAGTTGCTGGAGAGGCCAGAAGTTTGACATCTCTGTAGCTGAGGTCTTCATCTAGTGAATGTTTCACAAAAACAAGAATGACCATATTTTCATTTTGTCTTCCTCTTGTCTATCCTACAACATACACATAGACATGGTGAAACCAGATGCAAACATTACCTTTGGGAGGTTTTTCTTCCTATTTTACTTTAGGTATTCTTAGGGAAGTAAAGAAAGTTTAAAATAGTATAATATTTATATTTTATGAGATAAACACCTGTTGATTTATAAGTATATAATCTTCTAACCCACTGAATCTTTCAGAGGAGGCCCTTCCTCTGGTTTATTGAACATTAACTTTCTTTTACCTCCCAAGAGTTCTGACCCCGGTTTTCTTGAATAATGTTGGATCACCTTTTAAAAAGTTGTACAAGTGGATCAGTGACATAAAGCAGAACGATAGCTGAGATTCCCTCATCCTTCAAAAATTTTTTCTGGCTAAACAAAATGTAGACGATACGGGTATTGCTTCTCCAAACACACACTGGACCTGGTTATGTTGGTGAAGAGACTACAGATGCTTCTACTTGGTTTATTTTTTTTAAAAGATTTATTTATTTATGCATACAAGCAGTGGGGTACAGGCCAGAGTAGGGGGAGGTGAGAAGATTCACCACAGAGAGCGGGGAGCAGAACAGGCAGATCAACGGAAGAACACTGCTGAGGGGAGCAGTTGGCAAGGCAGGAGAGGTCTGCTGCACCATGTGGGTCCCCTGCCTGGCCGGCAGCAGGGATCGAACTGGTGCTGCAGTGGCTGAGGTTTGCTTCATAGTGCGTTGCTCAACCCACTACGCCACCAGGGAGGTCCCTTCTACTTGATTTATTTTTTTTTATTATTTTTTTATTAATATAAAATATTTTTTAAAAATTTACATATACTTGCCATCAATTGTAATCCCCATGTATTCCCCATCACCATCTCACCAGTGCAC
>JAGFMF010011861.1:11806650-11822556 GCA_019455555.1 Galemys pyrenaicus | reverse complement strand
GCAGCGGGCACAGCAGGAGAGGTCTGCCACACCATGTGGGTCCCCACCCTGGCCGGCAGCAGGGATCGAACTCGTGCTGCAGTGGTTGCGGTTTGCTTCATAGTGCGTTCTTAACCCACTGCGCCACCGGGGAGGCCCTAGTAGGTCATTTTGAATATAACCAAAATTCTCTGAAAAATGAAATGTCTCTTTTGTGGCATTTTATAGAGCATGTAACATTTAACAATGAAATGTACTATTACATTTCTTCTGAATATTGGCTAAAACATTGAGCTTTTCAGACTTAATTATATCTGGCCAGACATGTGCAATTATTCTTATCTTTAGAAATGAAAGCCCATTAGTATTCATTGTGCATATTGAACTAAGTTAGAAATCCAATCATTTTATAGCTAATTTGTGTCACAACTGCCCTGGTTAAAGTGATTAGATTGGTATTGAGCTCATTGTTGAATACCAAACCTCTCCTTGTCTTCTAAAATATTATTATTAACTTGGCAAATAGTGGTATGTTAGAATTACTATAAGTGTTATAAAATAAGAAATTGTAAACCACAGTCAATCTAAGAATGTCCATTTTCTTCTCCTGGAGAATAAGCTGTAAAATCCAAGCGCTGGGAGTGATCTCAAAGGTCAATGGTTAAGTACCCAGTCTGTAGCAAAGGTAAAGACAAGTCATTCAAGATGAATTGCTACTGTCTCTATTCTTAAAGATTACAAGGTCTTTCTTCAGTCTTTTTCAATGCCTAGCCACACAATGAAACATCGTACAACAACCCCAGTTATAATCTATCCTGTCAAGTTGTACAAGTATTTCTGATAATTTTTTAAAACTTCTTTCATCTTGTCATGCTGTAAATGATTAGTTAACATCCTCTTCATACTGGCCTCTAACATCCCAACTTCTTCAACTATGTAAAGTTAAAACTTCTGTTTTGTTTTTTTTTTAAAGATTTATTTATTTATGCATACAAGAACTGGGATACAGGCCAGAGGTGTGGGGGGGGTGAGAGAATCCACCAGACAGAGTGGGGAGCAGAACAGGCAGATGGACTGAAATACACTGCTGAGGGGAGCAGCGGGCACAGCAGGAGAGGTCTGCCGGGCCACGTGGGTCCCCTCCCTGGCCGGAGGCAGGGATCGAACTCGTGCCGCAGTGGCTGCGTTTTCTTCACAGTGTGTTGCTTAACCCGCTGCGCCACCAGGGAGGCCCAAAACTTCTGTTTTTAATACTACTTTCAGAAGGAGAAAAAGTAAACTTCAATAAAGCTCTTTAATGAAAGTATAGAAAATGACAAGTTAATTTTCATCCTTATGTAAATCATTATCTGTGTATTTTCATTCATACTAAACTTGCTTATTCTACTAATAGGATGTGTAGACTCTTAGCCAATATGATTGCTGTATCTTGTTTCTCTGCCTTTCTGATGCTCTACTAGACTTCATCAATCTTATGTCTAATTTTTTGGAGTGAGATATTCTATATGCTTTAATAAAACTTTGTGACTTGCCATTATACTATATCTGTTGGGGAAATTAGGTAGTTTATTTGAGGCCCATATGTTTCTATTAAATATAAAGGTGGATTAAGCATCTTTTTGAATCTTCCAATCTACACTACTTAGGTAATTAATTTTCTCAGATAACCATTTTATTTTGATTTTACTGTTTAAAAATTATGAGAAACAGTCTGAGTAAATTGCATAAAGTCTGTAACTTAGAATCTGGAAATCTATAGACCACTGGTTTTCCCAAAAGTTCCATTTGCTAATAGAGAAATCCTTATGGTCCTATTGCTTTGTTTTCTTATCTTGAAAAAAAAATACTAATGAATGCAGTGGAAATTTTGCAGAAATATATTTTTTGAAGTAAAAGTAAAATGTTTTAGTTCTGTTGTGCTATCATTAAAAACTTGACCTATAAACGACTGCGTACAATTGAAATGACTCATTTTAGGTTCAAACTTATTGTCCCAGTGTGAATATTCAGTTTATAGTTATATACACACAAAGTATTTCCTGACAGTAAAATTTCTACAAATAGAAATGATCATAACTGATTTGTTGTATTTTCTGTATTTTATTCTTCATGAACTACCTTATAATCTAGATATAGTCATATCTAGAATCATATAGGTATACTGATAACTTCCAGTTTTTTAGTCTATGGTTTTGTAAAACTGAGTAATCAAAGAAATGATAATACTAATGATGTTTTCAATCCAGGAAAGATAATATTTTTTCCCAGATTGCTAGTGCTGCTTCAAAATAACAAGCAATCATGAGTCTGTTAGTTGAAGCACGGTTTCTATGCAATATATATTATAGTCTCTCATAAGGACTTTACTAGCATCCCCCAGATATGCTGTTCTTTCCTAAATTGTGTACATTTATTGGCATTATAAGAAACTCTAGTATTTCCATGATGTTGAGAGGCAGAATGGCATTCAAACTCCTGAAACTGACCTAGAAAGAATAAATTTGGAAAATATTTTAAAAGGTTGATGACTTCACGAAAATTTTCTTAAAAATAATTCGAGGTTCCTCTCACGTTTAGTAACATTTATGTCATTATGCTACTATAAAAAACCAGATAACTCAATTTTTATTCCTTTTGAATAGAAAAAAATAAGAATTAGAGCTTGTAGTTTTGCCATCTGATTTCTTTTGGGGACATTATCTGCTTTTCTTACCCCACATTAATTGATTAGTTCACAGTTTGTTATTCATCAAGATGTAAGATGGTTAGTTTACAGTTTGGAGATTTAATGTTTTACTGTTAGATACATAAAGGTCTGTAATGGATATTCATCTTATTTAAGATTTTGGCTTTAATTAATGAACAATATTTAGTATTTCCATATATATCACTGAAACATTTACATTGATTAGGCACACCCAGGTACGTCAGCAGAGAGTGACATTTTCTTTTAATGGCAAAAGGTTTCACTGAATGACTGAATTGGCTCATTTCCTTTAAGTGAAATTTCATAAGTAAATACATTGAAAATTGTCTGGCATGGCAAAATCCAGCTAAATTTGCTGGAAAAGTTTAAAAGTATAGAATCAGTTATATTTAGATTCTCCTAAAATAAATGTTTTGTTATCACAAAATCTTTTATAAGCTATCAGATTAGTCATATAATGCTCAGATTTTGAATTTAACCCACTAAAATAAGTTTTACACCAACTCTGCTGAAGGCCGACATCTTGGCTACCATCACTTGAACCAAATTAGATAGTGAATAGCCTCTTTGACTTCTTTTGTTGTTTACAAATGAAAATAACTGTTTTGCTGAGTGCCAGATTTGCTTTAATAAACTACTTCTCGGGCCTCCCCTGGTGGCGCAGTGGGTTAAGCAACGCACTACGAAGCAAATCGCAGCCACTGAAGCACGAGTTCGATCCCTGCTGCCGGCCAGGGTGGGGACCCACATGGCACTGCAGACCTCTCCTGCTGTGCCCGCTGCTCCTCTCAGCAGTGTACTTCTGTTGATCTGCCTGTTCTACTCCCCGCTCTCTGTGGTGAATCCTCTCACCCCCCCACACCTCTGGCCTGTACCCCAGTGCTTGTGTGCATAAATAAATAAATCTTTAAAAAAAAAAAAAACTACTTCTCAATGTTTCCAAGAATGAAAAAATTGCATGGTAGCTACATAATAATTTTAAGACTTCTGACTTTTTTTTAAATTGTCAATTTTAAGTTTGTTCTAATCTCACTTTATTCCTGTGTGAAAGTTACAGAGCAAAATACAATATTTTCAACTTTGAATGTTCAGTTTATAATATTGTATTTCTAAAGGATTCAGTGGAGTCAGTTTATAATAGGATGTTAACATTAGAAAATATTGTGGTAGTAGTCACTAAGCAACTACATTGTTTGAAATATAGACTTAAATACATTCTAAATTTATATATTAAAAGATTTTTATATATGAACATTTATTAATCCATTGGCAAGCCATGAGAGGGTGACTGTTTTTTGTTTGTTTGTTTGTTTTTAATTGACAGAGACTGAAAATCCCCACAGTTAACTAATGATTTTTTTTTTACTCTTCTTCATTATTAACAGTCTGAAATAAAATATGTAATGTTAACATCTAAAAAAAGTAGTCATTTTTTTCCTCCAGACATTTTTGTGCTTACTTTCAACATCTTCTTTTATGAATTACAACTAAATGCTTTTCTTAAGGGAGTCTCTTCTTATGGAAACCCATATAAAATTGTGCTTAAGAAAATAGAAACCACACATGTAGTTATTTCATTTGGATATAAACTTTACATAAGCATGTAGGTGAATGACATGTAACTGACTGAAAACTAAATGAAGTGAGAGCTCCGCATGTAAAGTGTAGGAGGAGTCTTATCTGATCTTCTCATCTCGACATGACACAAAAAGAAATCTATTTTCTGATAGAAAAAAATGATTACACGTAAACATCTGGACTTCATGTGGATATTTGCTCAATAATTAGCAACAGCCCCTGTTCAGTTACATTCCTACATCTGGGAAGAAAACTTCATAGGGACTAAAAATAAAGGCCAGGAGAAGAATGAAAAAAAAAAAATCGCATGCTGTAAAATAGCATGTTTGCTCTACATTGTAAGTTAAAGGGGATCTTGGCACCCCTTTATGGGTACCAAAACACTTTCTAATAGATATGCCTGTTATTTCCTGGACATACATTGTGAAGTGAAATATTCAGAGGAAGGTTGTGATTTAATTTCATGCTTGAGATTTAGACTTAATGATTGAAAATATTACTAAATTCATTTGCATTATGACATTCTTCATAAAAACAATATATATACACATCTTTTGATATAATCTCATGATATGTTAAGGGCATAACAGAAACTGAATGGTATTACATGCGATGAAGAGTATTTCTTAGATATAAAAGTGTCCATTGCTTAAATATGACTAGTAAAAGAATATAGTATCTTAAAGGGAGAAAAAATGCAGAATATAAATGATGTTGGATGGTTTGCAGTTTTAAAATTGAGATTTTAAAAAAAATTCTAATATATTCTTAACAATTTAACACTGGGAGATTTTTATTTTCTGTTAAATTGTAGGGTCTATGGAAGAAGATGCATTGTGTAGTTTCTTTAAAGTATTGTGGAAAATGTGCCATATGTTTTTTGAAGCTGCTTATCTTTTAATTGACTGAAGAATAAATCCATATGGTAAACACAAGCAATGCCTGTAGTTCGTTGGAAGGATTGAAATTTTCTCTAGTGATTTGAACTTTCCTTGCCAGACCCCTCTGGGCGAACTTGAAAGAGATTGGGCATTGTCTTTTTATATTGCCCCAATAATCTTGGTGCAAAAAGGAAGCCTGAAAACTGTCACTCTTCTCTGGTCTATCAAATTTGGTTATAATCTGTAAGGGCAGCTCTGGGAGTACTCAAGGGCAAATACTATACTGTTTTGTAGGTTTCTTCTCTCCCTTGGCTTTAATTATTTCTTTAGTATGTTGGTTAAAAAGCTTCAGACCAAACAATTGTCAGTGCTCTGAACTGACCATTACTACTTGTACATGAATATTTGTCTCAAATCAATTGGTTATTTTGACCACCTGAAAAACAGCCTGTACTTTATTAAAACTGGGAAATACAGAACGCTTGTAGGCCACTGGAGTCAAAGATTTCTACTGTCTTTTAACATATAGATCATTTCAGAGTCTTATAGCCAAGATCATGGTGTTTCCCTAGTATCATAAAAACTATTTCCTCATCATTATCTTCTGTATTATATTCAAATCATTTACCCTTGCCTTCAAGTGATTCCTTCATCCTTACCTTCATCTTTCGCCTCCCTATTCTTTAATTTACAATCCCCAACAAATGTTATTTTTCCATTTGATTTCGATTTCTGTTCTGTTTTGATTACAAATAGTTAGGAAATGTCAGAGCAAGTGATCAAATGGTAGGTAAGCTGATACTTATCTTTAAATGATTTCATGCATGTATATGACTTTTGCAAAAAGGGAAAAAGACCATTAATAAAAGGGATTCTAGTCAAAGGTGAGAATACAAATAAATACCGATTGTGTAATCCCTTATGTTTCAAAAGCTACATAAACAAACACTGAACTCAAAGTACACCTTCCATTTTATGTAATCTGAATGTTGAAACTTAGTTGTTTTATAACAATATTATAATTTTGGAGTTTTTTCCTAAAAATAACATGTAACATGCATTTTATATTTAAAAGTAGCATTGAACTTTTTAAATACTTTTCAAGTGATAATATCTTAATCATCCTATAAAGCAATTTAAACTATAGAACTAATTAAACAAATAAATATCATGGTTGATGTTTTATTTTAATTGCATTTTTTACTGTGGTAACATAACTAAATATACGAATAAAGGTACTATGTTATAGTTACATAGAATAAAAGGTTCACATTAAAGAAGTAAAACATGTATCTACAAATTCAATTATTTTCCAAAAGATAAGGCTACAGTGGAGTGTTGAGTAGACATATAACTTTTAAAAAGGTCATTCTTTTGGTCTCTGTTATAATCAGATGCCTTAGAATAATGGACAAATTTAATAGCATTTTAGAAGATTTGGGAGGACTAGAGAAGTTCAGTTGAGATAAATTATTTAGAAACTTGGTCTTTTTGTAGCAGGGTAGTCACAAAGACTTGTATTAAAAAGGAAAAGAAAGTATTTTAGTGCTCACTGGAAGACATTTATTTCAAGTAACCTAGTAAGCATTTGACTTTCTTCTAACATAACTTTTGTATTATAGAAACTGGAAGTACAAAAGTTGTATTTCTTAGATTTCTTTTCATGGTTCTACTTGTGATCCAGGCTCCATCGAGCAAATAATATACAATAGAGACCTGGAGGTGGAAGCAAGCAGTGGTTATGCTGACATGATCAGATCAGTTGGCAGTCCTGAGAACAATGGCATTTGGTCCTTTATATTTTAAAAACTGCTTATTTTATATCGATTTTCAATATTCATAGTTTTAAAAATAATTTATTTTTACTATGTGGAATATAGCAAAACCAAACTGAGAATCAGATAACAACCTTAGGCATTTATTTCTTTTTTTTGGGGGGGGTTAATTTTATTTTTTATTTAATATACAATTTTTTTAAAGTTACATATATTTGACAACAATTGTATCCCCATGTATTCCTCGTCACCGTAACACCAGTGCACCATCACCTCAGTCCCCCGTGCTCCCGTCTGCCCTCAACCCTTCCCCTCTTCCCTCCCCACCAAGAGGCACTTGTTTCTTAAAAGGCAAACTACAAACTAAATTTCTGGAGTTCCTGGCAGAAAATAAATCCCTGGTGTCCCAAGTGTCAAGCAGGAGGGTGACGTATGGCCAGCTGTTGTGGTATGCTAGAAAAGCCCATGGAGATTTGGGCAATTTTCTTTGATGCTTTATCCCTGTCTCTCTGGTATTCAAACTTAATATTTGCTTCTTCCAGAGATTCTGTATCCCTTCTAACTTGATTTTTTTAATGATCTGTTCTTTCTAAACTAACTATAGTGAACTGTATTTTCTGTGAGTAAGGATACTAGTATGAGGCAGCTAATCACTAGTGAGTGCTTTTCACATGACCAGCAGTTTATTTTATTTTTCTTTCTTTTATTTATTTATTTTTCTTACGATAATTGTTTTCTTTTCTCAGGTGTAGTCCCCATCAATTTCCACCACCAATTCCACTGTGCACCATCACCATCGTCTCTTGTGCTTGTCCCACATCTTTTTGATCCCAGTCCCTCCCTTCCCCCTGCAGAATGTCTCTGATTTATAGTTGTCTGTTCATTTTCGTTTTGTTGTTTTGTAGTTTTTGTAGTTATTTTTCCCCTTGATCTCCTATATTCTTTCTATATGTGAAGCCATCAGCATACCAGCATTTAAAATACTTTCTTAAATCACTCAGTGGTCACAGACAAAAGATAGTTGAATCCAGTTCTGTCATGATATGTTCATTTTGAAGAAAGTCAAAGGGAAAGATATAAAATATAAGCCAAATAAAGGTCATTTTAGGCACAAAATTAGTTTAACAGAAGACTAACTATGTATATTGAAAATTAACTAGAAAAGTCAGTTTCATTATTGAATATCCTTACTGTAGGGTCAGAGAACAATCAGGTCTTTCCACCCTCCCACCACTGTGATGATGGACACCTATGGTGCTGCGAGCATTGAGTTGGACAGGGGCTTAAATGGGCGGCGTCATGAGGACGCCAGAATCGGCAGGACCAATAGGAACAACAGGACCAACAGTACTGACCAACAGGAGCAGCAGCGAGAGAGAGAGAAGAAGCAGCCGAGAGAGGGTGAGATGTGCTGGGGGCTGGGAGGCTTGCCAGCCTCCCTTCCCCCCAGCACCCATGCCTGCCATGTACCTGGCCACCTCTACTAATAAAAACATGAAAAGCCACCGAGGTCTCCAAGACTCTCCCTCCTTGACCCATCTGCTAAGAACCATCCTGAACCTTGCTCCAGTGACGCCTTTCCTGCTGTTACACTTACTATGATAGGTTTTGGATCAAATAATCATTTGTTAGACCAGAGAGATCTCATTTGACATACTGTTTAGCATTTTCAGTTCTTTGTTTTAATAAAGGACTTCTAAATTTCCACTTGATCTATTTAATAAGTTGTTAATGGCTCCATGGTGTTATACTATAATTTTATGCTAGCATATTGATAGATTGTATAATGTGTTATCTGTTATACAAAACATAAACATGAGATTTTTATAGCAAGTTGTTCCTGTTCTATTAAGCAGAACTGAAATATATTAAAGTATCACTTCAATTTCTTTTATCAAATTTTCTGAAAAGTTTGAAGTTCCTCATAACTGTTTTTAAAGATTATGTTAAACTTGAGATTCAAACAAAGTTTATACATTTCAATTATTTGGTATACATCTTCACTCTTTACTCTTGGCAATTTATTTGTAGAAGGTACTAACTAATTTGTGCTGGGATATTTCCCATAGTTTGGGTTTTGTTCAGTGTATTTCTTAGGGTTATTTAAATATTCTTTTCCTCTGTATTTTCTGTAAACTAGTGAGATTTAGAGACATTGAAATCCACAATGGAATTTTTTGTTAGTTTGTTTTGGATAACTAGAATACTTCTTAAATGGCAATGTATGCCTTTATCTGGAGGCACATACTATTTGGTGGTTTTTCTTTTTATGATGTTAGTGACCATTAATGTTTAGAATCATATTTCATAAAGAATTTATAATGCCTTTTTTATCTAGCTACTTTAAAGAGATTAGTACGTTTATTTTCTATTTTCTTCCTTCTTTTCATTTCTAATAATTATACTGTGTTGTCATCAGATCATATAACCATTTATGCTATTATGTTTTCCTTGTATTCAATTTCTAATCTTAGTTCTGTAGGTAAGTGTAAGTTAAATTCTCACTACCTACCTTATGCCATTGGCTCTCTAGTCATTTTAGTTGTCTGACATTTGTTCTCTAATAGATTGCTAAGGACAAGCTCCATGGTGCATTATTTCATGCCTTTTTGTATGTTCACAAAATGTTCAGCAATTTTTCTTAAAGGTCACTTTGCGTATAAAAGTCTTGGCTCATGTTTTCTTTCCTTGAGTATCTCAAATTAAGATATTTCACTGTCTATTGTCATAAAGCATTTCTCTTAAAAAACATGATGACAGTCTAATTTTTTTCTTTGGTATTGATTTTGTGTTTTTGTCTAGATTAAAGGTATTTTTTTTCTTATAAGTTAGTTTTACTATAATATGTGGTATTTCTGGTTCGATTTTTCTAGCTATATGGTTTATCTTTCATTGTAGCTACAACTTAAAGTTTAATTTCAAAAAAGTTTCCCTGAACTATATGGTTTTTACGTTTGATTCTACTCTTCTGGGTGTTTTCTTTGGGGTCTTTGTCTTTCACTATCTCTTTAACACTTTCTTTTAAACTATCTTTTTCCTCTTTCACTTTTTAAACTTGTTTTGATTTTCTCTTTTCCATATTCTATTTTTGTTAGACATTATCTGCTGTTCGAATCCATTTGTTTGTTCTCATGTTCCTTCTACTTTAACCATTTCTAAAATAATTTTTACTATTTTTTTATCTTCCTAATTTCCGCCCTCTTCTGTTCAAATATTCCTTTTCTCGCTACTAGCTTATTTCTGAATGTTTATAATTCTTTTGGCATTATCTCTTAGTGTTTATCATTTTCTTAAATTCACTCAGTTGGTTTTGAAATATCAAAGAATATTTTTTATCTCTTTTGTGGGATGTTTTATGACATCCCTCTATTGTCTACTTGACTGTTATTCTCCCTCTTGTTCTTTTTCCTTACAGAAACTTTTCAGGGGATTTGTGCACAAGTCATTCCTCATTTAAGTGAAATGAATTTTCCTGATCTCAAAAAACAGGAGGGCCCAGTGAGCTCTCCCAGTTTGATGGCTCTAGCCTTCCCCCTCATGCTTTCCTGCCAGCGCTTCTCTTTCCTTTGCCTTTACCTTCCTACCTAGCTGTTTAGCTTTTCCAAGACATTCTCTGTAGAGTGGTTGTTTTTAAAGGAGCTTTTTGTTGGTCAGTCTGGAGAGTTTTTGGTTTTAAGACTCCCCTACACAATCTGTCCATTCTGTGGTCACTTGAACTTACTCATGAATTGCAGCTTCCAAAGGTCCCGCCTAAGACAGCCTATTGTTTTCAAAATGGTTCATGGAGTTGCAGACAGTAGTAGGGGACAACACATTTTGTGGTAAATTGCTGTTAGGAATTTGTTTTCTGGATTTCACACTTATCAGCACACTTATTTGTTTTCTGTCCTCTTTTTCCTGTATGGTTACAGAAGCCATGCAACTCCAGTGTGGGAATTGCAAGAATATCCTTTCATAGAATTTTTCGGTAGATGTTGGGCATGAAATTTTGTTTTGCTATTTTAGTTTTCAGTCTGTATTTATTGGAGCTTTGAGAATTAAAAAGACTAGGGCAGAGTTGTCTATGCCATTTACTTAAAAGAAGGGAGGCTAATCAAGCCTTCCTGTCTTCATGGTGCTGAAGCTCTCCTCTAATAACCAATTTAATCTTATAACAACAAAAGGATATGACAAATTTTAAAAGTAGCCTAATTAACAATTATTTTGTATATTTAGGGTATTGACCTGTTAGAAATATATTATTTTAACTATTTTGCTTTTTTGACTTTTGCCATTGTTACAGCCTACCATAACACAATTCAGTTACTTTAGAAAAGCAATATCTAGATAATTACTTAAATAATAGAAAGTTTAAAAATATTTTTATAATTGTATATTCACAACTCTGTAACTTTATATATGACATAAATGTGTTATATGTAAAGCCTGTTATACAGTGTATATAACATAAAATCAATCAGAATTTAACCTGGCTTACAAAATTGTTTTTCAAAATGTATTTTCTTATTAGTAAAAGGATATGTGGATTTGTTTTTGCTTATAAAGACAAAGACTATGCTTTTGTCACTTTAATCATTTTTGCTTTTGCCCTAAATGTTTTCTTCTCACCTAATAAAGAAGGGAAGGAATGTTTTGCCAAGCTCAAGACCCATTTGGATCTGTGGTTTCTAAATGTCAAGCACAAATCGAACACTCTGGAGTTTAACCTTATTTGCTTTTGGCTAATGTGACTTCCTGTTTCTAAGAAAAAAAAAAAAAGGTTTTTAAAAATCCATTGAAAAGCTCATAAGGTGTCTCCAAAATGCAGTGGCTCATAGGACAAAATACTTTAATGAATCAAGTATAAATTAATTTGAAAATGTAAATGAAAATTACCTGTAAAGTACAGTTAACTATAAATTCATAAAGGGAGTAGTAGACTGAGACATAATGTTCTTGGGAAAAAAGCTGCTAAGGGTTGGCCAAACCCAAGTGTTTGAAAAACACTGTTGTTGGAGATGTATAATGAGCCCTAAAATTTTTGCAGTTTTTGTGTTTTTACTTATAATTTTGTTTTACTTATTCCCACAGCCAGCTTCAAATGATTCCCCCCGCCCCTGGCCCCCGCATACACCCCTAACCAGGAAAAAAACAGGGCAGCTGAAAAGTTTTCTTAAACTTCTTAATACTTTTAATCCTTACTTGTTATAATTTGATTACTGAGACAAATTTTCTCTGTGGGCCTCCTATTAAATCACTTTCAAGTTGAAACAAACCAGAAATCCTTTTAAATAACAGAGCTAGTATTCACTTTAAGCTGCTCAGAATTTATACCAAAAACTGTAGCATGTCTTTTTTTTTTTTTTTAAACGCTGTAAATGTGCCCACAGGCTACTATAATGGACTTATCCTTCCAGACTAACCAAAATTAAATAAATAAATGAATAAAATGTTCTGGCATATAAAGTAGAGGATGTTACTTAGCTTTGTATCTGGAGAAGGCCTTTTTCCATGTCTGTAGATACCAGTATTAAGAAGGGTTACCTCAAATTCACCTTGGCAGCAGTTCTTCACTTTCTGTGAAGCAGAGGTCTGTTTGGTTTGATATTATGAGTACCTGGTCTAAAGGAATCTTTACATTATCTGTTTCAACATGGAAAAACAAACCTGTTAATTGTGTTTAAATGTTTTGCCTCTATTTTTGAATAGTTTCAGGATAGCCTGACTGATACAGATCTTGTATTTTTAAGATGTTATTTTTAATGATTCATTTGGAAGGAGTATAACCTAAACTATGAAGGTTAAGCTTAAGACCTATCTTGTAACTAAGCAAAGAGAGAGTGCAAAGAGCAATAATTACAGTAATTCTTAACTTTTTCTGCATGCATAGCTATATCTAGGAAAATATTTTACATATACATATTTCAAGGGGCATAATCCCAAGATTATGAGCAGGTGATGCCTAGGAATCTGCATTTTAAACATGTGCTAGTGCAGGTCATGTCCAGGCCTGCATGTGAGAAATATTTTATTAGAATTTTATATGTTAGATAAAAGCAATGATTAGTATTGTGCTCAAAACAACATCAGAAAAAAACTGGGACATATAGGACCAAAAATTATGAAAATGGTAGATAGCTTGATGGCTGAAAAAGACTGATTAAATAGAGAATGGAAAGTATGCTTTGTAAACTATATGGAACTTACATTGTTTCCAACTGAAAACAGAGGGGTGTGCCAGTATCCTATCTAAGTAGATAGGATATTTTTTGAATGTCCATGCCAACTTCTTTCAGAAATTCCAGATAAAGTGTGAGTCTAACTGGTACAAATTAACATTATCCCTCTGTAATGTGTAGCTTACTCTAAACTACTTTATGCTTTTATGTCCTGACTGATCTTGATTTCCTAGCTTGTTATCCCATGATACATTTTTCTGCTACTAAATCTTCAGAGCTAGCTTTGACCTTTGACCCCTTCTTTAACCATAATTGAGAGGGACTGTTCCGGCTAAGTAACTATTCACCATCTTGGTTGAGTCCTGCTTCCTCTATCCTCTGCAAATACACCAGGTCATGCCTTAAAGTGCTAGGACTCCTGAAACTGGAGGAGGGAAGGTTAGTTGGCCTCTATGTGTTTGCACACACCTGACATAGCTACTCTGCTCTTCCTCTTGTGTTGTTCCTTTTACATTGACTGAAGGAACACTTGACTATTGGAGATCTGCACTGCTCACCATCTATTCCAAGGCCAGCCCTATAGTCAGAACAATCGCCACTGACTTTAAGATTCTCAAATATTATTGTCATTATAATTACCAGGGAAGTGTGTTTTAAAAAGAATGCTTAGATGGTAGTAGTTCTAGAAAGCAACCCTGATCTGTGTTACCCAAAGTATGATCCTCAGGCAGGTTCATCATCAGCTGGAAACTTGTTAAGGATATACATTCTGGGGCTCTATTCCATACATGCTGTCTCAGGCTCTCTGGGATCCAGCAGTTTGTGTTTTAATAAGGCCTTACCCTAACTTACTGACTTTGGGTGGTGCTAAATGCTGGATTTTGGCATTTTAAGTATGTTTTGATTCTAGACTTGTTGAATAGGTCTGCATTTTAACAAAATATCCAGCTTTCAGAAGTACTGGTCTGATAATTCTACATTTAATAAGTTGACTCATTGATTTTTAAATATAAATAAGTTTGGAGAACATCTGTATTAACACATGCCCTGAACTTGAGAGAGAAGCAATATTGTTCAGACTCAGCTTAATGTTTCTCCAAGGATTTTCTGTTTAAATATATTTCTCCTGGTGCCCCTAGTTGTAACACCAAGCCTGTATAATATCCATGTTTCAGAGCTGACTTGAGGCTTGACTACTTAATGCCTCTAAACCTGTTGCGATCCTCTGGTAAATCCAAGGTCAAGGAACCATCCATATATTTGAGGCTTTGCTGTCACAGGTACTGTAATAAATTTGAACATGACATTCATATAACTCCCAGTAAGTGATGGCTTCACCCTCAACCCAGGTGCTAAGGTAAAAAGAAATAAACCAAATAATAGAAAAGAAAATAACATTAAGTCAACACCCATCGCTCTCGCTGAAAAGTAGAATAAGAAGCAACTGAATACCCTTACATATTCTTTCACTTTACACTCAAATTGAAAATTCAAACTAACTATACAATCAAAACTCTCTTGTTGGTAACCAGAAGTTCTGCTGACAAGAGTTTGTGACATCTTGTTTGTCATTACTATATGTTCTCCAGTATGAGCTATACTTTCTCATGAGTCACACTTTAGAGGTATATGTTACAAGCATTTTCCCACAATATGTGTAGAAACAAGTCTTCTTTGATCGCTTTTAAAGATACCACAATATTCACTGAGTTTTCTCAAAAGAAAGAGAACAAATATACTCTTAACTCCACTGGGTGCCGTTTGGCCGAGTAGACGTATTTATTTCATTAGAGACTACTAAAATTATAACTCTTATCACATAATCTACCTCATAATGTAATTACTTGTACATGTGTCTGTTTCCCCACTAAATTGTTAGCCTCTAGAGAAAAAAGGCTGGATTTTATTTATATTTAAAATCCCCACAGTGCCTAGTGGTGCATTTCAAAACCTCAATAAATATTTATAGAATGAAAAAATGGATGATATAGTTGCTCCCTTCAAATACTGGAATTTTGATCATTTTATCTCCTTGTGTAGGGCTATCCAAACTGCTGACTAACCAGTAAGATAACTCAGAACTCAACCTTAAGAAGCTACTTGACTAATATAAAAAGGACAAATTAATCCCTGCAAATTAATCTGTTTTCTCTGCCTTGTCAGAAAGAACTGTGGATTATGTGAGAAACTGGTAAATAACTTTGCCAAGAAAATAACTAAACTTCTATTTATCTGCAGTATAAACTTACCCTTCTCAGCTCTTAAGAGTAATGACCTTAAAAACCTCAGAATAATTTCCTATCTATCTAATCCCTCATAAATAGGTTTGCTAACTAAAGTAGGAAAAGGGACAGAGTCCAGAAAAAATGATGCCTGCTGAATGATGGGAAATGAACTAAATTGATGTAAATTGAACAATAGGAAATTGCTCTTTTTATAGGTAAAAATGATTCAAAATTACCAATTTTCTGTGGTTCAACCTAGTACATTTTTGCAGTATCCAAACATATTATACTTGAAATTCTTACAACACCTAATGGTGCCTTTGAAGTAAAAGACTTTAAAGTATTTAATAATTTATTTATTTATTTTTATTAATTATATTTGACATCATTTGTAGTCCCCAGGGGGTACCTACCACCTTTTCGCCAGTGCACCATCACCTCAGTCCCTTGTGCACCCTCTGCCCTCATCCCCGTCTTTGCCCTTCCCTCCTTCCCCTCCCCCCCATGGTCCCTTTGGTTTATCTTGGCTTTTTGGTCTTGTTGAGTTTTTTTGTTTGCTTTTGGTTATAATTGCCCATTTCCTTGAGCTTATTCTTTGTTGTT
>JAGFMF010011861.1:11762555-11806609 GCA_019455555.1 Galemys pyrenaicus | reverse complement strand
GATATTTTTCTCTTGCCTTCTGACTTGTTTCACTGAGTATAATTCCTTCTAGTTCCATCCATGTTTCTATAAATGTCCCTAGTTTCTCATTTCTGATTGATGAATAATATTCCATTGTGTATATGTACCACCTCTTCTTGATCCAGTCCTTTACTTTTGGGCTTTTGGGTTGTTTTCAGGTCTTACCAATTACAAATAGTGCTGCGATAAACATAGGAGTACAGGTGCTCTTTTGGATCAGTGTTTTTGTGTCCTTTGGGTAGATTCCTAGGCGTGGGATTGCCAGATCATATGGTAGTTCCATTTCTAGTAGACTGAGGAACCTCCATACAGTCTTCCATAATGGTTGGATTAGCTTGCATTCCCACCAGCAGTGTACCAGGGTTCCTTTTTCTCCACATCCTCACCAGCATTTGTTGTTGTTTTTTTTGATGTGTGCCATTCTTACTGGTGTGAGGTGGTACCTCATTGTGGTCTTGATTTGCATTTCCCTGATTATGAGGGATGCTGAGCATTTTCTCATGTGCCTATTGGCCATGTGTATGTCCTCTTTGGAGAAGTGTCTTTTAAGTTTTTCTGCCCATTTTTTGATTGGGTTTTTACTTTATTTTTCTTGAGTCTTATGAGTTCTTTGTATATCTTTGTGATCAGACCTTGTCCATTGTGTGGAGTACAAGGATTTTTTTCCCATTCAGTGGGTTTCTTTTTTTCTGTTTAATGTTTCTTTTGATGTACAGAAGCTTTTTATCTTGATGTAGTCCCACCTGCTTATCTTCTCTCTCATTTTTATTGCTTTGGGGACTGCCATCTCAAAGGCACTGTTGAGATGTATGTGTTGCAGCATTTTACCTATGTTTTCCTCTATATATTTTATATAAACTATTTAATAACTTAAACTCTAAATTTTATTCAGGACATTCATGAATTTGTAACCAAGTTTGAGGATACTGATATTTAGAAACTTTATGGATTTTTAAGATATTTGAACTCTGATTTAATGTATGTTCCAATAAAATGGTCAAGATAAAACTAGAAGAAATTGGAATATTTGAGTACAATTTCTAAGTTGTGTTATTAAATAATGTATTAATGATCACTTAAGTTATTTGCTAAAATGCATTTTGTAGGCCTGACTTAGCTTTAAGTGAAAGCCCCAAGGTCAGCTATTTTTACTAAGTATTCAAGACGAACCTTATCAAATATGGTATAATCCCTCTTTCTCTGGATGAGCTAATTGAGATCTTAACAAACCATCTGATGTATACCAATGTCATTAAAGTTAGAGAGTAAGATAACTGGGTCTTTAAGACTAGCAGAAAAAACAAAAAAAGACTAGCAGACAAACTCCCACTTCACAGATTCCCCCCAAACTGCTTATCCCTATCTTTGTCCTCTTGTCACTTGGTTTTAGATACGGATGCAATGACAAGTCTGTGGCAGGGTGGAGTAACTATAGCCCCTGTTTTCAGGTGAAAAGTATAGGAGAAAAGTTCAGGAGAAGTGGTAAGGATTGTGGGGGACCTTAGAGGGGAAGTTCTCTGGAGAATTATCCCATAATTTGAATATGCATGCATGGATATGAGTACCATCCTATTATAGCATTTTGAGAAGTTAGTTTACCAAAAGACCACTATCCAAGTCACAGAGAATGCACTGACTAGAACATAGGTGTAAGTAGGGCTATAAAAACTTTGAAAACTGAACTGACATTGGAGCCATGGTGCATATAAGGTAGGTTAGAACTTACAGTCTGAAGTTCACTATTTTGATCACCTACTAAAACAAGAATATCAATATACTCCATAAGATTTATTTTTTTATTAATTTCTTTATACATATTTGACACCAATTGTAGTCTCCACGGAGTTCCCATCATCATTCCACCAGTGAACCATTACCTCTGTCCCCTATGGTCTTTTTGCCCCCTTCCAGACCCCTCCCCCCGCCATCCACTCAAGGTGCTTCTGAATTATCTTTGTCTTTTTGTTCCTTTGTTTCTTTTTTCTTTTTTTAAATTGTTGTTGTTCTTTTCCTTGCACCCCATTTTTTGTTTTTTTTTTCTTTATCTTCCTCCTACTATGAAACCACCCGATATTTTTCTCTTGCCTTTTGATTTATTTTGCTGAACATGATTCCTTCTAGCTCCATCTATGTTACTATAAATGACTCTAGCTTATCTTTTTTAATTGCTGGTACTCCATAAGATTTAAAGAGGACCTACTGATTCAAAATATACTAGTTAGTATATTAAGAACTAAGAATATTTCAACTTGCCAGATAAAGACAATCAACAGATGCCAGGGGCAAGATGACAGGTGTCATCTGGCAAAGACTTTAACCATCTTACTGAAATACCATAGCAAATGATTGTAAGACCTTTACAATGAAAAGAAAAATAGAAAATTTCTAAAATAAAATAAAATAAATATATATGTATATATATGTGTATATATATATACATATATATATAGCAGTTGTATTAGAAGTGAAAAATAGAGGGGCCTCCCTGGTGGCACAAGGAGTGAAGGCGCAGCACCATGAAGCTATCCGCAGCCACTGCAGCATGAGTTCAAGCCCCAGTCAGGGAGGTGACCTACATGGCGCAGCAGACCTCTCCTGCCTCCCTGCTGCTCCCCTCAGCAGTGTATTTCAGTCAACTGCCTGTTCTGTTCCCCACTTGTCTTTTGTGACATCTCTCATCCCCCACACCTTTGGCCTGGACCCCAGTTCTTGTATGAATATTTTTTTTAAAAAGTGAAAAATAGAGAAAAGCATAAATAAAAATTCATTAGTAAGCTTAAAAGAGTAGACTAGAAGATGTAGTACATATACACAATGGAATACTATTCAGCAATCAGAAATGATAAACTAGGGACATTTATAGAATCATGGATGGAACTAGAAGGAATTATACTCAGTGAAACAAGTCAGAAGGCAAGAGAAAAATATCGGATGGCTTCACTTTTGGAGGAATGTGAAAGAACAATAACTAGAATAAAAGATAAAAAAGAAGAAAACAAAAAAATAAGAGAAAGCTCAAGGAAATGGGCAATTACAACCAAAAACAAACAAACTCAACAAGATTAAAGATCAAAGGTCAAAGATAAACCAAAGGGATCATGGTGGGGAGGGAGGAGAGGTCAAAGATGGGATGAGGACATAAAGAGAACAAGGGTCTGAGGTGATGATGCATGGGTGAAATGGTGGTGGGAACTCTCTGGGGACTACAAATGATGTCAAGTACAATTAAACAAATCTAATAAAAAAAACAGTAGAATAGAGATAAAAATCTGGAATATGAAGATAGATCAATAGAATTATCTAATCAGAATAGAGCGAACAAAGATTTAACAAAAGCCAAGAGTCCTAGGGACTGAGAACACAGTGATAGCATGTTCAACATTTATATTATCAAAGTTGCAAAGAGAATGAGCACAGTGCTGAAATGTTGAAGAAAAATGACTGAAAATATTGTCAAGTTTAGCAAAACTGTGAATTCAAGAAGTTCAGCGAACATCGAGCATGATAAAACTAACGAAATCCAGTCCCAAATTCATCATAATCACGCTGATGATAGCTGAAGACAAAAAAATTGAGAACAGATAAATGATGCATTACATAGAGTGCCAATGATTTGGATATTTATGAATTTCTTATCAAAATCTGAGCTATTAGAAGTGAATTGACATTTAAAAACTGCTTAAAGAAATTTACTATCATTCCAGAATTCTATATTCATCAAAAACTTTCTTTGCAAATGAAGGTAAAGACAGTTTCAGATTAAGAAAAACAGAGTAGAGAATCCAGCAGATCTGCATTAAAAAAACTTTAAAAATAAATTCTTTAGTGGGGAAATGATATGGAAGGGTATTCAAAATAGGAATGATGAAAGAACAACATCTTGTAAGTAGCATCCCATCTTTTCACAATATTCTCTTCCTTGCAAAAAATACTGTTTCACCTATATAATATTGGATGGAATTACACAAGAGCATGACTATTATGAGGTGGGATCATTGGCAGCTACTTTGGAAGCTGACTCCACATCATGTAAACACTAAGAAAAGAAACTAGGCGTGATATAATTAATATCAGTAGAACAGATTTAAGAGAAGAGAAAATTACCAGAAACAAAGAGATTCTATATAGTGATCTTAAAAATAGGGCCAACATTCCAAAAGATTCTAAATGTGTTTGTATCACAAAAACAGTGCAAAAAATGATAGAACTGATAGGAGGAATAGGCAATTCCATAATTATAGACTAGAAAAAAAATCAGCAATGATACAGGAGAACCAAATAATTTCAAGAAGCAACTGGATCTAATTGATATTTGGGACACTCCAACAAACAATAGTAGAACACATTCTTTTCAAGTATACATATGATATTCACTGAGATAAACCATATACTGGGTCATAAAACCTTAACAAATTAGCTGCCAAATAACTACAGTTAGTGGGAAAAGGCATAGATTATCAGAATTAGGGCAAGAAACAGGGTAAAGTAATAAGGTAGCTACATGTAATGATGTATATAGACAGGCAGAGCTATGTTATGCCTATTTTCTGGGTTGGAACTATGCTTATTTCTTTATGCAGTTTATGTAGCATTCATTCATTCGCCAACAAATATTAATTAAACATAAACAGTGGCACCAATGTTCCAGGGTACAGAGGAATTAGCAATGAGTAAAACCAGTTTTTCCCTCAAGAAATTTAGGCTCTAGCTGGAGGTTAAAAATAATGATAACACAGGGCCTCCCTGGTGGTGCAGCATGTTGAGCCCTGCACTATGAAGCATCTGCGGCACAGCAGTGCGAGTTCAATCCCCTGCCAGAGAGGGTGCCCATATGGCACTGCAGACCTCTCCTGTCTTGCCTGCTGCTCCCCTCAGCAGTGTGTTTCAGTCATATGCCTGTTCTGCTCCCCGCTCTATCTCTGGTGAATCCTCTCACCTTCCAAGCCTCTGGCCTGTACCCCAGCTCTTGTATGCATAAATAAATAAATCTTTAAAAAAAAAAGGTAACACAAAAGTAAATTGTAGGGTATGTTCGTTATTAAGTGAAAAAAAGATATGTGGATGGAGTATATAGTGGGCAATCTAAGAAGGGTACAGTTTTAAATAGACCAGTTACAAATGGATTTAATGAAAAGACAGTATTTGAATAAAACCCTGCAAGTGGTGTCACCTGGCTAATGGTACTGTTGAGTGTCTAATCTGTCAACAGAAAAAGCAGAGTCCTCAGTGGGGCACCATTCTTTGGCAGAGTGGGTTGGTTAGCCATGTGGGAGGTTCTTGAACCTCTTCTTTATGTAAAAGGCCCATATTTGTCTAAAATGGACTTATTCTGGATTTGGATCCCTTTCCTGTAATGTTTCTGCCAGCAACACTAATATATGAGCTAGAGAAGGCTTTGTCAGCAGTCATGCCATGCTCCGTACCATTGTGCAAAGAACTCATTTCACAACAGAGGAAGTACAGTGATGGGCTTATCCCCATGAAATAAATTGATTTTATCACCTACTCTGTCATCTGATTGGGATGACCTGCCAGTAGCCATAAAAAGTGACAAAACTAATTGAAAGGTGAAATTACATAAAGATCTGTTATGGCACCTTTGGTACACAACAGTCTGAAAGGATGGGGTTCTTTCTTACAAATGAATCATGATTTGACTTGGAGACCATTCTATGGTATGGTTTTCCTCATAGCAAGTATGGGTGGGTAACAGAAGTAATGAATGGAACTAACACCCATAAATCCCCATTTTATGCATCGACTGTTTATTCTTAAACATCTGTGTAGCTCTTCTGGAATCTTCATTCTCAACTCTCCTTTGACACCATTGGGAATGTCAGCCTATACCACCATCAAACTATCTTCTTTTCTTTCTACAAAGCTTACATTATCTGGTGAATGATTATTACTTCCTTGCTTTTGACTCACTTGCCCTTTTAGTATATTCTTCTAGAAAATCACACTCTTGTTTAAATATCTCTATTCATAACCACTTGCACCTGTGTAGCCAAATGTAGCTGGAGACCCTGACTGGTCTCACTTTAAATTCATGGATATAATCCTCAAAGGGGCACTTAATTCTTTAATGCTTTTGGGCCATCATATCAATATTATGTGTCCCTTGTCCAATTGCTATCTTTCATTTCTCAAATAAATATTTCATTACTTCTCTCTCCTCACACTACAGCACCTCTTCCTTCTGTTTTCAGTCAACTTTTGAATTCATTGAGGAATTGATTCAAAGGACAATACCCTCAGCCTCCTATCGCCATATCCACTATCTACCAGAATCTGTACTTAGTCTCTTTACTAGCCTTTTAATATTGGTGAGTTTTTCTTGTTTCTCTCTAAGAGATCTTGTGCACTGAATCTAGTTTTCTAGTGTAATGGCTTTACACGAGGATGATGAAAACCCTGGTTGAATGAACCTAATGAAAAAGCATGAGCATGAATAAAATAAAGTTGCATATAGTGCATTGTTATTAATGCTATTGTATGAATCTTGAAGGGAATCGTAAGCAGTTCATAACAACAAAGATAATTGCATGTAGTAATGTAGTTTTGTAAAAATCTCAATTAACAGAAGATGTCCACAAAGATCATATTCCCAACAGAGTTAAGATCAAGATTCATGAACTCTTCCTATGACTACCAATGCCACGATTTCACACTTAAATAAAGACACAAGTTACTGGTTTATACCAGGAATTGGAATAATAGTAAGATAAACATTATGCAACTTATTTAATTCTATATTTACAAATTCCACTTTGATTTAGGCAAATGGTTATGAATGATTTCTTATTTGTGTGTAGATCTATCTAGAATTTATTCACTGATTTGTGAAGCCACCTTTTCTAGGATGTTTCCTTTCTTTTTCTAGGACATCAGTTGGTCTTTCTAAATTTCTAAAACATTTTTATTTGTGCCATGATATTTGTCATTTAGTATCAAAATATCTTTTATTGGTAGTTATTTCATATCTCATCTGTAAACTCTGTTTTGATGCCACTAATCCAGTATTAAGGGGACTTAGCTTTGGTGACCTTTTTTCTCCACTTAAGTTTCTAATCCTTACATGAAAGCACTTTTCTGTATAGAGTCCAAATTTTAGATGAATAGTAACAGTGCAATGTGAAAACATAAAGGATCCAAAAGCCCCAAGATAATGAGAATAAAGGTTGAAAGTTGGTAATAATTTGTGAATGCAAGTATGATTGTTCTTAAAAACTGATCATTAGAAATTAGAAATTACCATCATACTTACTGTATTTAAGGCAGGATTGAACAATTATTTCCCTTACAAAAGAATTTTTAAACATAGAATTCATGCTAATTTGTGAATTAAATTATCATGAAGTAAATTAAGCAAAAAATGAAAACTGTTATCAAGGAACACACTGATTGGATAACAGAAAGTATGGTGAGTTAAAAATGTCATCTATTTCCAACCAGCTTACATCATTCTGTGTTTGAGGAATCAAATATATTTTGGGGGGATTTCAAGAGAAGTTCAGTGAATAAACTGCTTGCAGCAAATTCAGGTCATATAACAACCATAATGCTAGATGAGATTATTCAATACACTATATTAACCAGTTAATGTTTTCCCCTAACTTTATGCTCTTCACTAATTCCTTTGAAATATTAGGAATTTAGGATGGTTATGAATCCAGACTGAAACATTAGTTATGTTAACAACTGTTAGATGCTCAAAATAATGTTCTGTCAGTGTCAACATGTCCTTTTTTCCAAACTTTGTCTTAAAGAAAGCTTTATTCTTTGGGATTGAATTTTAATTATTTGTTTTTAAAAATAAGACTTATTCTTGTGAGTAATTGTGTTTTTAATAAACAAAGACACAGATTGCTGTTCATGTTCAAACTGAAAGAAAATATATTCAAGTGATGACAATTTTGAGTCTAAAACTTAAACCAAATTTTCAGTAATTTCATTATTTATATTTATCATGAGAATCTCTAAACTTGCATCCATCCACATGTGTTAATGTGGAAACAATTTACATCAGGAGATGGGGGTTTGTTTTAAATTTACTTAAAGAGAGAATCCTGAATTACACTTGAGACCCTTAATTTAAGATTTTGAAGTCTTTCCTGTAGAATACCAATGTAACCAACATTGTTTTCTAAGACTTTTTAGTAGTCAAATTGATGTTTCAGAGAATTTGATGTGAACAACATGGGAATTTGATTTAATTATTCATGTTTGCACAATTGCTTTCCCCTTAAAGAAGGGAAATGCTCTCCTTTTTACCAGTCTGGAGTATGAATACTCTATTCTAATATCTCATACCCTCCCATATTGCTGTTCCCTTAAAAGTGCAATGATTTCCTCTTAGCGATTAAACCCAGGAATAAAGGCTGGCTTAACATTTGAAAAATAGTCAATGAAACACACCATATTAAAATCTATATAAGAGGAAAAACCATATTGAAATCAATACTAAAAAAGCATATAGATACTAAAAAAGCATTGACAAACTCAACATCCATTCTTGACTAAAATCCTCAGCAAACTAAGATTAGAAAGGAACTCCCTTAATATGTTAAATGGCACTATGGAAACTTATGGTTAATTTTATAAGTAATGGAGAAAGACTGCTCTTTTTCTGAGGACATGAACAAGTCAGGGTGTCTAATCTCACCATTTTATACAATATGGCACTTGGGATTCTAGAGAGTGTAATTAGTAAAGAAAAAGAACCAAAGGATCCCGATTGGAAAGAAAAGAAGTAAACTCTTTTATTCTTTGACAGTATGATGATCTACATAGAAAATCTGGTAGTCTATAAAAACTAGAAGAGCTAATAAGTATAAAGTCATAAAACATAAGGTCAATATACACAAGCAAATTATTCTTACCTACTATCATTAACATACTGTCATACTGCCATATAAAAGGAGGCAAGCTTTCTTCCATAGTGGAATTAATGAGTTCTCAGTTTTTTTTTAAAGATTTATTTATTTATGCATACAAGCACTGGGGTACAGGCCAGAGGTGTGGGGTGGTGAGAGAATCCACCAGACAGAGAAGGGAGTAGAACAGACAGATGGACTGAAACACACTGCTGAGGGGAGCAGCAGGCCAGGCAGGAGAGGTCTGCCTGCACCATGTGGGTCACCTCCCCAGCCAGGGGCAGGGATCAAACTCATGCTGCAGTGGTTCTGGTTTGCTTCATAATGCATTGCTTAACTCACTGCACCACCAGGGAGGGCCCAGTTTTCAGTATTTTTTATTTCAATATTGTTTTCCCCAATTTTGTGGGAGTGTCTTTTGTAGGTGAATATAGGATCTTGAAATTCCCCTTGAACACTTAACACCATTCAGAAGAACCCTTACTCTGAAACAAATGAAAACTCAATTTTACCACAGCAAAAGTCATGTAGTAGTAATTCTCTAATGTTTCATGTACTACAAATAGCTATATTAGGGATAGGCTCTTGATCTACCAGAGATAGAATCAAGTGACAGATGCTTTATTGTACAGCTCCTTTCAGACAATCTAAAAACATTCCTTAGGGAAGAGAACTTTTCCCTTAGTCATCAAACCTCTTGTATTTTTCTACCAATAGTCGTAGTGCAAATCCATGTTCTTTTGTGTAGTTATATTAAGTAGTTTATCTAAAATAGTGTTAAATAATTATAGCAATCACAAATGTTTTTGACTTGCTTCTGATTCTGAAAGAAATACTTTTGGATTATCATTGGTAAGCATGATGCTAACTTTTGGGTTGAAATTTCATATATATATAAAATCAAGAATTCCTATAGACCTTGTCTATTTTAAAAATATTCATTTATCATATTAATTTTTTATTGTAAAATGCATAACATGACAACTATCTGTAACACACTTTAAATATATGTAAAATATTATTATTTTCTCTAGATATAATGCTATACAAAAGCTCCCTAGAACTTATTTACCTTGCATAACTGAACCTTTCTTTATATACCCATCAAATAACAATTCCATATTTCCCTCACAGTGCCTGGCAATCACATTCTACTCTCTGCTCTTATGAGCTTAACTCTTATAATCGCCTTATATAAGTGGAATCATACAGTACTTGTCCTTCTGTGTGGCTGACTTATTTCACTTAGCTTAATGTCCTCCAGATTTGATCGTGTTGTCACATATGGTGTGATTACCTTCTGTTTTAAAGTTGAGTAATATTCCATTATATGTGTATTTGATACTTTCTTTATGCATTCATGACCAGGTGACTTCATTGGTGAATTTTACTAAGCATTTAAGAAAGGAATGAATGTCAATCCATTTCAAATGTTTCCAGGAAAAAAAAATGAAGATTTGGAGGACTACTTCCTAACAAACTATATAAGACCAGCATTACTCAGATAAAATTACTCTGTTTAAAAAATCCAAAGACATAGAAAGTTGATTTCAACAATCCATTAGAAGGCTCATGTCCAAGTGGGATTTATTCCTAAAATACAAGGATATTTTCATCAATATAAACTTGTTAATGTGCTACACCAGATTAACAGAATGAAGGATAAAAGCCACATAATTACCTTAATAGTTGCAGAAAAAAATTGTGACAATATTCAACACTCTTTTGTGGTAAAAACTCTCAATAAAATAAGAATCGAAGAAAATCATTTTAACAGAATAAAGGCCATCTATGAAAAGCCACATCTAGTGAAAAACTAAAAATTTTTTTTTTCAAAGTGGGGCAAAGTTCTGGATGCCCACTCTGGTCACTTGTATTCAAATAGTATTAGAAGTCCTGGTGAGAATAATTAAGCTCCTAGATTATTTTACACTCCTTGCCAACAGTCCAGAATAACATAATCTCCCTCGTGAAAATCTGTTGGGTTTATAACTCAGAAACTGGAGAGAACTTAAACCAATTAGGGGCTTCTTGTGTGTGATTCAGAGCAAAAAAGACTTAAGGTATTTTGGTTCCCAAAAGATTTATCAGGGCTAACAGAGAGTTCTCGTCTTTTATATCCCATAGCAGTCATCTCTCAAAGGTTCTATTCGCCAAGATAGTAAATTATCATCCCTTAAATCGTTCAGAATATTTTATCACCCTTAGAAGCAAATAGTTTATAATTTAAGTCATATGCGAAAAGTAACAATACTTTTCAGCACAACGGGTATCTGTTTCCTCTAACTTACTTGATTTGCTCTAGGGTGGCATGTAAAGATTTCTAAAAGTAAATGTGGAATCCATTGAGGTTTTAATAGTCATAGTTAGTTAAAAAAATCATTTTAAATAAAAATGCTACGTCATCCAGTTCCATAAATTTTTTTCCCCCTATATACTAAAGCAAATTTTAGGTGCATACTATTAAGGGAAAGGTTTTATTACACCAGCCTGTATATCTTACAAAACTTATAATCACATTATATGTGGCGTGCGGGAGGTAAATACTTTGCAATGGTAACCAGTCCTTTTGAACATCTGTTTCTGAAAAAAAGATTTAAAAATATACTAAAAGTTTTAAAATTTCTTATTTTCACTTTAACCTGATTTTATTTTAATAATATTTGTTTAGAAAATTCAAAACTTGATGTGTCTCCTTCCTCCCCCAATAATAAAGGTGATGAATGACACCCACCTCTATATTAGTTGTAATTACTAGGAGATTTTACATTAAGAAATGAAAGATTTATGAATCTCTCAGCTACACTCCAGTTTCCTTTTCTCAATGAATAAGGGCTGGAAGACAAAGAGGCATTTTCAGTCATTCCTTGTCAGTAGTTTTCATAGCTTGGGCAGAATAGTTCGTATATTGGGCGGAACAATAGCCCTATATCTAACAGTTTGAAGTTTCAAACCTGGTTTTGCTGCATAGCAGCAATTTCTGGTAAATCACTTAGCCTTTTCATGCTTAAGTTTCCTCATATATAAATGTGGGTGGTGATAACATGCAAAGTAATTTTAAAAATGATAACACATGGAATCCCAGAACTATAAGAAACCTTGGAGATGAACTAGTTTCCACTAACTCCTAATTTTACAGGTGAGGAAACTTTCCCTGTCGTGTTAAGAGTTAGCCAATGTTATCTAGTAGATGATTAGCACAACCAGTGTTAGATTTCAAACCCTTAGTTCTAATTTGTGTTTTTTCTACCTTACTGTTAGTACATTTTTCTAGTTTACCTGTAGATGAAAAAATAATGCAATTCACTTTTTATAATCAGGAACTATACTCTGCCTATCTAGTAGACTGGTGTTCAGTCACCAAATTTGGACAGTTGCCAATTAACTGAAGGCTATTGTGTCTGGTTAGTTGTTTAATTGTCTTGTCACTGTGGTTGGTTGCAGTTGAATAGTTGCATTTTGTGATGGTTTTCATAGTGTTATTTTTCTTGACATGTTAATTTGAAAAGTTTTAAGCTGCTATGCACTATGGGGATCAAACTGCCCTTTAACTTTCCATTAAAAGATTCTAATGGCTTTTCTGTTTGCACTTGTGATCATTTTCCTAACTCCATTTTGACTCAGTGAGAAATCAGTGAGGAAATCGTGTTTTTGTCCAAAATATTTAGTGTGGCTCATCTAGGGGCAATTTTGTTTTCATCATCATGTATTTGATTTCATAACTCTGCATTGAAAATACAGTTGAACGTCTTTTTACTCTAGGAATCACATTATGTGTTACTTTGTGGATTGTAAAGTGACTTTTTATTAGAATCCATTTCTGAGTCCCAAAGACCTTGCAATTCTGATTTGGAATTGTGTGTAAAACTTCCCATCTGGGTTTTCTATTTCATTGTAGAATTTACAGTAACTTGATTTGAGAAAAGATTAGTGTATATGAACTTCTTCTGAAGTAGACATTTTATAAATTAAATCATTTCACATTCAGAGACAGATGCTTTGGAAGACTGATTATAACTGTTCTTCTATCTCTATCTGTGTGATCATTGGAGCTAGAATTCTGGAACTGTCTCAAACCAGATGGCTTAAAGAGTATAAACTAAGGCTTCCCATTTAAATGGGTAACTCTTCTCTCTCAGTTCTCTATAAAGAGCAAATTACAAAAGGAACCATACTAAATTAGAAAATAAAATGTGTAAGTTTATTAGAGAAGGAAAAGCTAATGCTATTCATATAACCAGATTGAAAACATGAGTATAACCAAGATAAAGAATAACTAGGATTCAGACAAACTTCACATTTACCTTAGATGGTCTGGAACACATTTCCCCCTTTAACCATGATTTTGCCAACATTTTCTGTCTCCAGTATGTTACTTGTCTCTTAAGAAAGCATGATGTCAATATAAAATGTGCTTGCCTCCTGGTAGAAAAACTGATAGATTTAAAAACCAACTTTCTGGTAACCCGTAAGGAAATAATGCATACCAAAACTGCAAATCATTACAAAATAGATTTCCATGAGAACAAATCTGAAAGGAGTTTGATAAAATGAAAAGAATTCATTAAGTATTTTGTGCTCAACTTGTAGCCCCTGAACAGATGACTCAGTTACTCAGTGATAAGTACGAATATTTATGTTATTTTTTTTTCAGTTTCATCAAGGATGAAAATTGTATTTTTTATTGAGATGATGTTTATTTACAAAATTGGTTATGATAAAGGGGTATAAATATACATCTTTTAAATATAGTTACCCCACCATGCCTTTCACCAAAGCAACCATAATCCTCCACCATAGTTCTTCTTTAAATCTTCTCTTGTCTATTGCTTTAGCTAAGACTTCCAATACTATTTTGAATAGTAGTGGTAAAAATGGATATCCTTGATTTGTACCAGATCTAAGAAGAAAAACTTTCAGTTTCTCACCATTGAATATGATGTTAACTGTGGGTTTGTCCTGTGCCTTTATTGTGTTGAGGTATGTTCCTTCTATCCCCATTATTTTGAGAACTTTTATATTTGCTTCTAAATTCAGTTTGTTGCTATGTCACGTGTCATGTAGTCTCTGAAAATCTTTACACTATGAGAGGAGAATAAAAGGGTCAAAAATAATATAGGATTGCCAGTATTTGGTCTGTCAGAAGCCTTCCATTCCCACCCCCTCTCAAATAGAACATACACATAAACACACAGTACACACACACACACACACACAGTTGTATAGGCACATACTCAGTGTATGGAGGAAACCATTTGAAGATAAAGAGAATGACACCATCATGTAGAGAAAACTGAAGCTAGAGTTGCAGAAAAGGAAATGTTCTCTGAAGACAATACTTGAGGCTTGACTATTTCTTCCTCACACCAGGTTTGTTAGCCAAATGGTCCATGTTTACTAAAGCTGGCTGCAGCTACATTTCTGTCATTTGTATTTTTAGAAAGGTTTTGAATTACTTACCTATTCTAACAGCTACTGGTGTCTTCCTTAGATAACTGATGTCTATGTGAAGATGATATCCCACATGTCCTAGAGTACTACAGCTGCTAAAAAGCATATCCCTTAAACATGCTATGATTTGTGAAGTAGAAGGAGAATCTTCTTGACCTTTTCCCACTTTGTTACCATGACATGAAAAGCAATTCAGTTGGCCTTTCTATTTCAGGGATCCTAAAGAAAAACCTTTTTTGAATTCTACTGCTGGTTCTCTTCTTGATAGAGTACTTCTGTTAGCAAAACTTTTTTCTTTAACCAAAGCCTGTGGATAAACCTTCTTTCCTACACTTCCCCAGGCAATCCTGTACACATCTGTGTCTGGTCCTGCCATATTTCTCTTTCTTGGAACAATTGTCTCCTGTTTTTTGTGTCACACTTATATGGTTTTATTTTTTTGCTTTTCTGGTTCTAATACCCAGTCTTCATTTAGGCTGTTCTTCCACTTTGGCTTTAAGGTTGTTATCCCAGAACTCCATGTTTTAATACACTTCTCACTTAACTTCTTATCCAGACAATCCCATTCGGCCTTATATCATTAGGTACTACCTATAAACAAATAACTTTCAAATTTTATTCTACAACCCAGATCTCTATCCTGGGCACCTGTGCCTGTTTCCTACATACACATCACCTCTTAGATTCATTGTATCTTGATTCTACCTCATTAAGGTGACCTCATGATCTTCATCATCCTTCCCCCAAATCCTCTCTAACATTGTTATTATCATTCATATGGTTGCTTCCTCCCACAAAGAATAGGGGACACATCATGTTTTTTTTTTTCCTTCTGGATTCTAGTCTGTCAGTCTCTAAAATGTGTTCTTCTTACTCCTAAATATTCTTCAGTCTATTAAGAAAGGCTGGCAGAATGGGAGAAAGAGAACTCTGACATTTTCAAATCCTGTTTTCTGGATTGCTTTTCTTTTTAGCAAGCACGTGTTTATATTTGGATCTTTAATTCCTTCTCAGGTTTTTGCTATAATACATAATCTTCTACTTGTTACTTGAGAACACTATAATTTTAAGAAAAATCTTCCAGATTCCATAATTTCATTTTATTTTTACCCTTTTTTCCTTAACATCCTGGGAAAATTTTCCCAATGCTTTTCCTAACTACTTACATAACCACTTAATATATGGCTTTCATGTCATAAAAATAAGTATGTTCTGACCATACTGACCTCCCACCATGCACAGAGGCCATGGGTGTGAAGCAGAAACTATCCCAAACATCTAAGAGTTAGTGCTGGTTATGCTTCTTGCCCTATTGTTCCCTCTTTTCACCTCCCCGCCACTTTTAGAGGATAAAAGGACAGGCAAAGAAGACCCAGTTTATTATTTAACTTTGTTTTATTGTTTAAAAAAGTCTTTTATTTACATTGACACACAAGTAAAATAGGAATAATATAAGATATTCCAGAGTAGCAAGAGAAAATAAAAATTTTCTTTTAGCTTATGATACTTAATTTCATCATTTTGGTTTATGAGGCATGGTCTTGTGGTCTATGAATATGGGCAGGGGGATTGGGAAATGTTCTTAACTAATACTGACTCTGTGGGTGGCCACAGACAAATTGCCTGATACCTCTATTTCACTTACTTCATGCCATATAGTAAGTAGGGAGATCATTAATTTGAGTGACAATTCAACTAAATAAATAATGTCCTAAGGTTTAGTTGGGAATCTAAGAATTGTTGATTTCTTTAGCTTCATAATATATTTAATTTATTATTGATAGGTCACATCAAATACCACAAAATGAATGAGAAGATGAACATTATGAAAGTACTCATTAAAACATCCCAAAATGCTGGAGGAAAACTCCCAGTTTTAAATGACTTCTTTTGTGGTAGAAAACTTCTACTTCAGAGAATAGATACTGACTTGCATTTTATTGGGCACTATAGTTTTCTTGACCTATTTTATCAAACTTGATTTTCTCAGTCCAACTTTTCTGAGGACAAAACATGATGTATGTGCTCAATAAAATAAGTGTATCATCTAAAGCCAGGTAATTGCCTTCCAGCAAGTGTATTTACATTCAGTGTGTTGTATTTTATCAGATGTAAAACAATTATACTCTGAAGTCTTTTACCCCAGGAATGAATGACATAAATCTAAACCATCACATGTAGCTTAGTAATAAAATCAATGGATTTAATGGAGTTAGCCTCAGTTTGCACTTTCCAAGTCCATCTTTCATTTACTATTTTATAGGCCTTCTGTACATATACTAGTATGATTATTTTGTCAAGGAGATATATGTTGCAAATATTTCCCCCCAGTTTGTGTTATACATAAACAATGAAATACTACTTAACTATAAAAAAAGATGAACTCTTGCCATTTGTGACAACATGGATGGTACCAGAGGGGATAATTCTAAGCAAAACAAGTCAGAAAAAGAAAGACAAATATTAGATGGTTTCACTTATATGTGGACTATTGGAAAACAAAACAGAGTCAGACAAAACCAAACCAGTAACAAATTCTAGAAATCTGACTGGAATTGAGGCTTCAAATGCGGGAGGGAAAAGACAATAGAGAAGGGGATAAAATGGACTATGGAGGAAGTGTGATCCTGTGCCTCTGAGTCACATACAATGTTGCAAACCAAAATTAAAAATTTTTTAAAAAATTCAAAATTAAAAAAAAAATCACTGTTATATTTTGTTAAGAATGTTTCTAAATTATTTTTTCCTCCATCTTCTTAAATAAGATATGACTCCACTCTTGAGAACTGATTTATAGATAACTTAAACTTTATTAAAAACTTTCATAACTATTCAAAACTATATTCAGGGATTATTGATGTTAGAGGGATAACTGCACCCACACTAATAGTTCTAATCTTTTATTGTATAAAATTGTTTTGTGCCTTTTTCATTTTCTCCTCTACAGAGTTATTAACTATCATATTTTTGCTTTTGGCACTGTGTCAAATTTCATTAATGCTTCTCTCTTACTTATTTGGGTTTATTTCTCTTATGCTTTTATGCTGTGAAGTTTGAAACTATATCTTGACAACTGAATTGAAGCAGAGCCCTGTATCTACATAGGTCAAACCCCAGCAAAATAGAAAATATTTTTTTGAAGAATTGATATGTGTTATGAATTCTATGTAATAATGCATTTCTGCTACCTTCACAGAAAAGAAATAATAATCAGGAAGATTATACTGTGACCCCCAAGGTAAAATTACTTCCTTCAAAATATTGAACACTACTTTTAACTAGAATTGCAATGAAAATAAATTTTCTGTGAAATTTGAATATTTTAAGTTGATTCCCTTTTGTATTAGTTAGATTCTGTTTTGTGAGTAAACTACAATAGATACTGATGATGATACAAAATGTTATTATAAAATTAATTTTTTAATAATTTATTCTAAACTCTATCATTGCATTGAAATTAGTCTAAAGCAACTCATACTATAATTTAAAAATACTTCTAAAGTGGGACCAGTTAGCACCAATTACTTTTGTCCATTGCTCGATTTGAATTCTTTCACTTTTTAAATGACTTTGACTTAAACAATTTTTCTTATATTTGTGATGTTCACACACAGTACAATTACGTATATTATGCTTTGTTAAACTGACTAGCTTCCTACATTATTTTTTTCTCTCAATTAAAAAATCATTCAAGGACTGTCTTATGGTAACAACTTATTCATAGTAATATTTGTAAGTCATTTCTTACCGGATAATTTGGATATATAGAATTGTACCAGATTGGTACTTTCACACTAAACATGAAAGAAAACTTTGGAAAATTGAAGTTCTGTTCTTGATGAATTAAGAGATAAAGATTTCCCCCTACCCCTCACCTTTAACAATGGAAAGAGAACTACATCATAAGACTGTCAACTATTATACTATAAAAATTGTGCTAATGAATACTAACCACTTAAAAAAATAGTAAAAAAAAAAAGGAGAGAAATCATCAGTTAAAAAATTGTGTTTATCATAAAATGGAAAAAAATTAGAGTTGGAATTATCATGGAAATCTCTGTTCTAACTCTTAGATTGAACTGGCATTCCAATTTATTAGGCACTATTTTCAGTGAAATGGAAAATCACTGACTCCTTAAACCAGTTAATTTAGTTTTTGTACTGCTAAAACTAATCTGAGTTAAATTTTGCCTCCTGGTAATAGTTCATCATTTGATCATATTTAAGTCCTCTTGAGACAAACATAACTAATTTAATTGCTGTTCAATTGTATTTTAAATATTTAAAGATTGCTTTCACATGCCATCTGAGTCTCCTTTAGATTAAACAGGATTGTTGCTCTTGCTTTTCTCAGAGGAAAAGTATTTACTTCTTTCCTTTTTTCTCTCTGGGCTCCAATTATTTACATCTCTATTTAAAAAAGGAGAAGAAATAACTGAAATGGAACAATTTTATAAATGGGTATGATCAGAGTAGTAGAACAGAATGATAAACAGAGTACATCTAGCCTATGATTACATTGGGTGTTTTTTAAGGGAAATACTGAGGGTTTTTTTCCTGTCATTTGAGACTTTCCGTGTGGTAGAATTTGTGTGTTGTTTTTTTTTTTTTTCCCCTGAAGTGCTGTTTACATTGTGAATAGCTTTTGTTTTGTCTCACTTGTTTGTAGTCTAAGCCTGAGACAACGCGTACCTCTTTAACCTCACAACGATTTAGCTCGTTTTCCAAAGTCCTTGGACTATTTCTGATTTTATTAGTTCAGTATTTTACTTGACCCCCTCATGTATTACAAAAAATTGGATGTGTGTGATTTGATGTATTGATTCTCTTGCCATACATAATGTCTGTAACTTATACAAATGCTCCTTATATTTCCAGGTTATTGATACTAATGAATATAACAAGGACTAAGTCAAAAACATAACTTAAGAATCCAGAAAAAGAACTGCTTTCAGGGTGGCATTAATCCATTATTCATAACATCTTAATAAGAACTATAGCCCAATACAGCTCCATCATCTGTACTATCAATAAGTCCGTATTTCTCCATTTTGTTCCAGATATAGCAAATGAAATACTTGACTAAAATTCATTTTTAAGGTGTCTCTATACATCCCCTTATTTATTGTTTTTAGTACTTTCTTTAAAAAAAATTGACTTTGTAGATTTTATTTATAGAATGTTTTTAAGATTTTAAAACTACTCTTGTTTAATAGTTAAAACTGTTTTATCCTAAAATTCAGTTAAATTTAATGATTCAATAGTTTCAGTTTTTTTTTTAAATTAGAAATACAATTGTGTATGTATATATGTATGCATACTCACACACAAGGGATTCTTACTGAAAAGTTTTTTAAAAATAAGTAAACGGATATGAACAGGCAATTCACAGAAGAGATAATCTAGGTGGTCAATTATTCTATGAAAAATGTAAACCCATTTTGCTTGTAATCAGGCAAACACTAATTTAAATGATTGACAAAATTAATCAGTCTGTTAACTGGGGATGCTAATAAAGAATGAACTTTCATACAGATTGGCAGTTTGCTATACAGTTGCAAATCTACCCTAATATACTAGAGAATTTTAATCATGGGTACACATAGAAACAGCATTTGCTTTGTCTAAGAGAAATCAAATTAATTATTAACAACTTAAAAGCTCATTAAAAGAGATAAAATAATAGTGATTTATTTTTGTGATTTTTTTTTTACAAGGGATGCAGTACTTTAGAAATCTTTGGATTGAAGAAAAGAAACTATCTCATACTCAAAAAAAGACCCTGACTTAATAAGTCATATGTGTGGGGTATTAAATACATTTTCTTTGTTTATATTCAGATATGAATTTAGCATATTTTCAATTTTTAGTATTTTGAATTGAGTATTTTAATTATAGTCATTTGGCTGCTATGGCATTCAATTATAATTATAGCAATTGAATGCTATACATTAGATTAGAAACATGTAAAGCTTGAAGAAGGTCAGGTTTGAGGGTTGGGAACTGTAAGAAGGTTTGTATGAACCCTGTATCCCTCCATTTATCAGATCCATTATGATGACATTTAAAATATCTAAAAATTTCTTCCAGAAGGAATTTTGCTAGATTAATCTGTATATGGTTTATTGTTTTGTTAAATTTTAAAGTGGTATCTTATTTCCTATTATATTTTTAAATGGCACTGAAAATAGAGAAAAACATTTCTATATATTTGTGAATGGATCAATATTTGTGATTCTTTTTTACAAATGAAATTTGTTAAGATACCTGCTCTGAATCTTTCTGAATTCCATTGGAGCTCACAAAGTGATTGTATTTATTTCACAATATTTATAATTTTCTTCACGGCTCTGTTTCTAAATATTTACTAGTTTTTTATTTTGTATTTTAATTTGTCGTCTCTCTTTATTCTCTTCTTATACCAGAAGTGCATTCTTTAGTAGTAGTTTTTAACAATCATATGTAATGGCAAGATTAGGCTTTATTGAAAATATCTTTGTTTTGTCTTTAGTAGTAAGTGATAATCATGTGGATGATGGGTATTTATTGTTAGTGGTATAAAGCGGTTTTTCTATTGTCTCCTATTATCTATTGCTATTGCAAGAAATTGGTTATTAGTTTAAGTGCCATTATTTTATATATAATCTTTATTTTATCACTGATTTATTTTAAGACCTCTTTTTTTTTAGTGTATTTTCATTACAATAGGTCTAGAGAAGAACTTGGTTTCATTTATCACATTTGGAACTGTGATCCTTCTTGAAACTGACCTGTTTCAAGTGTCATTACTGTCATTTATAACTTTTCTCCTGTAAATCTTAGCAGCATTAAAAGGATCCTTTCATCAATTTTCTAAATGTCTTAAAATCTGTGTTTACTATATCATATTCTTTTTGTCCTGCAGTCTGTGTAATTTCCTCAGAACTGCTTTTCCATAACACTAATCCTCTTTTCAACATTGTCTACTCTTTTATGTACTATTAAATTTCAATAATTATATCTCTCTTTTGGAGTGTTTTCTCTTCTTTTTATGTATTTTTGCTCCTATTTCTGAGGTTTGAGTATGTGCATGAATGGGTGTGATTTCTTTTTTGTAATTCCTTTATATCTCTGTTTAAAATATATTTTATAATTATCCAGTTGATTATTTTGCCATCTCTAGTTCTCTAAATCTCTATTATAAATTCTTTTTTCATTTGACTCTAACTCATAGTGACTATTTCATTATGTATTTCAGTGAAATCATCTTCACTGTGACTTTATCAATGGGAGTTGTGTGTGACCTGAGTTTGCTCTCTAAAGTTTTATCACATGCTATCAAGTGACCCAGTGGTATTATCAGCGCAAAGAGATTTTTAAATGTATTTATCTAATTGTATTTTCTAGATAACAAAGAGATTATAATTTCAGAATTCAAATTGAGATGTGACAAGGTGTAGAATTCTGGGGAAATTTTTCTTTAGTTTTTAAATTTTCCTATCTTTGAGGTATAAGTGAAATCATCTGGTATTTGTCTTTCTTTAAACTTTTCTTTCTTTACTTTTAATTTGCTTTTGGTCATCCAGAGTCCTGATCAAAACACCTACCTCAATCTCACTCTCTGGTAGTGGGGAGAATTTTTCTGATCTATCTTTATACCAACAATGTGCCCCTTTTAGGATGCTGCCTTTACTTGTGTTACTAATATTCTCTCCAAATGTCACTTCTCATCCATGTAAACATTAAAGCTAAAGACTTTGGGATAGAAATAATTACCTACTGTCCCAAAATTAATTCTTTCACTCTATACTTCAACACCTTGTATTACAGAAGCCACAGAATTAACTAATTGCTATTATGTTCAGTTCCCTATCTTTCCCTCCTAACCTAACCTTCTATTCTTGAAAACTTAGCAAAGTAATAATAATATCTCTTATAGTATTATTTTTGACATTTCTACATATGTTTAGTAGCATTTCAGCTAAAACTTTAGTCTTGTCACCCCTGGAGGCTAGGAATATTCTATCATTCCTTTTCTCTAACTCTGTTGATACTCAATTGCTTTATCATTGTCAAAGCATCACATTTTCCATTCTCAAACTTATTTACTTTGATTATCCTCTCCTACTCATACTTCTAAACTTTCTTATCTTTGAGGTCTGTCTTGATTTATTTTTCCCTTTGTATTTAAGTATGTTTTAATCTTTCAAATAAGACAAGGATTAGGGAGATCTTTTCTAATTCCATATACCTTCTTCAAATATTCAAATTTGTTTTTTTTAACTTCACACTTGGTTGTCTGGAATATTATGTAAGAATTAAAACATTATATATCTTCAGTACATAGCACCAGTACTTTGATTTCAATATTTTCATGACGCTGTAAGAGATTATAAACCTTCATGGTTCTTTTTCTGGAAACAATGCCTGGCAGCATATGGCAGCTGAGTAGTTAACTTGTTTGGTCTCTAAGAATGGACAGTTTGTCAAGGATTTCTAACAATTCTAGTTTTAAATTAGTATATTCTCTTCTTGATTCCAAATACTCTGTCTGAGTGTTTTTAGGTATGTGTTTAAGCCTCTTACCTTCATTTGCTGTGGTGGAAATCAATTCTAAAATTGCCATCAAAATCACAAAATGTGATTTTTGAGAAAGATGTGAATAGTAATGTCAAAAAACAAATATAACCCAAAAATCTATCTCCTATTTACCTTGAGTGCCTTTTAGAAGTTACACATGATGCTTACTCTTGTTGAGCTATTTGTAATAATTGAATACATTAGAATGTTATACCATCATCAAACTTCAATAATTCTTTAAAATAACTGTACAAAAGTACTTGACTTGACTAAGGGCCAAAGATATTTGGTTTTGTGGCTGTATGATTAAATTTAATATCACATGCCATTGTGTTGCTTATAAAAGGCAATTCAATAATGTGTAATCAAATAATATAAAATTGAATGCAAATATTTTTAAAATGCAACACTCTCTTTAAAAAAGCACATTAAAGTACATAAAGGAAAAGCAGATTGTATTTAATGAAATAGCAGTACAAGAATTTAAAAAGATATTTATTTCAAATTGGAAAAAAAAAGTTCCTTGTCTTTACTGTCTGTGTTTGACAGAGAAATGTATGGCGAGAATTTAAAAAGATAAAGTATGTGTTCCAGAATTTGTTTAGATACACATCCTTGATAAAGCCACATCAGTGATTGCTATGAAATTTTCCTAATGTTGTTGTGAAATGAAGGTGTTACTTCCTTTCATGTTTTCTTTTTTACAGACATAACAATAACAAGTTAATATACTAAATGCTGACTATTAAAATATATAGCAGCACATCATTATAAGTTTGTGTAACTCACGAAATTTGTTTTTGGTTTGTGTGTGTTACCATGTTTAGCCTGTTGAAATTATAATATGTATTCACCAAAAATAATGGAATATAATGTTTCTGATTCTGCCTCAATCAATTTTGATAAAGGATGCAAACCTTGTTTACTATTGTTTATTTAAGAAAATTAGTTTCAATTTATACAGTTTGAATTTAGAATTTAATAAGGCATATGACTGATTGTATATGTACATTATCTTGTTATTACTTAAGAGACTCATGATAAAAGATCCCATTAGTCTGATGGAAGGTTGTTTTTTTTTAATGTTGCTTAACTTTGGTTTAAACAAACGGTTTAACTTTAACAGGATAATCTTCTTCATTTATGTAGAAAATTCTGTTGGATGTTAAACATATTTCCCCAGTGAAGTTTAGATGAGTTAAAATAGTCTTAATTCTGAGGGGGAAAGAAGATCTGTTTCTTAAAATTAGCTCCTATTTCAATGTGAAGGAAAAATGTGCCATAGAAAATGCAGCCTTCCTTGGTACCTTCATCATTCTGTTGTTTTTGTGGCTATTCAATGAGAAAATATAAAATGAAACAAACATTTGTATTTTCTTGCCATTAACAACCAGAATAATTAAACCACTGAGTTGAGGCAAGCACAGTTTTCATATTGCCTTTTTCACATGAAGGCCTTCCCAAACAATTTTCATTAAGTCAAGGTGAGGAAAATTTCCTTCCTAGCTTTCCTTTAGCATTTTGAAGCAGCAATATTACATATGATTGTACCAGCTCGTTTGCTGTGTAAATCCATGCTGGAGTGCAGAGAACATCAAAGGGGTCAAAGGGATAGTAGAGGTTTTGTGTCCCAACTTGCCTCTATTCTCTCTCTAGTAGCTGATCCCATCTGTCTCCATGAGCTGAATATAGCTTGTTCTATTGTAAGTATTGTTCACAAGTCACCTAAGTAAAGATTAAACTTGTGGCTTTTTTTCCCCATGTGTTCAGTCTAGTGTTAAAATGTAAAAAAAGACATGTATTTATACATGCAAAGAGTCATAAATAATATTTTCTTAAATGTGGAATAAAAAAATTATTTAAAGATATCAATATTTAAAACATTTTATTTTCATTTAATTTAATTTTAATGTAATTTTAAAAATTTTAGATATTTAAGTAGCTGAACTAAATTAATAATAGCTTCTCTGATATGTGGTTACAGGGCTAGAAATTTCACCAACCCACAGAAAATACTTATGTACTAATAATGTACATAAGTGACTAATAGTGTAATATTTATAAATCATCATCTTTCTTTCCTGATCATAATGAGGGTCATGAACTGAAGAAAGGTGCTTTCTGTAGAAGAGACCTTATTTTTATATATTCTCAAATCACCTATTTTAAAATTCATTTTTAAACATAAAGATGACAACTTCCATATACTGAGCAAGTACTACGTATCAAACATTGTTGTAATAACTTTATATTCATGATGATGTGGCAGATGTTTTATGATATAATTTGTCATACTTGAAGAAGTATATATTTAACAAAAAAATAGTAATATTTAGGAGGAGACCAGAATTAGTGTACCCTAATAAGTCTTCCTGAGGAATATACTATTCCAACACAGCACTAGATTATAGACCTAAAGCATATAGGTGGTATATAGTTTGAATTAAACTATGTTTATATACATAGTTTTTCCTTCTGACTTATTTGCAATTATTGACTATACTTTATTAATTTGGCTATAACCCAAGAATTGATTGATATGGTCATTTAAAATATTTTTTCAAGATTAAGCAAACCAAATAGGTTAAGTTGCCTTTATGCTCTGTGAAGACTCAAGCTTTGTTCATTATAGTAAATGGGGGAAGTACAAGTCATTTGATTGCTCTTTAACCTTTCATTATATCGACAATCTGTTACTGCCTAGCATCAATTCCATTCTTCTGAGAAGGTGGCTTGGCATTTTTGTGGTATTTTCAATCTAGGGAGATAAATCTGCATCTCCATCTGGATTGACCAGATGAGGCTCCCTTCAGAGCCAATTAACACTTTACTATGGGGTCACCTCAGCATGGTATGAGGTGCTTTGCACCTCCAGGGCTACCATAAACTGTCTCCACAATGCCTCCAGATGCTCCAGGACTAGAAACCAATCAATCTTTTACATAAGTGGTTAGCACGCCTACCCCTAGGGTCCTAGAAAGACACACAGCAAAGGCAGTAAAAGATATACATGACTGCAAGCCAGAACCTTCTGAATATTTTAGTTAGCTTCTTCAGGTACCTACACAGACTCAAAAGGCAGTTTTTGACTCAAAAGAAAACAAATTGGGTGTAGTGGGCAAGATACAAGTCCCACTTCTAGTCACTTTTACTGTCACTAATATATATTATTATACCTTCTTGACTAGCTTAACCAGAGATTTCTCAAGAGCCTCACTTGTGACAATGGAAAAGCCATAAATCAAAGTAAAAACCTTCCAGTGCTCAGTCCAGAGTAGGAGTTACAGGTCATACTTGTTAAGATGCTTAAGGCATAGCCATGCCAACTTTGACACCACTGGAGGCGGCTTAGGCATCTCTTTGTGGAGCCTGGGCTCTACCTGGGATATCTGTGGTTATTTCTATAGGAATCCAGACTTGGTTCACAGATTGCTAAGGCTTTTCTGCACAGGCGTCTCATTTAATGAAGCAATTCCCTTTAACTCTGCTTTAGCTGGGAAAGAATGCAAATTAAATATTCTTTAGTAGAGAGGGAGGGAAGGAGGGGTGACAAGTGAAGGGGAAAAAAGAGAAACAAATAAAGGCATGGGGAGCATGGTAGAGGCGCAGAGTTCCTTCAGGTGGCTGACTAACTAGCTCAGTCTTTGTGTAGACACTGTCTGCTTGTGGGATGGAGCTAAGAGACAGAAGAATGACAGTCTGGAGGAAGAAAGAAAGACAGTAATTATGGGATGCGTGCGATTAGTGCGGTAGCCAGAGAAATTAAGCCACGAGTCCTAGGAATCTTCCCTTCTGTATGGTACCTGCAGAGGGGGAGAAAAGACCTCACTACAGAGTTCAGTAGGAATCCACTCCCTGCCAGCTCAGCTTGATTGCTTTCTGGGTTACCTACTGTGGAGGTTCAGCAGCTCGACCTTCCTTTCAGCAGAGCTATATTGTCCTGCCCTGAAAAAAAAAGCAGATTAAGAATTTACAGGGATCCCTCCATCACTGGCCTCTGACAGGAACATTCAGGGAGCTGATTTTTCATGGTCCAATTTGCCTGGGGCCAAGATTCTTATCAAAATGTATTCTATTAATGTAAAGTGCCATTGAAGATTTAAGAAATATCTAACTTCCTATTAAACTTTCTTATTTCTTCACCCATCATCCTCTTGTTTTAGAAGGTGGCATTCTCCCTGAACAACTATGCTATTATTGCAATCTTCAAGGAATACACACATTTGCGTTTAGGTTTAAAGGTGAGTGGTAAATCATGTCAGTTAAAAAGTTTATAAGTATTTTCTAGAGAGGTGAATTGTATTCTGTCTGGAGCCTGAGATATTCCCAGCTATAATTCAGATCAAAGTTCAGTTGCTTAATTTGATTTAAGTGCTTTAATTAAGAGCTTTAAGTTTATACAATTAAAAATAACTGTTAACACAAAATTTTATCAAGCTAGGAAGAAACAAAGGTTTATGCAATGTCTTAGTTTGATTTTTTGACGGTTGTTTTAGATGGGAAGGGGAAGGGTTTGTCAGATTTTGCACCAGGCATCATCAATCTTTGGTATGTACATTTTCTCAGACCTGAGTAGGTTAGAGTATTGCTATCCTTATTAGTCTCTTTTGATTGTGACTTGAAATCAATCACTTTAGCATCCCTAGTTCTATCAGTATTTATGTTAAATTTTGAGGTTATGCTGGTAACATACTTATACTATACATATTCTTAGTATTTCCCAAACAGAAGAGATTCTTTAATGCTATGTTTTGTTAATAAATGAGGAAGCTTAGCAGAGGAGTTATAATGATTTTCTAGGGGGAAGAAATTAAACATCTTGTCTTCTATTCATATTGGTACCACCTGGTGTAGTTAGATCTAGAATGGAGGCCCTTATTAGATGCTCAGAAATAATATTATTGACTACTTATTAATATATTTGATATTATAATTTTTGATACAAAATTTTGATACATTATGTTTAGTTATATATTTTACATGTTCAAATGTGGTAATTTGAGATTCATTTCTTGAAGCACATCCTTTGAAAACATTCAGTATAAAGGGCATGTAAGCTCTTGTTCTACATGGGCTTACTTTATTTGGGGAATTTACACTACAGTCTATCTATTACAAGATCTTTAAATGTAGATCTTGGTCACTGTTATAATGAGATCTTGATGATGTTAGGTCTACAAACTTCAGAGATATAGAATAATGGTTCCATTGATCTGCCATCTTTCATAACATCTTATCTATTTTATTCTCACTTTCTTTCTTACAATCTTTAGAAGTACAGGAGTGGAAGACTGAAGTATTGTTCAATATTTCTGAATGACTATTTTTAGATCTATTTTTTGAATGATTTATGGTGACTTCACATGAATGATACACACTCTTAATTTGAACTATTTTGCAATATTTCTTGATAATATTTGAAAAATCCAATGGAGATCCTCAATAAATGACTCATAATGTTTTGCTACAAAGATCTTTCAATAGGTCATTTTATCATCATTATACTCTAGCAAGCAAAGCTTCTAAGACATTACTCACTATGATTTGAAAATGTAGTTTTCCTTTTTGATATCATTAAAAGAGAATTATATTTTAAAGTACCAAAACAACCAGCAGTGGCATTCTTTTAGTAATGAATGCTTAAATGGAGTGAATGAAGTGGGAAATCCAAAAATTAACTGGACATAAAGAAATTTGAAACTGAAAGGCAGTTAGTAATATATCTCATTATGAAGACAAAATAAATAGAGTGGTTAAAATGACTAAAGAGTCTTGACTAAAGCTCATTAATATATACCTGATGCTAATGATGCATGTTGGGGAAACTACAAAAAAATCATATTGGAAAAAGTTATAAAACATGATCATTCAGTCAAAACAACAAATGAGGTTACTCAGATGTTTCCAAGGGCAAAGGAACAATGAATATCAGCTCCATAGTAGTTAGCTGGAACAGACAGCTCTGTTGAGAAGCAGAACAATGTCAAAGAGAACACTGAGCATGTTGTGATATTACCAGTGTACAGCAGAGTGTGCTAACATTATTGGAACGAAACTACCCAGTAAGCTCAAGTCCGTGTTAATGTAATCATCAAGAAAAGAAAAAGAGCCAAGGGAGAAAAGGACAAACAAGAAAACTAGCTGTTGATAGCTCGCACACACTTGTAAGCCATGAAGGACGTTTTGAAGTTCTAACAGAAACAGTCCCTGTGGAACAATGATAACAGGAGAGACAGACATTGATGTGTAAATGACATCATCACCCAAAGCCACTTTCACTCAAGCAGGGTCCTAGATCATATTGGGGTTCAAAGGAACTCTAATCATAAGTTGTTCTTTTTTTTTCTTCTCCTAAGTACTTGCCAGAAATGAAAGAAACACAGAGAGGCTTGTTCTTGTCAACTTTTCTGACTTGACCTGGAAACTGAGAGTCATGTAACTAGACAAGGGCTGCCCAGAGTTCACAGATTTTAGGATCAAGTTTGTGAAGACACTGGCTTAGATTTAGATAAGGACAGTAGTTGAAATTACTGACATATAAGCACAACTGACTATCTCAAGGGAGGTCTAATCTTTGAGAGAAACATGAAGTTATATGAGCAGTTTATAAATAAATGTGAATTTCCATAAACTTATTAGAACTTTCTGTGAAAGGAAAAAAAGCTGTTTCTGCTGCCCTTAGAAGTTTATCTTTTCTCTGACTGTATAATTTGGTGCTATACAGTTTGATGTTACATAGGTCATACTAATCAACATTTCTCCACTTTTCACTAGAAGATAAGCTTTATTTAGCAAAATGAGGAGTGCACCTTTACTTTCTGATTGAAGTTGGAATTGGCTGGAATTTACAGGGCTCACCGTGTTTCAAAGAATTGAACATTAATGATGGTTTCCTGTAACTTTACATATGCAGTATAAATAATAGTTCTTACTGGGAGTGTTATATAAGTCAAAAATCATAAAACCTAGCATAGGAGAATTTATATTGAAAGGACAGATCAAGCAGTGCTACCTGCCAAATGCCATCTCGTTTAATAAAGATCATAAATTTGAAATGTCCCGAAATTCGAATGACAAGGCGTTTTCTCAGTATAAAGTGTTTATATAGCACAAGCTAATTAGTATTAGATATATCTGCTTTATTTCCTTTTCTCTGAAGCTTAGGCGTCTCTCTGGGAGGGGGCTGAGAACATCAAGTGTTCCTTACAATGTAAGCAATAAGTAGTTCACTTCCTGTACTCTCCATGAACTTTGTAATGGTTAAATGGAACTATATTCCAAGTGAACTTGTGAATACCTCCCTTTAATTTTTTTTTTTGGGGGGGAGAACTTGTGAATACCTCCCTTTAATTTTTTTTTTGTGGGGGAGGGTTAAAATGTCAATATGAAATGGAAAGTATTTGACTTTCTGTTTTAACACCATAACAAATTCTTTACTGGGATGCTAGTATTATTCAAATATGATAATTATTATCATTATAAGAACCTGTCATCATGGAATATTGCATTAAATTTGTTTTAGTACATATTTCTCATACAAAATATTGTATGATGTGGTTGTTCTTTAGCAAAGCTTTTTATTTAATTATTCAAATATCAGATTGATTTTATTTTATCCAATAAAGGTTTCTGGAATGCTATGTTTGGTTATATTCTGAAGAGGTTGCCCTATAATTAAATGTGTTTGTATATGCTAATTTGCATGGGAATATGTATGACCAGAATAAAAGCTGGCAATTAGACAATAAGTCAAATTCAAAACTTAGGTTTACATGTAATAACTGGTGAAAAAGAGATGAAAACAGAAAGTTAAAAATTAGTTACTTTGGTAACACACAAGAGAGTGATGCCTAGAAACATGTTCTCTAGCTAGTCATTGAAATCAGCTTGCTTGGCTGTTGTATGAGCTTTTGCATCCTTGTTAATGAGACTGTTAATACAAACTCTACCTCCTGAATATTATCCCCTTTCTCTCTTCCCACTGGCTACCCTTCTTCACCCATGTTCTGCCAAATTTAACCCTTGAAATCATCTTTGGGTTTCTATATTCATTGCCATCTCCTTTCACTATCTTAATTCTGGTCTCAGTTGCATGTTTCTCTTCTGTTCTAGCCAAAATAAGTTGAGCCTTAAGTTTGTCTTTTATATGACTGGAAAACTGTTTTGTCTATCCTGTACAAATCACTTTCCTTCCTAAAGTCGCTTTGCGTAGCCCATGCAAGTTATATTTTCTCTACTCTCTACAATCTGGCTTTTGCCAATCACACCAGTCTCATTGTGTTCCTTTCCTGCCTTAAAATTTTGGGTTTGCAAATACCTGTTTTCAGGGCTTTGACAGTTAACTTAGATAAATGGACTGCACTGGATAGATGAGGGCTGGGAAATTGGTAATCTGAACTGCACAAGTTCTCCTCAAGCATAGTTTCATTGCCTTATTTGTGTTAAGTTAAATTTATTTGTGTCAAGTCTGTGGGGAAAGATTGGTTTGGGATTACCAATGTGTGAGCTGTGCTAGTGACACTAAACTGCTTGCAAATATCTGATCTACCATGGGATTTTTTTCCCTTTCACAGTGCATTTGCTCATGATGTTACCTTTGTAGATAATACTCTCAGACAGTACATTCTCCTACATGTAATGCTTTCATAAAGCATATTCTCAATTCATCCCTTTCAACTTAAACATGTACTGCTACTAAAGATATAGAAAAAGTAGTCTTCTCCTTCAAAAATTCCATGTAAAATCCTGATTTATTTTCTGCAGTTTCCTATATAATTTTTTATAGCACTTGCTGTATTTAAGTGCTGCCTCTGCTATAAATTACTTGAAGGAAAAGACATATTGTATTGATTTCTGTATTCTTGGGGCATAATGGAAAGTCAAAAACATATAAGTACTTAACAAGGATATGAGGACTGTGATGAGTCAAATAGCTGTGGTTCATTTGGGATCTATGACCCTGGAATTCTATGGAAATCTCAGGGAGTCAGTTGTCACCAGTCAGGGAAAGAAAATGGCAAATCCTGTATTAATTATCTTTTTGTTCTGGGATATAGCATTATAGTCATTACACTATGGAAGAAAAAGGGAAAGATGAATGACAGAAAGAAAAAAAGGAAGGACAGGACTTATTTTTAAATCCAGAAGTGTCTTGAGAGGAGGGGGTGAAAAGGAGAGAGTCTGGGAGATAACCTGAGCTGAGGTGAAGAAGCGAGACAGTCTGTTTTAGAATAATGAGGACTTTTGAGATAGCCATACAAGATTGGACTAAGAATAGTTTGAACTCAGGAAGTGCAGACCTACTCTGAAGTGCATTTAATATCCCACCAGAACACAGATTATTTTTCAATTCTTTAAAGCAATGCCTCCAAGAAAACACTATATTCAGTCTCTTTTGTTAATGTCTTTGAGTTATACATAAACTCTAAAACGGATTCATAGAATTTGGCAATATGAGTGATAGTGAGGAGAGGTCACCTATATTTGGCATTTCCCTACAGAGGCATTACTTGTTTTCCTTCTCTTTCCCTGCCATCAACCAAGGTCACTCTCAAAATGTGACTGAGAGCTATACCCTGTACCCACCTTTGATAAACCCCAAGTTCTTAGTAAATTGCCACATTTAAGAATGTAGCTTAAAAATTTGAGGCTCATATGTCTGTTGAACTCAAACATATGTGATAATAAAAGCAGAAGACTTAATAATGTGACATGATATTTCTGATTTGAATGAAGTGATCGAGTAGGCCTGTCTGCAAAATACACAACAAACATACTATTTGTTTCCTTTTAAGGCAAATGCTATGAGAAGGAACAGAACAGAAAGCACCTAAAAGTCCTAAAGAAGTACAAGGATAAACTTCTTTCAGTTTTCTTGTAACCCATTTTCACAGGGCTGCCAAATAACTCTACTGTTTGACTCACACCAGGGGTGTGTCAATGATGTATTTTCACAAGTGCTAAATACTGAGATGAAAAAGTGTAGGGTGAATGTCAAAGGTGGACTAATGCACAAAGCTCCGCTACTTGCCAATTTTCACTGCAGATAGTTTTGCTTTATAATAACAAAAGATATCCTCATCTCCAAGTAGGTTATCTTAAAATCCAGGAAATTGCCCTCAAGGAGGACCCAAATCAGAGTTGACATGGTCCAATGGTGATACAAAACTCAATAGATTTATTTTGCCTTTACCTGTTTGGATTTGGAATATACTCTCAACTGAACTCCCTTCAGTATATAATCACCAAATTCTTCTCTATTCCTAATGCAGCCCAGACCTTATCTTTGATTAATAAATAGAACCATGATCTAGCCAAATTCATTTTGACAGCTAGGATAGAGATATGTCTGATGGTCCTACTTTTATTTTAGCAAACAATAAATCAGTTAAACAATCTATAGATACAGATGATATAGATATAGTAAAGAATAACACTCAAAAAGCAAAATAGAAAGCAGTGATGTTATGAATTAAAATCATATTAAAAGATGTCTACTATATAAATGCTCAAAATTTCTATAGTGTATAGACTATAGATACATAAAAAATTGTAATAAATATTGACCTCACATAAAAAAATTGAGGTCAATAAGGGATACAAAAATATAAAGAAAACTCTTAATAAGTATACAAGAACAACTAATCCATTGACTGTGAATGTTATCTAAAGAGGTTAAAAGAAATCAGACTTCCCTGTGGGTTGTGCATGGGGTATGCATTATGTGCTGTCATTAAAGTACTTTTTTCTCTGTTAAGCAAGCATCTCCTGCTGGGACATCTCTTTGGTTTGGGAGTCTGAAGTTATACATGAAGTGTGTGTTATCAGCTAAAAATGACTTCACATAAAAATTTAATGATATTGTCCTAGCTATTTTTCAATTAGTGCATGTGTTTTGTTCACATGACTTGGATTATTGAACACATAAATTATAACTGTGGTAAAATGATTGGAGTGTTTTTTTCTCTGCTATAATCTTATGACTGATGAGTTACTCTAAATAAAAAAATGAATATAGTTAAACTAAATTAAGCCTTAACTGTTGGCAATAATACCAACATGCTGAATGATTACACATTGGTTAATTTAAGGCTTTCATTTGGATTACCTTGAAAACTCTGTGCAGTGTTCAATCACTACACTTTTCTTTTTGCTCCTAGCCCATGTTAAAATCCATCAGTGTCATGGAACAGTGAAGTTTTAAAAAGTATTTGGAAAGACACCAAGTCTGAATGTTTTGAGAACACTAACCAAGATGCACACATGATACTGAATGTATTTTCATGGAGATTGAAATAGATTTTTTTTTCTGAGCGTATTATTAAAGAAAATGTTGGATACTTACAGAGGATAGTGGAGCCAGCAAATGTGTAGAGCTGCTTTGCTTAATTAAATCCATATCTTTTTTCAAGTTTTCTGAATTACAGTAATCATTTAAAGAACCTAGCAGATATTTATTTTCTTCTTTAAGCATGTGTATTTTGAAAATGCAATTGTGCAATCTATTGGAGGTTATGCTAAAGTTAGACTCAAAACTTTGTTACATTTATCCTCTCTGTTCTATTCTAATACATGCTTTTGTTCAGCATTTTTATATCAGATATCTCTAACTTAATGTAGATTTTATAACAGAATCATTCATTTGTTTTACATTTTCTTGAGTACTTTTAGACTATTATTGAATGTTCTCCAACAACTGGGATTTAATCTAAAAATAATTTTAAGCAAATGTATTTGTTTTTTAGTTTTGAGCAAGTTAAATGAATAATGTTTGGATGTATGGATAATTTTTTCTTTCAGAATTCCCTCTTGAATGGACTGATTAATTAAACTGGAATTAAAACAGGTGTACTATTTTAATATCACTCAGACCCTTATGTACTGGTTTATTCAACATCTTCCTATGTTTAATCCTGAACAACAATTCTGAGTGTCTCTAAAATATAACATCAGTCAGTGCCAAAATTCCTACCTTATAAAATGAGTTCTGATATGATTTATATAAAATATTCCAAAATTAATCAAATCAAGTTTGCAATCTCTCCAAATCTGAGTCATGATACTCCATTTTGTGTTTGTGCTTACAGATGTTTTGTTACATGTATGCAGTACTGGGAGGACAATGTATTACTCTTCCTTTTCTTCCTTCCTTTTTATTTGAGAAATTAAATAGTTACAAAATGTGCAGGAGATAATAAAAGAAACATTCTATTCTTTCTGTCACAAATTGTTAACTTTGTGTTGCTTTTTGGTTCAGATGAAAAGTTTCAGTTTCTTAAAATATGGACATTATGGATGCTAATTAATAATAAATGGATTGTTTTATCCTTCATTTCTTTAATCTTGGTTATTGTAATTTATTGAGAGTTGTAGATGAGTCAACAATGGAAATCCTGCTAGTTTTCCACAAAGAAAATTCAATAAAGTTGATAATGTTGGTAGACTTGGGAGCACTCAGTTGGAATGCACCACAGAGGGACTTTAATTGGAAAGTTTAGCACACTGACATAGAAGGAAATGTAAATCAGTCTGCATGCTTCTACGTTTCTCCATCATACTATTTCTCTTTCACATGTTTTAACATTCTCAGAAGTAAAATTTCTCCGCATTCATTTTATTCTTCCTAGGGAGACCATGTTTTGTATCTTAAAATATTATAAAATGTGCTTGAATAAAGGCGCTATGTTTTAATTCTTAATAAGATGAATCATTCTGGGAGTAAAGTGGTGGGAAACTAGTCTGATGTAGTCAAAGAAATAGAAGTGTGTGAGACTACTGGTCCTAGTCAGATTTCATTGTTCTCTATTTGGAATAGAAGCAGAGGTATTTTGCCAACTTTTAAACACGGTTCACTTAAAATTTGTCAGCTCGAAGTTTGGAGCACATCTCCAAATTAATTTGGCTCAAGTCAACTATGTGACTTTTGGTTTGCTTTTACTTTCAGTTCCCTTGGTAGTTCTGAAGGGAAGAATACATTTCATGAAGAAATCATGTTTGCACATTGCAAAACACCTTTTCTTTAAAAAATGTAATTGTGTGATTATGTTTTCCTGGAGAGAGGTGGCTAAATGAAAGATAACTGAAATTAGAAAAAAGTTATGAAGATACATTTTCACATCAGTGTAAACACTTACCTAAAGAAGTGTGTTTTCTTTTTCCAATATAACAGTGGCTTTATCTTATAAATAATAATGATTCAAATACTGTATTTAGTCTCCACCAAATTTAAGCATTTTGTTGCATGTTGCTGTCACTTATATTTGTAAACACTCATGCTACACTTGCTGTTGCTATTGCTTCAGCTGACATTATTTTATATTTGTGTGATGGATAGGATAATGTTCTTTCAACTCTGAATACACAGAAATGAATGTATCCTTTGCATACTGCTCTTTAATTGTTGTAGTCTGTCACAGGGCTTTTTACATGATTAGATCTCTCCCATCTTTTTTCAAGGCAGGTGGTTTCCTATTTTTTCATCAAAATTGAAGAAAAACCTAATCTTCTTGTCAGCTGGTAGATCATTAAAAATACTTTTTGATGATAGATCACCATGTGAATTTTGGCTGGAAGTGCTGATAGAGTTCAAAGAATTTGGTGTCAGTTCTATGTAAACAAATTTTTCATTCCCACTAACTTATTTTATGAACAACTTTTCCTATTGCTACATTTATAAAGGTGAAAAATGATGTAGAATTGATGACATACTGTTTCATGTTACCATGTTAGCTATTACATGTAATAATGAACCAAAGGAAAAGACCTATGTCACTCATCACACTGAAAATTTCCAACAAAGATTTACTTTCATGTTTAATGATTATTTTTTTTAAATTTGTAAGCACAATATGCTTTTTTGAAAAATTTTGTACTATTAGTGCTAATAACTCAACATAGAACATTTAATTTTAACCCTTGAAACTATAAGAAAAGGATTTTCATTTTTTTATACTTATGCACATTTTTTTGTTGTTGAGGTGTTATAGCAGTAAAAGACTTAAATATATGTGGTAAAATGATGTTGTGGAAGTAGATTGATATGAATGCAAGATAAAATGCTTACACTAAAATTTTAAGAAGCTGTTACTCAAGTTTAGTTAACAGAAAATAGGTATACATGTGAAAGTATCATATGGAATTTAGCATATACCTGAAGAGGTGGAATCCCACATATATGAATTTTCATATACAGCATTGTAAAAGTGTTATCTTAAAAAACTATAAAAATAAAAATATTAAAATTTGCATTTATAAAAATGCACTGTAACAATTTTATTTTCAAAGTCAACATATGTAATTACTCAACAATCATATTTACTTGTTATTGATGTATCATTGCTGTACAACATTACATGTTGGAGTGGTTTAGAATCACATCTCTTCAGATATATGCCACTCCTACGACCAAGATATCTGCAGTCCTGCCCCATAGTCCAGAAATGATACTTGTTGCTACTATTTATTTATAGCAGCTAGGTTAGATGTTAACTTAAAAAAGTTTGATGGGATAGCTAGTTTTTAATATTGTTTCTGAGTTTGTGAACAAAAAAGTTTGAGTAAAACTGTTCTATGCTAAGACTTAGGCATGCCCGGACAAGGATGCTTGTCCTTCCTTTTTAATTCAGTCTCTGTAAATCATGACACAGCCCTGAGTACTTAGGATTAACCACCCTTCTTTGGGTCTTAAATTGACAATGTCTTACATGGTTCACATCTATCTCTCAGTGAATGACGTCCCCTGTTAAAAGTCTAGCCTCTCAAAATGGACTAGGGTGGAGAACTATCAGTGCTTTGGTGGTAGGTATGTTCGGGTAAGTACACCTGCAAGGGAGATCCTATACATTCCCAATACTAACAAAGATGTAAAAAATTAAAAAATAAAATTAAAATTTTCCACTCAGTAAAAAAATGTACTTTTTATTTCAGTTAAAAAAAAGTGTAAACTTCTCTAATGGCAAAAGTAAAAGTCCTCCTCTTCTTCTAGCTGGAATAAAGTGTGCTTTCCTCATTATCTTTTTAAAAATTAGCTTATAGCAACTTATAAAACTTATTTGTCACTGCCTTTTAGGTAGATTTTGAGAATTTTTTTCTCTACACAATTATAAATTCTGATCTTGAGAAAGCAGCCTTCCATGAACTTATATGCCTACTAGTGCCAAATATAGAACCTAGTACAGAGAAGACATTTATTAAATGGATGCATGAATGAATTAAATATATTAAAATGGAAATGGTTTCAATTATATAAAATTTTCTTTGTTGTGACTTTTATTATGACTTCTATCTTGGGAATCAAGGGTTATTTAAATTAGTTGAGTGTATAGAGCACAATGAGAGAGAGTTCATGTTGATGAAGTCACAATGAGAAAAAAATAGCTAAGTGTATTGAGATTTGGAAGATATGGCATCTGAATGAATTGAGACTACAGAAAACAGAAATATTTTCTATATGCTATTCTACAAAAACTAGGTAGGAGTGATTTTGAATGGGCTAGACTAGAAAATGAAGAACTAATCTACATAGGGAAGAATGACATCAAAGAATGAAATGAAGCAAGGGGCTTCAACAGAATCTTTGTTTTTTTCTGATCCAGCTTGTAAGAATCCAGTCTAAGATCTGTATGGCCCAGAACAGCTGTACCTTTAATTGTTTTATTACTTTTTTTTCACAACATGAGTTCCAAAGTAATCAAATTACTTAGACAAATATAAAGGGTTTTTTCCATTCCATTTTCTCATAAGATTTTTTTTTTTAGCTTCATTGGGGCATAAAATATTTCCCAACTTTTCTAAATTTTAAAATAATGATCCAGAGGACAGTTATATGTAATCTAGAACCTATGAGTTGTTTCATTCCTCACATAGTGCTTTTAATTTTCTCATAACACTTGAGTTAATGTGGTTCCCAGAACCAGACGGCCTGTGTCATCTAACAGTGTCTCCTGGAGATCTATGCATATCAGCCTTTGTGATTAGCATGCAGAGTCCAGATTTCTGACGTGAAAAGTGAGTTTCAGGAGTTAATCTACCAAATGTTCTTATATTTTTTCTGTTTTGGAAGAGGGTGGTGATTACTTTTAAATTAGTTGTGTTTGCTTGCTGATATTGCGTTACTGAAACTGGCAACTGATAACAAAATCTCAAGAATTTCAATAGAAAATTTAATTATTGGAATACATAATTAGGCAAAATCTTGTCAATATTTCCAGTAATTATATGACACTTAGAAAACATCAATAACAATTACCAAGTCCTGTGAGTAGAAATTACCTTTGACAAATATATGTTAATTAAACTCTGCCTTTCCTGGAATGTGCAACATTTATACTGTTATTTCAAAGTTTTGAGATCTTTATTTAACCAAGATGCATATGTTCTTCTCTTCCCCACCATGCCACTACAAAGATAGAAACCAAATAAGAGGAAGATGTTTCAGTCTTCTCTCTTTTTCTTATCTATCGATATAAAAATGCATGCATACATGTGTAAGTCTGTATGGGTTCATGACCTTTTAGTTTAGAAGATGAAACTAAAAATATAAGTCAGTATGTCCCATTTATTTAAATGTGACTAAAAAGTAATTTTTTTAATGATGATCATACATCAAAATTGTCTTATCCTAATAACCCACATTAGCTTAGTATATTACAAGAAACCTTCTTTATGTGAGGGTTAATTGAGGAGAAATAAAATATTTATCAAACATATTTATATATGTACTCATTTTACATCATTGTCTTCTCAGATGTAGTCCCCATAGAATTCCCACCACCGAGTCATCCATGAACCATCACCATATTCCCTTCCCTGTTCATCAGCCTCCCCTGCTAAATCAGACACATATTAATTTAAGATAAAAAATAGCTGTACTGAATTTCTTGGAGGGTAATTCAATCTCATAATTTAGAATACTTTCTTCCTTTAATAGAACAATATTAATACAATTAATAGTCTCAAAGATCACTTAATTAAAATTATTAATCACCTATTACATATTGGGCAGTATTCTAGTTACTGGCAAAGTCTTTGCTTTTTTTTTTTAATAGATTAAATTCGTGATAGAAGGTGGAAATAGACAGTAAACAAATATGAGATGTACAATCAGTATTGTGAATGAGAGAAACTAGAATAAAGAGATAGTGAGTAATGGTTTCAGTTGAACCTTTACATATGTATTTGGTTAGGGAAGCCTCTACTTATTTATGAGTCATATGAGAGAAAACCCTAGGAATATCTGGGAGCCATATTTCAGAAGAAGCTACAGATGTTTGAGAGAGAGAGGTATTTTTTTCCCACCTACACCTTTCGCACCTAGATTCTTAACTCAGTAACTGTTGAATTTGTAGCATATCACAAATATTAGGGATATGAGGCAAATAAAGCAGAGTTGCAAACTTTAAGAGTCTAGTTTTGCAGCCAGGTGAATAATTGAGTAAATCATTAGATACTTGGTAAGGGCAGTGATAGAAAAGTTTACTGCATGCTCTCTGGCCCAGATGCAAGTTTTAACCCAGCCAGGGAAAGATCACCATAAAAATATATATACATATATATATTTTTTTTTTCTGACTGAAGATGACTTCACAACTCTTTCTAAAATTCCTTTGTTGTGAATACTCTATAAATATTTATGTTAGATAATCTTAATTTTTATTATGTAAGATGATATTACCCAGAAATAATTTGATCTATAAATTCTGATTAAGCTGAAAAGAATACACTAGTGACCCACAGTAACAATTCAATGGTTTTATGATGTTTACTGTTAGGAAATTATTTTCTTGTATTTAACCCAAATTTCTCATGTAACCCAATTTCCCTTTCTTTAGAGTTTACCAGGATGAGATACTCATCATATCATCTTCCTTTCTAAGCATTCTCCCTGAGACTTCACTGTGATGTTTTTTCAAAAAATAGTCTATTTATTTATAGAAGATAGTTAAGTAAACCATTTCATACTTGCTCTGATGCTAACTATTGAACTCAGTATAGCTTCAAATTAAGTCCGACATTTTCTGAGATTAGGTTATATCATTTAACACATATCTGACATGTATCATAAGGAACATATACCTGGTTTTATGGATGCTTCACTTGAGTTAGAATGAGCTATTGAGTTTTCAATAACAGAAATCTGAAGATTTATATCAAAAGATCATTTCATTGGAATTATATTATTTAAAATTAAAACTGATTTTTTCTCAAAGACTGCATTATTCCATATCACAGGTACAAAATTATGTACTTTGCTAAAACACAAAATAACTTGGAATAAAATATTTCTTGATAATGCTTTGTATCTACTGTTTAAAAACTGATTTTCTGATATAAAAGAAACTGTCAACTAAAATCATTATTTTTCTCTTCTAAAATTCTTTGGAATGATTGCCTTTCCATAATTTTATTGAATTTTCCTTGAGACATATTTAAAGTTGATGGGGTATTCTAAAATTAGATACAGATTTTAACTTCTGTAGTAAAGCTGACTGGGTACATTTTTTTTTCTTATTTTGTCATTTTCATCAGAAAAATTTTTTTAAGCCCTCATGTTTTATACATTTGCAAGTTCTAGAATTAAAACAATTTTATTAGATACTGGAATGTACAAACAATTTTATAAATAATTTACACATCAACCCATAGCTACCATGGACACATCATATGACTATGCTTTGCTTTATTGGGAGAAGTAATTGAGAGTCTATGTTATTGGATTCAAAATAAAAGGGTCATTGATTTTTCTTTTAACTAGGAAAAAGGTACAGTTTCAATATATATTATTTTAAACAGTATGTTAAGGAGAATAAATCATTTATTACACTCCTACTTTGTTCTTGATATAATGATATATTTAACTTTATCAGTTAATTCTTAAAATAACAGTGCCTTACAGAAAATAATAGTTCTATTGTCTTTGATTTTTTTTTCCTGCCAGCTAGTGTTGTGTAACATTCCTGGGACTTGCTTACTGTGGGCAAAGTTCTCCATTCTTGCATGGGGTTTGTGAAAATAATAATAATAATAACAACATCACCACCAACAAAATAAACCACAACAAAACAAAACAAAATAAACAGACAACTACAAATCTGATACATTCTGCAGGGAAGAGGGAGGGACTGGGACCAAGGCGGGCATGGGAGGAGCACAAGGGACTATGGTGATGGTGCACGGGTGAATTGGTGGTGGAAATTCTATGGGGACTACACCTAGGAAAGAAAGAAAACATTGTAAAAGAATAAAGAAAGAAAATAATTTTAAGAATTTATTTCAATGGCAGTTTTAGCAACTGAACATGACTTACCTTGAAGACTGTTCCTGAGAGTCTTTTTTTCATTTAAAAATTACTTTTTTCATTCAAGGTGGTTATAGCTATATATTTTTTTTTTTGAGGAAGCATTGGATCACAATATTGTCTGTGATTCAACAAACCCTTGAGAGTATGTTACTACACCACACCCCCTACCAAAATACCCACCACAGTGGAACATTTAGCATAGTCATACAAGGGATCCCCTGCTTTTTTTGGGCAGTTATTGGAAGTCCTATGTCCCACAGCATCAATACCATGTGTTTTGTATGAATGTTACAGCACTAATATAAAAAATTGAAAGTTCTCATAGGAAATATTCAGTCTTGAAACTTTCCTGATGCCCTGTTAAATGTTTTTTGTTTATGTGTTTGTTTTAATGAGGCTAGTGGGGGTTGAGTTTGGTTTAAGATGATGAACACCAACGATACGATGTGGGGAGGAGTTCTTTTTTCTGTTTGTTCTATATTACACTGCTGGAGTTATCCTGTTTATGGCAAACTTGGACTTTGTTTGGTGCATGTTGAGCGAACAGCAGGAGAAAAATGTTTCCAAAATGAATGGGTTTTGGCAGGCGTCTGACCCGAATATCGCTCCTCACGAAGGAAAAACTTACTCTGATATTATACTGTTTTATGAGAGTCCTGTTCTTCCTAGTCATCTTTTGTACGTGGTGAAGTAGCCGTGCTGAGACATTGAATGGAAACTTTGGGTCATAAAAAACAAAAATTCCTTCCTCCACTTATTAGATATGTCTATGAAGTAAAATTATTTGGTGGGCTGCTAGTTTTCATTATATATAACATATAACTTAGCTAAATTGAGACGTGAACTTCAAGAGCATTTGGGTGATTGCCCAGGTGTACAGAATTTTGTGGTTTAAAGGGTGGATGATACTTAATTCATAATAAACTTTGTCAACTAAAAGGTGCTTTTAATTTTTCGGGATGCATTCTTAAGTTTGGTTAGTAACTAGTTTACTCTGTTAATGAAGAAACTGCAACAGATTCAGTGGTTAAACTTGAAAAAAAACGACTCCCAAAATTTAGCACTCTTTATCTTAACACTGATCTAGTCCTTTATGGATTTGCCTGAAGCAATATTTACTGCTTCTTCCTAATTTCACAAAGTATTAAAGTTCCTTAAGATAGACACTCACAAAGCATAATTGTAATTTTCTTGTCAATTCTGCTCTTATTCGAGAATTAATGAGTTTGAGTGATAGTGTGGACAGAATCTATGAAGCAAGGCCCTACTGAGTTACTCAAAATAACTGATTCTCTAATTTATATTATTATGTGCCTTCTGTGTCTGGATTTTTGTAGGGAAAAATAGTTTTTTATCTTTTTAAAGTGACTAGTTTGTTTTCATCTCATTTCTCTTAACTTTTTCTTGTAATACAATTAAAATAACATATTAAAGGAATGTGTTTTGTTGAATCCAACACGGCTTGGTTTTTGTGACTTATATAAGGGACCAGTCTGTTGGGACCATAGCTTGTTTTTTAAATAATGTCTGCAATATAAGTGTGATAGTAGTCAGGTGATGCATGTACGAGTATAGATGTAGAGGATATTCAGAAGTCAGTGTGAAGATAAGAAATCCCCCTCTTCGGTGTCAGTATCAGCAATTTTTTAGCAGATGCTACAGTAACTAGCACAGGGGTAATAAGATAGAAGAGTTGGGAAGATAGCAATGAACTAGCAGTAGTTGAAACCAGTGACAAAAAGAATAGAATGTAGGGGCCTCCTTGGTGGCGCAGTGGGTTAAGCAACGCACTATGAAGCAAACCGCAGCCACTGCAGCACAAGTTCGATCCCTGCTGCCGGCCAGGGAGG
>JAGFMF010011861.1:11749012-11762505 GCA_019455555.1 Galemys pyrenaicus | reverse complement strand
CTGCCTGTTCTGCTCCCCGCTCTGTCTGTGGTGAATCCTCTCACCCCCCACACTTCTGGCCTGTACCCCAGTGCTTGTATGCATAAATAAATAAATCTTAAAAAAAAAAAAAAGAATAGAATGTAATGGTGTTCAAACTGATTGTGGTAGGAGTGTTTGATGATACTACAGTAAAAAAACAAAACATCAGAAAACATCAGATGATCAATTATTGAAACCTATAGAAATCTGTTGTCAACTTACTAATAAGTAATTACTAATTACTAAAACAAATACACTTTTGATATTTCTTTTAAAGAAGATATTTATGTGGTGAGAAACTGAAGTCCTGTCCTGCCAAGGATCAAAACTACTCACCAGGCTTATAAGCCACCTTCACCTCAGTCAAACCTTCAGATCACTAACGTCCTAGTGGACATCTTGACTGCAGCCTCCTAAGAATAAAAGACCCTGCATTAAAAACATAGATAAGCCACTTCTAGAATTCTGAAACATAGAAACAGAGCTAATAAATACTTCTTATTTTTAAGCTGCTAAGTTTTAGGGTAATTTGTTACACAGCAATAAATAAGTAATACAACTGATTTAACAATGCAAGGTAGGATCTGGCTCAGAAGTATTCACTTTCTATTAAAGTGGCTTCATCATATTAAATTAAATTTGGTCACTGCCTCCAAGTTTACATTTTACATAGAAAATTTCTCAGGTCAGCCAAAAGCCTCCTAACTGCTTCAATCTGTTTCTCAATAACAATAATAATGCCATTTACCAAGGTGTTATTATTGCTTAAAATTTCATTATGTTTTATGTGATGATGGATTTAAAGCAAAAATATTACTCTTATGTTTAGAAAAACATGGTCCCTGCTTTCATGTTATTATAACCATTATATTTTGGATATTTCAATACAAGTCTAATAAATAGACACTGAATGCCTTCTTCATTCTTATGAGGCTTTCTTGACTTATAAATTATTTCACCTTTCTTTTTCTTGGGATAAACCCAGACCACAGTATGTACAATATATATATTAGAAAAAAATGGATGACTTTCTTTGTATTTTATTCAGTAAAACATATGTAATGCTTCTGAAATTGCTCATTATTTTACAGTTGTCCTAAAAACAAAACACATACCATTTCACTAAAAAATCATCTATCACGGCAGTCTAGAGTTTAGTTTTAGAAATAACCAACACTTGAATTCACATAGTTATTTCTAAGAAGATATATGTTTACTCCAGAAAGTGCCAAGAAACTAACTGAAACCATCGATAATAAACATGGGGAGCATTCTAACATTTCTTTGGAGGAACTGGTTTTAATAATCTACTATTAAGACATTAGTTTGCATGAAAGGAAAGACTCGGTGTGGTCTGAAATGATAATTTCAATTTCTCTGAAGTTGTTTGGTTGGGAGGGTATGGGAGAGAAGGGTTGTGCTAACCCTGGTATTTCATCCAACAGTCTTGATTACTAGTGTCAAAGCATCCACACTGTGCAATATGGGTAGAGCTGAAAAGCTGTAAACATTTGCATTTCTTGCCCCAGGAAATGTGCCCTTGATTCTTGGAGTATTCTATTCATACTGTTGCAGTGGCTTTGTCCCAGTGCTGCATGATTGGGAGTTAGGATCTGGTGTAACAACAGCACCCATTTTTTAGTTATCATTAATAATATAACACCAATAAAATTGAAAGAACAATAAATGATAGGACAGCTGTCTAATGAGGTGAAGGTTAAAAGAGTGTTAAACTGTGCTAGACATTCCTATTTGCTGGCATTAAATTATGCTGCCCGCTGCAAGTGTTCGTGCCTGAAAGTTTGATGTGCTGTGATATTCTTAAACAATTAATTTATAATATCTCAACATGACCTGCATAGCTAGGTTTCTGGGAATGGAGTTGCTTATAGGCCTGACAATGCTGGCTTCGTTGTAAATGCTAGCCTCATTGTAAACGATGGTTAATAGCAGTGCAAACAATTCACCTTTTTCGTTTGCCTCTTACTCAGACCTCACAGTTTTTTTCTTTCTCCAGTTATGACTTGTCAGAACATTGGTTGACATATCCCTAAGAGCCTTATATAGCTGAAGAAGAAAATTACACTTCTTTATTTACTATGGGCCTGAGTGGAGGTGAGAAAAGTTTGGCATGTCTTTATTTTCTTTTGTATCATCAACAGAGATGAGAGAGCACTCATCATTCCCAGCGGTAACTTAGTGTCAATTGAGATGGAAGTTATTCTCACTCAACATTCTATGTATTGAGGCGCCATAATATGCCAAGTGTTGAGGATAGAATGAAGAAAAAGACATGGCTCTTGGCTCTTGCTTTTTTTTTTTTTTTTTTTTTAATGTTTCATGGTGTTAGAAGAGACATATCAAGTCTAATAAGTGGTATAAATTTTAAAAATTAGGATGTTATGGAAGCAGATGTTAAGAAGCAAAATCTAGGCCAGAAGATTCTAATGTATTGATAGTAAATGAAGTGCTACCTCTTCTTTGTTTATATTTTATTTTCTCTCCATGTATATGGGAATCATAATGAAGTGGTGATATTATATAGGTATATGCCAATTGACATGGTCTATATAAGACATTGGAATGACAAAGAATATTGTCATCTGTTTGGAAATGTTTACATAAAGCAAAAGGCATGTTTCCAGTAACAACTTTAGTAGTGATTCCTGATCTTGGCTGTACATTAGAATTACCTGGGGAGCTTTTAAAACTCCTGATGCCTAGGCCACCCCCAAAACCAATTAAATCAGAATCTCTGGGGTTGAGACCCAGACACCACTGATCTTTAAGACTCCCCAGATGATTGCAATGTGCAGTCAATTTAAGAACCACTGAGTTATAGGCTTCCGAGGTTTCCAAAATTCCCCACAAGGACCTACAGCTGCCAATTTTACCACTTCTGGAGGAAAAAAAAATCACCAGGTGCAAGAAGCTCCTCTTTGCCATCCTAAAGTTTTAAATTCATTTTTTAACAGTTAAGGAATATTTATACAGTAAAACGCACAAACCATAAGCACAGAATTCAGTGAACTTGACAATGTATATTCTCACATAACCAACACACCAACTGAAATACAGAAGTTTGCCATCTCTTTAGAATATTCCTAGTATCCCTTTTCATTCTTTGCCCCTCGCCACTTGACGAAAAAAATATTTTAATTTCTATTAGAATGGTAAATAGAATTAGTTTATTAGAATAATAATTTTGAGATTCATTCATGGATCAACAGTTTGTTCCTTTTAATTGTTGAGTGAGTGGATTCCCATTATCCTGATACACATTTGTTTAGTCATTCTTTTTTGATTGGCCTTTGGTTTGTTTCCAGCCTTTGTTAATATTAAACTTCTGGGGACATTCTGGTCCAAGTTTTGATAGATGTATATATATATTTTTTTTTTCACTTCACTTACACTTTCACTTCATAGCTAAGAATAAAATTGTAAAATTGATGCGTTATGGAGCCATTGTATGCCTAACTTTAAGAAACTATCATTTTTCCAATGGTTGTAAAATTTTATACTCCTGCCAACAGGGGACTAGAGATCTAGAGGTCTGTAGCTTCTTTGGTTACAAATTTCATTTAATTATTTTTTTTAGTTATTCTCTTGAGCATGTACTAGTGACTAAGTGGTTTTATTTGCAGTTTCCTGGGGACTAACAATGTTGGGCCTCTACATGTATGTTTCTTGACCTTTTGTAATTTTTCTTTTATGTCTGAAATGTCTGTTCATAATTTTTTTCATATTTTGGTGGATCGTTGCCTGTCTTTTTAAACTTTTTAGTTGTTATGACTTCTTTATATACCTTGATACAAGTCATTTTTCAGAATATACATCATGAGTATTTTCTACCAGCCTTATATTTGCTTTCCTATTTTCTTCATAGTGTCTTTTGCTGAAACTGAAATTTTTAATTATGATGAAACTTCATTTTATTTTTCTTTTGTGCTTATTGATAGTTATGTCTTTAGGAAATCTGCCTTCTCTAAACTATAAAGATATTTCCCTATGTTTTCTTCTAGAAGCTTGATATAGTTGCTTTGACACTAGGTCTCTAATCCAGGTAAGCCATGTGTGTGCTATTAGTATGAATCAAGATCCTAGTTTTTTTTCTTTATTTAGTTTTCAAAATCCAGGGGTCCCATACCAGTTATTTCAAAGATTTTTCTTTCTCTATTGAATTACATAGGATGTTTTATTATAAAAAAATCGTTTTTAATTATGTGTGTGTATATGCTTCAATTTCATCTCTATTCTGTTCCATTGACTATTTATCTAATATTATCTTTATACCACCTTGTATTGCTTACTATAACTTTAAAATGCATGTTGATATCAGATAGTACAAGTTTTCCAATGTTCTTTTTCAAAATTGTTTTGACTACTTGAGATCATTAGATTTTCATATAGATTTTAGTATCAGCTTTTCCATAGCTACAAATAAGCCTGTTAGGATTTTAATATGAATTGCCTTATGAATTGTTTAGAGAGAAATCTTATCTTTATGATATTGAATCATTTAATTTTGAATATTCTCAACAATGCTTTGTAATTGTCTATATTTACATTTTCCCCCAGATTATTTATTTTTATGCTATTCTAAATGGAAAGAAATTTTAACTAAATGTTTCATTTCTTTGTCTCTTATATATAGATATACTACAGATTTTTGTATTTGGCCATTTATCCTGCAAGATGGATTTCACTTAGTGGATGTGATGAAAATTTTGTTGTGCAGGTTCCTTTGGGTTTTGTACAGATACAGTTGTATCATCTATAAGTAAAGACTGTTTATTTCTTTTTCTGGTTTTTATGTCTTTTTTTTTTTCCTGCCTTATTTCTTTGAGTCAACCCTCACGTGCAACATTAAATAGCAATAATGTGAGTGTAGACTGGTCCAGTCTCCAAGGAAAGAAGTATAGAAATTCCTGAAAATGGATCTACCTTATGACCCAGAAATTCACCCATAGGTATCTACCCAAAGAACACCAAGAACCTTATTCAAAAGGAAGCCTGAAAGCCTATGTTTATAGCAGCATCATTTATAATAGCTAAGATATGGAACCTAAATGAAGATGTAGCATGTAGATATACATAAAATACCACTCAGTGATCAAAAAAGATAAACGTATGCCATTTGCAGCAAAATGGATGGGTCCTAAGTGAGTCAGGGGAAAAAGATAAATGCTGGATGGTTTGAATTATATGTGGAATATAGAGAAACCAAACAAAGAATCAGACAAGACAAACTTTAAAATCGACCCTTGAAAGCATAGATCTAAGATATCTGGGTGGTGGTGGGGGGTGCACTGGGGTGGAGGTGGGGAGGTTGAGGGGGTGAGTACAATGCACTATGGTGGAGGAATTTGGGTGCTTTGGTGATAAGAAAACTATGATGATCCCACTTGAGGGAAAAATCTTATATTGTAAAAATCAAACAAGGGTGTAAAATAATGCTATGTCATTAAAAATAAAAATGGTGTATCCTTGCCTTGTTTCCAATTTTAGAATGAATACTTCAGCATTTCTCCATTAAGAATAATACTAGCTACAGGTTTGTCACTTTAAGTTCCTTTTATTCATAGTTTGCTGAGCATATTTTTAAAGTCATAAATAAGTGTGGGATATAATCATGTGTAGCTATTGAAATAGTCATGATTTTTCTTCTTTGATCTTATAAAGTCTTGCTTTATTACTTTTATTCTTTTTATACTTCAAGCCTGCTACTTTACAAAACTGGATTTGTACTTGTTTTCCTACTAGAAGAAATTAAATAGCTGCAAAAACAAAATGAAACCAAACCTGTTGAATGGAATACATTAAGCATCAGCTTCCCAGGTAGTAAGTGTACCAGCAGGTCCAATTTTAAGCCTGTCTCTTCACTAAGAATGAATGAGACTTAATATGTGAACAGTGTTCTATGGAGAATTTTTTATCTGGACAAACTATGACTCATACTGAAACTAGGCGCCACTCCACCCCCCACCCCCCACCCCCGCCCTGAGGCTTTAGCGCTTGCAAAAGACAGTGGGTGACAGGCATTTTATCACCTACCAACAGTGGTCCCACTGGGGCAGGCTAAGAGGCCAGCCATGATGCTGGGCAGCAGTGGCTCCCCTACCAAGAAGCCCGAGGACTCGAAGGCCGCGGATCTCAGCTGCAGGGTGTCTCTTTGGGCCCCACCGAGCCAGCGCGAATGCTATGACTCTATTATCACATAGAGAAATCCATGAATTTGGTGCCTGGTGTAAAACAGACCAATCAGGTGCAAGTTGTGAGCTCATTGCTGTGGTCCAATCAGCCATAGGATTGGAAACAGACCAATCAGACATGTAGTTAGGGGGAAGTCCTGAAAAGATAAAAGGCAGGGCAGGCGCTGGCTTGGGGCTCTCACACCCTCTGTTCCTGGTGGGCTCGCTCACTTTGTTCTCGAGACTGTTCCTGATCTCCAAAGAAGAAAGAAAAGAAGCTGAAAAGCTTCTCAAAGAAGCCGAATCGCTACAAAGAGGCAAGGGCTGCTGTCTCCAGCCCTGCCTCGGACACCACCTGAAAGAAGCACCGAAGGCCCTGGGACTGGCGCCTCAAACAGCTTTTTGTTGTTGGTGTGAACCAACAATTCACAAAAAGCTGTAACCAGTTGTAGGGTAAATGAAAATGATTACGCTTTTCAACCCTCTAGCCATTAGTGTCAAAGATATAGACACCTGCAGTCCTACACGCATGCCTCATGGCAGGCACCTCAAGTATTGTGTGGGCATGCGCAAATGGGTGCACCTGGGCTGAGACACAAGGCCTATGAGGATGGCGTCACAAGGACGACAGCAGAGGAGCAGAGAGCGGAAGAAGCAGGAGCAGGAGCAGCATAAGCAGTAGCAGCCCAGAGAGAAGATCCGCCGGGAGCTAGGAGGCCTGCCAGCCTAGCCTGAAAAAGCCACCGAGCGCTCCAGGACTTCTTGACCCGTCTGCTCTGATCATGGAGAACCTGCTCTATGCTTTGCTGGCACTACACCAGGTGACTGTTGATACTGGCCAGTGCCACCTGGCACTGTTGATGGGTGACTGGCACTCTGTGTCCAGGAAACTGAGAGCTGTTAACCACTCCTGGTCATCTGGCACCTCCTGGTGGTGCTGCCTTCTGGTCCAGTGTGGGTGTTATCCATCCCCATCTTTAGGCTGTTACAGTTGGCTCTGCAGCATCTCAACAGCCCTGCCTGTGAACACCTCTAGCTGTGGTGAGTTGAGGCCTTAACTGGCCATTTGCTGGTGTCCCACAAGTTTCAGGTGCTCATTAATGGGATGGCACCATCTTGTATAAGCAGCCTTTCTGTTTAGGGCTTTTGGACATTGTGGACTGGTAGCTGGCAATTTGGGGCCGTAAGGTGTCTTTTTCCCTGTTGTTAAATGTTGTTCCCGAGCTGTCGTGAAATTGTGCACACAGGTGAGGAACCCACTAACATGACCTGTTGTCCACCAGTCACTGTCCCTTTGTACGGGTATGGCCTCACTACAGTATTACTTTCAGTGTGTCAATACTAAAAAATATACCAAAACTGAGAAGAAAATTGGATTTCAGTAAATACATTCGTAAGTAAAATATAAAAGATATTTATGTGTCACATACTCTGTTTTCAATTCACAGAATGGTGTATGCAAATTATATAATATTTGAATATTGGGGACATTTTTATTGATTAAAATCAACTATACTATTTTAAATCAGAAAATTTTTCAAGTGAAATAAACTATGGTTTATTATTGAAGGTAGGGTCTAGAAACCAACGTTGTCAGCATCATCTGGAAACTTGTTAAAAATGGGGAGGAAAAAAAGAGTTGAGTAGCTATCACAGAGTTAGTTAATTTGAGTCTTCATTGTACAAAGATCCCCAGGTGATTTGTGGGCACTAAAGGTTGAGAAGCAAGACTTTTAACTTTATTTGCATTGGAGGAGATATTCAAGCTTCGCTGCTCAACTCTCAAATCTTCTTTATCAACTCAGTTTGTGGCAAAATTTGGAAAGTTTGTACAATTTACTTTTTTTTCAAGTTTGCCCTATTTCAAAAGGGAAATGAGACCTTAGGGAGTCGTGAGCATTTATTTTGTAGAAAAACAAGGGTTCACCAGCAGAGCAGAAGACAGGGAACCAAAGGTCAGAGAAAATTTTTGCTTATTTCTTAGTCCAATTCTCTGCCACAAATTCATTATTTAGATCAAGAGCATATTTCTGAAAACTTGGGTAGTGCCAACAGTCTCCAATTTAGGAACATATTGTGGTCCAGATGGGTGATTCTAAATTCTAAAATAATTAGCCGGTAAAATCTTTACCTTCAAATATTTCAAATATGATTTTCTTAGTGAGTCATTACTTTTAAAATATGCTGCAGGGTTGTTGGTCCAAACAATTAATTAGTGACTAAGGATTCTTCCACATCCTGTATGTAAGACTTGGGTCTACTCACTAAGTCATAATATCAACACATATTTATAAACCTCTTCTTTGCTAGGCAATAGATAAATGTCTTTGAAAAAAAGAGACAACTTCAAGGAACTAAAATATTAGAGGAATATTTAGACAATGCACTTAATTATAACTCTAAGGCAACAAAATTATAAATTAAATGCTTACTGAACTAGAGATTAGTTTCAACATTATTTTTGGTCACAACCTGTTACTAAGTTCTGATAATCACTTTTTAACATCATTTTTTACTTCACTAACCTTATACATTATTAATATAATGTGAGTCATTAGGTTACCACTCTAGCTTTACAATGTAGTAATAGGAATAAACATTATTTAAATTGTTAATAATAATTTTTAAGTATAGGCAAAGATTCCATACCCAAGTTAAAATGTAGATTTCTTTCTTTCGTTGTGGTAAGAATATTTAACATCTACCCTAAAAATTCTAAGACAACAATAGAGTATTATAAGCACAATGTTGTCCAACAGGTCTATAGGACTTACTCAGTTTTCATAACTGCAACTTTATTTCTACTTAATAGACCTAGAGGTTATTATGCTTAGTGAAATAAATGAGAGAGAAAAAGTTAAAGATGCATGGTTCATTTATATACATAAAGAAACAAAAAGTGAATGAACTAAATGAAAATAAACTTTCAGACTGTAAAACAAAATTAGGGATTACCAAAGAGGAAGTGGGAAAAGTGGTGGCAAATCAGGTAAATGTGGTCAACTGTATGATGAAGGATGGAATTGAACTTTAGTGATGACTATAATATATACAGTTGTTGATTTATATATAAATACATACCTGACACCTATAAATGTTCAAATGCAATTTTACTTCAATAACATACATGATAGGCAGTGCAAGTAAACAATGACAGAAAAATGCTAAGTACTATGATAAGAGGAGACAGGATTATATACTTCATGGAGGAGATGCTAATTTAGCTGACCTATGAAATATATGTGATAAAAATTATTTATAATAGAAAATTTGGATGAAAGAAAATTACTAAGAAAAAATTATTAATTTCTCCTACTTCCATTATTCTTGCAGTGTTTCTTCAAGACTGAAAGACAATTAGAAAAAAAGACTTTCAAGGAAGAGAAGCAGCACATGCAAAGGTATGTAGGAAAGAGATTTGTGAGGAACTTTATAATGTAAAGATCAGAGCAAAGGATACTTGTCACATAATTGGTAGACAAAGTTAGCAAGGCAGATATGGACTAGAGTTTTAAGAAAGCTCTAAGTGATCTTAAGAAATTTGAATCTCAGCCAGTAGTTTATTGGTAGTTAATGTCATTTAGTCAAAGAACAGCAAGATACTTTGTGGTTTTAAATTATTCTTTTTTATAAGACATTAGATCTGGAGTACAGGTCTTATAACTTTTAGTAGATGATACTTTGCTAAAACATGTAGTTCATGGGGAAGATTCAGATAGAGATGTGGAAGATCAGTGAAGTGAAAATATTGTCCTGAGCTTCTAATATCATGTGATAAAGGAGAAAAGAAAGCAGCAAAAGAGATTACACATCTTGAACATTCTGTTTTCCTTCAAGAGGTATATGGTGGCATGTTAGATATGATTATTGATCTAATTTTTTATTAGAGTAAGAATATTTAACATGAGATGTACCCTTTAAAAATGTTTAAGTATACAGTGTTGAATTAGCTGTAGGTGTTATGTTGCACAGCAGATCTCTAGCAGAACTTACACTTCTTGTATGACTGAAGATGGACTATTCAGTAGATGCAATAGCTGGTTTTATCCAGCTATTGCTCAGGATCTTTTTTGAGCAAAATATGGACTCATTTGCATCTGTTCAATAATACTACTCATATTTCACATGAGCATCTACACACATACTATAAAGGCTGAGGAATGCTGCTTTGTCCTAATTCTAAGTTGTGGTTGGGATAGTTATGTTAGTTTTGTTGCAGTTAAGCAGAATGGGTAGCCTCAGGATCAACCAGTTTTGTTCACAATACTTGATCATCACACATTGTTCTGAGTTCCCCTCATTATCATGTTTATTTTTCCACATTTTATGCTTATGCTCCAGGTCTATTTTCTTAAATAATTTTTGACAGTATAAGATTTCTCCCCTTATGTGTGGTCATGGTAGTTCTCTCACTACCAAAGGACCCATAGTCCTCCACTAGAACATTCTGTTTTTAACTTTGAGTCTTCCATGTTCCTTGGTTGCAAATATTATATAAATACATATATCACATATGTATATACTGTGTATGTACATACACCTATATACACCTAAATATAGATAGCACATCTATATGTACATAGAAATCTTTAGGCAACTACCAAGTATAAAATCAGGAAAAATTAAAGTTTTATTGTTTGCTGTTATTTTGGAACCTACTGTGACGGGATTTAATGCATTGTCATAGTTGTGAATAAAACACGTTATAGAGAATAGGAAGTTGGGGTAATTTGTAGGAGCCAATTTCTTTTACTGAAAAATTAGCAAAGTAATAATTATCAGATCTGAGGCTTACAGCAGGTGAGGGAGAGCATCAGGCATGGGGAGATGGGTCACGGGTACTATGGTGGTGGGAAAACTATGGGGACTACGTTTGAGAGGAGAAATCAAATACTGTCCAAAATTAATAACTTTGTACAAAAAAAATGCAGTATTTACTGGTGGGTCTCTGTCTCTGTTCTGTCTCCCTCCCCCTCATCTCCTCTCATTGAATAGGTTTCTGCTAACTGAAAGAAACCATAATATGTATTTTTCAAGTTTAGGGACTTTAGTTGTACTCCCACAGCCTAACAAGGTGTTATTTTAATCTGAATATCCCGACTCAAGCTAATGCTAGTCCTGTTCATTGAACTTAATATAAAGAACATTGAGTTGATTTATAACTCAAACTACCAAGTACTCCAGTTATACTCTACAATGGCATTTATTCTAGGTCTTTCAAATAGAAAACCAGAATTGAACAACAGAAAAGGGGAAGTTGTTGTTTCCTTGACAGAAATTAAAATAGCTTGATTATTAAATTCTTCCAACTCTTTGAATAAAAGTGAAAGTCTATGAAATTGCACCATATTTATGTTTGAATATTATTTATCTGAATGCTTGACACATTTCTGTAGTGTTCTGTGGAGTTCAACACACATACACTGAAAAAGTAGAATTTTCTTAATTCATAATGTCAACTTTTAACTAGTATTATTTTTTTTAAAAGATCTTATTTATTTTTGCATTGAAGAATTTGGGTGTAGGCCAAAAGTGTGGGGGTGAGAGGATTCACCAGAGACAGAGTAGGAAGCAGAACAGGAGGATCTACTGCTGAGGGGAGCAGTGGGCGAGACAGGAGAGGTCTGCTGCAGCGTGTTACCTCCCTGGCCAGGGATGGAACTCAGGCCATATTGGTGGGCCATTGTGGTAATGGTGCTGAAATTTAACCCCTATGCCACCACTTTTAACAAGTAGGCCCATTTTTAAACATTTTTTACTTTAAAACATTTTTTTTCAACCTTAAAGTGAGGTGAAGTGGCAGAATAACTAAAAACATGACCCTCAAAATCAGAGAGCTTTGGGTGTTTTGTGTTTAAATCCTGAATGTGCCATTTTAATTGTGGATATTTCAAAAGCTACTTTTTCAATTAATGTATTTGTAAAATAAGTAGTATATAAGAAATTTAAAAAGTTTTGGTGTAATTTTGTTGCCTAGTACATGATTTACCAGATATTGCATATGCTTATTAAATGGTATTATAGATTTCTTGTGTAGAATTCCATTTACCTTGAATCCCTCTTTTGTGTGTGTATAGATTTAGTTTTTTAGCTCAAATCTAGAGCTCTATTATTTATTCCCATATAATTCATGGCTTTAGTCACAGATGTTTGAAAAACTTATTTTTCTTTCTTGAAAGCATGTGTTGGATTTTCTCTCCTAACTTTTGTAATGAAGCCTAAACATCTTAACTCATGGGAATTGCTGTGATTATTCATTCTATTTGCAATAACACTTGTTAAAATCATATAAAACAAGCACATGCTATGTTTGGGTAAAAAAACATGTATTTTCCCGCTTTTATTTACATTAGCATAATATCCCAAAAGAGCAAATCTATATATATTTCCCTCATAGTTTTTCTATTTTAAATTTATTTCTTTTAAATACATTTTAAATCATTATTTTATAAGTTACAGTACTTTCTCAAGTGTATGATACATTGCATCAGATTCATGTTTCCTCATCATGGACTCATTTTTGTTTTATTTTTGAGGATTTCTCTTTTTTCTAATCTCTTCATTTTTCAGTACTCTAGTCTTATCTTTTTAATCTCTCCTCATTATCTTTGTAAACCAACCCAGTTCTTCCATGGCTTTATATATCATCTACATTGGGGTGACAAGTTCCAAAATTTTATCTCTAGTACAGTGTCTATATCAATAAACTCCAGATTGCATATTTAACTGCATATTTTTAATCTCTACTGGATCATTTAAAAATATTTTTATTTTATTATTATTTTTTAAACACCCTTGTTTATTTTTGTACAACATAGGATTTCTCCCCTCAGGTACCGTCACCATAGTTTTTCCACCACCAAAGTGCCCATAGTCCTTCCACCACACTCCACTGGGCTCTCCTCCTACTCTATTATCTACTCCACCCCTTTCCCTCCCCACTTCTGAGTATCTCATATCTATATTCAGCTTTCAAGTGTCAGTCTTAAATTTGCCTTTGTCTGATCCTTTGTTTGGTTTCTTGAGATTCCACATGTAAGTCAAACCATGAGGTACTTATTTTTCTTCTGGCTCACTTCCCTTAGAATAATCCCTTCCAGTTCCATCCTTGTTACTACAGATGGCATGAGTTTATCATTTTTGATCACTGAGTAGTATTCCACAATGTATATGTACCACATCTTCTTTTTTTTTTCTTTTTTTTTCTTTTATTAAAATATTTTAAAATTTACATATACTTGCCATTAATTGTAATCCCCATGTATTCCCCATCACCATCTC
>JAGFMF010011861.1:11721990-11733068 GCA_019455555.1 Galemys pyrenaicus | reverse complement strand
TGCTGAGGGGAGCAGCGGGCACAGCAGGAGAGGTCTGCCGCACCATGTGGGTCCCCTCCCTGGCCGGCAGCAGGGATCGAACTCATGCTGTAGTGGCTGTGGTTTGCTTCACAGTGCGTTGCTCAACCCACTGCGGGTATGGCAACTTCTTAAGAAATAGTGGTAAAATTTCCAGTTCCTTCCTTTTTCAAATAAGACTTTACAGTAACTTACTAGTTGATGTCTACATTCTTTTAACTCCTCACAGCCATACCAACATGATTTTAGCAATTTTCCTTTGTTTGATATTCTGAATTTTAAAATAATTACCTATTACTCAATTATATCTGCTAATTGTATTGTATCTACTAAGTGTATAGGGCAATTTTTGTCTCTTCTAGTTTTTAATATATATCCTTTAAATCTTAGAATGTTTCCTATAACCTTTTTGAAAAAATTATAACCTCCAATTTCTCTGATACCTTGTTTTGGATAATTTATTTACTATTTGGATATATTTTTGTGTTGGATAGCTTATGTTTAAACCTTCTTACTCCTATATTTTATCTACTGACACATTTTATTATATTTCTGAGAAATCTCTTTAATGTTCATTTCCAAATCTTCCATGGAAATTTTTATTTTTGTAAATGCTCAATAGTTCATTCTTAATCTTTTTCATAATATGATATTTATATAATTTCTTTCTATGGATGCAGCATTATCCTAAGAAGAGGAATTTAATCTTTCAAGACCATTATTTATGTTTTTTATCCTAGTTTTATTAAAAAAATTTAATTTTATTTTTCATTTTTTTTTAAGGTTGATATTTTTAAAAAGCTGAATATGGTCTCCATATAGGTAGATATTTTTGATGGTGGGCTTTGCTTTTAAGTAACTGAGTGGAGTTTGACTCTTGGGTATTTTGATGTGATAATGCATATAGGATGTTCTCTCAGACCATTTACTAGAAGTAAAATGTAGCTGCTATTTCTTATTTTTCTCTCTTCTTTGGGATTGATCCCTAAAAAAGTGAAGACAGGTATGCAATAATTGTTTTTTTCAATCCTGTCATCAAAAACAATACTTTCAATCTTTTTGGGCTCTAACTCATTGTATAGTTAGGTGGAAGTCCCGAAAATCTAGAGGCGCCATAGGATCCCTGAGCTACCTTAGATCTGAAATACTTTCACATCTATTTGAAATTGTGGGTTCACTGCACTTAATATCCTCCTCACCCAGTTTTCAGAAGAATTTTGGTATTTGAGAAGGAATATTTGAAAGTGTTGATATAGTTTAAAAATACTTATTTTTAAACTTTTTAAAATTGAGTTAACATTGGTTTACAAGAGTGTGTGATTTATGGATACAGGTTCACACCGCTTCAGAAATATGAGGTTTGTAAGAATATATTGAATAAAAATGGAGGGAATAAAATGTCAGTGGACCTATTTATGGAGAAATGATTTATTGATGGACAAATGGAAAAAAAGAAGACCCATGTGGCAATGGGAGTTTTCACATCTTTGAAAACTTGCTCAGATGTCTCAAGTTTGCCTTATAAGTACATGTAAAGAATTCATAGGTATTGGTTTTGTTTGAAAATGACAGCTACTAATAGTTGTTTTAAGTATGTATTAATAGCTCGGGAAACAGGCTCTCTACTGGGAGCATAAAGTACATGTTACAGGAACAAATAGTAGATGAATAAGAAAAAAATTAGGGAAAAGTTCCTTAAACACAGTTGAGAAAATAAGTTGGTTGGCTTTTTAACTTAGTTATGTGCAAAAAGCTATGGTTTTGGAGTGGCTGGAATTTGGGTAGTGGAGAAGAGGAATTTGGGAAGTTAAGCAGTTATACTTACATAGTGTCTTTTGGGTCAGGCAGGCCTACAGTCCAGTACCCTGGATAGCTCCTAGGATAGCCTCCTAGAGTCTAAGGTCTTATTGAGGTCACTGCTGATTCATCCTAGTTGGAATTCTCTGTAAAACTCCATTCACCAAGAAATATATTATCATTCTCATGTTATTTATGATATTTTGTTTTTCTCATCACATTTTCAAGGTCAAATACTCCAAACTGACCCTGGGATTGACAGAATATCAAGTCTCCAAAGAATTTATCAGATTTGTTTAGAAACAGAAAAAGTATACTTCCCATATAAATGAGGTGATTTATAGTCTGATTTTTAATAATTATTTTGTATTATAATTTTTTAATTTTGAAAAATGTACTCAAACCTTATTTTAATTAAATTTGAATTAAAACTAAATTTATTTTTTTGTTCATCTCTTTGATGAACATTTGGGAGAAATGCAGATCATATGTAGTAATTAATAGGGGGGTCTGCAGTAAATGTAATAATTTGAATGGCTAGAACTTAGAATTTAGAAATTCATGTAAAAATTCATTTAAACCAGTAATTAGTATACTCTCTTTTAAGGTAATGATCACAGAATATAAAAGGAAATATAGATATAAACATTAACTATAGATTTATTGACTATATGCAGAAATGTAAATTCTTCCCAGATTATTGGTAAAGACTAGTTCATTCAAGAGCCATTACATTGGTGATGTAAGTACATATAGCTCATATTTTAAACATATTTTGTGTGAAAAATGAAATCCATGTATAGACACATAATGTGTATTTGTAAGGAGGAAGCTATCTAAAATAATGCACACTAAAATCTATACAATAATTGCTTATGTGCTAGATTCTGCAGGTTAATCATGTTATTTAACTCTTCTGAAACTTTGTATTTTAATAGTCATGCATAAATATTTTATGACAATATTTTATATAAAGCAGTGACCATTTTTTGTTAAATACTTATAACACTGGCTTGGGGATCGATAGTAAGTTCCTGACACCACATAATTTACCATCTAAGAAGAAGCCAGTAAAAAGAGTCAAAGGAAACACAATAAAATATGCAACAACAAATAATTATAAGAACTGAGACCAGTGGGAGAGGATAAGAAGCCCTAATTTGTAGCACTTCCAATTTATGTGATTTAAATACTTCCATTGGCTAGTTTCAAGCTCCTAATGTGTATTTACTGATTATGAAATTGAAAATAAATGTTCATAGTAGCCTCTAGCACACTACTATGGCTTGACTCCAGCACACCCTGAATGATGGGCTAAAATGGGAAATGAATACTATATAGTAGGGAACTGCTAGGGAAGGTCAGGAAAACTTTTGAAAGATAACATTTAAGTTGAACCCTGAAAGATGAGTGATGTATTAGAGAGAAAGAATGACAATGGAAAGATACTGAGCGGAGAGAGAAACTGAGTTGAAACATTATAAGAACTAGTCCATGTGAGAGTTAGTGTGACTCCCTAAGTTTCCTTCCAACCTCATAAATTATGAATATTAAAAGTATTATCAAATTCAGGCAATCAAAATATTTGTTATACTTAAACTATTCAGAATACGAACATTTAGTTTAAAATGTTATATGGACACAAACGGGCAAAATAAATGGTAGTTACAATCCAAATGTGCTCCGTTTTGGAACTACCCAAAGGAGCAGTGGTTAGGGGATTCTGGAGACATGATAGCTGTTCATGCTCAATCTCCCGAATTTTCATCTCAGCAGAGATGAATTCTTCTACTAAGAAAGGGAAGAGAACTGTTGGTAATTATTATTCTCAATCCTCAAGTAACTCCAAGCTAAGATATGAGATGTTTAGTGTCATTTTTTTTGTTCTGTTGTTGGTGGTTGCTTCCAAAAAGCTAACTCTCAACATTTGGAGAATTTACTGAACATAGATTAATATCACAAAGTACATAATGAAGCATTTTTTTAATATTCAATTTGTAGCGCCCCCCCCACCCCTTGATGTCCATGTTTACAGATTTATCTTCTGTCCTTTGTGGGAACTATAGTATAACCATTCCATATAGTGGGGTGCAAATGTGGGTGGTTGTTTCAGGAGAGCCTTGTATCTGATGCTCTGGTTAGTGACTCAGGCTAAACAAACTGTATTTTTCTACATGAGAAAGTACAGTCCATCTGAAGTTCCATGACATTGTTTTCTAATGGATAGGATTAAAATTACCTCTGGGCACCAAAGCCTCTGCAATCAATTGTGGAACTTGTTCTCTGTTCAAGGACACTGGAATGAGGATGACAATGGGGACTAAATACAGCCTATACTCCTTCAGCTAAAACTTTGAGGAGGGCCTGCATCTGCCTGGAGGTAGGCACTCTATGAGCCAGTGGGTGGTCTTGCAGGCCAGAAGATATGTTGGCTATATCCCAACTTGTTGGCAGAAGTACCCATTAAGGATCTCAAATGAAGATTGATGAGGATATTGAACCATTGGTATAGCTGCCCTGTTGGAGACTACTCCAGTGGGGGCGGGAGGAAGATTTATGTATCCCAGGAGAAACTACACCAAGCTTTAGTGGACAGAAATGATCTGAGATATATTGTGAAGTCTGCAGCAGCACTGGTTTACTAGAAAGTGAGTGAGGTCTTTATGGCTTAGAGAAATAGTCTGTAAGTTTATGCAATTTCATAGGGGTTTCATGTGGAGATTTACCTTTAATATCCCTATGTGTTAGTTTCAAATATTCTCCAAGTTGAGCAGAAAGAAGGTGGATAAGGTTTAGCTGTGTCCACCGCTGCTGGTTCCATTACATGATTATTTTCTTTCTATAGTTTCATAGTACTTACCTGGATGAGAAATACTTCACCTGGGCAACCTTAGTCCAACACAAGGATATAAATGGCATTGACCACCATTTTTCAGTAATGGTCTAACTATAAACTGGAATCTTAGTTATACTAACTAATCTATAAAATTGTCACAACTTGGGTTTAATTGAGAAAGCACAAGTGAAAATCAAGACAGTGATGCTGATCATTCATTTCTTTATCTAAATCAAATGCTTAGTTATTATCCCTATTAAAATATTGAGAGGTTCTTCTTGTTGTAGGTTGGCAAATGTAAGAATATTCAGATAAATTTTTATTTAATGATTATAACTCCTGTAATAGAACTCAATTACTTCTTTTTTTTCAACTATTCTCTTACTGCTAAGCTGTGATGGCAATGGAATATAGAATTCACAGAAGACATTGTCATATGAAATGAGAAATCTTAAGACTTCAAATTTGTATCCTGAGACACTAAATTGGAATTGGAAACAGGCCTTGGTTTTATCCTTCATTTTGTGCCAAACTAAAAAAGGTAAAATATGTTATAAACATAAATCACACATGAACGATTAGTAGTAAGTTGGTTAAAACCAGGGTTTGTGTGATTCAAAACTACAGGGTAAATAAGAATTCACATATATGCAAGAACATGCAATTGCTGGACCTTTATTTGTAGAGGTAGTAAGGTCACAAGATATGTACCTTACCTCCAGTTTTCTAGCTGTCATATGATACGTTTGTATCTGTGTGGGGAGAGTGTTTTAAAAGAAGCCATGAAAAGTTCAATGTAAGTAGTTTTAACTTGAGCTTTCTGAAAGTTGATGAAAAAATTCAACTTGAATAAAAAAAGTAAACCTCTGAAATTTAAGTTTGTTCATTGTTGTTGTTTCAGGGTGCCCTTATTATATCTGGCTAAGCTTAAAATAACTATGAGAGGAAAGGAAGTAGGAGTGTACTTTTGATCTTACTATAAGGGAGAAAAAAAAGAAAAAAATCTGTGTTCCTAAACTGCCCATAATAGGCAAAATATCATTAGTCTCTTCTGGAAGATAATCTTACTAAGCTTATTTGTCTCATTTTTTTGCTGGTTGATTTTTTTGTTGTTATTTCTTATTTTATATCTCATGTGATACTTCTGTTTTGACTATAAATTACCCCAGAGTAGATTCCTCAAGCTGCTGATATGTGTGGCCACTATTAGCATGGCAAAGTTACACAACAGTGGTTGATTTAATCATCTTATGATGTAGCATTTACTATCTGAAATTTTGCTTAAAATATGTTCTTATGGGCATTCATCACATATGACAACCACTACTTATTATAAAATAAGAATTTATATTTTGAGATATGTGAATTTTAAAAGGAACTTGTCACTTCTGTAGCAAGGGAAGTTCTTCAGTCATACATTAAAAATGAGATTTGATATCAAGTTTAGGATACTTTTGTCCAACAGAGCACCTCAAGTAATTTATCATTCAGGATTTGATTAAATAGTGCTTTCACACATTAAACACTAAATGTGTTATGAGAAATGTAGAAATAAGACATTTTCTTTAAGGACTAGGAGTTTATAATCAAGTGAGGGTGTTGAATGCTACAGTGAAAATTGATGATGATGATGATGCTGGTAGTGGAAAAGGAGGAGAAGAAGGAGGGGCAAGAAGGTTAGTAGGTGGAGAAGATATAACAGTCACTGACTATATGCCAGTCATTGAATTCAATACATCACATGCATTTTTTCATTTTCCTTTTAATTCCCAAGTAAAGGAGACACATTATCTGTATATCAGATGAGGAAACTGAAGTTCCAAAGATTAAATAAGTTGCTTAGGGCTGTAAAATTGTCAGTCTGACTTCATAGCATAGAATTAAAGTCATGCTATATAATGCTCTTGTATTCCTCCGTATGGCATGGTCATTAAGAGAACAGAGAGAATAGGGTTGGGCCCTAAATAGTTAAGTCTACTTCCAGCAGATTTGGGAGGTCTGCCTATTTTTAAGTTCCATCACCATCTTACCTAATATGGCTTTATTGGTTCACTATAAATTCTTTCCATAGACTTTGAGTAATGCAATTTTTATATTTGATTCACCATCCACAGAGCATTGGAGAAAATTAGGTAAAAATAAGAAAGAATATAGATTTTTGGCAGTTATCTTATTCTTTAATTTAATGAGGTAGAAGTTTTTATTAATGGATTGTCCTTAATGGGAAGGTTTAGTCTGTTACTGTGCTCTCTAAATTTTCATAAGGGCTATAGCTTTGGACCCACCATGTGCTAAAATTTATTAAGCAAAAAACATGACTCAGTGTTGAAAGCTATATTGTACAGCCAAGCAGGTCCTTATATATCCTAGTCGTGGCAATAAATGCAACATGCAAATTCTTTTTAATAGTTGCATGAGTAACTGGTATTTCATGAAGACATCCACACAGAGGGGAGAGGCACAGAGGAAAAAAAAAAACATTTTCAAGGGCTCAATAGGGGAGTTTGCTTTTTCTGTTAAACTCCACCTGCAGCATAAGCAAGAGGGCTGGTGCCGATTCTGCAATAGCACTGCGTGCTTCCTTTATGTATTGTGTGGGATCTGATAAATTTTTCAGGATCCAGTCCAGCTGTGCTCTCATCACATTGATTTAATGGTCCTTAAGAGAAACCATAAAAGTTCTTTCTGGTTAGTGGGACCCAGCTGTTTCTCATAGTATTGCATAAGACAGCAAGCTGAGTTAGCTATATATTAATGATATTAAAAATTCAGCTTTTTCCATATCATTTTCTTTTCATACCAAAAAAGACTTAGAGAAAATATGTAATTTGTTAAGTTAATATTGAACCCAAAGGGAAAGAACCAAAGAGATTATCTGATTTTGGTTCAAATAAGCTAATTGAGGCCCCCAAATTAACACTAAATTGTGTTAACATAGTGTATGTGTGTGTGTGTGTGTTTTCCCAAAGGGTGATGTGAAGGTAGACGGCTGAAGGGAAGGCTCTGTTTTCATTACCAGGCAACAGTGTAAGAAGCCAACAAAATTATTTGAGGATTATCAGACTTTCTGATGAGATTAAGAACACTGAGAGTCAGTATGAAATGAATAGCTGTGCAGATTTACAGTGTCATTCATGTCATTTGAGCCCTTTGGTTTTCTGCAAAGAGAAGAGTGACTGCACTACCAGGCAATCTGCTAAGTATTAAGCTTGAGTATAAAACAGATTGCCTTGAAAATATTTCTCCTCAGAAGCAGACATGAAGCACTGAGAGCTTTTCCATTTCAGGTATTTTCAGGCTAGGGAGTACTCAGAAGCGTTTTCTCAACCCTCTTTAAACAATGAGAGGCTTAGGAATAGGAAGAGTTAGAACAGTTAATTCTAAAACCACAGCTTTGAGTATTATGCCAAATTATGATTCCCAAGTTCAGTAAGTGCAATGTGCGGTCTAATATTAGAAGTCATAGAAACAATAGTTGGACAATTGTAACTCTTGTTTAGACTAATTTGTGGAGCTCAGGTCAGACTATAATAACTTCTTTTAAAATGGGAATACATGGAGGTGATTCATCACTTGTGATTGTATTTTAGCAGAATGTGAAAGACCCTGTAGATAACAAACTTGAAAATTTGATATCTTGTCGTATAGGTAATAATTACTTTTACACTGTCATGGGAAAAAATATGCTAAACAAAGGACAATATTTTTATAAGGAACTCAAACAATTTCAAAATATCACTTAACTATTGCGCTTGACATATATTCTGAATAATGCAGAAAATCACTCATTAATGTGGTTCGCAGTAATAACACTAAATAGTTACCTCAAATTCCAATTGATTTAAAACCAACCAAAAAACATAGATTTTAAGTTTAAGGATCCTATTCCCTATGACTTTAGGCACTAAAGATAATTCTATGTTTTTTAAAAGTTGTTCAGGTTTGAACTTGTTTTAAATTAATGCCTGTGGAATATCTATAGGATATCCATTTATAAGATAATTCATGCAACTATTCACCAGATAGAGAGATACTGGCATATTTATATAAAACTGTCATTTGTATTCATCAATGTTTTTATCCTAGAACAATTGAACAAAGATTTTAGCATCCTTAACAGACACCTACAGACGGAACTGGGGCAAGGGAGATGCTATTACTAGGGGTGTTTTAAGGTCAGTATTTCAGTAGCTGCTGTTTTTGATTAAGTATCATGTAGACTAGTTCCCCTCTACTAAATAACATTAGCTTGTAAAAGCCAAAGACTTGGTGGCCTTAATAGGCAACAATCACCAGTATCTTAACTTTGCCAGAAACTCAGGAAACACCAAGTTGTGTCAGTATGTGCCATTGTTTTCATTCTAACCATTAGTCTAAAGGCCAAGTAGCTTTGCTTGGTCATGATGTGGGAGTGGTGAGAATGTGACATCCTTCTGTTCCATTGATAGCCAGCAGAGTAGAGGTTTTTGTTTTTGTTTTTTTGCCACCAGAACAGTTGAGTTTGGGTTGTGTGCAGTTCTCTGTGGTTTGCATTCAGTACTGAATTCATAGCACAGCATAAGAACGTTGTTGGCAACCACCAGCATACAAGTCAGAAAATGCCAGGCTGATGTAATGCAGGCTTCTATTTCACTTCAGAATGAAAATTTAATGTTCCTTGAGAGTCTGTTACAGAGGAATTCATTTTGGTTATCTTATGAATGATGGGTTCTGAAAAATAATGTTTGTGCTACATATTTTTGTGGCTATTTCAGAAAGTGCATTACAAGAGGCAAACAGCCAGAAGCACGAATCAAGCTTATAACTAAGTAGAACTGTTTCAGCATAATCTGAGTTTTGTTTATTTCTTTAGGTCAAAGTTAAAAGGCTGTGTAGTACAGAGCATGCGCTCTGTAAGAGTTTTCGCTTCTATCTTTTGCCCGCTCTGGAAACTGAATCACTTTGAACATTGTCTAATTAGTGTCTCTCTATATTCTCACTTAAACAGATAAAGAAACAAAAAACACCCTGGAAAACTAAGGATACTAAAACAAGAAAGGAAAGTATATATCTGATCATACAAATGCAAAAATTGTTAACATGTTGATGCATCACCTTCCAGTAAAGCACTTTAGTCTATGTAGACTTTAAAAACATAATATGGTCCATGAGAGTATTAGATCGATATAAAAACCTACATAGTTGTTATTAATATCAGAATTACTTTCCTTTATAATTTTATGTATTTTTTTAATTAAGGTAACACTGGTTTAAAACACTGTATATCCTTCAAAAATAAAAGATCACTCCTCTTCAGATGTTTACCCCACCACACCCACTACCAAGGTACACGTAGTCCTCTACCATAGACTGCTGTTGTCTTCCCTTTTTCTTTTTAACCCTCCCCTTTACACTAGTAGTTTCACTTTTACAGTCAGAGTTCTAAGGTTTGTTGTTGTATGACTCTTGTTTTGTTTCTCTATATTTCACAGATAAGTGAAACCATCTGGAATGTGTCCTTCTCCTTTTGGCCTATTTCATTTGGCATAATTCCCTCCAGTTCCATCCATGTTGTCTCAAAATGACAAGAGTTCATTCTTCTTTATACCTGAGTAGTACTCCATTGTGTATACATATATCTTCTCAATTCATTCATCTTTCCTGAGCATTTACACTCTTTCCATAACTTGGCTATTGTAAATTGTGCTGCAATGAACATAGGAGTGAATGTATCCCTTTCAATTAGTTTTTTGCATTTTGGGTAGATACCTAGGAATGGAATTGCTGGATCATATGGTAGTTCTATTTTTAATATTCTGAAACACCTTCATCCTGTTTTTCTTTCTTTTAGCACTAAGTTGCACTTTGACATATGAGATGTTTCTAGGTTCTCTCTAATATTAATACCCAAATATTAATAAATCAGACATATATATTAGCAGGAAGACTTATAATACTAGGTTTCATTTCTCTAGTATTTCTGGGGTCCAGTAGGAATGTTTATAAATTTTCACATCCATTTTGGTTGTTCATTCTACCTGGATGTCCTTTACTTTCTAGGCCACTGGTCATTTATTGACTTTTTTATTACTTTATAATCAAAATCTCAAATATGTCTTAGTGCTGTCCTCACTGTCATACCTCAAGAATGTACAAAATTTCCCAAATAATTATTAACAAAATTAATGTGATGGAAGAAGGAAAGAAAATTTTAAAATATTTAAAAGGCTAAGTAGTCTATTGAGGAAAAGATCCAGAATTTCTTATGTTCCTATTGTTGAACATATGTTGTTTTTTTTCCCCAGTTTGAGTGTGTTTTAAACAAATTTTCATTTATTTTATAGCAAAGTTTTTTTTTTTTTTTAAAGATTTATTTATTTATGCACACAAGCACTGGGGTACAGGCCAGAGGTGTAGGGGGGTGAGAGGATTCACCACAGAGAGCGGG
>JAGFMF010011861.1:11640306-11717523 GCA_019455555.1 Galemys pyrenaicus | reverse complement strand
CTGGCCGGCAGCAGGGATCGAACTCATGCTGCAAGTGGCTGCGGTTTGCTTCATAGTGCGCTGCTTAACCCACTGCGCCACCAGGGGAGGCCCTAAATCTTCTATAATACATTTTTATAATCTTCTATATGTACACGATTTAAATTTGTGTATTTAAATCTTCTATATATACCTTTTTAAAATAATGTCTTACTGATATCTTTCCTAAGAGATGTGTGCTTATAGTTTCCACTGTCATTTATAGTTTTCAATTATTCCTTATAATTTTGCATTTTCAGTTTTCTATACTTTAGGATAATTTTGAAATTTTGGGGAAAATTATTAGAAATTTCATTGATTACAATTATAACTATGAAGTACCTCACTTATTTCATGGTTATTTTTACCTTGAAGTTATTTTTACTTAATAATATTGGAGCTCTGCCAGTTAGTGCTCACCTTATTTCCAACCTTTTATTTTTAGCCTTTTGTTGTTGTGTTACTTCACCATGTGATTGTACATTTAGCTAGTTTTAAAAATTTTAATCAGTCTGAAATCTCCCTTAATTGCTGAGCAATCCATTTATATTGTGACTGCTGATAGAAGTTGATTTATTTCTGTTGTCATTGTGACAGTTCTCTTTATAAGTGAGACCTTCTTTTCTATTTCTTCTCTCTCTGGCTGTTTTTTTTTTTTTGTATCAAACTTAAAAAAGAAAGAAAGAAAAGGAAAAACTCTAAAGTGAGTCAATGTAATTGTTCTTTGGAAAGATTTCTAAAGGCGGGATAGGCATTTCCATCTTCTATTTGGGTATTAGCATATTTTTGTAGAAATGGATATTACTAATATTTGGTTTTGACTTGTATATTAAAATGTTTTTATATGCCACAGTCATAAAACTAAGTTGTTATCATCATCTATATATTTACTATATTTTATTTATACTTCTATAGTCTTTCATGTTGCATATTCATGTTTTTTCCCTTCAACGTAGAGAACTACCTCTAGCATTTTTTTGTCAGGAGACTTAGTGCTCATGAACTCCCTTCACTTCCATTTATTAGGAAGACTTTATCTCTCCTTCATTTTTGAAACACAGGTTTGCTGCATAATGAATAAACTCTTTAGCTGGCAATGTTTTATTTCTCTTAGTACTCTGACTATATCATCCTATTTCCTTCTGTAAAGTTTCCGCTTTAAAATCTATTGATAGTCTCATGAAGGTTCTCATGTACATGATGAATCACTTTTCTGCCTGCTTTCAAAATGGTCTTTTTGTCTCTAAATTTGGACAGTTTAATTATAGAGTACCTCAAGTTGGTTTCTTTGAATTCAACCTATTAATAACTTTTTGGGGATTCATGAATCTGGATGTCTTTTTCCTTCTTCATATATTTGAAGTTTTCAACCATTATTTCTTTAAATAGTTTTTCTATCCTTTTCCCTTATTTCCTGAGAGTCCCATAAAGGAGTATTAGTTTATTTGATGGTACCATATAAGTCTCATAATTCCTTCACTCTCTAATTCTTCTATCATTTTATTCTCCATCTGGAAAATTACAAATGAACTACATTTGAGTTAAATTTTCCTCCCTAGGTTTGATTTAGCTTCTAGATGAAGCTCCCTATTGAATTTTTTCAGCACAGTTATGGTATTCTTTAGTTCCAGGGTATCTGTTTGGTTCCTTTTATGTTCTGTTTCTTTGTTGATATTCTCATTTTCCTCATATATCATTTCCTGACTTCAGTGATTTATCTGTATTCTCTTACATCTCACTGAACTTCTTTAACACAACTATTTTCTATTCTTTGTGAGGATGTATCAGTTTTCACTTCTTTAGTGCTATTTACTTGAGATTTATTTTGTTCCTTGGTCTGTATCCTATTTCTCTGATTCTTCATGGTCTCTGTAGCTTTGTGTTGATGTTTGAACATATGAAGGAACAGCCACATCTTCCCATTTTTAAGTGCTGGCTGTAGCAAAAAGATCTTCTGGATAGAGACTCTGGGAACCTCTAAGTCCTTTTCTCTGGATATAGACTCATTCTGGGGGCTGTTAGGCTTGTGTACATGCTCTCAATATCAGAGTACTGCTGGCAGCAATAAGCTGCCCTCCCCATTTCTTTGTTCTTAGTTGCCCCTACATGTCTGGACTTCTCCAGTTCTGTCAGTGGTCTGTGTGAGTCAAGACAGAAACCAGTCCCTAGCCAGTTGACCAAAAGGCCTGGAATGTTGGATTCATGCTCCACCCTCTCTTCTGAAGGAGAAATTGTGGGCCAAATGGTCGTTCTGGTCTGAGCTGTGCTGGCTTTTGGGAGAGGTTGACATAGGTAAAGTGGAATTAGTCTTCTTACCAATTTCAGTTCAGCTGTTCTTGGTTTTGTATTCATTTGGGGAACTGACACTTCCTACCTGGAATCGATACCTCTCATAAAGGTTTTGGCTCATATATAATTAGTAAATCAGTGTTTTTGTGGGGTATCTGAGTTGCAACTACATTTTATGCCATCTTGCAATCTTCACCTCTCATATCCTTATTGGTGAAACACTTCTTTGTATATTAATCTTTAGGCAAATTTTCCTTGATTAATAATTTCTCATGGTGAGAATTGGCTCATTTACCTAGTTTTACTTTGTTGCTCACTTTGGTAGAAATTGCAAGTTGTAAGTACAACTTTAAGTTGCTCCCTGAAATGCTAAATATATATACAGTTTTATCAGCTAAGTTACTAGCATTTAAATACTCAGCATGGTGTTGGTATTATTGTACAAGATTAAATATGAATTATTCTTAAAAGAATGTAATTCTAAGACATTCTATATATTTCAGAAGTGTTAATTAACTAATTAAAATTAATGGGCCTCAAACTTGAGAACTCAAGGGTCCCATGAATGTATTTGCATTTCCCCAAAGAATCCACAGACCCCAGTTTGAGAAGCAATGGTGTAAAAGTTGATTCCCATTAAAGGCTTGTCATTAAAATACTTTATAAAATGCTGTACAACAGGACTTGGCTGAATTTCCCTATTTTAGCAGTTCAAGACAGTTATTGTTAAGGATAATGATACTATTGTTCAACTTAATGGTAATTGTATGCAAATTTCAGAATTTGCCACAGGCTTACTATTTGTGGTATACTTGTGGGAATAGTTACATTTCTTTTTTCTATTCAGGAAAATTGCCAGTATCAGGAATGACTTGTCTGCCTCAAAATTGCAGCTGTGGTTGTCTTCTCATATTACTAGGAAATTAAAGTAGTGTTTGTAGCAAACTTGAAAATTATTATATAGCAAAAACTTGTTACTTAAAAACAATGTTAATGAATAGAGACAGTTGGAGGAAAAGAAAGAGCGAAATAAGAGAAAGATCAGGAAATTTTTAAATTACCTAATGAGTCTTTTTCTAAAAAATAAGGAAAAATGCTATCTTTGAATTTTTTCTCTTAAGATGGGATTTTGTCCATTCTTCCTTCTTTTTAAAAATTTGTCTGTAGATTTTTATTCCTACATTTTGATAAAGATTAAAGAATAGTTTAAGCCACATAGAATTGAATGCATAATATTTCTCTAGTAAATCACTTTAGAATACACAGAAGTGAATAATTCATATAGTTAAAGTGCAGTCAAAGGTGCTGTTATATAGGTATTCTAATAGAAGGCACAGATCCAATCAAGTGAGATAATGCATGGATGAAATAAATTTTGATGAACAGTAGTAAATTTTTTAATATTGCTTCTCCTAATCTTGTCAACTGTGAATGTGTATCTGTTATTGTACAGAGCTAGACTCATAATGTGAAAACTATGAAAACACTTGAATAATATATATTGTGTTTATTAGTATTTTCTTTTTATATGGATAATTAACTAGAAAATACATTCTGATTCTTACAAAGATATTAAATGTATCAATTATACCTCAATTTAAAAATGTGTTATGAAGATTCCCGTGTGCTACAATGTGCACCTAATTATAATTCAAAACATAAAACTATACTTAGTATTTTGAGATTATCCACCACTAAATAATGTTCATTCTAGATTCAGGGATAACAATTAATTCATTAAAGAAGGTACTTTAACATTAACCTATCAAAAATTATAATGTCTCTCCCCTTAGATATACATGCTTAATCATCTCAGTTTTCATTCCTGGACCATAAATATACACTCTAAGGATTTGGCTTGGATAAATTTTAATATCAGTCTCTTTCCTACTGTTGAAATTTTCAAGGCAAAAGTTTTCTTTATTGTGATAAGCTGACTTATTTTTTTTCACAAACAAAAATTTCTCTTGGTAACTTAAGACCATTGAAAAGTCATGATGGTTATTTGGAAAGTAAATGGGAATTCAAATTTTCCTAGTTCATTTCCAATTATAATCTGCTTTCATACTCTCTTAAGATAAAACACACAATTTATCTTATATATTAGCAATTTTTACAAAGATGAGAAGTTTAGGTTGGTTTTGATATAAAATGGTTGTTTTTAAATAGTACATAGATTTTTTTATAATTCAGCAAACAATTTTCCAAGTTGCCACGCAAAAATGGCCTTACTTATAACTCTTGCATATGGTAAATTTTCAAAAGTATATTAGGTTTTCTATAACCTCAAATTAACATGGAAGTGCCAAAAGACATAGATTTAAGGAAACAATTGAGTAAATTTTAATATAGTTATAAACTGCTTCTTTGAAAAAGTTAATATGAATTAACTTACACTTTTATATAAATCTTCTAATATCAATAATAACTTATATTTTCATAAAAAAACACAAACTAAGCTAACTTTTAAATTACATAAATATATTAGTATACTACAATAAACATAGATAAGAGAAGTTAGGGGCCCTCTTAGAAGTCTAACCAAACTCATCCTAAATTTACTCCCTATTTTCTTTAAATTTAGTTTTAAGCTTATGATTTCTTCTGCTAAAATGTTAATCTATGAAAATTTTAATAAATCTGTAAGAGCATTGATTAAAAACCTGAAATTGATAGCATCAATGATTTGGCATGTCATGGTGTTTAATTTTAAAATATAAGTGTAGCATCAGAAAATAAATATAGGCTTTATCTAAGAAAGACCCTCTTGAATGTACTACAAATGCCCCAAAACACTAGAGAAATATTTCCTTTGGGCTTAAATGTGAATGTCTTGCAAAAACACTTGTCAGCAAATTTAAGCTATTTTTCCCTTGGTTTAGTTAATGAACTAAGAGGATTACCTTTATTTTAATATTAGATGTATGGAAAAATATTTTAATAAATTATGGTTAAGAGATTCATGGTGAGTCAAAACCTCATTTCTTACCTTGCCTTAGTATGGGAATCAGATTAATGAATGATTGTTTAACATGACTTGTATAAAAAGGGTATAGTATTCGTGGTGTTATCCTAGAGAACTGGATATCAAAATTTGATTTGGTCAGAAAAGATTTGTGGTGCCATTGAAACTAAGGCTGAAACTATGAGTGAGCCAAAGTTTTGAGCCAGAAAATGTCAGAGATTTGATCTCCATTATTGTAGGCAGCACATTTGTATATTAGAATATAAAATGAAACCTCACAATTAATTCTGGCCTGATGGTTGATTGGTGAAACTGGAAAATCCAAAATGTTGAAAAAAAATTGAGTAGTGTAGAGAGAGAGAAGAAAGAAAAATTGAAATAATATGAGACTGCATATGAGAGAGATTTATAAACTTGACACACTAGTTTTCTATTAAAGTTTCTGTTAGACTTCAGGACTTATGAAAAGCTAAAAACTATTGTGTTGAACAAAATAAAATTGTTTAGAAGTTATATTTTTGATCTACAAATGTGACATGTTCATATACTTCAACAAAAAAATAGAGCACTAACTTGGTCTGACTTTTGAGTATTTAATAGACACTTCCTTACTCTTCTCAATTAGTATTTTACAATTCTGAAGAAATTGTAGCACCCCAGAGTGCTGTTGAAAAAAAAGAGTAGGAAAAGAGCTTCTTATAGACAAAGAGAGTAAAAGAATTTTCATAAAAAATACACAAAATTTACATATAGTAGAGGGAAACAGACTGGTCATTCTCAGGGAATATGACCAGAAGTGGCCACTAAGTAGAATGAAGTATCTTTAAACCCCTCCTGGTTTATCTTTAAACATCATCATGTTATGGTTGCAATCTTTGTTATAGCCAAGAATTCTGTTTATTGATTTTCTATCCTCAAATTCTTAGAGAAAAAATAAACACACAAGTGTAGTCTTAGGATTTTTAATACCTCTAGATTTTCATTCATGTGTCTCCATGACCAAGTTTGAAGATAACTCCAGAAACTGTGAATAGTAAAAGAGCTTCTGAGAAGCATAGGCATTGTGAGCTAGAGCAATCAAAAGTCCATGGCAGGGTTATATATTAAGTTGTAGTTTTAAAGTGAGTAGAATATAGGTACAGAGGTAGAGAAGGGAGTTCAAATAAGATCAGCACAAAATGAATCGAAATATGTAGGCATGTAGGAGGTCAGCCAAAGAAAGATAAAGAAAAAAAACTTTAAAGATATCTAATGTTTTTGGACTAGAATTATTAATTCCATGATAATATCCAATACTACCCAAAGTGATCTACAGATTTACTAAAATCACTATTAAAATTCTAATGGTATTTTAATAAGGAAAGAAAAAAAAAACTATTGTATAGATTGTATGGAAACAAAAAAATCTTAAGTAGCCAAAGCAATCTTGAGAAAGAACAAAGCTGGAGGCAATACAATTCCAAATTTCAAACTATATGAAAAGCTGATATAACAAGAACAGTATAACATGGCATAAACATGAATACATAGACCAATGGTTCAGAAGAGTCCAGACATAAACCAACACGTATATATATGGTCGTATATATACGTATATAATTTTGATAAGGGTGTCAAGAATACAAAATTGGGAAATGGTAGTCTCTTCAATAAATAGTGCTGGTAAAATGGATGTCCACAGGCAAAAGAATCAAACTGGAACCCTATTTTATGTTACTCAAAAAAACGAATTAAAAAAATGAAAAAGTTAAATGTAAGATCAGACAGAAACTATAAAATTCTTAGAAGAAAACATAGCAGATAAGGTTGTTGATGATTGTCTTGGCAATGTGTATTTGGATTTGACACTACAAGCAAAAGTAGCAGAAGTAAATGACAAGAGGGATTATAGTAAACCAAAACGTTTCTGTAGAACAACAACAACAAAAACCCATTAGCAAAATGAAAAGATAACCTATAAAATGAAAGAAAATATTTGAAAACAATATATTTGACAGTTAATATCCAAAATAAATGAAGAACTCATGTAACTTAAGAACAAGTAAAGCAAATAATCCAATTTTTAAAATGGACAGAAGACATCATTAGACATTTTTCCAAAGAAGTCACACAGCTGGTCAGTAGGTACTTGGAAGGGGGTTAAGCATCACTAATCACCAGTGCAATTCAAATCAAAACCTCAAATACCCCAGCACCTTACAATGAATATTGGCTAGCATATGAAGAAAATGGAATCCTTATATACTACTAGTAGGAATGTCAGTTGGTACAGTCATTATGGAAATGTTACTAGGCAGGTGATTGGTAGAACAATAAGTAGAACAATACTAAAGATTAAAAATGGAACCATGTGACCCTGTAGCCCACTTCTGGATGTTTATAAAAATGAATATTTTCATTCTCATATTCATTGCAGCATTATTTACAGAAGCCAAGATATGGAAAGTACCTAAATGTTCTTTGTTGGATAAATGTGTAAAAATATATATATAATATATAATATGTAGTTATGTATAATAGAAATTTATATATGTAATGGAATATACATTAACATGTAATTTTCATATATAGAAATATATATAGTGGAATAGTGTTCAGGTATAAAAAGGAAATACTATCATTTGTGACAACACAGATGAATCTGGGAAGCATTATACTAAGTGAAATAAGTCAGACAGAGAAAGAGAAGGATAGCAAATAAAATCCTTTTCAAAAATGGCTATACTTCTCTCTGGTTTTGCAGTTTCTTGATAATGAAAAATATCCCCCAGGGGTGGAATAAGACTGCATTACGGAAGTCTGATGCTAAATGCCAGTTAATACATAGCCTGTATGACTGACTTCTATACAATTATAGAGGACTTGCCTTGATGTTAAAATTATACTTTTTTCTTAAGATACTTTATAGATACATATTACTAAAACAGTGTTTTCATAAAAATAGTATTTTTACACCTAATATGATGAAATATTTGTCTTTATATATAAAGCCTTATATATTTTCATGAAACTATTGGAATCTTTCTAACATGCCATCATTTAGCAATCATGAATTAAACAGAATTATGCTCATATGTATGTATATGTCTATATGTAATTGTTTACCAAAAATATTAATTTATAATCTTAATTTGTTTATTCTTATATAGATTGTACAGTATTTGAAAGTAGGTGCCGTCTTTTCTACTCTGATGGTCACATTTTAGATTTCAATATTATTAAAATGGAGATGATGATATTTGAAATATAGCATCAAATTCAACAGCATGGTTTTACTAGATAGCTATTTTTTAATTTTATTTTGGGAATCTTTGTTCTAAAGCCTATTATTAAGTAAGACTACTCTGATTATCAATCGTTTTGCACAATGACTTTAAGCATTTTTTTTTTTTTTACTCTGAAGGAGTATAGTGTTTATTTTCTTCTAGGAAAACCAAAGACAGTTATTTCTGGTCTTCTGAGTCCCACAACATCTTTTGCTTTGCATACCACTTAGCTAGTACTTTATACATTTTTATGTCATTTACCTTGAGAAGCAAGCAATATGTATACACTTGAAAGGAATACAATTATTGATTTCACGTACATATCTGTGGCTGACTCAGAGCCTCTAAAATGTCTTTCTCAAGCCACATTCTTTTTTCATAGGTGTCTGCTCTGTAGAGTACATACTGTGAACAAAAGTTGATATTAAAAAGAATACGGACACTCAGTGGACACAGGAATAATTATCCTACGGCCTAAACTACTGATAATGGCAATAATAATAGACATAAAAGTCCTTGTCAGACCTAACAGGTAGGAAATGGTAGAGTGGAAATTAAAGAGAAAAAATACCATCAAGAAAGCAGGAGAAGCAAAAGGTACAGTAAAATAAAAAGGAGAAAAGGACAGATTTAGTAGTGAGGGAAGCCATGGCAGTGGGCTTCAGTCAACTCTCCATCTCCACTCAGATCATTGGGTCTATCTAAGTGAGGGCAAAGTTGGGATTTAGGTAATAAAATACTTGCCTGACTACAGTCTCCCACTTATCTTTGCCATCACTTCAATCCCTGCGTGCACTTAGCTCCCTCTGTTGGATTGGTATTGTTTACACACAAGTGATATTTGGTCTTTGAAGAAATAGCCAAACAAAATTTCCTTCCAATATTTTACATTCAGAGACAAGGAAAATGGTCTCTTCTTAGTGTTTCCACTTTTGTATAAATCTTCTAAGCAGCAACCAAGACTAATTGTTTACACAACTAAAGTCTATTCCTCTAGGTCTTTATTGTAGTAGAGAAATTTAAGTATTTCATATCTTTACCACACTGACTCTCTCACACCAAGTATTCAGATTGCAACCACATTAAAGGAGAAGTTTGGAAATTTTCCTATTACAAGGCAATCACAGTAATTTTCAGTAACCACTAGAAGTCTTGTGAGTCTATGATTTTGATGTAATAATAAAACTCTCACTCCCAAATGGGTGAAAGGTACACACTTTATAGCAGCGTTAGTCATTTTTGGAGATAAAGCATGAGAACTAGGAACTCCAGTTTGGGAAGACTATGTCATAATTAAAGATATAGAAAATGTTGATCTATGAATATTTCATAATGCATAAAAGGTGCTGCTGGAGTTGTGTGCCTTATTATTTTTATAGTTTCACCCCAATCAGTTTCCCCTGTAATTATTGATTTTAGAAAAAACTAACAAAATGGCTTTTCATTTCATTTTCATAAGGTTTCATAAGATTATAATTTTTACTCATTGTTTGTTCCTCTCACACAACATACTTGACTTATTAGACTGGATTGTGGGTTAGAGAGATGCTGGAGATCGGAAATGATCCAGTCATGAGATTTCTGCTATGCTCCAATGTGAATGCACACTGGACTCTGTTGTGGAATAGATTTGACTCTAAAGTGGAATAGATTGATAAATGAACCCGGTATTTTCATCAGACCCTAGTGTTAATTTTTTTAAGGGCTATATCTTATTATATGTTGACTTTTCCATGATTGACAAAAGATTACCTAGTTATAAAATCATTTACTTGGAATTTCCTAGAACCTGGTTGTGTGTCTATTTATGTGTGTGTTTATATGTTGGGATAAGTAGCTGATAAGGAGATTAGAGAAGGAGTAATGATAAACAAAGCTTATAGGTCATTATATAGAATTTTGATCTTTGCGTAAAGGATGACATTTTTCCATACGTAGCATTTTTTTTAGTAGACTACCACATAAAAATGGAAGATCTGTGTATCATTCATTGCCTTTATATTATAATACTTAGGTATCACGATTATAAGGAAGAGAGAATACTTAAGCTACATTTAGTAAAAGGGAATTGGCATAGAAAACCAAGGGACTGGCAAATCAAATCATGGAATCCAAATGGAAAGAAGTTTCAGTCAGGCAGGAAATGATTCCATAATGGGGGACTGTTTTGTTGTTAAAGAAACAAGGATGTTAATCTCTTGATTTCTTTCCTTCTGGGACCACATGGCTATTCATCTATTTTAGCATCTATTTCATGCCTCTGTTCACAAAGCTGATTCTACTGATAGCAAAAATAAACATGTTATCATTTACATAAGGTCAAAACTATATATAAATTAATATTCCTGAAATCTGCACCAAGTCTGCCTGGCATCCACCACAACTTCATGTGTCTTCTAAGTACTACTTTGACATTCCCATGGGGGAAGAAATGGTTCTATCAGCTGTTTTAGATACATGCTGCAGGTTTAAATGGGGTATTAAGTTTTGCATCTAGGGATGCAAAATAAATTCTTTAAATAATAAAGAATAAAAAGAAATAAATAAAGAATAAAAATAAATAAATAAATAAATAAATAAAGAAATAAAGAAATAAATAAAGAATAAAAAGAAAATAAATTCTTTAAATAATAAAGAATAATAAATTCTTTAAATAAATGTTTTATTGAGGCATAGTTGATATACAACATTATGCTACTTTTAAATGTAAAAACAATGATTTCATATTTGTATATATGGGCACAATATTTGTATAAAGATCACCACAATAAGTTTAGTTACCATTCATCATCATATATAGGTTCAATTTTTTTTTTAGGATGAAAATGTTTTAGATCTATTATGTTAGCAATGTTCAGATATACAATACAGTATTGTTAACTACAGTCATCATATTATACTTTGTGCTTCCATAACTTATTGATTTTATAACTGGAATTTTATGTCTCTTATTAGGGATGTTTTAATATCTACTCAGTGGAGGATTCGCTCAGACTCTCTAACAAGAGGTGTAGAAAAGATGTCAAAGGCAGATTTAACATTTTAAATTATTTTAAATTAAGAAATGAATTGGCCTAAATTTGCCACTGAAAGCTATTTTGAAAAATCACGACATTTCTTTCAATAGTTTTCAATATAAATTCACTTGAGTAGATGGCAGGATATATATCAAATTAGTAAAATTAATCTGCCAGTTTGTTTTCTTTTCCATGGTTTTCTAAGAGATCTCAAATATGGGAGGTTTTAAGGAGAGCTTTCTTATCTATAATATAGAAAGTCCATCCAATTTCTTATTAATTAGATTTTGCTATTATTTCTATTTCAAGCTAAATACAACTATGACAATAGAAAAGTATGCTGTAACATGAGCAATGTGAAAGTTTTGAAATATATTTTCAGTTCTCTTGACACTATTTATATGGACAAAAATTGTTGCTAAAGGATTTGGACCATTTTACAGTATGTATTAGGTTTCAGAACTTGCATACACACAAATATTCATTCAGTTGCATAGAGAGAATTTAGAGCCAACAATAACTTTGGAAATTATTAAAAGCAGGTCACCCTTTTAATAGTGAAATGTTTTGTGCTAAAAGCAGGAACAGTTCTCTTTACTACATTTGCTAAAGCTCGAAAGAGTACAGAAGTGTCCTCGGAAAGGACAATTTATAGCACTCTAAATGTTCATGAAATCAAATATTGTCATGATGTTTTCTCAAAGGAGAAAGATGCCAGGTCAGCTAGTCCATTCACATAAGTGAACTTTCTGCCAAAGTTGGAGTGAGGGACATTTTGTATTATTAAGATCAAGTTCTGCCTTAGAGACAATGTTACATTACTAATAATGTTTATAACATTAGTTATATTGAAACAATTACCTTTTTTATTTTTATCTACTAATTACTTCTACAAAATTCAATCTCTAACATTCTTCATTGGCCAAATAATTGTCCTAATATTATACTTTCTCAAACACTGCTAAAGGAAGGAGGAAAAGAGGATGGATAAGTAATTATTGTACTTACTAAAATAAGCTAGGTTTTTGCATAAGTGAGCATAATTAATACTTATAACACACTATAGATAATATATTTTTTACAAAAGAAAAATTGAGTATCAGAGAGAGTAAGTAAATTGTCTTAAAATTAAATCATTTGTAATTGTCATAACTCAAAGGTGATCAGGGCTGGTATGCATATATACATAGTTCATATATTTAAAAAGAAATTCCATATATTAATGAACAAATTTCTTATATCAAGTTGGATTTGGTTATTATCTGACTTTCACAATACCTATGTCATAGTATCTCCTTCATTAACTAGCCTTCCTTTTCCCTGCTCTCCAGTATGAAGTTTCTTTTTCAGTCATCATGTTCTTCCATCTTTAGGCCTTTGTTTTAATCACTCTGGAGCCAGGAGACTCTTCCTTTTCTGTATTTCCAAATCCTAAATAGTCCATGAAAAAAATCTATCCCTTACTACAAATAATGTTCTCTGAACTTCTTTGTTTTTACTTAAGGCCTGTCTGTTTTTCCATGTCCCTCCTCTTTTACTGAGGTCTAACAAACACCTTGCAGGCTTATCAGTCCTTTTATGGCATCTTCTGAAGCATTCACCCATTATCCTATCTATACATTATCCTGATATGAAAATGGGCTGCTTTTCTTTTAGATCCCTTATATATTACATAATCAGGGACCATTCTATTGTGTGAAAGGCAGGGTGTTGTACATAATCTGATTTTGTGAATGTTTTAATTTTCTGTAAAACCAAAACCTGCAGATTTTTAGGCAATAGAATAGTCAGTATTCTATGTAACAGAATCAATAGGACATAACATGAAGACAAACAACTAAATTTGAAGATATATAAAGCAGCTTTGTTTTCCTTATTATATACATGCATGCACACACACACAACTATTATATGTCTTAATGGATAGTAGAAAGCAATGAGGAATGAAGAGAAAGAAGACGTTATACCTGGTAGGGTACATATCCTTAAAAACATTTTCTCACCACTTCTAGCATTATCACTTATCATTTTGCAATATGTGGCTGAAATTAATTCAAGTTTCTGAAGAGGAGCTATTTAACTAAATCACATCAAATTTAGGATATGTCATAACTTGTAGAAACAAATGACTTTTAACCTTTATGTCAATAATAAGGATCCTATGAAAAATATCAGGGCATAGGATCTCATGATTCTGCTGCCAGATTTAACAATCATCAGATGCTTTGTGGTCTCAGACACCATTTCCCCCCCAGTGAATTACTACTTACATGTAATTCATGTTTTCCTATATTTAACTACATTCCAAAGAATTTCATAAGCATTTTCCTGAGCTTGTTTTCCCATCATCAGTCTGATGGCATGAAGCAAGAGGGGGTTTTTGATGAATGTACTAATATTTTACATCTTGGAATTTAGACTAGGGATATTTTCATAGAGAGGTGAAAATGGATTAGGAATGGTGGAACTGAAAGTAATTTCTTCTGAGAAGTCAATCAGTGCTGCTGATTTATGTTCTTGTATCAAGTCAGAGTTTTGAGGGGCTTTTATACTGACATGCTTCTCCCTTTCCATCTTTCATTTTATCAGATTTTCTAGGCATACATACATTTTACTTTTTCATTCACAAGAGCCTGTTTTCTAACCTGCCTGGAAGAATTAGACTGTGAATGAAGACAAAGGTCACTAAAAGAAAAATGGACAAAAGAGAATATGTTGAATGATTAGTTAGTCTTTCCCACAATAAGGCAGGAAATATTTGATGTTTAACACCAGCATTCTTAAAATTGTGGCTCTGTAACCTTAAAATAGAACATGCTGGTTTTCCATGGCTCTTACCTATATATAGCTCTCTGACAGTGTTATTGAGGAGCATCTACCTGAGGCGGGTGAGACCTGGGGAGTAGAGCTCACCTATCTTGAACCAAAGAAAGTTTTCACCTATTAAAAAAAAAAAAAAAAGACAACTCTGTCTTCTGCGAGGAAGTCTTAACTCTTATTGTAATTGTACATACCAGCTTTTCTCCCCTTTTTCTCTTTAGATTTTTGTTACAGTATATTTTCATGTCAGTGTTAACCCTAATATGCCCCATATGAACTCATCTCTAGGTCACAAGCAGACAGAATTAAACACTCCAAGTGGAAATTTGACTCTGAATAACAATACCTTATCACCTGCAGTTGTTATACACTTATTTTCTGTATCATTTATTGTAGGGTATTTAGATTATTCTGATATCTGATATTTAACTTTTCCTGTATAATTTGTGATAGATTGCATAGCCACTATGATATTTTTATAATTTGTATTTTCTTTCAAATTGAAAGAAAATTGTAGTTATCTTTAAATTGAAAATTCTGTAGTAAGATCATGCCTTTTTTCTTTTACTGACCTTCCTTAAATTAATACACATTTTTTTTGTTTGACATCATAGGAAGTAAATACATTTTTGTTGAATGAATGAATTGATGAAGTAATCTGAGTAGGAAGGCCCAAGTAATTAGCAACACAGGATGCTCTATTTTACCCCGCAAAAAACATAATCTTGTTATAATCTGTGTCAACAAATTTACTCAGATCTGATTCACATTCCTTCTAAGTACTCAAGTACTTGCTAAGCATTTTCGGTAACACAAGAATATGTTACTCAGTCCTTGTCTTCCATCAGCTTTCAGTCTAGTTGTGAATTTCTGGGAAATACTTTAATTTTGATACTAGAGAAACCTCACGCCAGAAACGTCTGCCAATACCAATTAAAGATATTTCCCCTTAAGTATCCTAAGACCAAAGTATACAAGATCTGCAAATTACCTGACTCAGAAATGAGATTTAGAGTATTACAAAGAAATCCCAAAATTACCAACCAACCATAAAAAAAAAAAATCAAACATCCCTTCCTATTGGCCCAGGAAATATACAATAAGAGAGGTTTTAAAAGGGAACATTCTTCACCTGTATCCGTATATCTCTTTGCCTTAACTGTTTAACCTTGGAAGCCAATGTGCTTAGACTGGAAAAGCAAAAAATGATGTTTAAAATTGAAAATCCAGGAAACTTTTGCTTTCTTACATGAAGAATCTTTGTCTGTGGATAGAAGTAGTGCTGAATATACACATGTTGGCATGTCTAGCTTTTTAAAAAGTATGTGACTTTGTATCCAATACTAAATAGAAGCCCATCAAAACCACAAAACATTAACACTGCCACTCTGCTTCCATTCCTACTACAGAAGCTATGTGAAGTATTTTTCATACACTTCTCAACTTGTGGTAAGAAACAAAGCCTAAAACATCTTAGTATCCTTGCATTTTGATTTACTAAACACTCTAGAATGCACTTTCTTTTCTTCCTCCGTAGATTTTTATCATGATTTTATTTAAAAAATGCAAGACTTTGTTACTACTTACTTATTCCCAGAAGTGGTTACATGTATACATAACTTTAAAGTGAGTCCTCTAGTTTTCTGAGGATTGAAGCACAGTAAAGCAGGAAGAATGTTCTGTGAACTCCCTACCAAGCAATAACCCGCTAACCGGCATCTGAATAAGCCTTGCTGTGGAGCCTAAAAAAGATAAATACTCATCTATCCAGCGCCTTCATTTCTGTAATGTCTCACTGTCCAACTTAATAAATGCTTTCTTGCTGGCTTTTTGGCATCTCTTTGAATGAGGAATGTAAACTGAAAAGGCCTAGGAGACTAAAACTGGCACAAAGCTTTATGATGAATAATATCAGGAGACACAGAGACTAGCTCAGTAGTCACATACGTGGTGCATAGTCTCTACCAGAGGACAGATGGGTTTGCTGCCTGGGATAGGGCTGTTCTTTAAATTCCACATAGATGAAGATGTAAGAGAAAAAATAAGCCAAAAACCAGATCCAATTTTATGCAAATGAAAATACTGAGAGATCTGTGGAAAGGATATTAAGGACAATTTAAAACTTAATAAAACCCCAGCATATAGTTAATATACAGTTAATTTTATTGAAAAAGGAAACTATAATGTATTTCTTTTGCAAACACTCTGAAATTTTAGGAAAATATCCCAGCAAGATTAGACTGAAACTATTTTTCAATTGTCTCCATTTACAACATGTCATAAATGATTACTATTTTAAAAGTCTAAAAAAGTCCCTGGAAAATCCCATTCATCTTTTTCAAGTTGAATACCATTGAAAAAGTTTTCTTGTTCAAAGTATGATTGAACTTTAATTAAAATTATTACTGGTGTTTTTTACATATATATCCAGCTGGGTGGGAAGGTGCCTTTCACCACATCCTTGCTAACACTTAATTTGTGATCTTTTTGACATGGGTTCTTCTTACAAGTGAGATGGTATTGCAATATATGTAGATATATATACATATTTACCCACATGTGTGTATATATATATACATATAGTTATACATATATTTTAATACCACATCACATCTGTAATTATATACATAATTGAGTAACACTGGTAGAGGACTTTTGGTGCTTGGTGGAAGGTATAGTGTGGTGATGACATATAAGTGTATGGTTCAAATCATATACAATGTTGTAAATTGCTTATATATTTTTTAAGGTTCCTTTTTTCTTTTTACATAGTAAAGCCAATGTTGAAACACCGGATGAGAAAGTGGAAAACGTGTGCCCATAAAATTTGCATTGATTATTAATTCAGACCCACCCAGTAAATAGTTGGTTACTCACTATCTTTTCAATCTCTAGAAAACCAATTTTGAAGTATGTCTTAGCAAATAGAAGAGAGCAATGAGAAGTAACATTCCCTTGAGAATGGTTCAACATCAAATTTCATGGAGGAAGATTAGGGTTGAAGATGATAGCAATGTTAATTAAATTTCTGGGCTCTACCAATTTAGTAATATAGAGCCTTAATATAGAGAAATCTAGAAAATTTATCTCATTCTCATGTTCCAAGATGATTTTTGGAACTCCATCATTTTTATCAGTCAGAAGGAAGGAGAATGACATGAAAGTAGAAATACTTTTCCTATAAGGACACTTCATATTAGTTGTTTGACTTTCTTCTTACAATCCATTGCCTAGAACTGAGGGTGTTCTTGTTACAAGTGAGATTGAGAAATGTAACTGAATTTCCACATAACTGTGGCCCCAGTAAAACAATTGAGGCTCTAAGGAATAAAACGAAGGTGGGTAGTGAGTATCAGATAATGTTATGTGTGTCTCAGAAAAAGCAAGAACTGTTTGTTTAAATGGAGATTACATTTGTTTATAATGCTCGTCATGGTTCTTTGAAAATAAAAATAGCATCTCTAAATTTGCTGGTATTTTGGAATTATATCAACTTTACATTCCCTAGGAGAAAGTTGTTCTCACTCAAAATTTTCTATTTTATGAACTTTAATAGTTATCCGCAATCTGTTAGCATCTTATCTCACACATTACAATGAATAGTTTTCTAGATAATTACATTTTAAATAGCACATAATTTACCTACTCTAAATATTTATAGCTAAGTATTACATTCTCGTTTTAATTACGTTCTAAATGTAGCCTATTGTTCTTTGCTTCTCTTATTTATTCTCCAAAAGAAGAGGTATAAGCACTGAGTAAGAATGATGTATTCATTCATGAAAGTTTGGTAGAAACCTCAATTTGGAGGAGGTAACAGAACTTAATCACTTACAAGAGTCTTTTGACCAAACCAAATGTATTACTTTCTCACAATCTTGCTTCCTAGAGGAAGGAGACAGGAAAGACACCACTGAACTGTGTTTATAATAGTAATTTTAATTATGAACACAATTAACTTGCAATAAGACAGTATTCTATATAAACACTCAGAAATCATTTGAGATGGATTGTTATTCACATTGGTATATAATAATTATGACAAGAATCCCCCAAAGGTTTGCAATCTAGACTCAGGTTTTGCTCCTATTAAATATGCATCAAAAATTCCAGTTATTAAAATTATACATCTATATTTTACCATGTTTAAGAGAAAACAATTTTGGAACCAGCATTTCTCAATGCCTATAGAGAGCCTCAGTTCCATTAACAATATTGTTAGTGCAGCTGTGGAATAAACTAAAAGTTGTGGCATTTAGAGCACACCTATTTAATGAGTGAAAAGCATCGGTGCTTCATGCATTTCTGCAGAAGACTTCCCTTGCTAATAGTTGTTTATTTGTTTGTTTTTTAATCCACAGAAACCTAACTTTAGTGTAGTGTATTAGTTGCATATTGCTGCATACCAAATTCCCTCCCACCTTAGTACATTAATAAACTACATTTATCATCTCATGATTGCAGTGAATTGAAAATCAAGTAATAGCTTAGTTTGGCATCTTTGGCTCATGCTCTCACAGGTTGCAAGCATAGTGTAGGCTAGGACTGCAGTCACTCAGGGTTTCCTTGAGGAAGAACCTGCTTTAAATTTTACTCACTTGGCTGTTCACTGACCTCAAGTCCTTGCTGGCTCTTAGCTGGGACTTCAGCTCCTTGCCATGTAGATCTTTTCACAGGAGAGCTCACTACATAGTAGCTGGTTTTCCTCAGAGTAAGTGAGTGACAGAGCACAAGAAGGAATGTCCCAGATAGAAGATACAATCTCTTTGTTACCTAAATTTGAAAGTAATAATATATCACTTTTGACATTTTCTATGCATTTCAAGGGTAAAGAAGGACCATCACACATCCTAAAAGAGGAAATTACAAAGAGCACAAAATCTGCAGTTATAGTATCATAGGGAGTATCTTAGAGACTTCCTACCACAGTTTGTGAGACAATGAGATATAGGACAACGAATGGTATCTTGGGAAGACCCTTAGACTTAAAGTGGAATCAAGATCTCTGTGCCATATTAGATGCAGAAATATAGCAAGTCTCCAGTCACTCTGTTAAGGTAATAAATTGAAGCTAATTTTTTGGCCATTCCTGTGTGCAGCATCCATAACATGGACACAGTAGTCCAAACCTCTAAGGATTCTGGTTAGGATTGAATATAACTTGTGTTTAACAAATAGAAGACATGGAGACATGCATCCAATATTCTCCTGCCCCTGGCAGAGGTAATAGTTTTGTTTGCAAGTTCAAGAAAAGTGGTGCTGCACAGTAAAAGTCCCATGAATTTCTGGGTTCAGCATTGGTGCTTTCTTGAAGAACAACTAACATATTTATATCTTCAAAATTCATTGGAGTGGTGATTATTTTGGACCACTTTCTGTCAGAAGCAGAATATTATGACCCAACTGAAAGGAAATATTTTTTCTAAGTTTTTTTCTCTTCCTGGTACTTGAGTTCAGCCAAGATACAGCAATTCCTCATTATTCCCAGTTAATAATTAGACCTCTAAATGGTCTACTTTGTACTTAGCACTGACATAGCTAGAGTGTTTGGATAGTTTCTAGATAATACATATTAGAAGAAGAACTGGACAAATGGGAATATGACCAAAAAGAATGATCAAATCAATGAGTATATGCTAAAACCAACCGCATGTCATATGAAAGATGAACTACCAGAAAAAGAATATTTAACTTAGAGAAGGAAAGATTTTTCAGTATATAGTAATCCCCTTTATTTGAATGCAATGTTGAAGAAAGATTATACACTTTTTGGTTATGCTTTGAAACATATAACTGGAACAAATTTGTTGGAAAGATTCCAATATAAAGAAAATACTGTGTTGTATGTGTGTCAATACAAAGAGATAGAATGGAAATTTTTTTTATAATTTATAAACAAAGGTCAATATAAAGAAAATTTTCAAACAATGGTAGAGTGGACTGAGTTGAATTTTTATCTTATTTCTGTCCCCTTAACTGGCTATAAGATTCACATATCATCTCTCAAATTTGGTTTCTGAATCTTTAAATTTATAATAATATCACTTATATTTCTTGGATATATCATGTGCTGTGTACTAAACAAGTTACTTTGACCCATGTCAATAATACTAAGGGCAATGATGATTATTTTTATTTTACACATTAGGGGAAGCTTTGTGGTAGTAAGATTCAATCCTCTGCTGAAGAATTTCTCTTCAGTATTTATTTTGGCAACTGAAATAAACTGTGCTGATGATCTTTTTTAAGCAAATTTACTGCCTATGTTTGTGATCAAATTTGTCAGTATCACATGTTTACCTGGTTCATAGTCTATTCAAAATAGAAATTAAAAATGAGTACCTAGAATGGGTTTTAGAAGTCTCAAGATAATGAGATGACATATGTAGTTTCTATTTAAATTTACAAATAATTTTAGTGAGTCAAAGGATCAGAGAAAAAGACAGAATAGCAGTGTTGAAACATCAGAAGTTAATGTACTTATGCATTAGAAATATTAGAAAATTATGCATTAGAAATATTAGAAATTTATGAGAACTTAGCTTTTTCTTTGTTAGAATCTTAAAAAGATCACCTAATTTCCTTGAATATCAAGAAATTCTTCCTATAAAATGAGGATATTAACAAACATTTCTTGTAGCTCTACAGCTTTATAGTCTTATAAATGTCCCAAAAATATCACCTGAATTGGAAAAGATAAGTTAATAGAATTCCTTTGACTTTACTTCTTGTATTCATATACTATAATTTAAGTGAGATAAAATATGACCTCTTTTAGCAATAAAATACAGCATTTTCTTGACATTTTCCTGACAACACAGGTTGTACTGAATTTATTCCATCAGGAATTGAGTATAGAACAACCTATTAATTTTAAAATGCAATGATTTGGCTATAATTATGACTACAAAATTTATATTTTAAGTGTTATAGAACACTTGATTTCTTAACAGGGATTGCAATTTTATTTTTATCTTACAAAGTATCATGGGCTTATACCCATGAAAGGAAAATAAAGAGAAAAGGGATTAAAGAAAATATAGGGCACCGGGAAGACAAATAGAGCTAACCCAGTCATATTGGAGTCCCCAAAAAAGAAAACTGAAATTTTCAGAGAATACATGATTACACCTATAATAAATAATTTTAAGAAATAAAAGAACACCCCAGCCTAACTATTAAAATTGTACAATTCATATGAAAAATTGATCTAGAATGATCAGACTAAGAAAGAAAGAATTCATATAGCAGTAAAATAAAAATCATCCATGAGAGGGAGAGTATCAGACTGGTCCAAATTACCCCCCACAACAACATTTAGTAACCTTAACTGACTGATACCTAAGAAATTCAATAAAAATGATATCACAAAGTGCTTTATATCCAGCCAAGTTATCCTTTAGATAGTAAAAACTATACGATTATATGTAGAAATTCTCCAGAGTTGGCCTTTTTTTTTTTTTTTTTTTTGAGAAAACTAAACCAGAACATGAAGGCCAGCCTACCAATTACTGAAAGAAATGACTATACAACGAAAGTATCTGTCAGTTCTTTCTTACTTAAATGTTAACTAAAACTAAAGTAGTGGTCTCCCTCGTGGTACAAGGGCTTAAGTCAGAGCACTATGAAGCATCCACAGCCATTGCAGCATGAGTTCAATCCCCTGGCCAGAAGGTGACCCACATGGCATATAGACTTCTCCTGTTTCACCTTTTGCTCCCCTCAGCAGTGTATTTTGGTGGATCAGACTATTCTGATCCCTGATCTGTCACTGGTGAATCCTCTCATTCCCTGGACCTCTGGTCTGTACTCCAGTTCTCGTATGCATAAATAAATAACTCATTCAAAAAAAAAAAAACCCAAAAACTAAAATACACAGCAAAATATTTATGTAGTATCTCCTTTGTACTAGACCCTATTCTAAATTTCTAACTGTAGATATTAGGGTGACAGATGAATATATAACTGTTATATGCCTTCACAATTTACACATAAATTTCAATTTTTAAGTACATGAGGCTTAGCAAAAGTTTGTTATTTATATCATACATGTTAGGGATAAATTGACTGTTTTAAAGTGAAATAAATCAAGTAGTAGAAGTATGAATTGATTTAACTATATGAAAGTAAACATTAAAAAAAGTAATATTGATTAAATTTGACCAATGAAATGAGAAAGTATGATGAAGAAACAGGGTAATATATTGATTGTGGTAGAGGTGTAATAGATGGTTTTATAAAATGTAATGCTGAAAGTAAGATATAAAAGTATCTATAGAATGAAAGTTTCAGATATTGTGTATATTAACAATTACCAATGTATATACCAAGCCAAAAAAAAGATATGTACAAAAAAATTTTGAACAAAAAAGTGTCACATGAAATATAGTCTGAACTAATATCATACACATATATAATAGTACATATAAATTATTTAAAAGAAAAAGCTATAATTTGGATCCCGAAGCCATATATACATGAGACACACCTAGAACCTAAAAGAAACAATGTATAGAAAAATGTATAGAGAAAAATGTATAGAAATATGCAATATATATCTGACAAATGCAAGCAAACAAAAGCAAAAATTTTATTCTATTAAAAATGATAGAGTGGCTTTTAAAAAATAATTTATGCATACAAGAGCTAGGGTACAGGTCACAGGTGTGGGTGGTGAGAAGATTCACCAGGGTAGAGTGGGAAGCAGAACAGGCAGATTGACTGAAATACACTGCTGAGGGGAGCAGTGGGCGAGGCAGGAGAGGTCTGTTAGAATAGCTATTTTCAGAACATTGTTTGCTTTGAGAGTAGCTATAACAATAGCAATCACAACCCCAAAAATACATGTGCATATGCACACACATACACATGCACACACAATCTATTTTGATACATGGAGGTCCCAGAAAGGATCAAATGACCAGAGAGAAGGATGTAAAGAGAAAAAAAAACCTCACTATTCAATATCACTTTTCTACTTAACATTTGTCTGCTTGCAAGCTGCTGCTGAGATGCTGAAAAATTGTGCAGGGTTTCCAGTAGTCCTTTCAGAATATAGAAACAAAAATTAGACTTTAGGACCTACCGAAAGGAAAAGTCTGACTTTTAATCCTGGCTTCCAGATGAGACTGTTAATAGACTACACTCTAAGAGTAAACGAGAAACAGAATTAGACAATCCTCATAAAGTAATGAGGCTCAATTTAGAAAAGGTTAAATTGCAGATTGGATTAAGATGATTTGCCTTCAGTTTGTCTGCCAAAGACAAAATGAATCTCCTCTGGGAAAGATAATGTCCTATCAAATTTCAAATTGTCTTTACAAGTTTTCATTTAAAATATCTGCCATTTGTCAAAAAATTACCAGGTAGATATGAAGATAGACTGTGTGACCAGGGAGGAAAAAGCTAAGTAAAAACATCAATAGAAATAGAACTACAAGAAATGAAGATGTTGGAGCTATCAGATGCAAATATGAATTGATTGTCCTTGGACTTCTGAGTAGGATTTAAAAGGCTATATCACACCTACAAACTAACAGTTCACAACGAAGATAAATCACACACACACACAAAATACTTTCAAAAAGATATCATAGAACTCTGGAAGCTATGAGAACTAAATGGACCTAAATTAAATTACATAGGAAAAATATTCAGAAGTGAGTAAATAAATAATAACTTTTCTTTTTAACCTGGGGATATTTGCCAATTCTTGGTGTGAGCTGAAATTTGTGGCTTGGCCCAAATAAAGACTGGTATCTGAAAGAAGGCGAAACCAATGTGGCCTTTAACAGTCACTTGGGTAGAGAGAGACAAAATGGAAAGTTTGAGGTTCACAGATACATAACCATTTCCCATAAAGGACATTTGCTGTATTCTAAGGCTGTGTAAGAGACTGAAACCTAAACACTTTTAAAATTCAAAGTGAAATCTACCATAGTCTCATAGTACTTAGGAGGCAAAAACCTAAAATATAAAAGGGAAGAAGCAGAACTAGAGAGTACAGTGTATTGACACTCCTCTGTCCGAAGGTTTTGGACATCCTCTGGTTTGAATAAACACACTATCGTTCTAGACAAAAATGATTCACAGGCCACCCTGGATATATGCTACTGTGTGCTCTGATAATCAAACAAAGGGTCATCTTCACCCCTTTTATAGAATACTGGGGCACCACACAATCATATCCTTGCAATTTTCCAAGTGCTTGACAAAGAAAGCCAGTATACATGTCCACGGTTCTTTGGACTATCTGTGTACAGGCTGAGGGATACGTGTGATGGTTTCCATGTAAATAGACTCTGAAGAGGACTAACCAATCTGAGATAGCAAAGATTTGAGAAACCTGGGCTCTGGTAAACCATCACTGCCAGAGTGATTGGAAGGCTATACTTGAGGAATAGGGTATTTATACTGTCTAAAAAAAATTCTCTCCACAGAATACTTAAAAGTTACAGAGCATAAAGGATATTTACCCAGTAAATAAATCTGATGGACTCTCTCTTAACAAAATTAGTGGAGTAAGACTATTGTACACGTCCTAAAATGATAGGCAAAGAAGGACACATATCACTTACAAGGTATTCCTCCAGAATATTCCTAATCTGAATCCATGAAAAAATTAACAACTAATCCAAACCGAGGTATTTTCTAGAAAACATCTGGCATGTATTCTTTTAAAAAATCACTTCATGAATTGCTTGGTGGGTCCCAGCCTATTGACAGTGATGTTCTTGATTGGGGATGTCTGAGGCTGGTATTTACTCATAAAGAACCTCACTGGCACTGCGCCAGTCCCTGCTGCAGCCATTGGGGCCAATGATAGAATGTCCCTTATGGTTCTTATTGTGATTGTAAAATACACCACAAGTCCTGGAGATATATGACTTGTCCAAGGGCCACACAACAAAGTGATGGGTATAGAGAGGGAGGAGGCATAGACCTAGTCATATGCCTTTATTAAAGTCCAAGGGTGGCTTTCCTAGAGGTTCAAAGGTTCAGTATTGGAAAATTTGAAGTTTAAGAGTGGGGAATTAGGGCACAGGAAGAGAATAGAATAATAAGGCCAGCAAATGGTCAGTTATCTAGCCACTTACTAAAATGATGTTAAACAAATGATAACTAAAAACTAAAATGATGACAAATAAAGCTAATGATAATAAGCTATAAGGAAGAGGGTGACAATATCCAGAATGACTACAATATATTATCTAAAATGTCTTGTTTCCAACAACAAAAAAAGACAAAAAGCACTAGGATATTTGACAAGGCAAATTTAACAATGACTTCAAAATAGATATTATAAATATGTTCAAAGAACTAAAACAAATGTTTATAGAGAAGTAAAAGGTGTGTCTTGAAATATTATATCAAATGGAGAGTATCAATGAAGGCAAATTATAAATAAGATCGAAAGGAAAGTCTGAAGTTCCAGTCAAGGGAGTGGTAGGAATCCTTATAGCCAGACCTAAAGTTGGTGGTGTTTTCATTTCATCTCTGTTTGACTTTCCTGTGTGGGTTTCACTTGGTTCTGAACTCAGCTAGGGGAGAGAATGTTGCTTATTGGACCCCTTCAAAACCTAGCAGTTAAAAAAAGTTACCTGCCATGCAGTAGCCTAAGCCTGCCAGCCTAGTTATTGCACAGGGTCAGAATTTTCTCCATATTTTATTCATTAATACCAGGAGCACAACATGAGACCTTATTGCAACCAACAAAGAAATAATCAAATAAGCATTACCTTTATGTAAAGGAAGTAAGGGGAGAGAGCAAGATCAGGAAAAGAGATACTGAGGCTTTCAACTGTACTTCCATCATTTAATTCATTAAGCTCACTACTGTTGATGGCAGTACTTATTGTGCCATTCATAATACATTTTGCTTATGAGAAATAATGTTCTAACATTTTAAAAAAGGAAGGAAATGGTTAGAACCTGACTTGTGATATGCATTGTTTTAACAAAAGGGGAGAACTGGAGAAGGACTTTAAGATATTTAAAACTTAATTTAAAAATTTCTGCTTACAGGTTTTTCTAAAAGAAATAGTTCATAAACTTACACTAATATAGCAAGCCAATGTCTGCAAATGCTTCAAAGTGGCATATTTCTATGTAAACATTTATAGAAAGTATTGAGCAGAAAAGAATTTTAAGCCCACATAGTGACAATGTCCCAGTTTTGTGTTTTGAAACTAAACCAAAACCTCTGTATTTACTTTACTTGAAGCTCCATATATTGTCACATGCAACAAATTAGAAAGCACTTTTAAATAATTACCAATTAGTATGTTAAAGATTATTTTTCATTATGAGAAAGCTTGCAGAAGATATTCATGTATACTCGCTTTAACACAAGTAGAATTATACAACCACAAACGAGATGGAAAGAGGCAATAAAAACCATATTCTACTGCCAACTTTTTGTTCAAGTTGGTGCTTCTCAGACTGTCTTCACTGAAGACCGGTTGTAAAAGTTTAAACATTTTTAAAATTTTCATGTGAGACATTTGTATACATTATCGTTTATTATTTTTACTTATAAAAGAGGAATTTAAATGAATGCCTCAAAAATAAAAAACAAATAGAAAATGTAAAGCTATAATAAGCTCCCATCTGTCTTTACTAGATTCAACAGGCACAAAATTATTCCATCAAACTATATGAACATTTCTACATGTTACTCTCTCTTTCTGTGCTTACCTCATGGGTAGGTAAAACTCTGGGCCAACACTGACCAATGGGCCACTCAGTACCACTGACCTCAGGAACTCTTGAATCTGCTTCATTCCCACACCGATTTTCTCCTTGAGATGGCAGTATACAAACCTGCCTACCTAAGAGTCTCGTTGTCTTTGACTTTCATATTCTTCCTTTAAAATATTTCAGTTTGGTTTTCCTTTCCCAGTTTTATGTTGGGTGCTGAATATTTTTTTGTCTCTGTTTTTAAACATTGCTGTTCACATCATATTTCAAGAGAAAATGGCATTTGTCCTGTGTGTGTTTCTTGACAAGTGACTGAGCATACCAGATACCAAACTTACTTAACAAATAATCTTCACAGATGGTTTGTTTGCCTCAACTACAACCTCCCCTTCCCTTCTCCTTTCCCTCACAAATACAGTAGGTTGGTCCTTGAACAACATGGGCTTGAACTTAATGTGTTCGCTTACATGCAGAATTTCTTGTAATACCTAAGATGCTGATATAGTGTAGTACTATAAATGTATTTTCATTTATGATTTTTAAAATAATTTCTTTTCTCTAGCTTACTTTCTTTAAGGAAATATTATACATATAACATGCAAAATATGTGTTTACTTCCTTTATATTATAGGTAAGACTTCAGGTCAACAACAATAGTTAAGTTTTGGGGAGTCAAAATTATATGTAGATTTTTGACTGCAGGTTTTGGTGTCCCCAACCAGTACATTATTGAAGGGTCAACTGCAGTATTTGAATGTTAGTTTGTATCAGGAACTATGGATTTACTGATGAGAATTCCCAGTCACGCCTCAGGATGCTAACTTTGTACTAGGAAGCACTCAGCAAAGAGTGGCTTAAAAAAGGGAAATAAGTTTAACAAGGGAGAAATAGGGCCCATTTGGACAAGGTTAACATGCATGGCTAGACTTGCTAATCTACATAATTCTGGAACAAAAGGTTAATACATTTTTTAAGAAGAAATGAATTATGTTTATTTTAAATATAATCCTTAAAATGAAACTGTCTTTTCAAAATGACATTTTTAATTTTATGAGTCTGAAATGAATTATTTCTTAAAAATAATTTTAGTTGTCTTGGTTTATAGAGCCAAAAACAATAATTTAATTATCAAAAATATCTCAGCCCAAAGGATTTTTAAATAAGATTACAAACTGGATTTGTACTCCTATGTACTGAGTTTTTTTTCTTAGTAATTTTTTTTAGTGATAAGCAAATATCTGTAATTACAGTGGTTTCGGTAACATAGACTTCCTGAGTCCATTATTCCTATTAAAACTAGCTCTGTCATTGTTAGCAACTTAAATGATTAAACATATTGCCAATTTTTGTCCCTTTGTACTTTTATGATTCAATTTAATTTGCTGGTCTTAAATTTTAGGCAGTTCTTTTCATTCTGTGAAATTATCTAAGAATATCAACTTTAAACTTCTACTAATTTATGCTGATAAGGAATATAGGTTGATTTTATCCAGATATAAAGCAAACATCTTGTATAATTCAATTATACCAATATGTAATATTTCACAAATGTGGCCAATGTTAATTTTTATCAAGTTATTCCTGCTCTTAACACCCTTTTTGAAAAAGTAGCAAAATGCCAAAAAATTTGGTGACTGATAAGGAGAAACAAGAATATTATCTCTCCAGAGGTGTGCCTTATTTTACTACTCTTTGCTTTATTGTACTTCACAGATACTGTATCTTTTCAAATTAAAGGTTCTTAGCAATTTTGTTGACACCATTTCTTCATCAGATGGACGTATACACCTTGTTTCTTTGTCATGTTTTTGGTAATTCTTGCAATATTTTAAATGTTATTATTCTTATGCCCATCATGGTGATTTGAAAGTCAAAATGATTCCTTGATGCAAAAACTGAAAAATGGATGATCAATTCTGCAAGGTAAAGCATCAAGTGCTGGTGTAGTGGCTGCACATTATTCAGAAGGTCTAGTTAAGATAATTGGTGAAGGTGGCATCACCAAACAACAGATAGCTGAAACAGCCATCTATTGGAAGATGATGCTGTCTAGGAATTTCATAGAAGTCAATGCCTGCCTTCAGACCTTCAAAGACAGGCTGACTCTCTTGTTAGGGGTGACATGCAGCTGGTGACTTTAAGTTGAAGATAGTTAGCCATTCGGAACATCCTACAGCCTGTAGGAATATTCTTAATGAACTTTACTCTTCCTTTGCTTTATAAATGGATCAAGAAAGCCTGAATGACAGCACATCTATTCACAACATAGTTTACTGAATATTTGAAGCTCATTGTTGATACCTATTCCTTAGCAAAAAAGATTCCTTTCAAACTATTATCACTCACCCAGATGCACCTAAGAGCTCTAGTGGCGATGTACAAAAAGATCAATTCTCTTTTCATGCTTCCTCACACAGCATCCATTTTTCAGTTTTTGCATCAAGGAATCATTTTGACTTTCAAATCTTATTATTTAAAATATATGTTTCATAAGGCAATAATTTCTATAGATAGTGATTCCTTTGAAGGATCTGGGCCAAAATTAATTGAAAATCCTCAGGATTCACAATTTTAGATACCATTAATAAAATTTATGACTCAAAGGAGGAGATCAAAATATCAGCATGAACTGCAGTTTAGAAGAAGTTGATTCCAACCCTCATGGATGATTTTCAGGGGTTCAAGGGTTCAACCTTCAATGGAGAAAGCAACTGCAAATTTGGAAGAAATGGCAAGAAAACTATAACTAGAAGTGAATTGGAAGTGGAGCCTGAAGTGATTGAATTGCTACAATCCTGTGAAAAAAATTGAGCTGATCAGGAGTTGCTTCTTATAGATAAGCAAAGAAGTGGTGTCTTGAGATGGAAGCTGCTCCTAGTGAAGATACATGAACATTGTAGAAATAAGAGCAGAGGACTTAGACTATTACACAAATGTAGATGACAAAACAACAGCAGGGTTTGAAGGGGTTGATCCCGATTTTGAAAGAAGCTTTGCAGTGGGCAGAATGGTCTCAAATATCATGGCATACCACAGAGAAATCTTAATGAAAGGAAGAGTCAGTCGATATATCAAGTTTCATTGTTGTCTTATTTGAAAAAAATTTGTCACAGCCAGTCCAATCTTCAACAACCAGCTACTTGGTCAGGAGAAGCAAACAAGAGCCTGGAAGAAAGTTGGGGTCAGAACCATCACGATGCCATATTAGCCAATGTCATAGGCACATCTGGCAAGCAATTGTAGCCCATGAACCCTGTAAAATTGTAAACGTGCCTGTTGAGCATAAGGGCCCTTTATATCTGACATTGTATTGACCAGGCTCTTCTATCCTCTCTACAGAGGTCCTTCACCCTGCTCTGTAAACAGAGAAGGAAGTCAGAGGCCTGATCTTGCATGCAGGCGGTCGGTAGCTCACCCTGAACTTGCTTCAGCCGGAGCACACTCAGGCGTCAGGGTCAGTGGAGATCTTGGAGCTTCAAAGGTGAGTCCACTGCTCAAAGGGAGACATTTCGATGACCCAAGATTCCTGGCAGATTTTATTTCAGTTGCTGGAAAGTTCTCAAAAAAAGCTCAAAAGCCCTCCAGCTGCCTGGAGAGTCTGTGAAATGCATGCAGTGGGTCTCCCAGACAAAGCTTTAGAAAGCTGCTAGCACCACAGATCCAACCCAGTCTCTGCATCTTGATTTCACTAGAACAGATGTTATCTGCAAGCAATTAACATACTTGTCATCGCCAGTGAAATAGATACAGAATTCTTCAGGTTTTTTTTTTTAACTAATGCACCCTAAAGAAAAGTGTTTGAGCATAAAACAAAATATTCACATTAGTATTAAAATAATATTCATTGGAGAAAGTTGTGTGTGTCATTTCTTCAGTTTTTTTCCAATTTTGGACTAAAGATACTGCAATCATTTTTAGCAAACTGTTAGGGAATAAATGTTACAAGCAATGCAAATATTTGCCATTGTTCCCTATTCAATTTAAACAATATCTACTTGTGATCTTTTTGATTCTTCATGTATTCATTGATAAAATTTACTATATGTCACATTTTCTTCTATTTTGATGCTTTCAAAATTACTTCATTGTATAGATTTTGAATGAAAATAGTGGGGTATAATTGTAATAATAATACATATGTCAACAAATAAAATATTGATTGAAATATGATTCTCAAGGTTGGTACAAATGTCAATGTGTAAATATCCTAGATGATAAATACGAAAACAAAAATAAGACAGCAGAAATTTTAAACTCTTGAATTGTTCTTTAAAAAGTCCAAACTGCATAATACCTATATAATTATACTTTTGATATCAGATCATATCCTTATAGGCTAACTTAGTAACACATGATGATTCTGAATTTTCCACCCTCGTTAAATTCAGACCTTCACTTAACAATTTCTTTATTTGTGAAAATTGAAAAGATTGAGTTCTAGCATTTAACCATCTGATTCCCAATTTTTCTGCGCATTATATACTTTTTTCTTTTATTAAGAAATCTTGCCAAGTTTTAAGTTAATGTGTCTACTATGATGATAGTTTTATTGGTTTGAAAATATAAATTTGAATCATGCAAGCAAATACTATGACTATTTCATTCATCCTGAATAAAAGTACTTGTAATATTTGAAGTTTGAAGAATATTTACTGCAACTGGGAGGCAGATATGGGTAAGTGAAAGATCACATATTCTAGATTATTCAAGTAAGTCTACAGATTAATTGGTAATCCTCCTAAATGATTTAATTTTTTTAATCTAAAAAATTATGATCTTTTGAACTAATTCATTGTGAGTTGAGAAATATGTGAAAATATTTTATAAATTATGGCACATTATGCAAATAAAAAGAACATTTTAATCAAACTATTCCATATTATATAGACTAAATAAGTAACATATGAAAAGTATTACCAACTTTATTAAGTGATTGGTTGTTAATGTGTCCTTGATACTCCTTGTATCACGTGGAATCCCAGGTTGCTCATAGTTTTCTCCCCATCTCTTTGTGCTCATACAAGGTCTCATGTCTTTGTAGGTCCTGCTCAAGTCTTGCATTCAATGTTTGTGCAAAAATTAAATCCTTTATTTTTATTTAATTTTTTACTTATAGTAAGAAAAAGTTTATGAAGGAGAAAAGAAACAGAAATAAAGTAGGACTCCTAGGCCAGTGGAACCAAGCCAGGAACAGGCAAGGAAACCAAAAGTTAAATCCTTTAGCTTGTAAGTCCTCGGTAGGGCCATTAATGCCTAAGGCAAGACTGCCTTATATTCTAAGATCCTTTAACTTTTTCACTGATTTCACAATAAATACCTTTTTCTTTTTAGTTAAATCAGAATTTCTCATTCTTCTTCATAGACTTAGCACCTATTAAACTACTCCATAAAAAAGAGTTAGTTAAAAATGTACTAATATTAATGATGTTAAACCTTTAAAATTAACAACTGGATATTACAGGTGAGTTTTTGTCCACATGACAACAGAAGTCCTAATACCCTCTTGTTCAACACTTGAGCAAGAAAGACAAAATTTTGAGATTGCTTTATGTATTAATGTATTTTGTAATTTAACCATTAAAATATTTTACTGGACTTCATTGCAATGAGATTCTGATTATTTTTGATTTTTGTATTCCATAAATATTTGCTAAAGAACTTCTACATCCAAATATTGCTCTAAGTATATTGGAATTGCAATGGATAAATTAGGGCAAATACCCCGTGCTTCTTGGATCCTAACTCTACTAGGCAAGACACACAATAAACTAAGTCAACTCATACCTAAATGAAATAATTTTAGAATATCTAATGAAAACAGGTAAATAGAGACAAACAGATAGAGGAGGGCATTTGAGGTGGAGTTTGAATGTGACAATATAAATTGAAGTTTATTATAAAGGATGAAAAGAAGCTTGTCTGACCAAGGCAGAGAATGAGTTTAAATCCACAGGCAGATAAGGACTTGACCTATTTTAACAGTTTTCTTTTATATATATATAGATATATATACACACATATATATGTAACTTATATATATTAATTATATATATTTCACATCAATTGTAGTCCCCATGGAATTCCCACCACCTTTTCATCAGTGCACCATCACCTCAATCCCTTGTACTCTTTCTGCCTTAATCCCAGTCTTTCCCCAACCCCCACAAAGTACCTTGATTTGTCTTTGTCTTTTTGTGGTTTTTTTTGATATTGTTTTCTCCCTAGAGCCCTTTTTTTTCTGTTTATATTCCTCCTAAAAGTGAAACCATCCAATGTTTTTCTCTTGCCTTCTGATTTATTTCACTGAGCATAATCCCTTCTAGCTCCATCCATGTTTCTACAAATGACTCTAGTTTATCTTTTTTGATTGCTGGATAGTATTCCATTGTGTATATGTACTGCATCTTCTTGATCCAGTCATCCACTTTTGGGCATTTGGGTTGTTTCCAGGTCTTAACAATTATAAATAATGCTGCAATAAACATATTCTTTTGGATTGGTGTTTTGTGTCCTTTGGGTAGATTCCTAGGAATGGGATTGCTGGGTCACATGGTAGCTCTATTTTAAGTAGACTGAGGAACCTCCATACAGCTTTCCACAGTGGTTGGATTAACTTGCATTCCCAACAGTAGTATAGTAGAGTTCCTTTTTCTCCACATCCTCACCAACATTTGTTGTTGGTGGTTTTTTGATATGTGCCATTCTTAATGGGGTAAGGTGGCATCTCATTGTGGTTTCAATTTACATTTCCCTGATTATGAGAGGTGTTGAGCATTTTCTCATGTGCCTTTTGGCCATTTGCATCTCCTCTTTGGTGAAGTGTCTTTTAACTGTTTTCAAATGACAGTGTGGATGAATTAGTGAGGGAAAAAGAAAAGCCATGGAATAATCTAGAGTGATAATGACAATAATACTATTGACCAATATTTGTTGTATGTATCTATTGTCAGATACATGCATAGATTATTTCACCTAATCATCACAAAAGCTCTATGCGGTAGAAAATTATCAACACTTTATGGATGAAACTGACTCAATGATGTTAAATAGGTAGGGTTCTAACCACCAGATTAATTAAGAGAGGCAATACATAATTCAACTTTGTTTTAATGCACTGAGAAGCCATTGAAAGATTTTTTTTGAAGAACACAAAGGACTATGGTGATGGTGCATGGGTGAATTGGTGATGGAAATTCTATGGGGACTACACCCAGTAAAGAAAGCAAAAACTGTAAGAAAAATGAATAAATAAAAAATTAAAATAAAAAATAAAAGTTAATCAAGTGCCCCCCCCAAAAAAAAGGAAAGTTTTTTTTGGTTAACACAGTAATATGATTCATTTCCATTGCTATAAAACCTGAATGACAAAGGTTAACTACTTTCTCTTTATTTGTGTTTTTGTGTCCTATATCTAATTTTGTGCCCACTAGACTCTGAGTCCTTTTGGGAGAACAAAGATTGTCAGTCTCATTTATTACTTTATATTCAGTGCATAGCAAGGTATTTAGCATATTTTGGATGCTTTATTAATTTTGAATGGATGGTTGTAGTGATATTTGTTAATTTTCACTTGCCTGTATTCTGGTTTTAAAAGTTACATAGACTCACTTTTTGAATCCCATAAGTTTGCTCCAGGTTCTCCTTACTGTTCCTAAGATTTTGATGAGTGGGCAGTTCTATCCAGTTAACAAGTATATATTGTTCCTTTTTGAGTGAACTACAATGACTGCCAAGTCCCACAGTAACTGGTGGAACTGCAGTAGAGCCATAAGGATCAAAGAGGTGAAAGTGATAAGCACAGTCAAGTTTCTGTGGCAACCCAGGAAAGCTGTGTCCTTGTTTCTTGAACATTACAAAGGCCCATTCTACCCAAGGATCCCATTCTGTTTTGTCTTGCCCATTAGGTTAAGTGTTTAGTTGTTTTGCTCCCCAATGAACCAATAATCCTTGAATAATTATAGTTACTATATCTATGTTGCTGGATATTATAGACTGAGTCAGGATGATAAAGTAGAAGTAAAGCTCATAATTTGTAATGAAATTTTTGTTTTATAGAATTACATTCACCTTGAAAAAAAAGTAAAGGCAAAAATTCAAGACTTTTCCTCATTACAGCCTCACTGTATATTTTTAAAACCTTTCAAATGAAAAAAATAATATTGGCCCTAGTGGTTACTTGTTATTAATCAGGCTAGATAACTTTTATAGCAAATTGACAACAAATCTCAGTGCTTTATCACATGCTTACACATACAGGCCTCTAGTCTGTGTGCTTTCACTTAGTATCACAGATTTACAGAGACTCCCCATTTTTTAGCAGCATCTTCTGAAACACATAACCTTCTTGAATGTTGGAAAAGAGATAATCATCAATGGAATTTTCAGCTTCTCAACATATAAGTGATACATATACTTTCCACTCTTACTTCATTAACCAGGACTGGTCACATGTTGGTCATGAACTATATGGAGTCTAAGAAATATGGACAAGCAGATGGAATTCTGTTGAGTATAAGGTATTCTGTAATGCTCAAACATACTACTTTCAGAATTGTAGCAAGCCTAAGGTGCTTAGTTGATAGAGAGAGATCATCTTACTCTTTCAAGTCTTTACTTTCAGTTTTTCTTCTGCTTTTCTTTAGAGTCAGTGTACACTGATGATTATACAGTCTCTGGGAGCACCAGATGTATTTCCATAGTTCCCCTTCATGTAGAATATTAAATAAACAGATGTCATTTCTAATTAGGAATTTTTATTTCTCCATATCTAATATAAAATATCATTTCCAAATTTGAGATTTTTTTTTCTGTTTATATTTCTCATGGTCTTATAGCTGGGTTCTCTAAGAAAGGCAGGCTTAGAATAATTGCTTGTCCCAAAGGTATTGTTCATATGCTGATTGATTTGAAACAAACTTGAACTTTGAAAGCATCATCCAGGTCTTTAAATAAGATTCAGTTGTGCTCTGTTTTTTAAATGATATACTGTGTTGGCATGGTATCTATACAGTCTCATCATTTTTCTAATATTGAAGGGTCAGGCAAATGTTCAATTGTGTTTTCACTTATTTTGGAAAATTGGATTACATCAATAAATTTACCAGGGAAAGGAATATGGTTCTAGAATAAAATTGAACATCATTGTAAAATTCTTTGGGGATGCTGGAAAACCATCTGTAATATGTTGTCAAAGGAATTATTATATCATTTGAGAGGTTAGGCTGGAGGATTTCTGAATTTTCTTAGAGGTTCTATTCATTTCTGTAGTTCTTTTTTGTCAGGGAATGAGAAGTTATTAAGTTTTTTGTTCTCTTTTTCCAGTTATGCAAAACTTTGCCACTTTTATTTATTTATTTTTTAAAGATTTATTTATGTATACAAGAGCTGGGGTACAGGCCAGAGTTGTGGGAGGTGAGAGGATTCACCAGACAGAGTGGGGAACAGAACAGGCAGACTGAAACACACTGCTGAGGGCAGCAGCTGGCAAGGCAGGAGAGGTCTGCTGTGCCATGTGGATCCCTCTCTGGCCGGCAGCAGGGATCGAACTCGTGCTGCAGTTTGCTTCATATGCATTGCTTAACCCACTGCACCACCTGGGAGGCCCCTTTTCTGCCACTTTTAAAAGAAAAATTAGTCAGCATATCACCATGATTTTTGAGTTAATCTAATAAAGGAGACTGTTACTTTTGATTTCTGCTACTTAGTAGCCTAGATACTCTCAGGTCCCTTCCATTAATCTATAACTAGAGACTGAATTAATTATAACAAAAATAATATTAACCATGACTTTTTTCACCAAAAGATGAAAATTAGTCAGGAAAAAGGGAAAGGCAGCAATAAGAATCAAGATACTAAAACTTGAATCAGTAGATAATTATACCGTGTTGGCAGATTGTCTGACTCAATATCTTAAAAAATCAACTCTACCCAAATTGATACATGTGTTCAATGCAATTATGATCAAATCCACACTGGGGTTTTTGTTTGTTCATTTTTTTAAAAAAATAATTTAACATACAGAATTGAAAATTTATGAAAACATTCAAGGGGCCAAGAACAGTCAGATTATATCATGCTGGAGGAATCACTTAACCAGAACCTAAAATTTATTGTCATGAGTTGGGATAGGGTTAAAAAAAATAACCAATAAAAAAGCATAAAGAATCCAGAAATCGATCCATTAGTAAATGGAGAATAATATGTGTAAAAGTCAGCCTTGCAAATGATGGGGGGAAAAGGGACTCTGACATACCTGTATTTGACCAGCTGATTTTCCATATGAAAATAATTAAATTGGAACACTACCTCAGACCATGCACAACTGTCAATTTTCTGGTTGACTGAAAAGATAATTTAAAAATTTTCAAGTTAAATATGAGAAACTATCTTTATAACATCATGATAGGATAACATTTCCTACACAAAGTGTAAAATGTACTAACTACAAAAGAAAAGGTGGATATGTAAGACCATAGTAAATTTGTAGTAAAAAATGACAGAGTTTATTAAAAATATAAGTATAGTACACACTGCCAGTGTATACTATTACCTAAAATATAAAAATATCTCCAAACATTATTTTAAAAACCATACATTTTTTAAATTGGCCAAAACCACAACTTCACAAAAGAGGAAACATATAACCAATAAACATAGGGAAACTTTTTGGACTTTTTCGTTATGAATAGTAATGAGGGCAATAAAAATCAAACCCAGTGTTAGATACCACATTATATCATCTAGTGTGGCAAAGAGAGTTTTGTCAAGGATGAGAAGCAATGGGGAGCTATAAATTAGTTCAGAAATGAAAATAGATATAACTACTGTGGAAACAGTTGCGTGTGATGTAATGTGAGCATTGGTATACATTATAACCAAGGGATTCCTCTCCTAAGTGTTATATAGGTTCTACCAAAGAAATAGTACCCACGAGGAAAATTAGATGCACCACCCACCCACTCCCAGACATACACACACAAAAAAACACATACTTTTTTTTACTATTTATGTAGATGCGTATGTGATTATGGGGGATGAGTTGGTAAGTTCAAAATCCATAAGGCACTCAATCAGATAGGGTAAGTTGAAAATTTGGGGGCAGGAGTTGGAGCTGCAGTTTACCTGTGAAATTTCTTCTTCCTCAGGAAAACCTCAATTTTGTTCTTGAGGTCTTTCAAATGATTGGGTATAACCCACCTAGATTATTGAGGAGACTCTTTTTTACTTAAAGTCAACTGATTGCCAGTATTAATCACAACCAAAAATCTTTTCACAGCAATACCTAGATTAGTGTCTGATAATAGGGGACTCAAGGCTAGACAGGTTGATGCATAAATGTCACATGTACAGTAACATGTACAAGAAAATTATGGAAACATTGTTATTGACTGATATCAAATGTGGACTGGTCACACCAATGTAATATTAAGCAAGAGATTTATTAGTTTAAACATGAGAAAACAACTAAATATAAAAACTAAGGGAATAATATGTTGAGAATCTTGGTTAATGAGGGGGTATTACACTAGAGATTGGCATATTTAATGGCATGAGAATTTTCTACATCTTACATGGTAATGTGCTCACAGTGCCTTTTTTCGTTTTATAAAATGTTTTATAACTTACATGTTACCTATATTCTCTATAAAATGTTGAGCAATAACTTATATTATTCATTGATTGGCATATTTTTAGATATTGTGGTGTCAGATGTCTGTTCTAGCCAGAGAAGCAAAATTTACTGGGTCACAAACCTTCAAAAGATATCCTGGCATAAATGGTTTTGATTCATACAAATAACAAATACTTCCATAACTCCTGGGTACTTTCCCAAGTTCCCTTAGCTTTACTTTTCATCTGACCTGTTAGCTTTCCTCTCTAATTTGCAGTAAACTCTGACTCTGGGCTGGACTTTACCTAGAATTAGTGTCAGAAAAAAATCTGTTTCTAAGGACGTTGGCATCAAACTGCAGGGAAGGTCTGAAATGTCTTGGTTGGGAAACAAGCAACAAAACAGGTATTCATTTTGGATTATCAACTATGTAATTTTTGATATGACCGCTGATGTTCTGAGCAGCTTAAACAAAATGATTCTGTTTTTATACTACTTATTCCAGTACTTTTAAAATCATAATCTTAACAAGTGTTATGTCAATACAGAATACTATAAAAAGGTACAATGGACTATGATGATAAACTACGGTTGCTTTGGTGGTAGGAGAACTACGGTGATCATACCTGAGGGAACAAAGCCGTCAAAACATTAACAAGGATGTAAGAGAAAGCTACTTTATTAAAAAATAAGTTTATTTTTTAAATACCATAAAATATCACTTATAAGCCACTGGAGAAGTAGTTCCTATACCTAGTTCCATCCCAGCTTAGGGGCTTAAGTTGTTGATGAGTATTTTATTTTGGCTTATTTTTGATTCTAGTATTAAATTATATGCTAAATATTTATGCTGTTGGTGTTCTGTTCAGTCTGCCTCATTTTTTAAAAATGTTTTTAAGCATGTCTTTATTTCATAAATCTCACGTTACTCTTTCATAAGTTTAAGGTGTATAGGATCACTTTGTTATAGCTAATTATTGCGTTGTCATTGCCATTGAAACAATATTTATCACAGGCATCATTCCTGCTCATTCACTTCTATCCTGGTGCTGAGAATACTAAAATACATAGCTTGTTCTTTCTCTCAAGGTACAGAAACAATAAACATACAAGAGGATTATAATATATGATTTGATTGAAGTACATGTAATTGAATTTTTCCCATTTTTGTTTTACTATTTGCCCCATCCTGGATACTTTTCTATTAGATGTTTGCATTGAAAAAAAAATTCCAACTTTCTCCAATATGCTCAATTCAATTCATATCTTTATTTGCTATTCACACATACTAAAATATATATATATATATATATATATATGAAGCAACAGTAACAAAAACTTATTGTCTTTTCTAAAAGGGTCTCCTGCTCACGAGATTCTCAATCTCTTCTACTCACTCCTGCCATGTCCTAGTTTCTTCTGAGTGTTTTCAACTTGTGGTATTCCCAAGGAGATTACTGAAGAGTAACATAAGCTTCATTTATTTATGAAACAAGTCTTGGTACTAGAGGGTCCAAAGCACTGAACATTCTAGGCCACTAGACTAAGGACGAATTGGACAGGTCAGAATTCAAGAATATAGAATATTCTGATATAGTGATATCTGCAGGATACACGATTGAGTAACAGTGTCTATCATGCTATAGACAGATACAGAACATAAGCTTTCAATGCAGAATTCAATATTATATGTGATATTTTATATAATATGTATTATCATATACATATAATGTAGTGAGAGAATGAACATGTACACATAAGAATTCTCTTATTGATTATATTTTACTGCATGGATGTCATAGAATTCTCAGTTATGACATCTCAATATACTTTTACTTTTTAAAAATAAATATACTTTATTTTTCTTTTCTAACTGAATTGATTAGAGCAGTGTTAGTGGTGCTTGTGTAAGCAACTGTTTTGCAGTTCCTGATTTAAGAACAACACCATCATAAATTTCTTGCAAAATGTAACTCTTGTATCTGTGCTGTACAATATGGGAACCACTAGCCACAGGTGACTACTAAGCTTTTGACGTGTGGCTCATGATACCAAGAAACTGAATATCTAACTCATTTTAACTGTTTAAATGCAAATTTAAAGAACTACATTTGGCTATTGGTACTGTGTTGACAATGCATTTTTAGACTTTTAACATTAGGCATAATTAGTCTATTCATTCATTGATGTGTTCTTCCTTTGAATTATCTAGGTCTATAATCTTTGTTACTTTTCTACCTTATATAACTAAATTTTCTATTTTATATAACTAAATTTAAATAACATAAATGTTTTATTTGCATTCTAGTTTTTATTATAAAAAATACTTAATCACATTATTATATCTCATGTATTCCTAAATTATTTTATTAACCATAGATTATTTTTTAATTCAACTTTACTATTGCCATTGATAGAAAGTAATAGATTTTTTATGATTATTAATTTATTGAAATTTTACTTGTAGGAAGATATAACTTTTTCCCTTTTCCAACAATTGACCTCATGGGAGCTATAATGCAAACCTAACTAGCTGAGAAGTTTGGTTCATTTGAAGAATAAATATGCTGAATTACTTAGATGTAAGAAAAAATTATGAAAACTATATTGGAGAGAACCTGGTGTTTCTGAAGCTTAGTCTAAGCAAAAGAAATTACTACAAATGGAAGAAAAAAAAGCTCAAAGGGAAAAGGAAAGAATAAAAAGTAGTAATTAGACTCTAGTCATCAGAATGATCTCTGGTTGTCCCCCCCCCCCCAAAAAAAAATCCTGAGAGTATAAAGAAGACTAATTTCCTCATTCATTTAATTTATTGGCTATATCAGTACATAGCAACCCCTCAAATAGACCAGGAATCAGAACTACTATAAAGTCCTGGTTCTCTGCATCCACAGTTGAAAAGTGTAAGCTCCTCATTTTTCAGGTGAGTCAACCAAAGTCTTTGAAGAGTGCCAGACAGCGATTGCTTCTGAATATTAGTTTGACGAATGGATGAAAGGATAAATGGTTCAGTCAAGGTCAGAGAGCTGGTGACAGGTAGAGAATCAAGGGTAAGTAATCCTGGTCTCCTGTCTCCTATTGCCTTTACTTTCTAAGTATTATATTCACTTGTTTTTTGGTATTTATAGGAATTTGACAGATCTAAACTTTCACTTAATGGAGAGGTATTATTTTGGTTTATGCTTTTCTTAATCTTTAGAATTAGAAAAAGTAGAACTAAGAAAGCTCTTATTTGTAACACTGTTTAAAACAACTGTTTAGAAAGTATGCATTAATGAGAAGAACTATACATAGCAGCATATTTAGGAACACCCAGAGAGAACAAATAATCTCATATAGATTACTATCACTTCACCCCAGCAGCATACACACACTAGAGTTGCACCCAGATAAATTGTATGCAATATGTGGATAGAGTATGTGTTATAGTTTCAGTACCAATTCCAATAGTTTAGTGGTGGTTTTCTGTAACAGTGCTGAGGATTCATCAGACACAATGGGGAGCAGAACAGGCAGATCCACTGAAATACACTGTTGAGGAGAGCAGTGGATGAAGCAGGAGAGGTCTGCTGCACCACGTGGGTCAGCTCCCTGTCTGGGGAGTTGAATTCAGGCATCAGTGGCTGGCAATAGCATGGTAGTGCTAAGACTTTAACCCTTGTGCCACTGGAGAAGCCCACTTCTGCCCATTTATTGACTGGATTGTTTGCTTTGCATTTGTTAAGTTGTATGACTTCATTGTAGATCTTTGTGATCAGTCCTTTATCACTTGTATGGAGTGAAAAAAATTTTCTCTCAGTCAATAGGATGTCATTCAGTAATCCCAGTTGCCTTCACTTTCTTTGCTTTGAAGGATGAGTCTTTAAAGATGTTACTGAGATGTATGTCGTGTTGTTTTTTTCCTATTTTTTCTTCTCTATATTTTAAGGTTCCAGGTCTTATGTTCAGTTCTTTTATCTATATTTTGGTTGGTTTTTGTGCATGGTGTAAGGTAGTAGTCTAGTTTCATTCTTTTGCATGTGGTGGTGGTACAGTTTTCCCAGCACCATTTATTGAACAAACTGTCCTTATTCCATTGCAAATTCTTTGCTCTTTTGTCAATATATGTGTGGCTTTATTTCTGGGTTTTCTATTCAATTCCATTGGTCTTTGTTCCAGTACCACACAGTTTTAATTATCATGGCTTTGTAGCATAGTTTGAAGTCTAGGAGTGTGATACTTCAATTCTCCTTCTTTTTAGTAAGGAAAACTGGCTATTTGAGGTTTTCTTGTGGCACCATATAAATTTCATCAATATTTGCTCTATTTCATTAAAGAATGTCATTGAGATTTTTATTGTATTGAATCTGTAAATTGGGACCTGTGGCTTTTTAGGATCTGATCTGAACCTGAACTTTTTGGTGCTGTGCATTTTGATTTTGTTTTGTTTCCTGGCAAAAGGATATAATATGTTTATGTGTGTATGTGTGCATGTGTTCATTTTGAAGTTTTTAAAATTATAAAGTTAATTGGTAATTGCTTTTAAAATGTTTTGCTGAGTTATATATTAATAAATTTAATATTTAGAGGATTAAATGTCCATTAAAATATATTAAATTTTAAAAATTGAAGGAAAAGATATTAGAAAAACATAGCTTAGGTTTCTATAACCAGGACATTTATAAAAATAGCTAAAAAAATTATATGATCTCAAATTGCAGTCCAGCTCAAAACCTTAAGTTACATTGTTTTCCAATATTCAAATTCTCTAGGATCTCCAAGCAGTCAAAAGTAAAAGTAATATTCCTCTGGGAAGAGAATTTCGGATCTTTGATTTTGGTCTCCTGTTAATTCATCAAACCACACTGAATCCTGTCCTTGGTTGGGTAATATATAGGGCCACCATGTACGTTCTAAGAGCCACCTGGGAGAAATGATTAAAATCATGTGGCTAAGCTCTTCAAAACATATAGAAAAATTGATATTGCCTTTCCCTGTGGGAGGAAAAGAAATCCACAAGAATAATGACTTTAATGGAGCCTTGGGTGTTGCTCGACTTCCAGTGTATATTCTGTAGTGCAGCCAAATCTTCTAAACTGAAGGACTATGTATTGGCCAACACAAGAGTAAAATAAATGTATGGGATATGGAACATTGTTTACATGTGGTTTTGTATCATTCTTTTAAAAGTGGGGAGGGGCACAATGGTATATGATAAAGGCTATGTGTGCTCTGGAGTGGGTGGGAGTGGGAGTGGTAATGCATGTCTGAGGAAGTGTGAACTTCATGCTATAAATCATACACAGTGAAGTAAACCAGTGTTTTCTCAATTAAAAATACAAACAGTAATTTTTACTATTTTACTCAGTCTGTTTAGAAGTTTAAAAGACTTAACTTGGTAGAAAGGAAATAGTATGCATTTAGTCAGACAAATCTGAGTCTATCATTTACTATCTGAGTGAGTATGGACAAGAATGTAGCTGGAACATGTGGCATGTGGTGTAAACACTTGCCAAAGAGGGAATGTATGAATAACAGCAATTAATTACTCAATCTCAGGTCCTTTTATTAAAAAGGGGCTGCTAATTTCCACCTCAAGATGATATAGTTATAAAAGTTTGTTACTATAGATAATATAATATAGTCAAAACAGTCAGTGATTTTATAAGCTTTTTGCTTTTGAGCTTATAGATTTATGCCTGTCAGCTTGTGTTTAATTTTCATGTGACAGTACCAGATGACCAGGCATTTAGTACAAAGACATGAGAATGGAATCTCTTCTCCTTACTAAAGCATCTTAACAAAACTGTGACAAGTTAGAGAACAAATTAGCCTTTATCATAAAAGAAAAAGAAATTAAGAGATCACATGTAGAGTGGTTTCTTTTTTTTTTTTTTTTTAGATTTATTTATTTATGCATACAAGAGCTGGGGTACAGGCCAGAGTTGCAGGAGGTGAGAGGATTCACCAGAGACAGAGTGGGGAGCAGAACAGGCAGACTGACTGAAACACACTGCTGAGGGGAGCAGCAGGCAAGGCAGGAGAGGTCTGCTGTGCCACGTGGGTCCTCTCCCTGGCCATCGGCAGGGACCAAACTTGTGCGGCAGTTGCTGTGGTTTGCTTCATAGTGCGCTGCCCAACCCGCTGTGCCACCAGGGAGGCCCTAGAGTGGTTTCTTAGTGTGTGTTGTTGCAAACATTCACATAGCACTTCAATGCTGCAGTAACATCAGGCTGCTGTGATCTTCTAAATATGTGATACGTATATTACTTTTTTGTTTCCAGATTAAATTTATACAGTTAATAAAATGTGAAATTGTAAATTATTTGTATGGCCTTTCCTAGCTTTGCAGTATGTTTCCTGAGTTCCATTCAGACAAGCTTGATTCCTTTCCCCTGACCTGCTAAATAGTCTTCACATTCTCATCCATCAAGTATTTCTTGGAAACCCTGGCATGCGTCTACCAAAGTGATTCTCATTGTATGTTTGGCATTGTATCTTTGGCCAAACTCAATAGTGCTGCCCTACTCCACCCTACTGTGTCACATAGACTATGCTGTGGTTCTCTTCTGGCCCCTCTTCTGATCCCACTTAGCAGTGGGTGCTAAATTTGGATCACTGCCCTCTCTCTTTTGTGTTTCTAGCTGATCTGGCCCAAGGCAGCTTTCTCTAAGATCATGGTGTTTTTCATTTGGTTTCAAATATCAAGTCCACTGGTAGAGTCACAGGTCTACCACCCTCTATGCCTGACATGAGTCACCGGGTCAAGTTCATTATACTTTCCTGAGAGACAGTCCTTTCCAGGGAACTCCTTCAGGACTTTGTGGTTAGAGACTACCAGCACTACTCACCTGGGGTCTGAACCTCAATCACAAATATGGATTTTTTTCCACAAGTGTAAGTACATTTCAGCTTGACAAACATTTCAGAAACCCAGCAGTTGGTAATAGAAGTCCATATATAACTCAAACTGAATCATTATTATAATCATTCAGAAAGTTTTGGATATGGAAATTTTACCCAATGATCTAACCTCCATTTTTTGGTTATCGGTGGGTAAATTACTTAATCTTCCTAGACCTCAATTTCTTTATACATAAAAGGAGATTAGTATGAGTATTTTTGTCATATATATGGGTTAATATAAGATTACACAATAGTCTTATACATGGTAACTACTATATGCATTATAGATATTACAATTATGATTATTCTTATATTGCCTTCCAAGATGGAAGCATGTAGATATGTTTGCTTTAATCTTATTTTGATCTAGTGTATTTTGATACCATAATACACATAATACCTTAAAGAGAAACTGATTTACTTTATATTTACTTTAAACTTTCCTCTGAGGAGTTCATAGGCTATAACAAACAGAAAAATCTTGTAATATGGCACATCCATAACTCAATCAATTATGTCTACATCACTAGATGCATAAAATTGGGAAAAGCCTTACATCATATGATGGGATATGTAAGCTAATAGAATGGAAAATTTTCTTCATACTCTAGATTATTCTTTTCCTTCTCTGCCTTTTTACCCAGTGAGTGGCAGGGGCATTCAAATGACTGCTCTCATTGTAGTGTTTGTTCAACTCATGGCTTACCCTTACAAAGGCACAACTGACGATTCCAGATGTCCATTAGTCACGGCACCATGAACACAGACCCCACCGATCAGTTTGTAGGCTGTGGGCAGATCATGAAATTGTCTTGCCACCATACAGATAAACAGTTCATATGTGCTATTAATTCAGAGCTGAAGAGAGAAGAATATTAACTATCCAATCAGACAGGAAGCATGCAAGAAAAAAAGAATATGTTTTTTAAAAGAAGAAATACAAACTCTGAGGACATAAACAAAGGTAGGAGGTAATGGAGAAGAGTCTGATTTTTGTGGTAGTATTGCCGTCTTTGATTATTGCATGGGGCCGACCCACGCAGGCTGGAATTATGTCTAACATTTTACAGCGGCGGATTGGACTAGCCAGAGGCTTGGAACCTTGTGGATTTGTGGCTCTTCAGAAGTGCTTCTGTATTGGAATGTGTTTGTGTTTGCCTTTATTTGTTTTTAATAAAAAAATCTTGAAGAAAAAGTTTCTGCCTTGGTAGATTTTCTTTGGAATCCCAGAAAGGGCTCTTGAGGGCTCTGTGGCTCTTTTGTGATGATAAACCAGAGCTTTGAGCTTGTCCCAGTTGGAATTCCAGACACTAAAGAAGCCAACTTTAATTATTATTATTGTTGTCTACAGAACTGAGCCCCTCTCTGAGTATTTAGATTTATACTAATAGTCTTCTAAACATATTAGTGTTTTCTTCTTCTTCTTCTTTTTTTTTTTTTTTTTTAATTTTCTTCAGCTAAGTTTCAGCTACAAAACAAAGTGGGGGAACCTTCACAATATGGCTTCAGAGGTGCCAAGGTTTTGAGTCTCTCTGTGAGTACCTGTAGTATGGTGCAGTTCATTGAGAGGGAACATTAATAAAAGCAGGGCCTGCAGTGAAGAATGAATTTTAGGACTTACAGAAGAGATGATTAACTGGGAGAAGAAAGCAAGGTAGACAAGTGTGGTCTCTGCGAAAGAAGAAATGTATGATCATACCTGACCCTCCAAAATGAGACATTCAGATTTGAAACTAATCATAGTTGTTAGAGTTATGTGAGTAAACTCACAGATTTTTTTTGTCCTGTGAAAATTAAGATTTTCACATCCATAAGCTTCTGCAAGAACTGGTTGTATTGTGTCCCAAAAAGATTCCTCAGTTTCTACTTAAGCATATATTGTAGCAGAGAATTTGGTATCATTCAAGATAACCCTTTCCAACTGACAACAATCTGACAAGAGTTTCAGGCTCAAACTGTGCCATCAGCTATTTCATTTTACCTTTGGCATTTTTAACCCATTAATAGTAGACTGTCTTCTGAAGTTACCGTTCATTCATGTAATAACTATCAATTATGTAGCATAGTTTCATTCTATTTCATTCTCTTCACTAACATCTTCTTAAGAATCGTTCACTCTTACCACTTCAAGTTAAAGTAAATCAAATAAATATGTACTGAATACCAACCATAAGCCACTCTCAGTATTAGGGTATTAGGAAACGAAGATGGTTCATTTTATATTCTTAAGACGATCACCCCTGGGACAGAGGATGTGAGCAACATATAATCTTATTATCGCAATACATTTTCACAAATGTTAAATAGAGGGTGCACAGTCTGGACAGCAGTCAGAGAATGACTAGCTATGCCAATGGAAGTTGGGAAATTCTTGCTTAAGTAATAGTATTTTCCAAGTGAAAATTAGGGAAGACATTCCAGGTAAATCAAAAATACCATGTAAAGCATAGCTGTGTGAAAAGCAAATTGTGTTAAGAGAAAGGGTTACATATTTTGAAACTTTTTATATGATGTCTGAATGGATCTAGAACTTGAATTAACATAAAATCAGCTAGAAGCTCCTTTCTAATCTTATATCAGATCTTGAATTTCCATCTCTTCTTAAAAATTTTCTAGTTTTTTTTTCTGGTTGAGGAATAATTCTACTTCATAACATTAGAAGAGAGAGTAAAGTAGTAATTGAGAATTTTGGTTTTCTCAAAAATTTTTGAAACATCACACCTTCCTATCAGTTCTTTTCCAAATTATTGTACTTCAAATAGCTTTCAAGTGCTTCCATTCTTCCAAACATCAGACTTTTTCCTTACCAATGCTAGTCTACTACTTTTATCAGAGTATTTATCCTTCCTGTGTTTAAGTGTAACCATGTAAAACAGTTCTTGAGAAAGCAATTAGTGCTTTTTAAGTTAACTATAATATTATCTTTCTATTACTGATCATTTTCCAAGAGCTCTGGATTTACCATTCAATATTTAATAAAATGATTACCAGTATTTTGACTTTTAAGAGAAGAAATCTGAAAAGATAGGCAATTTAGCCACAAAATCTGGTTCTGTTCTGATTTATCCAATGCATTGTACTGATAATATGGCAACTTTTAGATCTTTTCCATTTCTCATTGTAAGTGAGAAAACTTTTTTATCATGTCTTTTTTTCCCCTAGTCTAGAGTCTATAACTATGTAAACAAATCCCATTTGTGGATTTGACCAAATACTGTTGAACACCCCTGAATAACCCCATCTGTAAATGCTCTACTAATGTTCATAGATGTGCTCAAGGAATAGGAGATTTTTTCTTGGAAACTGGAACTTGTTTTGCATGATCTCTGTAATTAACTAACTTAATTCTTGGAACTCATGATTATTATTTATAAATAATAGCTTATATTAAAAGCCTTATATTCTAACCAAGAATGATGAAATCAGTACCAAAATTTGAACTTGAAATTAGAAGATAAAAAATACACATGAAGCATCCTCATTAACCAGAAATTCAGTATTGTATATGCCTTTTGCTGTTTCCAGACTCCCAGGCCATCATCCAACCCAGGAATGCCCACAGGATAGCCACAGATCTTACCATCTCCTTAGCCTTTAAATATCTTGGCCATTACAGTAGAACTAAAAATAACCAGCGCTTGGGATCATTGTAAAAATTTGTTGGCAGATACTGAAAACACAAATGGGAAATTCTGTTACATTAGTTTTTATAAGATGTGAGAAATATGCTTTATCAAAGTAAAGGACACACTTAGGAAGCTGCTGTGGATAAAAAGGTTGGCAATTTATTGGAAGGCATCAGGGGAAATTGAGCTGGAAGAAGAACAAACAGAAGCAAAGTTGGAGGCTTTGTTAGAAGAAAGTACACATGTTATTAGTCTGTAAGATATAAATCTTTTTGAAGAGAAGTGAGCTCACAAAAGCAGGACAGTGTCTGTCCTCTTATGCTCTGTTCTCTTGTGCTTGAGCTCATGAGGGAAAAAAAAATAGGAACATAAGCTTTCTATCAAATGACCAGAATATGATATAAAGTATATGTTCCTAAAAAATAAGATGGAGATGGTGATAATTCCAAAAGAAGCCACAAGAGGTATTATAATAGATGCATATTTAAAAACACCCCCTATGCAACTTTTCCTGATGCAAAAGCAGCCATAGAGGAGCATTTCTGATCTTGTATGTAATTCTGTGATTTCTTTCACTGTGAAAATGCCTGGCAGTCATTTCTTATAGAAACTGTAATAATGTCCTTGCCAATCCCAGAAGAGGAGAAAGGAATAACTCCTGTGGAGAAAAAAGGGGGAGAAGAAGGTGTGAAGAGTGTTGAAGTAAAGGAATGCTGTTTTGGCATCTCATCCATGTCAGTGACAGCAGGTGCCAGAGAGGAAAAGACAACCAAATAAAGGGCAAGGAAACCACGGAGAAGACACAAAGAAGGAAACAAATCCATCTGCCCTGTGCCTCATTAATCTTGTCAGAAATACTTGCTGCTGAGAAATGCTAATCTTCTCACTGCCCAAAGTCACCTCCCTCACAAGAGTGTTTTAAAGGTTTGTTATATCTAATGACTGAGCCATTTAATAAATTACTTTCTTACGTTACTATAAAAGCCAGCCCAGCAGCTGTAACCTGTATGTAAAGCACTAAATCCTTATACCTGACTTTCTAAAAGTTCCTCTAAATCATATTTAGTGACAGGGCGAGGTACATAGGAATCAAGATTTAGTGGCAGAGCATACTTCATGCTGTTTTGGGGAGGTCAGGAGGTCTGCCTTGGATTTCTTCCCAGTAACCTCATCTAGGTGAATCAGCAGGTTACAGGTCTCCTGATTGTCTTTAACAATGAGAAACTTTTATAGGAAGATGGTGAGAATCAGAAAAAGACCAAGAGTTAATAATTACCATCACCAGTATCAGGAAATTAGTTCTCTTTTTTAATACGCTGTTCAAGGTGCCATTTTATACATGCTAAAAATGTGTATATACCTGAACATTTTATTTCTGTTGTTAGCCAGAAAAAAAGCATCCAAATAATTTAAAAGTGTTTAAGAGCAAACAGTTCCATTTCTAGGTCATGAAATAGTGTATTAGATGGTGAGAGTCTCAAATGCCAGGTTATAAGACTCATATTTTTTATCATTCATCATATGAAAATGCCTCTTTAACATTAAATCAAAGGAAAGAGAAAGAAAGGAGGGCAAAGGAAACAAAATATATTAGATTTGTTTCATTCAAAACACAGACATTCATTGCCTTGTTTCATCCTCAAAACAATCTTAGCTGAATTAAGGAACTTCAGCTCAAGGTCATAATAACTTTGAGAAAATTGGTATTTGATTCTAACTTTGTCTGATTTGAAAGGCTGAATTGTTTGCTCTGGAGGGAAGATGTATGCAAACCTTCCAATGCCCTTGAAACCATGCCACATTAGTGACTGTCTTCTTGTTCTGCACATAGCATGATTTTGTATCCATTTATGGAGTGTTTCTGAATAATCCTTGGCTTTCATTATTATTTCCAATTTAAAAGCTTCTGAGCTGGAAGAGCGTGATAAATCCAAAAACTTACATTTACGAAATCTCAGAGAAGTCCAAAGTTCTCCCAAGCATCATTAGTTCCACTTACTGTAGGAGGCACAATAGTACTTGCTGTTTTTGAGCCCCACAACCATATTGGGACTATTCACCCACTTTTGGGTAAGTGTAGGAAATCACATGAAATATGAAATGAAATATGAAGAAACTATCTCAATTTTCTCACTTAAATGGCTATAACACTAATAATTCATACATGCAATCAAGATTTATAAGCAACTATGAATAAAGCAACTCAAAGGACAGAAAATGTTAGTCAATGCTAGGTTTTATGAATGTTATTTTCATAATTATGATTTAGATTGTTAGGTTTCTATTCTTTTTGATAGGAATTCACTAACTACAGGATCCTAAAATGAAACGCTTTTTTTTTTTTCCTTTCCCTCCTATGGCAATTTTATTGCTTCCATCCTGTATTTCAAGAAAGTGATTGGATCCATTAATAAAGGACATATAAAAATAAAATATAGATGATAAGATACTGCTCATGTTTGCAAATTTAGTCCTCAGTAACTTGTATATTAGAATTAGGACACTAAAACAGTAAGTGAAATTCAGTTTCTACACATCCCAACTCCTATCCCTCCTCCATCCCCCTAAACATAGAATTGTATATAACCACATTTAAATAATGAAGTTCTACTTAGTTGGTGATATTTTCCTGAAGGTCTTAATGTATTTCAGGACTGTCACCCTCTAACATGCTAGTCCATGACTCTGAAACGTTTAATTTTATTTTTATGGTTGTGTGAGGACAGGCCTGTAAAGATTAGTCTGTGTGGTATCCAGAAGCTAGAAATTGAAACCCCCTGTTTCTCACAGGTCAGGTTTGGGGCAGACCCTAGGTGCAGCCCTGTCCTCCATATTTTCTCACTGTGTTCTAAAAATGACCTTCACCCTGACATAGAAAGAGAAGCAACATAATTATGAAAGATGTTGGTTGTTTGTGTGAGATGGAGAGGTTTTCTGAGCACTTGGTCTGTATCACATTGTCTTCTCTGTTGTAACGTCTAAGCTCTGTAAGTTGACCTGCACTCTTGGAAGCCACAGAGGTCAAAGTTAATTCTCAGTGCCCATCAAGCTCATTTTATGAACCTGCTCCATGAAGCAGTGGGAAAATGACTCAGATCAATGCTTTCCCTTCTGTTCCGTCTTGAAATATGTTGAAAAGTTTTGTTTTCCCTATGACTTTTTAGCCAAATACACTTTACTTTTTCTATCTTTTGACCTATACCTATTAAAAATACATATATGTACATATACACTACATATATGTACATATACACATAAAACACTGACGCCAAAGCAATTTTCTACCACCCCAACAAACTGAATTTCCTTTGCACTGCTTAATCATTTTTCATCTATCCCATATATTTCATATATTATGATTATAAATTTGGTAATGATAACAAATATATCTTTTTGATTTCTATAAAGAGTACATGTCCTCACTATTTTCCCTTGAAGACATATGATATTCACATTTTATAATGTCCACATAGAACACTTTTGTTTTTATTTCTGTGTTTGTCAGCAAAGAATGATAGAAAGTGATCAAACCAGGGAATGGAAGAGTTTAAGCAAATGGAATTTTCTTTTACCAACATTTATTAAAACAACATGGACAGGTTTCATTCTTTTAAGAAATGACTGGTAAAGTTAGCTTTATAAAGTATTTCTTGCAGCCATTTAATTAAATTCAAATCTTATGTAGTATAATTCAAGTCTTATGTAGTGTAGCCTCTTCTTTGCAAAACACACTGTTTAGGGAGTCAATTCTCAGAAGTTTACTTATTTTCTGTAGTAGGGTTCCAACATGCATGGAACTCCCTGCAACTCTCCATCTTTCAGTGTCTCTGAAAACAGGAAATGAAGGAACAAGATCTGATAGATGTCATGAGCTTGGTAGAGGATCTACATCAACACAATGGAAGTGTGATATCTTAGCAGATGTGAAGTTGTCCCTCACTGTTTTTTGCTCATTGGTTCGTCCTCAAAAAAATAACCAGGGGGAAAACCAGTTTCTATTACAGATCTGGTCTTATGCCTTTGCTCCACTGAACGTTCATATACTGATAAATTGGTTCTTGAAAATTTCAAGTAAAAAAGGCTTATATAATCTGATGACTAAATAGAGAGAGAGGTATGACTTGTATCAAAATCATACTCTAAAGGTGATGTGTTGGCTCAATCTCAAAATCCAAACCTATGTTTAGTGAATGGCAGGTCTCTGGCCTTGGTCATGCTAGCAGGTTCACTTTGAATGTCTTTGGTGCTTCAGATACTGTCAGTGCCAACTGTGCTGTCTTAAAGCTTGATCCTGAAGGAGACCAGGCTAAATTACCATGGGCACAGAGTAGACATTCATTTATTTCATTCTCTCCATTTCCTTCAGTGTATGAATTCCCTGGAAGTATATTTTCATTGGTAACTAGGTTTTAACATTTTTTAAGATGCCAGTATAAACAATTTCTTTCTAAATAAATGCCTCCCATATCTGATGTATGGTACAGCCCAGAGTGAGCCAGCCATGCTATTAGGAAACTAATAAATATGTCTTCTTTGTTTTCTATTAAATAAGAAGAAGTGAGACAACATTGCTTGTGCCAGATCAGGTTTTGACTGGTATGTGCTTATCCTTTACATAACAAGTGTATTTTATAAGAAAAAACACAGGGGAAATATTTTTATTTATTTTATTAGTTGTCCAAAAGCCATGTTGGCAACTGAAGAACCAATAAACTAAAATTGTCTCATGTGGTTCTTATTATGGAATCAAATAGTAATGTAAAAGGCAAGCACACACTAATCATAAACCCATCTGGCTGAAACAACAGGAAAATGTGGCTCCATTTTCATTAGTAGAGAGAGGCATATATTTCATGATGTGTTGTTCAAGCCTGGCTCTCAAGACACTCGTGCACTACAGCATTTTGTACCAAGCAAGGGGTGCTGTGTCTATTGTGGAGGTTAATGTCATCACAGGCCTTGGAGGGAGAGGACTGCTCTGTGCTACAACAACAACACACCACCAATGGGGACTAGAAATATACTTTCTGGCATTCTGGGAAGGAAAGCATGTTGAACCAGTGCATGACATGTACAATCCTGTGATATATACTTGGCTTGTTTGCGGCAAGTAAGTTGACATGCATGTAACCACCGAAATTTCATTCCAGAATGTTTAGTCTTTTCAATAACCAGACAAAACCGTTCAAACTCTGGAATCAAAAGACTGCATGCATAAATATTTTCTAAGTTCATTCAGTGTTCATAGAAATATAAGGGTAGCTATTATCAAAATAAAGTAGGTATTCATATGGAGGAGTTGGCTCAGCAAGACACAGCACTAATAAATGATCCCTATAACAACAGAGTAGCCATTGGGCCTTTAAGATCTATTGACATGTAAGGAGCACTAGCTCTTTTTTTGGGAACTGAAAAGAATGGGTCCTGACAATCATGGTTAAGTCCTTCTGCCTGAATTAATTTTCTAGTATCTCCTCGTGACTTGTTTTTATGTTTGTTTCTTTGCTCATACTTGTGAATAGGTGGTTAAATGATTATATTACACCAGAGTTAATCTGACTTTTTTTCCAGTGTGTGCCACAACTGGGATGGAATTATTTCCCTATCCTGAACTTGCTCTGGCGAACAGAAGAAATGATAAATTAATTCTTGACATATTTTGTTAAATTAGACTCAGACTTATGTATGACTTTGATTTATTTGGCAGGAAAATACGTGCAGGAAAGGATTCAAGTCACACAAAAGTTCTAGATTTAGAACCCAATTTAAAAAGCTATACTTTTAGTCAATAACCATCTAAAATATAAAATCAATGGAGAAAAAAATGAAATAATCACTAAAAGGATTGTTTGCAAAAAATCAACACTAACTGTTTTCATCAGCAACATCCATAATTACATGTGTAAGGAAACTACTGCTGGACTTATTTACTTGGTAACTAAATATTTGACCAAACATAAAATTGGAACTGAAACAACCATTCCTTTGGAGAAGGACCAACTATTGAAAATTATATTAAGTTATTGTTCTTAAGGGCCTGGAATCAGCTCTAAGTGAGGAAAATTTGTTGTTTAACCTCCTGAATCTACTATATCTGGAATAAGTGGAAGTCATATGTAAAAATGTGCCACTGGCATTTGGCACCATTTTTTATTCTCCTTTAATGAGAAAAGCTGATAAGAAAAATCCCAGGGAGTTCTTGGCTATGGCATCAGGAGACTCTAGAATATTAGATTTAATATCTAATAGCTATGATATTATTTGCCAGATGCCTTTCTTTTGTAAATCTAATAAGAGAATAACCCATGAGGATTTCTGCTTACTACTTTATCCTCAAAGCTTAAGCCAGTGTGTGACACAGAGCAGATATTCATATATGCTTTCTAGAGAAAAGCAAATGAATGAATTATTCTAAACTGAATTTTCCTGATTTATAAATTAGAGAGCAACATTTATCATAAAATGATATTTTAAGGACTGAATATATGTAAAGTTTTGCAATTCTTCACATGCCATATTTAGATGTTAGAAATGTTTGATGGCATTTATTCTTCAACATGTAATCCACTTACATAGGAAATACTTGAATTTTTTTTTCCCATTCTAGTTACTGTATTTAATAATGTGCTCCTTGGAGGTGAAAATGAGGTTAAATTTTGAAGAGAAAAAGAAAAAAGAATATAGATTCAAAATAATATCATATAAATATGGAAGGCACACACAAACCAAAACATTTTTGTTTCACAAAACACCCAAACCCTGACCACCGTTAATATATCTCAATCGAAGGCTTTTATACACAAGTCAAAAATTAGTAGATTTACACTGTGAAAAACATCTCAGTTCAATAGATTTGAATTCAACAACTTTGGAGAGGATACACAACCACTGCATTTATTTTTCTTTCCTAAAGACAAACAACTTTGTTCTTGAGCCCTGTTAGCCATGGCATGGAGAGCAACATGAGTAAGAAAACAGAGCAAATGGGATGGGCAAGAATTGATCATTTTAATGTTGTGTTACACTGTGACTCACAGAGGCTGAAGGGAGGAAGGGAGCCGGTGAGGTCAATAGCGCTACAGATATGGGAGAGAGAAATAAACCAGCCTAAGATGAAAGAGCACACCTGCCAGAAACTGAACGTAGGACAGCAGAGGCGAGGGCCCAGGTCTTCTGAACCAGCTCTGAGGCCTGGACGTTATGTCCCCAGGCCTCCTGTGAATGAGCCACTGATTAATCCTTTGAACAGCACTGCTTCTGTTTCTGAAGGCAAGACTGGAGCTCAGCACAGCACGGTGCCAAGCCACTAGAAAGGAAAACCAGCACTGGCGTTGATCTGTCAGCGCTGTGTTCCGATCTACAATGTTTATTCCTCTAAATCTTTTAACAATTAAAATACTCTCAATTAGTATACAAGCATCTTTATGATTTGTTATATTCTTTCAACTTTCAGTGTAACATTGTTTATTTTAACTTCAATTTACTTTTGATGTGGTGCATGTATACAATTTACCACAGAACCTGTTTTAACATTTAACAGCACGCTTCCTTTTTCCTTTCTCAAACTATTTTAGATCACATGTTTTACATTTTCTTTGGATTCAAATATCTTTTCAACAGATAGACAGTAAAACAAACAGAAATAAGTTGATTTTGGTAAACAGCAGAGATGTAACACAAGGCAAAAGTTCAATTTACACTTTTTATGTTTCTCTTATTCCCCACACTATTTTTTTCTTTTTTTGGCCAAAGGATACAATTTTCATTTTAACAAATAAGATACTTTAAACTAGACAATTTAATCAGACCATTAAAATCTAGAATTTTCCTTCAGTGCACATTTTCCTTTTTCTGAATTATCACCCTGTGCCCCCAGCACTTCTCTTAGATTAGAACATTGGAGGGATGGTTGCAATTCATAATGTCTTATTTAAAATACAAAATATGGTTGCTACTACCACCCACTGTCAACAACAAAATTCCCTGTTAAAAGCAAGTAAACTAAACTTCTGAAATAGTGTTTGATTCTTAAAAATCTAGTGTCAGTGAATACTGTCTTCACACTGCCTTCAGGTCAAATAAAAGTAGGATAATATTTCTAACAAGCCACCGAGCACGGGACCCTTGTCCAAGGAACTCAGTCTTCCTTATCACAACCTGTTTCAATAGGCTCATGGAGAATACTTTCTCCCTGTGTCAAGGATATGGAAGCCTGAGAAATAAAGAAAGAGGAAAGCACTATAGCAATGATTCTCAACATATGGCTTGGGAATCCTGGTTTCCCTAAGAGTCTCCGTTGGATTAAATGATGTATAATTAAAATTTCTACAACATGTCTTCAAGTAAATTAATATTTCAATGCTTACATATGTTACCTAATTATTCCCTCTAAAGACACATTGAAGGAGATGTCTCATTTACACTTGAGAAATAGGGACCCAGAGAGGTTAAGGAACATGAACGAGCCATCATCTGCCCCCAGGACTGACATGTACAAACCCATGGATTAAGAATAGCCCAGTCTTGGGCCTTCCTGGTGGCACAAGGGGTTGAGCACCGCACTGTGAAGCATCCCTAGCCATAGCAGCACGAATTCGATCCCCGGCCAGGGAGCCGACCCACCTCCCCAGCCAGGGAGCAAAGCAGACCTCTCCTGCCTCACCCGCTGCTCTCCTCAGCAGTGTGTTTCAGTGGCTCTGCCTGTTCTGCTCCCCCACTCTGTCTCTGGTGAATCCTCTAACCTCCCCTCCTCCACCCTGTGCCTCTGGCCCATACCCCGGCTCTTGTGTGCATAAGTAAATAAAATCTCAAAAAAAAAAAAAATTGCCCAGTCTCCTCCAGAGGCAACATTCTTCTTTTATTACTAACTTTTATTTTCTTGCATTGCTGTTCAGTTTTATACAATATTCAACTTCTTCCCTTATAGCTCTCCCACCACCACAGTATCCGTGACCATCACCATAGACCCTTGTGTTCGTCCCTCTCCTGTTTTGACTCCTCTCATTCTCCCTCCTCTGCTCTATTCCTCAGATCTGTGTTTTACCTGCAAAGTTTCGTCTTTTCCCTGATCCCTGGAGGCCACATTATAAAGGCATTTACTTGTGTAGATAGTAAGGAAGCGAGAGGCAGAAGAGGAAAGCTTGATCAGTGTGAGTTCTGCTTTACTCCCTATCACCACCTTCCTTACTTATCTTCTCAACCCCTTGCTCAGCTAAAACTCCTATTTCATGAATAAATATTTAATTTCTATTGCCCCAAGCTTAACAGCTTTAAACAAGATCCATTTATTAGCTTACAGTTCTGTACATCAAAAGGTCACAAGATATGGCTGGGGTCTCTACACAGAACACTACAAAATCAAAATTTTGGCTATGCGGAATTCCTGCCTAGAGGCCCTGGGAGAAAATCCTCTCCCATGGTCATTCTTGCTGGCAGAAATCAGTGCCTTGCAGATATAAGACTGAAGTCAACATTTCCTTACTGACTGCTTTTAGCCCCTAGAAGTTCCTCTCTAGTCTTTACCACGGGACCTGTATAGAATTTCTCACAGGACCTATACAGAAATTCTCATCTTTCTTTAGGCAATATGAGCTGTGTCTTTCATCTTTCAACAACCAGAGAACCTCTCTGTTTTGAAAGGGCTTATATGAGCTGGTTAGACTTACCTGGGTAGACATACCTGGGTATCCCACTTGACAAAGCCCAATTACTAGAGTACAATCTATTTTCTTCACTATCCCAGAAATCAAAGCAGCAATTCTTGGGGCTGACATAGACTTTAATGAGTCACTATGAGAGGTCATCTTGTTATTTCAGTGTTTTTTAAAATAAACAGAGTAGGACAGGAGGACCTTAGAATAGAAAAGAATGTATCCAAAGAGTATATATTTAGATTTTGAACTATATTATTAAATCACATGATTATGCAATTAATAGAATCTATGAGAAAGAGTTTACAATGTAGTACTACAAAATATTTTGTGCTAAAATACTGAATATGTGAAACTATAACTGGAAAATGTAAGAATTGTTTTTAATATTTACTTTCTAGAGCAGGTGATCAATGTGTTGACACTTGAGAATGTTTAATAATGTTATATTATCAAAATTAGTGCTGTTATAGGATTTATACAGATGAAACTACTGAAAAGAAGTGAAGTGAGAGTAAATTCTTTGCATCTGTTACTGCTCTGTGACTTGTGGTTTCCCTTTTTTTTTTAATGGAAATATGAGAAAAGGCTATCTGATGGTTGTACTATTACTCTTTACTCCTCAAGTCTTCAGATCTAGATGAGAATTTCTAAAGAAGCTGTACTTCAGAAACTGCACCAAAGGAAACTCATCTGTAACTGGGCCTGATTTCGATTTGAAAATATTATTTTTTAAAGGATTTATTTTTTATGCATATAAGAACTGGGGTACAGGCCATAGGTCTGGGGGGGGGGTTGAGAGGATTCACTATCACCCCACAGAGTGGGGAATAGAACAGGCAGATTGACTGAAATACACTGCTGAGGGGAGCAGTGGGTGAGGCAAGAGAAGTCTGCTGTGCCATGTGGGTCCCTTCTCTAGCCAGGAATCAAACCCATGCTGCAGTGGCTGTAGATGCTTCATAGTGCAGTGCTTAATCCCTTGCACCACCAGGGAGGCCCTAGAAAATACTAGAATTTGAGTATACTGCACAACAGGATGAGACTTGGAATAACTAGTGCATCTTGCATATGTGTGTGGGTGAGGGAGGAATGAGAGTTTTTGTAGTCATAAGGTAGGCTGTGAGCTACTGAATTTTGTAAAGATGACCTGTATGCTCTCATTACAGTAAATTTATTAGCATTTAAATAAATGTCAGATCTCATTTCTAAATGCCTTTTAAATCTTAGCATTCCTCCTATTAAATGGTGAAGTTCATGTTCCCTCATACTGAGAAGATCTTTGAATATGTTCCCACTACTAAGAGCATAAGGGATATGACACTGCTGATTTTGAAACTAAATCCTAAAACTGCCAGGCATCTCCCCTTTGCTCTGAGGAAGCTTAGTGTAGCCCACAGAGAGGGAGTATGTGAAGAGGCACACACACGTGTTCTCTTGACAACCATGCTGGTAACAACCAATAACCAGCGCTAACCACCAGACATGGGAGTGAGTGAAATCTTCCCATATTTTAGTACCAACCATTGAATCACTTCAGCTCTTAAAAATCTTCCCAGTAGAGGCCCCAGACATTGTGGAACAAAGTACAATTATAACTGCTATTCTCAGTCCAAATTTCTAGCCCACAGGATTTGTGGACATAAAACAGTGGCTGTTGTCATCAAGTTTTGTACAGTTTGCTATATGGTAATAGTAACTGGAAAATCAAAATAATTTATTACAATTATTTTCTGGTATTGTCCCCTCAGAAAAAAACTATGAATCATGAATGTTATATACATTATGGAATCCAATCTTGATGCCTAAAAAATTTATCACAAAGTTGAAAGGATACATATTTAAAGATATACATTGCCCTCACTGCTAGGTAAGTAGGAATTAAAAATACATAAGTAAATTATAATTAGTGTATTTAATTTTTTTTCAATTGTGGGAACATCATTGTTTGTGTTTGGAAAATATAGGATATTGCCCTTCAGGTGTTATTGCCATACCTAGCCCACCGCTAGAGCACCCACGGTCCATCCCCACAGTCCACCACACTCCTCCACACTTTGCTCACATCTCTCTTCTTCACCCTCCCCTCTGGTAGCCTCAATTCGATAATGAGCTTTGGAGAGAATGTTGTTAGTTTGATATTCATTTTTAAACATTTATCTTACCAGTTAGTTCTCAATATTTTTTTGTATTGCTTATTGTCAATTTCGATGGTACAATAATAATATAATAATCTGATATCTGGATACCATGACAAAACTAAATTTCACTCAAATATATAATCTAATACATATGGCCAACTGGCACATGAGAAAATTTGCATCAGGGAAATGCAAATTAAGACCACAATGAGGTACCACCTTACACCGGTAAGAATGGCACACATCAAAAAAACCAACAACAACAAATGCTGGTGAGGATGTGGAGAAAAAGGAACCCTGGTACACTGCTGGTGGGAATGCAAGCTAATCCAACCATTATGGAAGACTGTATGGAGGTTCCTCAGTCTACTAGAAATGGAACTACCATATGATCCAGCAATACCAAAGAACACAAAAACACCAATCCAAAAGAGCACCTGTACTCCTATATTTATTGCAGCACTATTTGTAATTGTTAAGGCCTGGAAACAACCCAAATGCCCAAAAGTAAAGGACTCGATCAAGAAGATGTGGTGCATGTACACAATAGAATATTATTCACAATCAAAAATGACAAACTAGGGACATTTATAGAAACATGGATGGAGCTAGAAGGAATAATACTCAGTGAAACAAGTAGAAGGCAAGAGAAAAATATCAGATTGCTTCACTATTAGGAGGAATATGAAAGAGCAACAACTACAACAACAACAAAAGAAGAATAAGCTCAAGGAAATGGGCAGTTATAACCAAAAGCAAACAAAAAACTCAACAAGACCAAAAAGTCAAAGATAAACCAAAGGGACCAATGATAAACCAAAGGGGAAGGAGGGGAGGGCAAAGACGGGGATAAGGGCAGAAAGAGCATAAGGGACTGAGGTGATAGTGCATGGGTGGAATGGTGGTGGGTACTCCCTGGGGAATACAAAAGATGTCAAATATAATTAAATAAAAAAAAGAAAAAAATACATAATCTAGCTAAGTATCCTTTTTCATCAGGAAAGAGAATATGTGCTTCTAGAACTACTGTAGATCATTTTATGAGCTGAATATAGGAAATAAGTTAAAAGCTCTGAATAAGACGACTGGATGAGAATACCCAATAAAGTTTATTAAAAGTCTGTGTTGTAATTTTGGACAGAGTGGCTACAAAAGGAAATGAGACTGAGATGATTTAACATGGAACATAAGAGGCAACTGACTTTATCTAATCCTAATGAAAAGAAGCGCTTTTGTAAAGAATACCAATGGAACAATTATTTGTTGGGTAGTCCTTAAGTCAATTGGCTAGAAGTTTGTTTAGTGAACATGGGGCTCAGATAACTTTTAATTATCAGGACTTGGGCAATTTATCTGACCTCTTTTTATTTATTTATTTATTTATTTATTTATTTATTTATTTATTTATATTTACAATATTTGCTTTCTTTTTTAGGTGTAGTCCCCATAGAATTTTAACTGCCAATTCACTCAGGCACCATCACCATAGTCCCTTGTGCTCTTCCCATGCTTGACTTGATCCCAATCCCTCCCTTTTCCCTGCAGATTGTCTCTGATTTGTAGTTGTTTGTTTATTTTGTTTTGTTGTAGTTTTCTTGTTGTTGATGTTAATATTTTTCCCTGTGATCTCTTATATTCCTCCTATAAGTGGGACCATCTGATATTTTTCTTTTTCCTTGTGACTTATTTCACTAAGCATAATCCCTTCAAGCTCCATCCATGTTTCTGTAAATGACATTAGTTTATCTTTTTTGATCCCTAAATAGTATTCCTTTGTGTATATACACCTCATTTTCTTGACCCAGTCATTTATTTTTGGGCATTTGGGTTAATTCCAAGTCTTACCTATTGTAAATAGGGGTACATATATTCTTTTGAATTAATGTTTTTGTGTCCTTTGGGTAAATCCCTAGGAGTGGGATTGCTGTGTCATGTGGTAGCCCCATTTTTAGTAGACTGAGGAAACTCCACACAGCTTTCCATAGAAGTTGGACCAGTTTGCCTTCCCACTAGCAGTGTAGGAGAGTTCCTTTTTCACCACATCCTTGCCAATGTGAGTAGTTGCTAGGTTTCTTTCTTTCTTTCTTTCTTTTTTTTAATATGTGCCATTCTTACTGGTTTAAGAATGTGGTTTTCATTTGCATTTTTCTGATTATGAAGGATGTTGAACATTTTTTCATATGCCTCTTGCCCATTTGCCTTTCTACTTTGGAGAAGTGTCTTTAAGTTCTTCTGCCCATTTTTTGACTGGATTGTTTTTTTGTTTTTGGTGAGTCATATGTGTTCTTTGTAGATCTTTGTGATTAGTCCCTTAGCAGTTGTAGGGAGTGTGACAAATATTTCCCAATTGGTGGATATCTCTTGCTGTGCAAAAGCTCTTTAATTTGATGTAGTCTCAGCTGTTTACCTTTTCCTTCACTTTCTTTGCTTTCGATGATGTGTTTTTAAAGCTGTAACTGAGATGTATGCCATGTAGTATTTTGTCTGTATTTTCTTCTATATATTTTGTGATTTCAGGTCTATGTCTAATTCTTTGATCCATTTTGAGTTGTCTTTTATGCAAGGTGGGAAGTAGTAGTCTATCTTCATTCTTTTACATATAGCAGTCCAGTTTTTCCAGCACCATTTATTGAACAAACTGCCTTTGTTCCATTGCATATTTTTGTTCCTTTGTCAAATATTAGTTAAATATAAATCTGAGTTTATTTCTGGGTTTTCTATTTGATTCCATTGGTCTGTGTGCCTGTTTTTGTTCCAGTATCATGCAGTTTTAATTATTATGACTTTATAGTATAGCTCAATGTCCAGAATTGCCATACATCTGTTCCCCTTCTTTTTATTCAGGAGAGCTTTAGCTATTTAAAGTTTTTTTTGTGTCTCCATATGAATTTCAACAACATTTGTTCTATTTCTTTGAAGAATCTCATTTAAATTTTTATTGGAATAGCATTGAATCTATAAATTGCTTTTGGTAGGATGGATATTTTAATAGTGAGAATTCTTCCAGTCCAGGTGCAGGGGATGTCTTTCCATTTCTTAGTCTCTTCCTCTATTTCTTCTAACAATGTTTTATAGTTTTCTTCATATAGGTCCTCACCTCTTTTGTTAGGTTTATTCCTACATATTTTTTTGTTTCAATTATAAAAGGGATTTTAAAAATTTTTTTTCTTCTTCAGGTTGATTGTTTGCATATAAGAAGACTACTGATCTTTGTGTGTTGCTTTTGTATCCTGCTAAACTTTACTAAACTGACTGATTATTTTGATTAGTTTTTCTGTGGAGTTTTTGGGGTTCTCTGTGTATATTTTCATATCATCTGCAAATAATAGTAGTTTTAATTCTTCTTTCTCTATTTGGATTCTTTGTGTGTATTTTTCTTGTCTTATTGCTCTGGCTAGGGCTAATTTTAAAGGCAAATATTGAAAAGAAATTGGCATAGATTTCTTGCTTAAACTTTCCCTTTTTAAGCTAATCTGTTTTTTCTTGAACATGAAATTTGATTTTTGCACTCAACACCTCGATTAAACTATCTATTATGTGAGTTCTTAAGAAGGTTATCAAGAAGATGATATTTCCTGTAGTCCAAATAGTTTTAATTTTAAACTCTTTCATCGGTACTGTTAGCTATCCCAGAAAATAATTCTTTTCAATGTATTGTTAGGGATAATCACACTGCATTTCTCCATTGTTATTTTAGCTTCAATATGTTCTGAACTATAAGAGTGATCTTTGGCATGAGATGAGAGTGATCTTATGCTTCTTTTTCTTGCTTACTACTTTGAGATTGAAAGACTTCTTTAGACTCAGCAATAGAGAGCTGCAAGGTAGCTCAGTAAGACCCTGTACCAAGAGAATTTTTTAAAAAGCAAGTATTGGTCTTCTATTCCTTGGAAAAAAGGCAATCTTCTTCTAGCTACTATTTTTCTATTTCCATTTTAACATAGAAGGTAAGTGTGAAATACAATCAAATAAAGTAAACAACACCAAACTAAAAATAAGCAGTGAAATAGTAACACAGAAATTTCACCGAACTAAAAACTCTCGATATATGAATGAATGGTCTGAAAATTTTAGAAAAATAGAAAGAAAATGGTTCACTCAAACCAACCAGTCTACCAACCAAACAACCTACTAAACAGCTAATCAGTGAACCAACCAACTAATCAAACAATAAGAAACAAATTTAGAGAATTCCTGACTGACTGCCTGGTGGGATATTCTGGGTGAGGAGAAGGACTCTCATGAAATCCACATAAATTTGTATTCAAGATGCTTCTATCATAGCTCTAAAAACAAACCACCTGAAATACCATTTACTGAAGGAACAAAAATGGGCAGATTCTTTGTATCAGAGAGAATTTATTTTCATTGTATATCATAATGAGTTTATTTTTCTCACCTCAGTCAACACATTATCATTTCCTAGACTTTCATTTCTGATATTTTGACATTTTCTTTTTAGAAATAAATGATTCAAATATAGACATTTTCTTTAAAGTTATTTACACTTGCTTGTGAAAGCAAGTTACCAGGTTTAGAACACCCAAATACCACTGTGGCATTGAATATTAGAGTCAATTTCAAGATGATAGGATTTTTTTAATCAGAGTATCATGTAGTATTAAAGTAAACTTATGTTGCCACATTATCACACTTTCACTACTTACTTGATGCTCCAGACTTAAGATTCCCCACCTACTTTAATCTCACCAATCAACTCCCCTGTCCTCTTTTCTTCTCCACACAACCCCAATTCAGGGTCTCATCTCCTAAAATAAGAGAGCAGTTGTGTTCAGAGTCTTTTCCTGAGGTGGGTGTCTTAAATTTTGTAGTTTAGCACAAGAATTTTGAGTAGAATATGGAAAGTCATGCACCTTCAAGGGAGGAGTCCCTGAAGTAGAAAGCTGAGCAGGGAAGGGGAGAGCACATCATGAGAAAGAACTGACTGAGCACTGAGCAAGCATTTGGCAGAAGATTCAGAGACATTAATACTAAAGTACAGGGTGTGAAGAGGAGAAGGAACTGACACTCCTCTCTCACCAGGTATATCTGTAGTCCCTTCTGAAAGATTTTACTTCAAAGTGCTGAAGCATTTAAAGGTTTAACTTTTAAGTAATTGGGCTTTTAAATGGAGATTAAATGCTAAGGGAGGTAGCATAGTGTTATAAATGTGAATCCCTGAGAGATAACACAGTATGTGAATAAACCTCAAGCAAAATATAATAATAATCATTTCCTCACTTTTTTTTTTTTTTAAGAGAAAAGGACTAAGGTGGTACTAGGAAACACAGAGATGGAAAGACTGGTCATAGATACAGGTATGTAATATTTAATGTCCTAAAATTCTTGCCTCAGTTCAAAGGCTAAATAATGAATACACAGATTAAGTTGAATATACTTTGTGATTATACTGCTTTATAATTTTGTCAAATGTATGACTTCAATACTTTCTGTCATTTTAACCTTCAGCATAAACTTATGCTATCACATTTCCCTCTCCAGTTTCTAAATGATGAGACTAAGACTCAGACAGTTCAAGTGACTTGCCTATTATCAAGCAAAGGATTGGTAGAGCCAGCGTTGAATCTCCAGATATCTGGTATTAGTTCCATGCTCCCTTCCCTTTCACAAGAGCTGCCTCCCATTTATCCTATCTGGGCAAAGACACAGGATTAGTGGGGTGCACACTGGGTTTTTGATGTCCTCCTCTTTTTGAGTACTACATCATCAAATTACCCTGTGAATAATCTTCCATGTTATAAAAATTGTTGCCTGAACAGCTGATGAGACACTCAGACGCTGAGTGATGTGGCCTTTTCTTTTTGAAAAAATAATAACACATAGAGTACTACTTTTCTAGGATTGAGAAAGACATAGAAGTCTAAAAGAAAAGCCAGAATTTCTGAAGTTTAGGATGATATAACTTAAATACTATCACTCATATGCTTTAAAATTAGACAAATATGAAACTAATTATAGACCAAATATAATTTTAATGGATGTGTCCAGGTCTTTAGGTAATAGCTAAGATTTATCTAGTGCTTACTATTTAACAGTCACTGTTCTAAATGCTATCAAATGGATTGACTCTTTTAATACTTTTAACAACTTATAAGCTAGGTACTATTATTAATTTATATTTTACCAAGGAGAAAACTGGGATCTAGAAATATTGAGTAATTTGTCTGAGTTCATAGTTAACTGAATGCAGAGCTGAGATTTGTAGCCAATGATCTGGCACCATAATCCACACTCTGACCCATGATGTCAAACATATCCTGCATTATCACTTTGAAAAGTGGGTAGCCTTCTAAATTTGTCTCAATTTTAACATAACTCACATATGTCATAAACTGTGATTACTGAGTACTGTCTATGCACACTTGTATTTCTTTCCAAACCGGTAGGTTTCCTAATTACAAGTTATTGTATTTTGCTTTTTTCCTCTATTTTTTCCCATAACTTTTCAGATCTTGCAATCAAAACAGGATCTGTGTTTCATTTGCAAATGTAAAATGCACTTAGGAAATAGTTTTTGAGAGATCTATCTAATTTATTTAATGAATACATGAATGAGTGAATTATCATGTGAGATAGCAAAATGTTTATAAACCTGGTTGGACATAGTTTTCTGGGAGAGGAGGCTCTGTTTAAAGCATTCCCCAAAATGAACTCTATAGGGAGGTCATGTAGGAAAAGTACAGGAATGTAGCTAAAAAGCTGCAATGAGTGTATAAACTAGCAGTGTTAAGTAAGTAAATTAATTTTCCTGTTTTTTATTTTCTTACCTATTAAATAAAACTGTGGCCTATGATTTCTTGATCTTTTTCAGCTTAGAACTATAAGATACTATGATTTAATAAGTTATAATAGTACTTCATGACCATTTTGTAAAAACTTTAAGTATTTTGTTTTTGTCACTGGATTTTTTCTGGGCTCATGAGTACCAGATATCCAGTTTGCTAACTCTCTTTCTCTGTCTCTCCCAGCTCCCCTCCTCTCTTCCTCTTCCCCAAATGGTAAATTTATTTCTCTGACTCTATCATAATAATACCCCCAAACCAAATCAGTGACATATTCCTTATATTCACAACTAACATAAAAACTGTTCAACCAAGATAGAAATATGTCTTTGCTCATAAGGGAACATTGACAAAGATTAAATAGACTTCTATGGGGTCAAAGCCATATTGCATTATCAAAGCTAGACGTTTTCCTTCAAATGATGGGTAACAAGAGAGCCATGTTCTATCCTTGCCGTATGTGTGGAAATCTCTTGGACAACAATGGAAACTTTACAGGAATAACTGAGCATAGAATGCTTATTTTGCTTATTTATTTGATTTATTAAATCTGCCTTAGCCTCTGGAGTCATGAACATAACTGTAAAAAAATACTAGTGTCCATAAATCTTAGCTTCTTTCCCAACCTCACAGTTGGGATTCTCCATATCAATCAGACAAAAGCCTGGAGTCAGCCCAGAGTATTAATGAAAGTTGTATCCTCATTTTGTAGCACTAAACAGAATTACATCTAACACATATTCCTCTCTGATCCTTATCCAGAGTGCCTCAGGTTTTCTAAAGTTTATTTTGTTTTTCAAATTCAGTTTCTGTTTCTAAGGGTCGATTGGACTACAAAATGAAGAAGTTTTTTTTGGAAGGCTTTTTTCATCAGGACTAGATTATTAAATGTGTTTTCCTTGGGAAGTATCACCAAAGGCACTGAAGAGAACGTATAGAAAGAAACTGACAATTTGTAATATATACACAGATTGTTAGTATTGATGTTGATATATTATTTGATTGACTGAAGCAAGAGTTGTTGATTACCAGTGTGAACTTGTTATCAGTCTATCCTTGTTTTTGAAGTAGGGCTGGAATTTTCAAAGATCACTTAAGAGAAAGATAAGCTTTATGGGCATGTAACCTTCGTAGTCACATGGGGCCTTGCACTTCGAAGGGATCTGTGCTTGATGTAATGCTCTGTCAGTGCAGTCTTCAAAGTTTTAATGATTTTTGAAAAAGATGCTCACTTCATTTTTCACTGGGTCCTGTAAATTATGTAGTCAATCCTACTTAAGTGTATGATCTAATTAGCTACTTTCAGTTAGATGCCAAAATTATTTCTGTACCAGGACTAATTAAGCTGGAAAAGCAGTAGCAGCTGCTGTTCCCCTACTTGCAAGTTTCTAGAGCTGTTCATAGACTGCTTTTCATATACAGAAATCACCTTGAAAACTGAAATCATCATTTTTCTCATTTTAAGTGTAAGAAATCTGTATCAGAGATTTTAAATAGCTTGCCCAAAGTTACATAAGCAACAGACATTAGACACAGAATGTAGACTCAGGTCTTCTGCTTCTAAAGTCCATGCACCCTCCAATATGTCCTGCCGTTTTCTGCCAGTATTTGCATTAAACTGATGTGAGATTCATGGAAGGCATCTGGGAATAGGTATATTCTGTAGGAGTTTCAGGAAGAGTTAGACATAGCTTTTGAACCTAAACTTAAATGTCATAGAGAATCCACCTGATGTATGTGTGGTTTCCTGAAAGTGACAGGATTTCTTAGACTACAGTAATACAAGTTGGAGCCTTTATTTTATTCATAAATTGCCCTATTGGTATTTGCTTTGATTATGTCTCAAGTCATCAGAACACTTTGCACAGACTGATACTGTAGGACCGCAGAATTAAAGATGGAACTATTTCTTACTACTAAATATTAACACTATTCTGATTTTTCATACATTTTTAAGATAGGTTACTTCGCTTTCCCCTTCTGGTCACTCTTCAACACATTTCCTGATGACCTCTCCGGTCTCCAACATTGTCAGTCTTTTCAGCTGTCATTTTAGGGCACTGTGAACATCCAAAAATCCAACTCGAAGGAAATCATTCCCCACCAACTCTTCTGCTCCTTTTGTCTTTTTCCTGACTCTTACAGTAATATTTTTTTTTTATTTTTGTCAACTATTGTCATGGAGTAAACTTTCCTTGACATCGTTATATTTCCTTCTCTTCTAAAAATTCTTTTAAGTAAGTTTGTGGGCTCACAAACTTGCTGCATTTCACTTACCTTTTTAATGCTGATTATGCCTTCTGGTGAAATTTAACTTGCTTTTCGCTCTCATTTTTAATGATTGAAAATACTTAACTCGTGATAACCCATCTCCTTTGCTAGTGAAGAACATAGCATGTTTACTTAATAAGGAAACATTATACAAAGGCAAATAGTGCAGAAGCTCTTCTACAGTGGACAGATGGTGGAAAATAACCAATTTAAAGGACATTGTAATAGACTGTGGGTTTCATAAACTTTTGGGAAAACTGCATGTTCTAGTGAATGCAGAAAAAAGTCACCATTTTTTTAAAATGAGGATGATAGTTTCATATATGATATTAGTAAAAAATATCATGCTAACAAATCCTTGGAAAAATGAAAAGCTTTAAAATTTTTCCTATAATTTATCTTCAGCAAATATAGTTTAGGTATTCAGCAAATACTTGAACTAATGGAAAAATTTCATTTTTCTCCTTCTGTTTGTCCTACAAATATGGCTTTGGAATTTATTTGTCTCCCACACATTCGTAAGAAACTAACAGGTATGGAAAAATAATTGAAGTTAGATTTGCATGTTTCTATGAGAGGAAAGTCAAAATCACTTAGATTTTGAGTATACACAAATGTTATTTTCCCACTGAAGAAACAATAATTTCTAGTTACATAATTTCAGCCTTTCTCCAAGGTGATACACATTCATCTTCCCCCAACCCTCACCCTTTTCTTTCAAGTTAAATCCAACAGAGAATGGGAACACACGTTCAATGAAAAAAATAACATCAACCACATTGGGTCATTGTGAGGATTATATGAATAATAATAAATAAAATACTGAGATGAGTTCCTAGCACAAAACAATCTGTGATATAAATTTAATAAATGTTAGACTCAGACTCTCCTACAACTTAAAGTAGTTCTATGACAATCACCTGTTAGTTGATGAGTTGAAGAGATTATTTCTTTCTTTAGAAAACTCAACCTACCCATACTTGTGAAGAGTTTTCTTCCCTGCACTATCATGAAGCACTCACCACACCCCATGTTTTTATGCACTTACGTGTGAATGCCTGGTAACATTCTGCCTATGACTTGAGATTTGAATGGCAATTTCATCACAAGAATCATCAGTAGTCACTCATTGCTTTTAACTGTCACTTGATGTTTCTGTCCTGGACTCTTTCCTTCCTCAACTTCACAGCCACATTTCCAGCCAGGCCTTTCTTCTTTTCCTCAAATCCCCAAACACACATTGCTTGAATGCACTTCATGACAACTTTGGGATTATGCCCACTAAAGGCCAGAAAAGTGGGTACATACAATCCAAGGGTCACAGTAATAAAGAGAATGCTGATTTGGTCATGGAAGCCATTCAAAGGGTTCCAGAGCCTATCCACAAAGGCTGTCACATTTTTATACCACATTAAACACGGGCCTCTATAATATTGATGTGTTTCGTAACTTCAGAAATAACAAAAACCTCAACTGCTTCCAGGCTTTTAATTTCCTTTTGTAACCATTGTTAACTTACTCTTCAATGCAAAATTAAAAGCTAACCCTCAATCCACTAAGCCTGCTCCTGTCTCTCCCCACTCCTTCTAATTCTCCTCCAATACCCACTTAAAAAAATAGCCTGCTCTCCCTTTAGCCTCATTTCTGAGTGAAGAACTCATTCGTCTCCCAGGCAGATTCTCCCATTGTGGTATGGTCTGTCGTTGTGGTCAGCCTGCATGCCAGGCCTGCCCAAAGACTTGGCGTGTCTGGAGCTCTTAGGGAAGCTCAAGTCAGAGAATGCTTTGAATTCCATGAGTTGTTCAAAGCATCACTGTCTCCAGATGCACCTTGGGATTGGGAGACCCTCAACCATGCCCTCCCAAAAAGGTCTATATGTCTTATGCCAAGGAAAAAATAGAAAGGAAAGAAAATCCATATTCAAAAGTACTGAATTTGAGTTCACAAAAACAAAGTGCACTATAAATGGGGCATAAATATTGTAAATCAAGGACAAAAGAAATACAATTTTTCTGCAAGTCAAAATGCAAATTTTTAAACTGTGCCTTGATTTTTCTTGTCCTGTATTCTTTTCCCTATTTAATCAGTGTGGTCTCCATTTTTCTAGCAGTATTCTCACACTGTTCCCTGTGAACCCAGGATATTCTAAGGCACATAATGAACCCTCTAAGCAGCCCCATGCTCTTTGACGCAGGGCTTTCTATACATGTTTTCTACTAGACTTTAGATAGCCAAATTTCCTGGATTCTTCATGAATCTAAACTTAGAAAATCTGAACTGTGCAAACATGTGAAGAACTACGACTTATCAACTCTCTGAGGAGTGTTTGCATTTTCTTCAAGAATCAAAGAGATAAAATATTATATCCTAAATTATAGAATTCAAGGAAACTGAAAGAAAGAGAACTTTGGGTGAAAGCCTAAATCCATTACACATAATAGGCTCTTGACAGAAATGTGGCAAAAATGGCAAATTCCCACAGAAGATAGACACTCCATGTTGGACAATGACAGGGGTTGAGAAGTTAAAAGTGTGTGAATATTAGTTGAATTATAAAGTAGAATTTTATATTTGGAAGGTGAAAAAATAATACTTTCTGTAAAACTGCAAAAACACTTCCACAAAGTTACCTAGGAGATTCAGACATTCTTCCACCTTGGGAATCCCTGCCTTCCTACTTCACTGTGTGGAAGGGGGAAGGGTGAGTATCTCAGAATCCTGCAGGATCAGAGACTTAATGCTTCTGCACTGAAGATTATGATGAGACTAGAAATAAATGAGAATCCCTGGGCTTTGAAGGCAGGTGGACTTAATATAGGATTCTCACACAGTTCTTGCTAAACTGGGTGATCTTAAGCTTTTACGTTTCTCTGAATCTGTTTCTTTATCTGCATAACAGGAATAATTTCCATATGTACGTAATGTTATTGGTATATTGTATATAAAGTGCCTAGTGAAGTGCTTTACCTATAGAAAAAGTCAGTAACAGTAGTTCTTATTATCATTATTGTGTTTCCTAGAATCAACCTTGCATTAGTTTTTAATGGCACTTGAAGTTTGCCAGGAAGGCCCTGAGCTATTTTAAAAGTTCTGATTTGTCTTTTGAATTACCAAAGCAAGATTAAATGACAATTTACACAGTTATTTTATGCTACTTTAATATTCATTTTTGTAAAAAGTGCCACTGAACCTATCACAATGCTTTGTGCTTAGTAGGTATTCAATAAATAATTTGCCAAGTAGATAAATTTAACAACTGGAAATTTGACAATCCATGTGGGGTATAGGGTATTTCTGTTGATCCAGTCAGAATACCCCCCAGCCTCAAGCCAGTGTGGTATTCTTGAATGTCAGCAGTAAAAGTTATGGGGTGGGGGCAGACATCAGGTTTTTATTTTCGGTGGAGAAATACATTTGCATGCGTGTGTATGTGTAAAACTAAAATGTTCTGGCATAAAGCAAATATCCAAGGGGCAAACTATGAGGAGGTTATTTATTTATTACAAGTTATGGATGAGTTCTCAGGGCTCCCTCATAGCTCAACCATGTGTGAGAGCCTTGAAACAAAAGGCTCTTAACAAACATGTGGAAATAACAGAATTTGCCCTGGTCAGCCTGTAAGATAGACACTCAACCTCCTAAAATAGCCCTACTGGGGCAAGAAGGTGATTTCTGAAAAGCATACATCTTCTGCTATTGCAGAGCTCTATGGGGCTGACCCTCATATTTGAATATTAAATTAGTAAAGGCAGAATCTACACAATACCAATGGTATTACTCATGTCTGCTGGGGCATCCAATACCAGATGTCACTTTTCTGATCTTTCAGGCTCGCCTTCACTGTTTTTGGCACGTCAGAGTTCGCATCTGAGTACAATTTAAGTTGTAACAATGCAATCAGCATGCCTAACTATTTTTTTGCCTTCTTCTACCGCTATTTTGGGAGCTGAAGCTATGAAGTCCTTCTGCCTATTAATCTGGGGAGTTAGAGATGATTTTCCAGAGTCCCTTCCCCCATTCCTTTGGAGGGATTGAGAGAGCCTGCTCTTTGCTGCCTTACAAACATCCATTTGTAAGATTTACGGCAACCTTGCAAATAACCATACTCCAATGGAAAGTAATAATTTATGTTGGGTGAGTAGAAAGAGTTCTGATCCCACTCATTTTCCCACCTGTGCACCTCCTGGGAGGGAGGCACTGGTCAGAAAAATGAATGTGTACTGGTGAACTGTTTGTACTTATTTTCAAGGTTGACTTAAAGTATGATAGTTCGGAATTCACCCATCTGCTATACCTCTTAAACTGAGTCTAATTTGCAGGTAGGAAAAAGGCATAAATACATGTCTAGCTCATAATCTCTAATCATTAAACAATAAGACTGAAAGGAATGTTATCAAGCTCAAGGATCTTCAAAGGCTGGTCTAGGGACTGAGATTCAAAAGATCCTTGAACAACTCTCCTGTATAATCACTTCTAATATAATTGTCACTTTTTCTGTGCAATACAACACATGTAACACCTGCTTAAATAACATCGTCTTTTAGTTCTTGAGCTTTCTGAGAGCAGGCATCATGGTTTTGTGTTATCACTTAGTACTGTGCTGAGTACAAGTTAGGACCCAAAATGATAACTTTGTTGAACTATACTGACATCACCTATATGTACTCTTGTTGTTTCTACAATCCTGGATTTCAAAAGCACATCTATTGCTAAGTTCCAGAATCCACTTTGATCCAGGGTCAATTTTTCCCCCTTACTAGGCATCTTAGCAGTTCCAGTTCTAAGAGCTTTTGTGTCAGAGTTTCAGCAAAACACAAAGGGGCTTTCAAATCAGGAAATGTGAGTTTACAATAGGACTACTATAAAAGGTGTGGCAAGATAAAGGAAACCAAAGAAAGAGAATGATATTCTGGAGAGCATAAAACTAAAGAGAGAACATAATTGCATCCGAAAGCTATAACCATCTCATATGGTTAAAAAAAAAGAAGATAGCTATTCCCTGAATATGGGGATGGAGATGATAGTGTAAGGGATACTTATTAGGAACTATATTTGAACAACTCATCTAAGCTTTGGCAAGTCAGCAAGAAGGCAGCCAGTGTAAAATACCCTGGTTTCTCTCCATGGACTAAAACTAGTAGAAGCCAAGGGACCAGGGAATTCAGCAGGATAGGAATGGTGCAAAGTAAAGCTGTTTATATACTTCCACAATATCTCCCACTTCCTCAAGTAACCTCAGTGGAGCCGTGCTTTTAGTTAAAATGTAGGAAGACATGAATATCTTCATTGTTACTCAAACAATAAAAAAATCAAGGAATAAACCAAAAATTCCTACTAATGATAAGCTCTGAACACAAAGAAATTTAAAACTCTTAAAATTTAAGTTAAATGTTCAGAAAGCAAAGGTTTCAGAAGATGCAGAGGTTGGAAGCAGTTAGAGAAGAAAGACTACTATGGAATGATGGTCTTTATTCAAGTGAGAAACCTAACTTTTCTTAATACTATGGATTAGTCTATTGAATTTGTTTTGTTTTTTTTTTTAGTCTATTGGATTTGAATCCAATTTTGGAGGAGCTCCAAATCTAGAGACCATTCTGCTTTAGCATCTTGGAGTAGTATAGGTTTGAGATCTTGTGATCTGGAAAGTTGGTGGTTTCACAAGCCCAACAGTTTCACACTCTGTAGACTCATTCTCATAGTCTCAGTCTTAGAATTTCATGATCTGCCATATTTGACATCTAGTAGTCTTGAAATTTTTTAAGACTTTGTAGTCTGTCTTGCAGTTTGGAAATCAACAGAGCCAATGTCTTACAGATTTGAGGTCTGGCACTGTTTGATTCCAGTGCAATTCTGGAGAAGCTCCCAAAATCAGTTTCAATGCATCTGATCTGATAAAATCAACATCAATTAACCCATTGACTGTATAAGAAGCTAGAGCTGAAATGAAAAGTAGAGAGATAGCATATTGAACTTATGATGCTTGAATTTTAAGGTCTTGTTGAAGGGATTAAAGGCACAGCCCTGCCCCAAAGTAGCTAAATTCATGATCAAAAGAAACTGATTAGCATTTTCACCTAAGAAATAGTATTCCACATTGAGAAAATATACGTATTATATTATACACTGTAACAAGATATGATATAACATGTGCTTAGGTGTATAATGTACTTGAAAAGTCTATTACAACACTTACAGTTCTTTTAGATTTAATATTCAACACACATTATTATAAGGCTTGCAACATTGTTTGAAACTGACTTTCAGTCAAGAAAAAAATTGTCTTTCTCCTTCTGACTTATTTCACTTTGCATAACCCCTCCAGTTCTATATGGCAAGTTTTCTTCTGTTTTTTTTTTTTGTTTGTTTGTTTGTTTTGTTTTTTGTGACACAATTGTATCCCACTGTGTTTATATTCCACACCTTCGTAATATATTCTTCAGTCATTGGGCTCTTACATTGCAAAGTTTATCTGTTGTAAATAGTGCTGCAATAAATATAGGAGTGCATATATCTTTCATATTGGTGTTTTTATATGCTTTGGATAGCTATCCTGGAACAGAATTGCTGGATTAATCATATGGTAGGCCTATTTTTAACATTTTGTGAAGCTTCCAATCTGTTTCCCATACATAAGGCTGGACTATTTACATCCCTTTATGAGCATTCCTTTTCTCCATACATTTACCAACACTTGTTTCTTGTCATTTTGATTAGGGCCATTGTTACAGGAGAGAGGTGGGATCTCATTGTGGTTTTGTATTTCCCTGATAATTAGTGATGACAAGTTTTTTTTTCATGTTCATGTTGTCCATTAGATGTCTTCTTTCCAGAAGTGCCTATTTAGCACTTTCGCCCATTTTTAAAATGGTTTTCTTTTTATTGACTTGTAGAAGTTCTGATAGATGGTGGATATTAGCTCCTTGTTGAAAGTATAATGAGCAAATATTTTCCTACCTCAACATAATGAAGACTGTATATGACAAATCCATACTACTTAATGGTGAAAAGTTGAAAGCTTTTTTTTCTCTAAGATCAGGTATAAGACAATGATGTCCAATTTTTTTTTTTTTAAGATTTTATTTATTTATGCATACAAGCACTGGGGTACAGGCCAGAGGTGTGGGGGGTGAGAGGATTCACCACAGAGAGCAGGGAG
>JAGFMF010011861.1:11593477-11640256 GCA_019455555.1 Galemys pyrenaicus | reverse complement strand
CCCTGGCCGGCAGCAGGGATCGAACTCGTGCTGCAGTGGCTGCGATTTGCTTCGTAGTGCGTTGCTTAACCCACTGCGCCACCAGGGGAGGCCCAATGATGTCCAATTTTACCACTACTACTCAATAAAATATTGGAAGTCCTAGCTAGATCAATTAAATAAGAGAAAGCTACAAAAGGAATTGCTTTTTTAGAAAGTTGTTCCATCTTTTGTTAAAGGAACATAGTTCTCTGATTGGGTCAGTGTCAGGACTAGTATTTTCCATTGTTTTCCTCCCTTACTAGAGGATACATCAGTCCTCTCTCTTTTTCTATGAATTCAGGTATGTCAATGTTTTTGCAAAAGTCCTGAAGTCTTTTTCATTTTAGGGAAATTGCAGTTCTAATACAAAATCAGTTTTTTGGGGTCCTGTCTATTTTCCATGATTCCCTGAGGCATGCATCCAAAGGTTCTCATAGACTTTGTTACATCATTTTTAATTATTTTTATCAATTTAACATTTTCTTTATTAAAGGGAACTTAACCAAACTTAGTTACCTAAGGAAAAATAACACATTATAATAAGTCTAACAGTCTTGGCTATTTACAATGATGAGCCACTGTGACAGAATCACTACTCATCAGGACTCTCTTTAAACATCAGATTTTTAGTTCATGAATAGCTATTGAACAAAATTCCCATGTCCTCTTTTCTAAAATTTATAATTATATCTCTGTGTCTTTTATTTTAAGAAAATTATTTTTCTAAATCCTCTCTTCTGAGATGTAGTCAGGGAGGCAAGGCACGGTTTTCACTGCACTGTTAGTCTGGCACTGGCAATGGGAAGATCCTTGAGGTGATAAGTTGCCATAATAGGAGTGGGGGGCAAATGATAACAAAGAGAGAAAAGTGATTTTTGTTCTCAGGCTACACTCATTTACACTATTGTAACTAGAAATCAAAAAACTCTCAGTAGATTAAAACTATAAAGGTTGTTTTTTATTGATGCTTTATTCCTACCCAAGATTGATGGGGACTTGGATGTTCTGACTGCTTCAAGTAATTCTCACTCAGCAATCCAGGTGAATGGAGTTTCCAAAATCAGGACCATATCATTTCCAATCACATTTCACTGGCAAAATCACAGGTCCTGAGAGGAAACAAAGTGGAAAAACAAACAAACAAAAAACAACCATGCAAATGTAAAGGAGGGATGGATTTTTGATGAATAGTACAATTATTGTCCATATTGTTGGCTACATTGATTCCTAAAACTACACAAAACTTTAAAGGTCCTCAAAGGACATTATGTATCTACAACTAGCAAAACTTCAAGATTTCATGAAGTAACAAACAGCTGGAGAACAGATCCAGAGCTCCAATCTCAAGGTTGAAAACACAAGAGAGATCTAGAGAACTAGAAAGTAACTTGCAAATTGATAAAATTACATCTTTGGATGTGCAAATAGTGGCAGTGGGGACAGGTGTTACTGGGCTCTTGCCAGCAGGAATTAGATTTTTAGTATCAGTGAGAATGTAACAGGGTGGTTCCAGGAAAAGAAAAAGTTCCAAAATCCTGGTTCTGCCCTAAGTGGGTGGAGCTGAGGAAAATAAGATTTTTACAAAGAAGAGAAGAGGAAGAAAGGAAGATGAAGAACAGCAAGGAGACCTGGAGGAGGCACGTGGAGCAGAGGGACATGTGAAAAAACTGTGCTTGCCTTTTGGTCTTGGACTAGTTGGAACAGATGTGGGTAAGAGACCCTTGGGGAGGTTAACAATAGCAACTGTCATCTTGATTTTAATTTTGCTCTTTTCCTCCCAAATTTGTCAGACTCTTTCTAACCCTTTTCTTTGAGTCTCTACTAAAAGGTCCTTTAAACGTGTGGCAAACTTTTGGGCCTTGCTTTGGGCCAGTCCTATTTGGCTAAACTTTTACCCTCAAGGAGATGGGTAACTTTAAATGCTTACCTTAGTAACTATATTCTTTGTTCTTTCTTTATTGTACTCTGGTTGTATTAAAGTTCCTTTCCATTAAAAGTTTTATACGTTTGTCTTAATGCGGCGAATAGCGGAACCCATTCAGAGAGGGCAGGCTTGGGGGTTCTGGGGTGCTCCTCTCCCTGCCCTATAACAAGAAGAGCTTGGTTCTAGGCAAAAGTGAAGGGTCTATAGGTCAGTCCTGAAGTGTTGGGTCTTGAAGTAACTGATAAAGAAAACAGGTAGGCTGTACATGCTATGATTATCTAAGTGGGAATTGAAGACTTCAAGATTATTTGTCCTTCAAACTGTTGTTTTGTGGAAAAGTTAAGTTCTGCTACCAAATGTGGGGGGAGGATTCTAAATGAGAAATGAGGCAGAAATAATTAACTGGGCTTGGCATTCTCTTATATCTAGTGTTTTGCAGTTTCCTTGTTTGGGAAGAACAAAGTGCCTGCATGAAAAAATAAACAATCGCTAGTGTGATCTAGTGTGAATGCATGGAAGAGTAGCTTTTAGAGAAAATTTCCTGGATGAGGTTGGCCTGCTTTGCTCATGGGAAAACTTCCTATGACTTCATATTTCTGATCTAGTTCAAAAAGGCATTTTCTAGCTGCCCAACAGCATTAGTGAGTTTATATGAAGGTGTCTCCAGAAACTATTAGGTGCACTAGATACATAGTGCCTTCTACTAAGGAAATGACCCTAGAGATATCTGCTTCAGTTCAGCCCAAACCTGGCAAATTTTTCTTGAGTATATTAGGATTAATGTATGAGATATAAGTAGAGGAAGCAGTTTCTAACTCATTTAGGAAAGTGTTTTGAGTCTTGTTCTAGCTTATGGTGAGAAGGTAAGAAACTCCACAACATGATGTACTTTACGACTTTAAATTTTATCTCTCCCTGAAACTTCCAAATTCAAATCTTGTTGTAGATTCTTCTTTCAGAGTTTCAACTACATACTGAGCTTCTGTACATCTATTTCCCGGTGGCAATTAAAATCAACATGTTCCAAAAGAATTTAGTGTATTTTCACCAAAATTTGCTCCTCCTCTTGCTTGCCAGAGAGTAACTCAAATCAGAAACCTCAAGCACTTCTTGCCTCCTGCTTCTTCTAAACACCAAATCCAGTCAGTCACCACTTCTTAATATTTCTAACACTCAATAGTTTTAAATGGGTCCCCTCTGACTGTTCATACTGCTTCAGGCTCTCAACAGTCTTTTCACCAAAACTGTATTACTACACTTGTTCTCCCACCTCCATTTTCTCTCCAAAGACTGTCACTGTTGGTTTTTTTTTTTTTTCTTTGTATGCAAAGAGAGTCTTCCCAGGATGTAACACTATCATGCTAATCCTCTTTCAAAAAGCTGTTGCCCTAAGGATAAACTCTAAACTATTTAGCTGTACCTTCTTGATCTGGCCTCTGCTAATCTTCCTAATCTTAGTTCTCAGCTGCAAGAACCTGGCACTCTACTTTCCAGGGGCACCTACACAGAATTTTCAGTTCATAATGAACTCTGGATTTTTGTTTTTGTTTTGTTTTGTTTTCCTCTTTTGCCTCTGAGCTCTGCCCTGCAACATTCTGGAACTTTCCTTTTGCTCCAGGGGAGCACTTATGAAGACTGTAACTTAGGAACACAGGCCACTGTGTCCCTTGGAAATGGTAAAACCAACCAACCACTTTTGTGGTTATGAAATGCCATTTTCATTACAGTGTTGGCCTACTTATAACCAACATATCACTTAGTCTCAAAAATGTTAGACTCAAAAAATCTGTAGGTCAGTTTTTTATAAACTTGGTGATTTTCTCTAACTTGTATATTACATGCAAAATCACAGCTACAAAGCAAGTTTAAATATCTAATCACCAGTTATGGCTAGAAACTTTACCTCTAAATATACCAATGTTAATTCTTAAAATATGAATTTAGGCAAGTCCCATTTTTATTAAAGATATGAAATATGGTGAAATTTAAATATACCCAACTTCATTGACTAGAATGTGCTATGTATTTTGTTTTTTGAAATCTATTTCTGGTTGATCAATTTTGCTCACTATGTATAGTCAAAAAAAAACCTAAATCCAGTCAGATGTTCCTGTAACTACCGATCAAAAGAGAAATTAAATATAAAAGTACATACATGGATCTATGTAGAACCATGGTCCATCACCATCACTAGAAATCCAGCCTGTCTCTTTTTTAATGATATGCAAGTAAAATAGTATATATGAATAGTATATATGAATGACAACACATTATTAAATAAAAAGCTCAAAACCAATATTCATTATCTGAAAAAAACAAACAAACAAAAATATATTTATACTCTGGGCATAATATTATAGAGGAAAAAAATTAAGTAAAGTGTACTTGTAATGTTATTATTAAATACGATACTAAAAATAGTCCCGACTTTGATAATATAAGTTCTAGGTTTTACTATATTGCAGATAGATAAGCAAATGTCCTTCAATTGTAGAGGAAGCTTTGAGAGAAATTGGATTATTTCATTAAGAACTCGCAAAACTTATCCACTGCATGAATCTATATAGGACAGTATATTTTATAGTTGCTTCAGAAATTATGATTGATCCATGATCAACATTTAATACTAGAATTAAGCTTAGTTACTAAAGCAACAATTATGAGTTTTACCAACAGAAAGTTGTGGCTCTAGAAGTCAGAATTACAGAAATGAAGCATAAGCAATATGTTGTGTTAAAATCTTAAAACTTTTTGGTGTGCCGAGGTTTGGCATTCATATCACTAACTGCCTCCTCCACCCACTACTTTTTAGTTCAGACTTTGATGATGAAAAGGGGAGGTAGCATGGGGGTAGAGGTGGGGAAAGAAGTGATGGTGGCCAGGAAATGAAATCTGAAGCCAACAGCCATGCTAAGCAATGAATGAATGTCAAACTCTAGGTTGGTTCATAAAGGCTTTAGGCTTAGAAGATCTTAAATAGAACCTACCAATCATGAAGCAGTTTGTGAGCTCCAAACTCCTACAGGTAATTCTGACAGCTCTAGCTGATAAAATGCCAAATGTCTCTGTAGGATTTTAGTGATCCTTCAAATTCTAATTCCAGTATTAAATAAAGGAACATAGAGGGAAAATAGCTGGCACACAGTCAGTGCTGAGCACAAGCATAATTCGTGATCCAGAGTGAACCAACCCCTACATCGCTGTTAATCAGAGCACTGACACCAGGTCTTAAATCTCAGAGCAGGCTCAGTATTCATGGACTAAGACAATCAGTGCTTAAGGAAACCTGAATCTTAAAGGAAAAAACTTTCTTTAAATTGAGAAAAAAAAAAGGGGGGGGGGTCACATGATAGGTAGCTTGCGAGTGTCCTATAGGGGCTTTTTGACCAGTAAGCATGAATCCCTAAATGACAAAAAATGATCACTCCCAGAGTTTAGAGATTGGGAATTCTTTCAATTCACTTCAGCGTTTAGACATCACTTGTTCCTATTACATATAGAGCAACATCCTCATATTGTAAGTAATAAACTGTTATTGAATGTAGTCTCCAGGCAATTGAATGTTACAAAATGCTATGTTTTTATGTAAAAAAAAGAAAATAATGTAGTGTTCATCACAACTTATAAAACAAGACTCACTAGTTGAATTGTGCTTACAAATATTTTGATTGCAGTTCTTTGAATTCAATAAAATGTAATGAGGTGCTCTTAGCCTCTGGGCAAAACTGACTTGAAATTTAATTTGCAATAGTCAGCTGAAGCCTCAGAATGTTCTTGGGGAAAATTCTGCTGTGCCATACAAACATGCAACCCTTAACTGACAGGTTCTTGGAAATCCTTTGCATAAACTTCCTATGCAAGTGAGAGGGAGGGTGTACTGATAACCAAAAACTACTGGAATTGAAGTAGAGTTCACTTATGTGACAGAATAAGCTAAATTGTTTCTAGACCTTAGTTTCCTCCTACAAGGTCAATATATTTATTTTGCAGCTTTGAACTAGAGCATTGGCAAATAAAGCAAGACAGGAGAGTCTGCTATAAATAGAATTTGTGGAAAGAGATCACTTGAAATTAATTATAAATACTTTTCAGTGGTTCATACATGACCTCCCACAGTCATAAGAACTAGAGGTGAAGGTGACTTTCTCTTAATAATTGGGATAGCAAATTTTTTTCTTCCTGAGGAGTCGGGATTATGTGACCTTATAAATTGGTCTCATTACAGAGCTACTGACAGACAGACATATTGGCTCATGCCAGTAGGCATATGGGCTGAAATTTGGAGGAGGAGGAGGGGCGAACAGATGGAGAAGGGAAACAGTGATGGACGGGCTACTCACACAGGGCCCAGCTGGTAGGGAGCAGGTCATGTCTGTTACTGCTAAGCCAAGAAAGATAAGAGTGTCAGCACTAGGGAAGGTGACTCCATCAATCAGCCTCTTTATTATGGCAAGAAAGAACTCTGTGGTCTGAGGGTGGAAGAAAGGGGCTGGTCATTCCACACCCCACAGGTGGCAATCCTGAAGGGGCTTATCTTTCACATTGCCAGAAGGAAGACGAATGTGCTCTTCATGAGTTATCTTTAGTTGTTGTGGTTTCTTCAGAGAAAACTCAGTGATTTAATATCTTGAAGTGTTTCAAGTGTTTTTATTTTGAATTAAATATTTGATGACTATCACCTGAATCTTACATGAATGTTGGAAATGTAGAAAAAAGTCACAAAGGGTTTTCCAGGTGAGCCCAGGATTTCTTCTGCTTCTGTGGCAATGTCTATGGCAAAAGGAGTGAAAACAAGGAAGCTTTCTAAGTGTTTCTGGAATCTAAGCTCCTTGAGTCTTGCCTTGTTCTTCTCCAACATTCAGATGCCTAAACAGAGGTGTATGGCATATATTTATTGAGTGCAACAGAAGTATTGGGAATGGCTCAGGTGATACTTACAAGTGAATATTTTTTTCTGACATCTATTTTCACTTACCAATTATTCTTTTTTTTTTTAAGATTTTATTTATTTATGCATACAAGCACTGGGGTACAGGCCAGAGGTGTGTGGGGGGTGAGAGGATTCACCACAGAGAGCAGGGAGCAGAACAGGCAGATCAACAGAAGCACACTGCTGAGGGGAGCAGCGGGCACAGCAGGAGAGGTCAGCTGCACCATGTGGGTCCCCCCCTGGCCGGCAGCAGGGATCGAACTCTTGCTACAGTGGCTGTGGTCTGCTTCATAGTGCGTTGCTTAACCCACTGCACCACCAGGGAGGCCCCCAATTATTCTTTTAGTTACTTTTTTAAAAGTAATATTACATGATAGCAATGAATCGTTTCTGCTCTTTGAATCCTCTGGACATATAAAATCAACTTAGGTAAAGAGTAGCAGCAAATGGAATATTCAGGACTAGCAGTAAAATAATAGATATACTGAACTGGGTAAGAGTTGCAATGAAGTTTTACAGTAAAGTAAGAACATAAATGAAATTTTTGGGAAAGAACACTCCTTTTACTACGAGGAATATTTTCTTATATATTATACTGAGAGACTGGCTGGCTCTGCTTTAGTTTTCTTGAAGGGAGTATATGATATTTAATACTCACTATGTCTCAAAAATAGCAATTCTTCATGTTGCATCAATGAGTTTGAATGATTTCTTTCTACTCACAGAGATTCTAAAAAATGTAGTTTTCATAAACTAATTTGACTTTTTAAAATATTACAGAGAGGAAAAAATAACCATAAAAGACTAGGAATATAATACAAATAGCATTTTATTTGAAAATATTCTGATCTATGTAATATTACTTATTTTAAGAAGGATAGTTATATTCTTAAATAATAACATTTTTACTGAAAATTTGGTCATGTCAAAATTTGAACAGTTTTGAAAGTTAGAGCAGTAAATAGCTGAATCTAAGAAACCAGTCTTCATATCTCATTTCTTACAGACCTATCGATGAAAAATCGGGTATTATTACTATTGTTAGTACATGTGAAAATTATGCTCTCACTGGTGAGATGGTGATGGGGAATACATGGGGATTACAATTAATGGCAAGTATATGTAAATTTTAAAATATTTTAATAAAAAAAAGAAAATTATGCTCTGACTAGGTTATATCTGAGGTCTTATTTATAGTTTCTTGGAGTTGAAGATTAATAGTATATAACACTCATAAGGAAATAACACATTTTTTGAGATTTCTGAGCAAATTAATTTTTAAGTGTACCAATTGCTTTAAAAATCTCTCAAATTCTCTACATAGAAATTCTACTACATACTGACATAATGTAAGGCTACCTAATTAGTTTGCATATCCAAAGGACAACTATCTACACATGAAATTAGAGCAGATTTTGAATAAATAATAAAAAAAATAGTTTGTGAAATTTTAAAATGTGCCCATATTTAAAGTATGAGGGACAGCTGACTACTGTGTGTTGGCTTGCTTTAGGGATCCTATTGGACTTTAAGGAAGCACATGTATTGACCTCACTAACAGGTTTATAGAGAGCAATTTTCTAATTGCTCAAAAAATTGAACCTTAAGAATTGAAGGTTTTGAACTAATGAATGAATCTTTGGTTGAAGGAGGCTTGCTGCTGAACATGGCAGGGATTAAGTGCTTGGACTCTGGAATGAGGACTTAGACTTGACTCTAAATGCTTTCTTGTGGCTTAGATGAGCAAATTAACCAAAGTTTCTATTTTTCTTATTAATCAGAGATGACGCTGAAACAGGTAAATCATGTGAAGCACCTACAACAGTGTCTGGAACAGTGTTCATATTCATAGTTTGCAGTGATTTTATTTTTGTGGTTGCTGTTCACTGAGGTTTAGTTCTTAAACACCCAAAAGATAATTTAGTGTTTTTGTGTTCCTGTTCTCTAGAAACTACATTTGAAGGAAATCTAGGAATTCAGTTTTTCACTCCTTCCCTCTCTTCCTTCCTTCCACCTACTCTTCTTCAATTTTTTCTTCCCTCCTTTTCCAAATCTACATAGTCAATAGATTTAAAAATATTTAATATTGATTATATGGGGAGCCAGAAGTCTAATGGAGGACATTTAAGAATGTAATATTGTAGATTTATTACCTGCAAAGAGGATGATTGATACTGGGTCGATTATGGATGTTTTCCACAAGGAAAAATGTACTTTATAAGAGAAGAAGCTCACTATTAGGATTTTATTTATACATATATATAATCAACTTTTTAAATATATATGAAAACCGAATTGGTAAGGGTAATTTCCATTCCCTAACATTCATAACAGACACCCTTTTCTAGGTTTATAAGTAACCTGCAGCACTTTCATTTTCTTGAATATCATCAATATATATTAACATTTTTTCCTAATGAATCTGCTTCTTCAAACATGGGAGATACTAATATGTCTCTATTCTTTTAGAATATGCTTGCTGCATTTTATCTTGGGTATTTGTGCTAATCCTTAATGAGGAATCACTCCTGTTTCAATTTGTTCAAAATCATTTTGATTTCTATTGATCTTAAAATAATGTGGAAGTAAAAATAGTAAAATGGATATGCTTGAGTATTTCTATATCTGTAAGTTGATTTTGTGATTTTGAAACTTCAAATATCAACATACGGAAATTGAGAATTGACTATGGAGGAGAGAGCCCAACCACAATCTGGATTATTTTTCAAATGCTTTGGGTTTGGCAAAAACTAAAATGCTTGTTGCCAAGACCCCTTTCTGTTAATTTTTAAAAATCATGTGTGTTTCAAGGGAAATTTAATCCACATGTTTCTCATTCATTTGCATTTAAGTTGTCAAACTGTTTTGTAATCACAAGTCTCTATCTTTCCCTGTCCACAGAAGTTGAGTTTTTCCAAGTGTGCATAAACAGTAACCTCTCAAAAGAATGAACTGAATCTCAGATTCAGAAATTAAGGATGGGCAAAAATGTTTATATCTTACCTGATCTTGGGAGGAGAAAAAATTTTTAGACTTTTGACTCTGATTCAAACCTTTTGATGTAGACATTCACTTGACCTTGAAAATATGTGATTTTTCTCTCCAAGAAAAAGTATTTTTAGAGTTTAAAATATACAGTAGAAGGTGTTGAATGACCAATGAAGTGGGGAAATTGCATTTTTTAAAATTATTAGTAAATATGACTGTGACTAATATTTGAGTTTTGTTTAATAACAAAAGCTTATTTTAAACCTCATGAGCTCCACAATTGAATTTATTTACAACTGTCAACTTTTCACTTTTTACAAGTGAACTTAATAAAGCAAAAGCATTAACTTTCTTTTCCAGAATACCTTACTAAAATCAGTTTAACTTACGAATAGGAGAATTGACAGTGGTATTGGGGTGGGGGACACTGTATTTTTAAAAGGTCAAATAATCTCTGAAAATAGCTCAGTATTTTCTATATTTACATATTTTTCTTATAAAGCATTCTGTATTGGGAATGCAAATACTGAATCTTATTATAATAGAATGTGCCATTTGGGAACATTAAGAACTTTTGTTTTATGAGAACTTGACAATAGTTACTCCCATTTGGATCTCTTAGGACTTGCTAATTCTGAAAACTTCCTCCTTTATCATGAGATCAAACCATTTGGACCACTTATTATCATGTACCCAGTAAAACTCAATCTGTTGTGTTAATTAGTTATGTAAACACACTTTATAATTGTGCAGACGAGGTAGAACTAGACAACTGGGTAGGTGAGAAAAGATCAAAGATTTTCCTTAATAAATTGTTACGCTAATTAGTGTTTGTCTTGTAGTGTTTCTCCAGGGGGTCTTTTAAACCCAAGCTTGGGAAAACCTGCTTAGTGAAAAAGGAAGCTTTTGCAGAAAAAAAAAGATGTTGTCAACCTCTAAAAATTAACTTGAAAAAATCAGTGGAGTGAGAATAAAAGGAGTATAATAAAATAAAAGAAAGAAAGGAGGGGGTGGTTAAAGGACCATCATTTCTCATGAAGGAGTTACTATCCTTAAAAGTAAAATATGGAAAAGAATAATCAGACCACATGCACCTATTTATATATGCCAGAAAATTCCTCTATCCCCCACTCCCTCTAGAGGAGATTGTATATGGTGATTGAAGCATATGCATATGGAGGAATAAAATGGTAGCCTCAATGTTATAGAGACACGTGATTTAAAAAAAAAAAAAGTATTGTTAAAGGGAAATAATCTAGGTTGTGTGATGTGCATACCCCTAAAGGTTACTTTTTGGCAATAACCTTCAAAAAGGTTAAATTTTAGAAAGGCAAAGGCCTCTGGAGTCCCCCTCCCCCTCTCAGCATTACATCGGCTTGTTGGCTTGTTCCTTGTCTCATTCTCCTTAGTTTTCCCCACTATCCTATATACTCAATAATCTACTATTCTTCGATAACCTTTCTAATTAGAAAGGCCACAAAGATGAGAGTTGAGTTTCTTTATGTTTCACTGGTTTGATCAAAGACATACTGAATAAAAGAATGATTGCATAGTAATTTTCTGAACATTTTAGAGACATTACACTATAATAGAGTTATCCTACCACTCATGTGTTGTGAAATGACCTTGAACAATTCACTAAATCTTTTTAAATTCATTTTCCTTATAGGCACATGTAGGTCTGACTCTGTATCTTTCAGGGTTGTGCCAAGATTAGGTTATAGATCTATGTAAACTGTCTAGCAATTTCCAGCATTTAGCAGATACCAAATAAACTGTGCTTGTTGTCAACCTCATTTCTTTTGTATTTTTTCCTTTATACAAGGCAATTAATATTAAGACCCTTAGGTTTTCTATTAGTTCTCCATTTTATGTTGTTCCTCATTTTTGCTTAGTTCTTTTCATATTTTCTTAATTCTATAACATATACTTGGTGGTGGTTAATAACCTTAGATGCTAAAGAGGAAGCAATAAAATAAGCTAAATATGATATTAATTAGGAATATTTTTAAATTTTTGCCAAAAACTCTCTCTCATGCATTTGTAAATTATTACTGAGATTCCCAATAGTCAAATATAGTAAATGAAAGGGTGAGTAATTTCCATTTCAAAGTACTGATATTTTCAAATTAAGGGACAGTTAGTTATGACTCACTTTGCCCGAGGTTTTCTAATAAGATTTTGTGTACTTCCTTGCTGCCTCATTGGCAATGAGCTATTGTTACAGGGCAACCCCAAAGGGAAATGGGATGGCCTGGGTATGAGTTCTTACACTCATGCTTACAAAACTCAGAACAAGACTGAAGGCAAGCACACATAGAAATGTTAATAAAAGACATATTTACAATAAAAAGAAAAGAGGGGAGGAGAGAGAGAGAGAGATTTAATGGGTCAATATGTGCTACTGGTAATCCAGCTATCTGAGCTGGGATACTGGGTGCACATTGGAGGCAGGCAAAACCAAACCCCGCCAGGCCCACATGTGTTTGGTTTTATTCCAAACATAGCTGCTGAACTCCACCCTTAATTCTCAGCAATCTCCCCTTCAAGAAGTCAATAGTCATGGCAGACTCATGGCATGATGGGAGTTGTAAACTCAGAGTCTTTGGCATGGAGGAGGGGAGGGAGCCAAAATACATCAGTGGGTAGAGTTCATTGAAGACATACTGTTCTCCCAACAGCCTCAGAAATGCATCTAGGATTTGCCTCAACCACAAGTGTATCTTTTAATGTCAAGTCTTTGCTCTAAATTAGTTCTATCCTAAAACTCCTACCATGAAGGCAGAGAGTGCAGACAAAAAAAGGGGACAATAAAAGAACCAAGAGAATGTCTTCCCTTCTAGAATGCCCTTCACTTTTTCTTATTTTCTGGAACCTTGTCTGTTTCACAAGTTCTCAGTTTGTTAGTATCCAACTTGAAAATAACTTTTACCTATAATTAAGGTAATATATATATATATATAAAGTAATGTATTACTGTTGTAGCTAACTTTGAAAACATGGACAAGTAAAAGTAAAAATATAGGGCCTCCCTGGTGGCGCAGTGGGTTAAGCAACGCACTATGGGGCAAACCGCAGCCACTGCAGCACAAGCCACTGCAGCACAAGTTCGATCCCTGCTGCCGGCCAGGGGGGGACCCACATGGTGCAGCAGGCCTCTCCTGCTGTGCCCGCTGCTCCCCTCAGCAGTGTGCTTCTGTTGATCTGCCTGTTCTGCTCCCTGCTCTCTGTGGTGAATCCTCTCACCCCCCCGCCACACCTCTGGCCTGTACCCCAGTGCTTGTATGCATAAATAAATAAATCTTTAAAAAAAAAAAAGTAAAAATATACTGTAATCTCTTAAGTGTGATTTTTGTAGTATATAATTAGTTATTATCACAAAAGTGCATTTTAATATACATAAATAGTATTTTGAAATGTCTCTTTATAATTTACCATAAATATGTTTTCCTATTACTAGATCTCAAAGCATAATTTTATAATATGAAGTAATATATATATATCACTGTCCATTAAAACAATTGTTTTTAGATATGATATAGATATAAAAATAGCAAACAAAAATTTTAAAATATGGATTTTTATGGTAGATCAAAGAAAAAAATTGATTGGTAAAACTAGGTTTTCCTCTTGTAAAATATCTCACTTTAATTTTTTTTTTTAAAAAGATTTTTTATTTATGCATAACAAGAGCTAGGGTACAGGCCAGAGGCACGGGGAGATAGAGAGTGGGGAGCAGAACAGGCAGCTTTACTGAAATACACTGTTTAGGGGAGCAGCAGTCGAGGCAGTAGAGGTCCACCACCACTTGTGGGTCCCCTCCCTGGCCATGGATCGAACCCACGCTGCAGTAGCTGTGGAAGCCCCACATTGCGGCGCTCAACCCCTGTGCCATTAGGGAGGCCCCTAACTCACTTTAATCTTATGTTGTTGTTTTTTTGTTTTCTTTTTCCATCTCTTCTCAGATAAGCCTTGTAAGTAACAGCACAAGCACACACACACACACATACAAAGACCAATCATTTTGGTAATCTGGGATTACAATAATAACCTCTGTGTCTTGTTCAACTTTCTTTCCCTCAATAACCAACACATTGCCACTCAAACAATAGTTCTCAGTGACTGTTAGATGGGTAGTTAAATAAATGAAACCATATCACACGCAAATACTATCTTGTGAGATGGAGATTGCTGATGACAGTTATGGCAACTGGTTTTGTCACTATGGAGTAAATGTCACTATGGAGTTGACATTGTTCCATTTTAGTCCTTTTATCTTGTCTCTGTTTCTTTAAGTGCTATTTTCACCAAAGCTCAAAGGTCAGTGTTCTCCAAAATGTGAATCACCCCATAGGAACTTCAGAGAATGTTTATAAATGCAGGCTCCTAGGTCCCACCCTAACCCTGCTGAAACAGAAATTGGAATTCAGGGAAATCTGAATTATTTGGTGGGACGAGCCACCAAATAAATTCTGTATAGCAATCAATACAAGAGGTACAGAATATACTTATCTTCCCGGCATGTGCAGCATGAATGTGTCTTGGGGCAAGACAACTTGGGATGGGGAGGACTTGTATTTACATAAGGCAATGGCAATGCTTTTATGGTTGTGTGATGGTGAGCGTCTAGTGAGGGAAAAGACGTCAAGTTTGAAGGTCAATTTTGGTTTGTGTGGAAACAATTTCATAAGCAATTCAGAGCAGGGGAACGAAAGTAATGACATTAACAATCTGGATTTATAGTTTCTTTTCACTGCTTCTTTTCTCTATATCTGTGGCATCTTTCAAGAGTCTATGGAAAATTATTAAGAAAAAAGTGCCCATTCACTGGTCTCTAAATAAGAATCTGACTTATTAAGGATGTTTTCTTCTATACTTTTGGTATACAAGAAAGACTTCTAAATGTACCTAAGTTTGCTTAGGTATTGTTCAATCTATGAATGCATTACCATCTCTCCTTCTAATCAACCTGATAGAAACAAAAACCAACCTTTAAAATTCTTTTTGCAGGAAGATGTGAAAATTAATATGGCATGTAGGTGCTGTTGGTTCCAATTAAAATCAATATCTGTCCTGATTTGTGCCTCTTGTCTCTGTGACAGCAAGGGGGCTGGCTAAGGGGATACATCTGCTCCTCTCTCCCAAAGGGGCTCAAAACAAGTGAATGACCTGCAGTGTTTATTATTAAGTTTTCAAAGGGAAAGTTGTTTTGGTCTAATTGAAGCAATAATATGAGAGAGGTTATTTCTGGTCAGTTCCCTGCTGTTTTCACTCTGGAGAATATATTCCAGGTGTTTGCTGTGCTGCCCTGCTGTACAAAACTGCCTTCCCTTGATTGTAGGCATGTGAGTGCCAGTGGAGTAATAAACTAGCCTTAGTAGTTTAAACTGGTCTTGGTATTTCAGAGACACTGTTTTAGTTAATTTCATAGTAAACCAGATGGTTAATGACCACATTCATTTCCAAAAGTTCCAGTTACGGTGGAAGACAGCAATGTGACGTTATGAATATCAACTACATTAAAGAACATTTTATTTCTATTTGCTGTGCCTCTCCACACCATAAGGGTAGCTTTAATATCGTGTCACTACATTTAACTTTTTAAATAAATGAGGTTTTCCCTTTCCATACAGATTAATAAATGGTTCACTTAAACTAAATAAGGAAAGGAAAATTCAAATTTCTCTGGTTGAACTATCAGTCATTGTAAATGCATAACTATAAATTGTAATTGTTTTTGAAGAATTCTAGCTCCATGATTTTCAAATATCCCTCAGATGTCACAAACAATATCAAGGATGATTAGTTAATGATGTTGACTCTGAATCTAAATTTTGGCTATAACTTCAAATATCTGGTACATAATATTTGGCTTTGATTTCCCTTAGGTACATATGACTATCCATTTCTAGTAATAGGTAAAGGTTCTTTTTAAAAAGGTTGGGAATTTCTGAGGTGACCCTCTACTTATTAGCTAGCAAATAAGTGCCACAAATTTTTAGGTAACTTTGAGCTGTCTCCCCCAAATTACAAAATTTTAAACAGCATGTTAGTTAAACAAAGTTTATGTAAATGAGGTTAGTATTTTAGGAATCATATAATATTCATTTAATTTATAAATAAACTAAATATGATAGCAATTAGGAATATTTTAATTAAGTTTTAATTCTCAGGCAAGCCATATTGATAATCATGAAAACAAAAGACAAATCTAAGATTGATATTTTACTTCTTCTTGGTTCCACATGGAATTCTGAAGCTTGATTTTGCTTATTTTCATCTGTGAACCTAATATGAACCCATAGAACAAAATAGTCACATTAAGAATATGGGCTAGATTTCAGGCTAATCAGGGGAAATGCCTGGGGAGGGTGGTGGTGGTGATGTCTGCAGCTCACCCGCTTAATCACGCAGACATTTTGAGTCCAGGATACTTCCAGAGCCTGAGTGGTAGCGATTTCTCAGTTCACATTCCCAGATGTGCATGTCAAAGGGTCTAGCACCAAATGTCCTCAAAGGCGGGGCTCTAGGTTGAGGATTGCTTTGCCTCTCCAGCAAAAGAATAATGAGTGGTACTCAGTGTCAAGGGCATCATATTTATAAAGTACTTTGGGTTCTTTGGATGATATTCAAAGTTCAGGATTATTACTTATGTATTTTTAGTGACTCCAAGGAGAGGGCAGAAACCTGGTTCCAGTGTCTGTGTATCAGGCAAAGGAAGCTGACAGGCACATTCCTCTCATTATTCTTTCCCTGCCCTTCCAAATACCACACACATAGCAACGGTCAATTACAGGGGAGCAGGTGAGGTGTGCAAATTAACACAGGAGAAAAGTGGTGAAAATAGCGGGGTGGTTTGGGAAGGGAGAAGAGAAAGGAAGGGAGGAACTGTCTGGTTAGGAAGGCAAACCACAATGCCATTTAATAAAAATGCCAGTTAATAAATGAAGATTTACATTCTTGAACAGGAAACCAAAAAAAATCCATATGATTCCATTCTGAGTGTTCCCAATAATTACAATGTTATTGGATCCATTTGAGAAATTCTCCCTAAAGAAAAAAAAATAGGTTCTTTTTTGATATGCAACTATAAAAGAAAGAACAAATAATTCAAATGACTTAAAACAATGAAAAATAAAATAATATACTCCAGGGGCCATTGTTATACAATGTGCTTAGATTATTTGGCTTATTAAAAGCTGTAGTCATATCATAGAACTAATTATTTCTTATTATTGAGTTGTCATAAAAGAACTTTCAACAATAAGAGTGATATAAAAAGAAGCATCTGTTATTCCTCCTGACCTTGATAAAACCTCACAGCAGGTATTGCAGAAACCATAGTAATCACTGCCAGTCTTTAACAGATATTAATATCTGAGGCTTTAGTGTATAAGGTAGAAAATCATTGTACTTTTAAAATTAACATCTGCACCGATCAATGAGATAAATAGACAAACCATAAAGGTGACCTCCTAAGTACTTATTACCTATGATTCAAGATGCACTTAAATAAAGGAAAGTGCTACTAAGAAAAGTTGAAGATACATTTGAAAGACCCTTTATTTTGTATAAGAAAGTCACATTTTAACAACTAGAAAATTATAAATTGCATGTAGTGCCAACTGTGTTGATTATAAGGGTTGTGTGTGTGTGTGTGTATTGTTAGAACATTCTTTAGTTTCACTGGAACCATTCTTTAGTTTCAAGTAGTCATGAACATCAATTATCACCTATTGGAACATTTCAAAGAGATTTATAGTTGATAGAATGTGAAATAAAATATCAGTTATACTATAGTTCTTCAAAACACAGATAACTTTGAAACATGTCTCTTTACAACCCTTCTATAAAACATGACCAATTGACTCATATTTTTTCAAATGAGGTAACTGAGTCATAAAATGATGTATTCACTATTAAATAAAAAGCTTTAAATTTGTGTATTTTAAACTGATGCTTAATTATATAAACATTTTAAGATACTATATTATTTATCATTGATAGAATGATTTGTTAAGTAATAATCTAGTGACCTAAAAAGTGATACATTTCCAGTAATAGGTTATATCATGCAGCTTGATTTACTAATTGCATGCTGGATATAAGCCTTTGTCGTCTCACTCCTTGCAGTGAGCATTGTTCTTTGACTGGTAAGTATGTGGGTGACTGGCACACTCTTGATTGTAGTACCTAAATCCAGATAGAGATAAAGGATCTCAGTGTCATTTTTTAGCAGCTGTACGTACTAGTACTTCGTATTCCCCAGTTTACTTTAAATTTATAGCACATTTTAGAATTTGAAGGCCCTGGAGTAACCAGGTCACTTAATTTATAAGTAAAGGAGCAGAAGCTCTAAGGTCAATTGTTTTCTCTAAGGCCACATATAACTATACAGAAATGAAAGACTAAAATCTAGGAATCTTGATTATTTTACTCCATTCCCCGTGCTGTCTTAGTAGATGTATCTTATTTGACTCACTTTAACAACCTTGTGATATAGGAATTGCTTTAGTCTCATTTAATAAACAGGAAATCTGGCTCTAAGGGGTTACTTAACATTCCATACAGAGTCTCAAAACTTACTGAAAACAAAATCTGGTTTGGTACTCAGACCTTGTTCAAAATTTTACTTGTCATCTGAAATGGTTCTCAGCTGCATTTCTACTGAGACACATTTGGACTATTTCAGTTTATCTGTGTAACCCATCAAGGGCCCACTGGAATGAGATTCCATTATACTCTTAAAGACCTATGAAACCAAAGTGATATCTTAAATTATGACTTCCATTAGATTAGATTTTGTTAGGCTGCTAATTTTACACAATGGTTATTAATAGCAAATGAAGTAGTTGTTTTCTTATGATTCTTTCTTATATATTAGACTTGAGTTTACTGTTCTGAAATAAAACCATATGAAATACCTCAGTTTAGTTTTTCTTTGTCTTTTGCCACATCATTCCTTCTGTATGCCAAATATTCCAAACTGTATACCTTTCCTGGCCCTATCAGGACCCCTGCCACTAAATAAAGACTTAGGACACTTTGATCACCTGTTTATCTCACTGGATACCATTCACTTATTCATTCTGTCAACACTGAGACCCTTGGTCATGGCAGGGATTTTTCCAAGCACAGGGGAAAGAATATTAAAAAAGTCTCTTCCAATCCAGGTTAGCTTATGGATGGAAGATACTGATAAATGGACTGATAATGATTTAATGGACTGATAAATGTATAACATTATCAGGTGTGAAAACTGTATAGCATAAAGAGAATCTGAAGAAATGATCTACAGGAAGAGAAAATTGAAGAAACTAAAGGGTAAACATTGATCTATGCTTGGTCTAGCTTAAGGATAGCAAAACTTGAGGAAATGTGGAAGAGGTCACAGGGATCTGGGACATACAAGGCCATATGGCCAATTCTATGGCATTGAATGTGTGATATAAGGAGTTCTTGAAAGGGTTAAAGCAGAGGAATAAATGTAAAAAATAATGTTTTGTATTTCAAAAGATCTATTTTGATTGTTTTGTGACAATAAACTTGGAAAGGGTAAGAGTAGAAGAAGCAGGAAAATCACAGGAGTGTGTTGGGAAAAGAATCATTCATCATAAATGATGGTTTAGGTCAGGGAAATTATGGTCAAATTATGGTCATATTTGTATGGTAAAACCAAGATAATTTTTAAAAATTCAGTATGGATTGTCAGAGAAAGAACATAATTCACAATGCTTGTAAACTAAAGGATGGTATTTCCTTACTAAAAAAAGCTGGTAGAGGAGCATTTTGGTGGGGAAGATCAGAAATTTGTGTTTTGATAAAATGTTTGAAATGCCTACACATAAAGGGAGATCTTGAGAAAGCACTTAGATTATGAATATCAAGGTCAGGGATGAGGAGAAGTTTATGAATGCAAAGGAGTATTTGGGACTCTTCAGACTCAGGAGCTTAGTAAGGGAATGTGGCTAAATATAGAAGTTAGAGGATTAAGTCTGTTTGTTAAAATTTCAGAGATAAGGATAAGTCAGAGAGAACATGGAGAAAGAATGACCAGTGAGGAAGGAAGAGTTGTCTCAGAAACCAAATGAATAAAGAATTTTAATAAACTAGTTATTAACTGCATTTGCTTTTTAATGAAGCAGGAAGCCAAGGTATTGGTCAAGACTTGGCATTAAAATAATCTTAAGTGTGATTACAAAATTAAAAAATTTCTATAAGGAAAGATTAATGGGAAATTTATGTATTTATCATTCTGTTCACAAAATTACTTTATAATTCCTTTTTGCTTAATGGTTGTGTCTGAGACTTGCATTCTCATAAAGAAGACAATGTGGAATAATTCAATAATTCTGAAGACTAATTTTCTAGAAAGGGCATTAGTTGTAGCATAAGGAACACAAGCTTTTGAGAAAGGGTAACCTGTGTGTGAACCTAGGTGAAACCTTCATCAAATTGTTTCACTTCTGTAAAGTTTACTTCCTTCTTCTTAAAGTAGGGGATCTTAAAACCTACCTCCTAGGATTAACATGGTGATAAAATGTAAAAATTAAATGCCTACTACTTTGTAAAGACTTAATATTAATCTCTAAATCATTGAGTATCCTTCAAATAAATGACTTGTATATTAGCATCTTCTGGATATATATTCAGATTCTCTTGATATAGTTTTTTGTTTAGTGACATATCCAGTTGTGTAGGTGATAGAAAAAATAAATTCTGTCTGTTTCAGTTTTGAATAAACAAGCAGAACATTTCTTATTACTCTCCTCTCAATCATTCTGGCAAAGTCTACCAACCTGAGAAAGTAACTTTGTCTTTCTGAGGCTTTGTTCAACCTACCTGGAAGATATAACTAAGAAAGCCTTCCCCGAAGCAGTTGCTTCCAAATTGGGCAGAATTCTTGGGACAGAATATATTTTTAAAACTTAAATAAAATGATTTTGTCACCATTTTAAAAGTACTCTGCAGGTAGTCTCTCTAAATCACTCTTTTGTGCATATCTCAAGGAATTAGAGGCCTAAGTGAATGATTATTCATCTCATTTCAATTTTACAGAGCAATTGCAATTTGAATTCAGGTGATGGATCTATAATCTATTATGAAATGAAAGAAAATTTATCTTCAGAAGAAACCTGAATAAAGAGAAGCTTTAATTAGATTCTATTTGTTTTTAATGGTGCTTTTTTATCCCTTGGGTAAATAAGTTACATTGTCATGAACATACTCGATTTATCACTCACTTGGTATCTCTGCTCTGTCCAGGTTCCACAGCATGTCCAGGGGGATTAGATCTGATCTTCTGAGTTCATTAATGTGGATTCTCTCTTGGCTAGAGGCATAGGTTTGGTTAAATTTTAAATGTTCATGTTTATATCTGAAGGTTTGGTTTTACTGCCTTCAGAGCTCTTTATATTCCAGAGATCAAAGATAAAACTAAGAAAAACTAAGGATTTCAAGCCTGGAGGAGCAAAACAGTCCTTCCTAATCTAGTTTAGAATAGAAATAAAGTAGTAGGAGAAGAAAAATTTTTATAAAAGTAGCAAAAAATATTATTCATCTTTGAACCTCAGTGGCTTAAATTGGAGTTTATCTGCCCTGTATTCAAAAATTACAATACATTAATACATTTAGAATAGGGAGGATTTTTTATGAAGATTAAAATATATTTTAAAAATAGTGTGTAATAATGAAAACATGGATTTTATTAAAAATATGGAGGATCAATTCATAGGAGGTTTTCATAGGGGAAAGGGATCTAAGAAAACAGGGGAGAAAATCTAATTTCAACAGACTTAAGAGAATAAATCAAGGTGCCCAAAGGAAAAATCAGTCACTATTGATGGTGATAAGGCTTTGAGTTGCATAAAATATCCTTAAACAGTGAAAAAATAGGGAAATTCTGAATAATGGAACAACTAAAGCAAAATTGAGAAGTCATACGACTTCTGAATTTGTTCTGAAAATGGAGAATGAACTTGGGTAGCCAGAGCATAGGGTCCATGGAAGGAACAAATAAGCTGGAATCTTAACTTAGACATGTCTGAATGCCATTGAGGAGACTGCACTTTATTCTACATAAATCTGGCAAGTTATTATTGATAAGGTATATATAGTTATGGTTGCAACTGATAAGACTATATAAATTCATCAGTGGTAAGAAAAGTGTAATTTGCAGTGTTAGCTCTTAATGATGAAGCAGATTTTTATTTTTATGTCTGCTCTGAGTTCTTTCTTCATCTTAAAATCTCAAGCTGAATTTAATCTACTTTCCTAACATATATGAATACTTCTATTCTCAACAGCTATGGGTACTATTCACATAGCATTCTGTAGAATGTTTAGATATACTTAGCATCTTGTCTTGTTAGCACTTGGTTCATTCCACAGTCTCTGTCTTTCCCAGTTTGGCTCTCTGATAGTTTTACCAAGAGAATAGTTTACCTTTCATTCATAGTATATCCTGAAGTAAAACAAATCTCTCAACCTCCATTTTCTGAACTTTGGTATTCAGGGGACTTTGTGTTGATCACAGGCTCTTTCTCTGCCCATACCTAGATTCCAGTGCCCTGTGATTATATGACTCAGCAAGTTTCTTTCTTGCCACCTCCCACCCCCTTCCTGTCACTTCCCACTGCCTACTTTGGGGTTAGCAACCCACTCCTGAGTCTCATACCAGTGACGCTGGTCTTCCTACCTCTGAATAAGGAATTTTGACTGCCTGTCATACCACCTTATCTGTAACCCCCCTGCCAGGATACAGTACATTGCTAAGGGTTACCTGATTATATAAATCATCAATTTCTGTAGCTGGAAGATTAGTTCTGACCCTATTGGGTGATATCGCTTGTCAAATCTCAGGCCTTCCTTCCTTTTTGTATCTTCCCATTTGTTAGAAGACATAAAATGCCCATCTATAACAGCCAGTGCAACTGTAGAATTCCATGAAATATAGAAAGCTAGAAATTCCTTAACAGAAAACCAACAAAATATGAACTTTTGCCTATAAAAATTAACATGAGGATCAAAGGCTGTTTAGTCTGCATTTAGACTTGAATGAATCGAAAACTTAATGCTTTCCTTAAACTCAAACAGTAAATCAACACCTGCACGTCTATGTTCTACAGCATGCTCTGTGCTGAGGTACCTTATTTCTCCTCATGTCCTGTCATCACCTTCTTCCCAGCCAAAGTTCAAATTGTAGTTAATAACAGGAACATGCCTGGAATGCAAACAGGAAGAAGAGGGAAGCAGCTCAATAGATTGTTGATTAGTGTGCTGGCTAATATCATAGCAAAAGAAAATGTTTCCTAAAATTTATAGGCATCTAATTTATTCAATCAAATGTAGAAAGAAGGCCAGGATGAATAAGAAGACAAAAATTTAAGAATTAAAAAGATTGTCTTACTATAGTATATTTTCTCTTTGATACTGCTACTGATTTCAGGATATTAAATTCTACAGCACAAACTGGACTAACTGTTGGCATTCCCAAATCTGGGGGATCCTGAGTTCCCTCCCAGCCTCTGAAAAACAGTGGTGTGCCTTGGAATCTGCTTTAAAAGTTTCTCAGGTGAATGGTGGCTGACATAGAAGTGATGATACATAGTACAGAGATATAAAAGAAATACTGTATTCATTCTATGACTTCTGCTTTAGATTTTTCCTTTAAGATCAGTCTATTCTTTACAGACAATGAATTGTGTTTGATTGTTGATTTGTTTTTAAGTCATATTGACTACATCTCAAGACAAAAAGAAATAATTAGATAATCTGAGTGTGGTTAGGACAGTAAGAGAAGTTAATGAGGAATGTGAGAAAATCTGATGAGGAAGTAATATTTGAGGTTTTCAAGCACTTGCAGAAACTGGAAAGACGGTTTTTATTTATTTTTTTTAATAATGGGTTTTGCCTAGGGGAGTTGGTAAACCAGGAACTTTACATTTAACAGTTATAATTTGCACATGTTTGTTGCAGAAAGCTATGTTTCAATGCAAATGTCATTATCTTGATAGTAGACATTTTTGTAGTGTTTAAAACAATTCCAATCTAATAATATAAAATTGAAAAGTCCTGATAAAAATTTTAGAGGATCCTTTCTTTTTCAATGATTTCACCAGACACAGTCATCAGGAGAGATGACAATAATAAAGTGGTGATGAGGGGGAAAAGATTCAGAAAAATTGACCTCTAAGCTACAGAAACTGCCCTGAACATCATTTGAGAAGCCTCCTGCAGAACTTGTCCAGGTCAGTCATTTTAGACAGCTAACACAAACTAAAAGAATGAAAGGGGGCCTCCCTGGTGGTGCAGTGCGTTAAGCAACACACTATGAGGCAAACCGTAACCACTGCAGCATGAGTTCGATCCCTGCTGCTGGCCAGGGCGGGGACCCAGTGGCACAGCAGACCTCTCCTGCCTCACCCGCTGCTGCCCTCGGCATTGTGTTTCGGTCAGTCTGCCTGTTCTGCTCCGCACTCTGTCTCTGGTGAGCCCTCTCACTGCTCTGGACTCTGGCCTATACCCCAGCTCTTGTATGCATAAATAAATAAATCTTTAAAAAAAAAATAATGAAAGGCTTAGTCCTCCAGAATAAGCCATATACCATGAAATATGGAAGATAGGAATAACAATACTCCCACTGACTAGGCCTCTGGCATATAAAACATAATTTTAAATCTTCTTGCTAAGAAAGCCTGAGAAGTTACCTTAGATACACCTTGTCATACCTTAGCTCTCCCAGGCAAATGAAAAACCTAGCAAGGTTAAGCTCAATTTCAGAGGTCACCAGAGGGACCTTTAAGGCCTGCCTAATCATCTTATTGTAGGTTTTCATCATCCTTGCTGCTATATAAATCTTCCATCTATTTAATTTAAATCTTCTCCTTAGAGATTTAGCTTATTTCATCCTGATACTCCCTCTGTGGAGAGGGAGAGCAGCTGGACAACACACCTCTCAATGGTATTTATGATGATACTCTTTAAAATTCAAGGACAGTAAGCAGAAGATTTTAGAATGTTTTATCTCTTTTCAGGTTTCTTTATTTTTGTTTTTTTCTATAAATACTTGTCTAATGGAGCTGGGTAAATGGACTTATAAAAGACTGTTTTTCATCTGTAACTCATTCTGTTTGTCTAAACTTCTAACATATTAGGAAAACAATTAGACATATGTGCAATCCTTTTAAATTGACATTTAATTATTAGTATTAATAATTAGAAAGGACTGTGAAGTTCAAACATTAGGCAGGCAACCCGCTGTTGCACAGCTCAATTTATTTTTGGGTACAAAGAGTTTCTAGGCAATTGCTTCTGTCATTTTAAAATACAGTGAACAAATTATCAGTTTATCCTCATTCTCTTCTCTTTTCTCAGTCCCAGGGATTTTCCATTTCTTTTATTTCCTTTGATAATCTTGTTAACTGTTAACTTTACTCACCTCTTATCTGTTACTTATCTTGAAGTATTTAGAAGTATCATTTACTTCTAAAATAATAATACTGCCTGAACCTAACATAGTAATGGGGAATAAATGATAGCATCCTCAGTCATGACTGAGGGGAAAATAAAGGGAAGCTGGAGCTAAATTCACTCATTAAGTGTTAGAGAATATGTCCTAACCCTATGCTTTAGGAAGCATACAACTATTTCCAATTTTACAAAGCAGATTTGAAAGCCTTATGTTAATTCTTTTTCTTTTTTTTAATTTATGCATACAAGAATGTGGGTATAGGCAAGAGAAGCCAGGTGGTGAGAGGATTCACCAGAGACAGAGTGGGGAGCAGAACAGGCAGATGTACTGAAATACACTGCTGAGGGGAGCAGCAGGCGAGGCAGGAGAGGTCTGCTGTGCCATTTGGGTTAGCTCCTGGGGCTGGGGATCGAACTCATGCTGTAGTCACTGCTGATTGCTTGATAGTGCTGAGACTTTACTCTTTGACCCACCAGGGAGGCCCTATCCTTTATCTTTCCAGGAACAGTTAATAAAATATTTTTGGGTTTAATAAGGATACAAGGAAATAGGTGGATCCATTTCCTTGAGTAATGGGACTATATAAGAGGAGAGAACTACAGGTTAATTTGGCCCTAAGAGTTGATCGAATCTCATATTGCTCAAGAAAGGCAAACAGAAGCATCAAAGGTAAACAATTGCCTATTTGGGGTCATCAGAGAGGTTACTGTGACTGTTCAGTTTGGGTCTAAGGTTTCCACTGTGAGTTAGTGGGTGACAGCAGTTTCATGTAGGTGACAAACAACCACCCGGGAGGCCTGCCTAGTCAGCTAATGCTTACTTGGAGAATTTTCGCTCAGTGTGAAACTGTAAACTAATGTATGGTCTTTCAATTTTGATACCTTAATGAATGGTATCAAATAAATGATGTGCTAAGTTTTTGGAATAATCTCTCTGCCTAAACACAATAGTACAGTATGCTGTAGTGGGAGATCTTTCCCTTCTCCAAATGGTAATTTAGGAAATGAGCCATAAACTGTATGTGCACAAGAGTACCATAAAAAGCCCATTAACCAAGGTGCAAGTGAAAGGGCTCTGAGCACCATGTGTCTAGCATGCCATCGCAAGAAGTGCCATTGAATAGCATTCCTGACGTCACCTTGAGGCCCCAATCGAAGGGAAACCGAGAAGAAGGGGGAGTTCCCTGCTCTTAACAAATCAAGCTGCATTTTCTCTAAAGCAAAGTCAGGACTGAAAAAGCAACCACATGATGTATCTTGGTCTTTTTCCAGAATCAGTGAAATTTCTTGCCAAAAAGCAAGAAACAGTATCTGAAATGTTTGAAAGACAAGGGCCTTGCCAGCCCTCATCCACAAAGTTACTTGAGATGGGGATGAGGAGTTCCCCAGTGACTGGCATGAGTTGTTGCCATAATCAATTTAGGGTGATAGAACTCATTTGATAGGCCCAGCCATTTTATCCAGTTCCAGAAAGGCAGCGATTCTCCATGGTTGAGTGGGGTAAGGCCTGTGTAAGGTAGCTTCGCAAAGAATGGCTGTAAATGCAACAATAGGTTTAGTCAAATTGGCTGACAATAGCCGTTGGGTCTAAGCCCAGGCATGGATAACATGCGAGTCAACACACATGGTTTGGTCACAATCACCTCTCCCTCAAGTCTGATGTTACCTGTGAGGAGGGCTACGCCCTGCTGTGCACCCTCTAGACAGGCCACACAACATGCGGCAGTGGATGTGCCAAGTCCTGCACAAAATGCCGAGGGATGTGGGGGGAGGTGCAGACAGCACCACCTCAGGAAACACGCCTGGTTCATCCTTCCTCAGAACTCTGACTCTTTTCAGACCCCGGATGAACAGGGGACAGGGCTGTAGGGGGATGTGTAGTTTGTACCCAGCCTCACTGCTCCTGCCTTCTTGAGAACAGGAAAGAGAATGGAGTACAGAAATGTTGGCATGCTGGGTTTTTATGAAAAGAGCCAAATGTATTTTACTTGTTCTCCCAGTCTGAAGAGTCAAAAACTGAATTAATAAGGTTTTACTCTAAGAAATACTTTTCCAGGCCCTTCCACTCCAGAGTCTGGTGAATAAATAATTTCTTTGGGAGGGCACTAATTTCGTCAGTCACTGACATACCAGTTTTAGGATCATGACATCTATCTGGTGAAACCCATGACCCTGAACTATAACCCACCCCATTCATTATTGTATTTAGTGCATAAGTGAGAACCAGGAACTAAACTGGCTTTAAGGGTGCAAGGGTGTTATGACAATAGGTAACCGATGAACAGCAGCTACATTACCTTATAAAGAGTGACTTTACAAATAAGTTGAAAGTAATGTTTCTTTTCTTTCTCTTTTCTTTTGGTTGTTTTTAAGGTGAGAGTAACTCAGGTTGCACAAAGCTATAAATGCTACACTGAAATTTCATTGTATAAGAGTATGATATAGTCTAGCAAATGGAGTGTTAATTTGAGATTTAATTGCTTTTTTAAAAAATAGTTTGTGCAACATAGTCTCAGAAGATTTGGAAATGATCTCAGAGGCAATCTATTCAACTTTCTCAATTTAGAGATGAAAAATACTGAGAGATGAAAAAAGGAGATTAAATTGAAACATGGGGTTGAATATGTTAGATTGAAGGTTCCAGAAAATTTGCTCTTAAGACAACGAAGGAATAAACAAAAACAAAAATTGGAGGAAGCAAGGAAAACACATAAGTGGCTAGGGAGCAGAGGGCTGGGGGGTGGGCAACAGACTTTGCAGATTTTAGAAAACGATATTGTAAGTTAGCAGTGGGGAAAGTAGAGAAGTAAATGAATTTTTATCTCAGAACATCTGCTGTTCTGAGGGACTGGTGGGACTGGGGGACTGATGGATGCTATGATACCACTGTAAGAGGAAATGATTGTGAAGATAAAAAACCAAAGATGGCCCCATTGTGGTCTCTACTGATGCGGGCCAAAGTTAGAAAAAAAAAAAAAATACTTAGATGAATCTTTTCAAGGGAGAACTGGGACAAGAATATGTTTTATTCATTATGTGTTTAGGTATACTCACACACATAGACACACAGAGAAAGAGAGAGAGAGAGAGAGAGAGAGAGAAGTAGCAGGTAGAGAGTCTTAATATATCAGCCACTAATAAAAAGCTAATCATGATGTAGTCATGGAAATTAAAGAGAGGTTGCTTAGGTATTAACTGGGTGAAAAATTGGAGTGACTTTGTTGGTGATTTTTGCTTTCCTCTTGTGGTTTGATTTTGAGGCTATATATATTCTTTTCCTTGTTTGATCACAGAGAACCTGGAATAGGTCTAATGTATGCACCAACTGAAGCAATTCTGTTAATTGGGCAGCCTAGCACAAGTTGTAGTTACATGTGAGTTACAAGGCCCTCTGCAAGAGAAGGGCCAAGTCTCTCTTGGACTGGCAAGTTTCCAAGGTTATAATGCTCCTTAATAGAGGTGAGAGGAAGATTGTTTTAAAACTGGAAAGTTCTAATTTCTTCACAGAAGAGACTGAACATGAAGAGGAAAAAACAGTTACAATCTATTAAAAAAGGAATGGATATTTTAAAATGAGAACATCAAAAGACCATTAAAAGAAAATGTTATCATTAAGGAAAAATAATTCTTCCACTGTACTACAACTCTTTCCCACATCTAATGTTTATTAATAAAGCACACTGACAGCAAGAAGGCAGGAGGGAGAGAGGAAAGGAAGGCAAATGAACAGAGATCATTCATTATGAGGAGCTGAACAGACCCACTTTTGAGAACACCCACAAACTGGAGAAGTCCTGGTCTCAAGAGAAATGCAGGAGACACGTAGGAAAGAAAAATTAATTTGTATTTGTGTGCAGAAAGTGATGGTGAAGCGTGAGGAGATAGCACTAGTTTTTAAGTAAAGGTATAACTTCAAACAATCAAATTCTAAAATTGTTAATATGCTTTGTAGATTTAGTGTGTGACTACTGTTATCCTAGTTTAATTACTGATAGCATCCTCTTAGCTTTTGAAAGTGTCTTGGTGAGAACAATAAATTATATGATCACCAATTCCAGGGGTCTTATGGTCTGGGAAAGAAAGCTAAGTATCTTTGGAAGAAATAAGATGAAAGGAGAGGGCAGAGAAGGTAAAGCTTCACTGAAAGCAATTTAAAGGAAATTCCATGGTTGTAAAATAAGGGCCAAAAAATAAAATAATGGTACATGGATTCTAGAAATTTGCATGTTCTAAGAAAGTGCTAAAATTATACCCCTTGGAGCAAATTAAAAATTCAGTGATAGTAATAGCGATAGTAATCTAATTTCTAATTCTCAGGATCATTATTTTTTACTAGATTGTGTGTTATCTCTGAAGTGTTCTTAAAGCACATCATGGAGTCATTATTTAAGTATAATTCTTTTTTATTTTAGTTTAGTTCAAGGTAATAACATAGGATAAAAATCTAAAATTACTTATTTCATACTTTCCCCTCAAACATCATTATTTATTAGGATGTAGGATTATACCTTTATTGTAGTTACTAGTAAGTCAAAAGCAGCTGTATGTTATACCATAGACCCAGCAGGGAGAAAAGGTTATCTTTTAAAGTTTCTGGCTAAGGTTATGTCTCCAATTATGTAATAATTAACACAGATGAATGTATAAACTAAAAGGCAATTCATAGATATGTTATTGGCTACATTCTACTTTGGACATTAGCCAGGATTTGACCTGCTGTTATAACATTGAAACTAACATGTTCTAGTTTACCTGGGACACTTTTGATTTTGGACTAAAAAATTCCACATCCAGGGATATCTCTCAGTCTTTGACAGACTGAAACCACTGGCTACCTGGTACATATTGCCAAATAATTATTAAAGAACTTGTAAAACATGTAAATTTTTTAAAAAGTTTTTACAAAGACCCAAACTGATTCTCTCCTTTTTATTTTTTAATTTTATACATACATTGTATTAAATAACATTGCATTAGTTTCAGGGGTGCCACAGTGAGAATGAATATAGACTACTTCAACTTCACCTCTCATTAAAATACTTTTTTATTTATTAATTTCTTGTTTATACAGTATTACTTCAAGTTCACCTCTCATTAAAATGCTTTTTTTCTTTATTAATTTCTCATTTGCAGTTTGCAAGCAGCATCAGAACCAGAGGTGCCAAAACTCTTTATAAAAGGTCATCCTTGTTTAGTTTCAAGCCAGGTCCAGTAAAAAAGAGCCAGAAATGTCCGGGCCAATTCTAAAGACTTAAAAGGTTCAGATAGTTCGGATAAGCTTTGGACAAACAGCCAAATTCTGGAAGCATATCTGAACTTCCTCCAAATCACAAACCTTTTGAGGCTTGCTTCTCCTTAGTCCAAAGCCACTGCAATAGATGACAGCTTCTTCACAACTTCACATGAGCAATAATGAGGAGATTATCAGAGACTCCAAGTCACGCCATTCCCTCATTGTTTGGATAATAAAGTTCAGAGGTACTGAGGATAATCTCACTGTTGAGATAGAGACCAACTTTTACTTATCATTCTTCTGTTCACTTCCTTTTTAGCTAATTAAACCTTCATTCTTCACAGGAAATAAAACTTTGCAAACTCCATAATGGTTTGGCTTTGTAATATTGTATATATCTTTTCCGGTTTGTCTGGAAAAACAGGAAAAGAGAGGTGCCAGCATGAAGATCCAGGATAGAAGGTTATCTTTTAAATTAGCAGATTCTTTATTTACACGTGGCCCAGGACTGGCTGTGCCACTGGGTCAATAGGGTTGCCTGCCTGGGTCTCTGGAAGACTTTTGAGAGAAGGGGAGGGAGGAGAAAGGAGGCATGATGAAGAATTTTTCAAAGCTCTACATGCGGCCCTACATGTCTCCCAACAGGCCAAATAGGATAGGAAGTATCCTCTATGAAGGAGAATAAGGCAGATATTTATTTCTGTCTTTAGTCATATTTAAACTGTATGGGATCTCTTCCTTCCTAAGACTTTTATGGGTAATCTTATTCTGTATTCATATAGAGCTCCAAACTTACTATCTCCTGTCTCCTTGGAACATAAAGGAATGAATGAGAAAACAGATACTGTGGGACTAGGGTATTTAACAAAATCATATGCAGTGGAATGAATTATTTCAAAAAAATAATCTCTGGAAATTCTTTTCTTTCTTATATACGTCTAAAGAAAAGATGTGGAAAAAGAGAGATCTGAGTAGATGCATTTTCATACAATTAACACATTGAATCTATCACTTGAAATTTTATGTAAGAACGCCAATAAATATTAACAAATGTTCATTCAAGATAAACTACCAAGCGATAGGCTAATTAAAAAGATTTCATTGAAGAAATATGCTAAAATTATAAAGACTTCAATTGGGATTTGTACATTTTTTTTTTCCTATACTTGAGATAATTCTATGCTTTCCACACTCTCAATGTTCACATTACTTAACAACAGGATTTCTTACAACTTTTGACTAATTATGTGGCTAAAATTGTTTCTTTATTGCTAGTGGCATTTATAGAAACAATATTATCTCAAAATGTCTAAAAAATCATTTTTATATTAAAAGGATTTTGGACAACCATTGAAGCAGATTGCTATAAATAGAATAACAAAAATATCTGAAAGACTTGTGAAATTGCTATAAACTAAATATGTCTTTTATGACATGCCTATTTGTCTTTTAATGTGCCTTTTTTATATAAATCAAAATTTTTTGTATTGGATTATATTAAGAGGGAGCCCAATTTTGAGATAATGTAAAGCATATAAGCTATTGCCTCACAAACTTCAGAAAATAATTTGGTATCATAGCAAAAATAAGTAGCATTTATTTAAGAACTTAGGCCTAAAAAATGCTTATAACCACTAGCATTATTTTTATATAAAATTGTGCAAAATTTAAATACCTGGATTTTATCTGTAATGCATCAACAAAAATCAATCTGTGAACTCATGTAAGATAACAGGATATTGGATAATAAACATCAAGGTTAAAAGAATGATTAATGTCACAGTCAATCAAATTATTTCATTGACTGTAGTAGTTAAAAGTCAGAAATGTTTGCGTCTTAATGATATTCAGTGACCTATTGCAATCCTTGAGAAATTGAGATAATATTTTCCAAATATAAATTTTGATGAATATTAAAATACATTGTAGTTCATGAAGTGATGATATATTTTAATACCAGCAGCAATTTTAGCTGGGGGGAGAGAGAAGGGAGAATGGAGGTTATTTACATATGATGTACTAAATTTTTTGTAAATGATGGGGAGTAAAAAAGGAAGATCTTAACTCCAATTAATATTCTTTTTTTAATTTTTTAAATTAACAACACACAAATGTTTGGTAACAGGGAGTGAAAGTGGAACTGTGTGTTAGAAACCCCCTCTAAAATATATTTCCTTTACTAAAGAGACCTAATAATGGTTCTGGTGGATGATGTGCGCACTCAGCTTTCTGTGGTTCAGATGTTCCAGTGGTCAGACTTGCTGCTAGAACCCTCCACACTGTTATGGCTTCTGGGGGCGTCTACAGAATGGAGCATGCCAGAGACATATGCGCCTCACTCCATTCATATTTTCTTTATGCAATTGGCAGTTTGAACTAATGTCAGATAAAGTGTTAAGAGCTAACAACATGTCTGCTTTCCAGAATCATTTCCTGTAACAGTCATGCGGGGGGAAGACATTTTGGGATAGAGGAAGAAGAATGGGAATACAAGGGTTAGGGAAAGGACAAGTTTTTGGTCTTTTCTTAAGCTGTAGCACATGACATGGATAAGATCTAGTGTTACTGTTAGAACCATTATATGTCAGAGTTAAAGGAAACTGAAATATTTTGTAGTTTTAGTTATTCTTTTTGGAGTTAATGAAACTAGTGCTCAAAAGGATAATTTTGTCCAGAGTCACAAACATATTAATAAGTTACTGGTTGAACAGGGATGAGATTCAGAACTCCTAAAACCCACACTGTCTGCTATACAGGACATTTGTGCTGTTTATCTCAAGGTCATAATTGCCAGGAAGTTTTCATCTTGGTCAGACTTTCCATATAATTTTTAATAAATACAGATTACTGTTTATAATTCAACAGAGACATAATTGATGATTATGATGAATAATTATTAATGCAAAAATATTCTTCTCTGGATATTGTTTGTTCTCCCCTGTGGTATAAATAATAAGGCAACATCACTTTTTAACATGTTAAATTCATTATTTATAAAAATTATTATGAAAATTATTGTAATTTAATATAATTCATGTTGATTATATACTTTGTGTATATAAATATGATTATAATTATGTGACCTACATCATCTATTTCAATTATATTTCTTATTTAAAAGCTAGTGAACACACGTTAAAATATATTTTGTAATATAATTCAATCAATGTCCAATGTATATAAATATATAATTGACTAGAACGTTAAAATGTAAGCTCATTTCTCTCTCTCTCTCTCACCCCAGACTATTGAAAGTTTATTCAGCTGTTTTTGATGTCTTAAACTACTCTTTCTAGCCATCTGTTGAATTTTTTTTTCTTTTATGAAAATAGACTGAACCTGTACACACAGCATTTGGGTAAAATAATTATTTTGACTTCTTGTTGATTGCATGTGAGGAGAATTTAGGCTTCAAATTTAATAAGCATATCAGGAATATTCATTCTCACCATCCACCAGACAACGGTTTGAATTTCATTTGACTGTTTTCTTTACCCTTTCTGTGCAGACAGCATTATTCACTATAAGCACCATTAAAGACCCAAATGTCAATGAACCCAGCAGTGAACTGACAGTTACTTAAACAGCACATGATCCAAAGCTGTTTGAGGAATGCCAAATGCCTCTTTTTTCAACAAGTTCATTTCATCCAAGGGGGGAAAAAATCATTTCATTTAAAGATTTATATTTATGAACATGTTATGAATGTTCTGGATGTTCCCTGTAATATTTTATGAAAGATACAGATGTGTTTCCAAGAATCATGAAGCACGCCGGCTGGCCAAGGAGACAGCTTGGCCCTTAGTGGGCAGATCCAAGGGATGGAAGGAGTTGGCTGAGCCCTGGAGAGGGATTATGCTCTCTTGACAGTGGGATCTGCTGATCTTCCACCTGACAGTGTTCTGTGGTGTTCCTCTTTGTTCTGACTGCTTTCTCTCAGCATCTCCCACATGGGTAATGGGAAGAGACCAGCTGCTTGGGAAAATAATCAGGAGGATCATTCCTAGGAGCCCTTCCCAACAGTCCAGGTTGGAGGCCAACCACCTGAAAGGGGTTTTAGCCAAGAAGCACTTCTCCTATTCTCTGGTGAACTGCTCTCTGGAGCTGGTTGAGAGGAGAAGGCCAAGAACAGCAGAAGGCTGTCCCAGGGAGAGGGAGAGATAGGCTCTGGGGAGGGGAGCTGAAAAAGGATTCAGGCATCTACAACCATTTCCCCTCCATTCCTAGGGTTCACATGGTTATTTATCATTCTGGTGGAAATGGATATGCCGTCACAGGGACTTTGCTTGTAATTTTAATTTTTAGATATCTTGTTTCATTTCTCACTTGATTGGTGGCTAACTGAGTAAGAAGATAAATAACTGGTCTCTAAAAAGGACCTGTCAGCATTCCCAAGAGCAGATCTTTGTATGTATATGCATGGAGTCTGTATCCTTAAGCCTAACCAACTTGCTTCAATGCCATGTAGTGGGTTAGAAGTGTAATCAAGGAAAAGATGGTAAACCATCTTTTGGCATAACCATCTAGAATGAATCAATTTGGTGGGCATCTTTCCAATGGTAGATGACTTCAGTGTATATTTTCCAGCACCATCAAGCAATTTTCCAGTTCTTCTAGGTGACCTAAATCTACTTCAATTCTGACACTAATAGAGATAGCATCAGATCTCACAGGTTAAGGATGCAGTCACACAAGGCTGCCCCCATTTTAGAAGACCATCACAAGTCCAGTTTGTCACCTTTGATTCTGCCTGACTGGCTATCTATTGGAACTTTTTCCTTGGGTTCTATTCATTCACTAGAACAGCTGACAGAACTCAGGAAACTCGTTTACTAACTAGATTACTGGTTTACTGCAAAGAATATCAAAGGAGATGAATGAGCAGCCAGGAAGAATTTCTTAAAGCAAGTTCTGGAGGGTCCTGAGCACCATAGACCCTGAGGGGTTCTGCTACCCGCTTGCATGTGAATGTGTTCTAGTTCAATAGCCTAGAGCTATCTAAAACCTGTAGTTCCAGAGTTTTTATGGAAGCTTCATTATGTAGGCTTGAGTGATTCAGTGCTTGACCATTGGTGACTGAATTTGATATCTGGTCCAAAGTTGGGGTTTGAGGCTAAAACTTCCAATGTTCTAATCATATGTTTGCTTCTCCTAGCAATCACCCTTAGGTTACCTAGGGGATTTTCAAAAATCACCTCATTAACAAAGACTCAATTTGTGTGGAAGGAATCTTTTTATAACTAGATGCCCATTTCACCTTTATGACTCTGGAGCAATTTCAGGATTTTAGTAACTGAGAACAAAAATCAAATCTTATAACAAAAAATACTCCCATTGCTCTTATCACTTAGGAAATTCCAAGGGTTTGGAAACAGTGAGCCAGGAACCTTGGATGAAGACCAAAATATATATTTATTGTAAATTACAGTATCACGGTAACTTAGCTTGGGTTCCCCAGAAAGCAGAGTTTGAGACAAGGGTTTGCGTGTATGTGGCCTATTTTGGCAAATGATCCCATTTGGAACAGGTGTAGAGACCTGGAGAAAGTGAAAAGATCAGGACGTAATGGCAATCTATGGCCTGTTAGCTGTTCACCTCTGGGACTCTATCTTGTTGGGAATAGTCTGAAGAGTTTTGTAGAAAGCACTTCAATATTGTCTGAGGGGCTTGGTGGGGGGGTCTATTTGCATCATTTCTGTTTCCCAAAGTCAAGGTTTACATTGCAATGACACAGTCGTTTAATTCTCTTGCCCTTCCAGGTTCATGTGTATTATAATGGCTGAGAGATCCAGTAGGTAATCATATAGTGGTTGTAGAGGAACTCTGGAGTAGAGGATGAGATGCATTGCTGTTGCTAATGTTGCGGGTGCTGTTGGAATATGTCCTTGCACCACCAGATGCTCAGCCATGTCTGTTATAGAACAGGCAGGTGTGAGATGTGTCACAGAAGGTCTTCCAAACAATTGGCTTCATTACTGCCTGGTGGACTACATCCCCTAGTCACTCATCCTCTCGGCTCCATCTGCTACATACTTTTTCCTTTGTTTTCAGATCCAGATATAATATCTTCCACTCCAATGTTCTACTCTCACACTGAAATTATGAGCTGTTCTTAAAATTTCATTTAGAACACACAATTAATTAGAAAATCCACCCTGCATTTGTATCAACTGCTATAATCTACCTTCTATTCCCTGCTTAAATGGATGGATTTTTCTCTACTCTTCTCCTTGTCAAACATTCCATTTCTGCACTTGATACCTTCCCCTCTCACCTACTAAAGATCTTTGCTCTTGTGTTTTTCTTCTAACTGTGGTATCATGTCATTAATTTTTCCTTCTCTACTGCATCATTCCCATTGACATTCAGACATGCTGTGATATTTTTGATTTTTTAAAAATATTTATTTATGTATATAATGCTGGGGTACAGGCCAGAGGTGGGGTAGGTGAGAGGATTCACCAGAGACAGAGCGGATTCACCAGGGAGCAGAACAGGCAGATCAACAGAACTACACTGCTGAGGGGTGCAGCGGTGAGGTCTGCTGAGGTCTGCCTCACCATGTGGGTCCCCTCCCTGGCCGGGGATCGAACTCGCACTGCTGTGCTGCGAATGCTTCACAGTGGGGTGCTCTACCCGCTACGCCACCAGGGAGGCCGAATATTTTTGATCTTGATAGTAAAATAAACCTCTCATATCCTTATGCTTCCTTCTCGTTAGTGACTCATTTCTCTGCACCCATTCATTCATTGCAAAATTCATTTAAAAACCTGTGTTTAGTTCCTATTCACATTCTCACAGCCTACATTTTCTCTTGAACTTCTCTTCAAACTTTTTTTTTTAATAATTAGCATTATACCGAAAACTCTTGTCAAGGTCATCAATATCTAGTTCACCAAATCCAGTGGTCAATTTTCAATTATTTCTCCCCCATAATATTTAACATCATAAATCCATATGATTAATCTGTCCTTTTTTGATGTTTCTATTTCTTAGCTTCTGGGACTGTGCCCATTGCAGGTTGATATTGGAATACACCTGACTCACTCCTCAAAAGACTTAAGTTTTCTTTTCAGTCATTCCCTGTAAGTGATCGATTTAGACTCATGGTTTTGAATATCACCCATATGCTAATGATTTCTAAATTTATGTCTTCTGTTTGATTTCCCCTCTGAACCCTAACCTCATATAATCAACTATCTACTTAGTGTGACCACTTGACTCTGTAACAGATGTCTTACAGTTAACAGGTCCAGATTAGAGTCTTTGAACTCCTATCCCAGCCAGTGGCAATATTTCCAAACTATAAAAAGCTACACCATTCACCACATGCTTTGACCAAAAACCTAGGGGACATTCTTGGTTTCTCTCTCTAACAGCTTCATAACTAATATCTGCTCCTGCTTTTTCTCCCTGCCAGTACATTTCCTCATTGGAGCTAGAGAATGTCCATTTGAAATATTTTGCAAATTCTTATCATGTAGAAAAAAGAAAATATGTAGTATTATAGAGTTATAATATCAGAATTCTTGTTGTTGTTTGTTTTAAATGTATTACGAGTGGCCAAAAAATAATCACACACACTTTGGAGAGTCTTATGAAAATGGAAATTAATTAGACTTCCTTAAAGTCACTTACGGATCAGAGCAATGGCTTCTTAGTGTTAATTGCCAGTCAGGAGCTCCTCTCCAGGCTCCCTTTTCATCCAGGTTTTGCGGCATATGTGCCCAGACCATTGTGCCTACTCAGGATCTCTTGTTAATTTGATATTTTTTTGAGGCCTCAGAACTGGACTAGTCTCTTCTGTTCTGGAATAATAAAATCCAAGATACAAAGGATTTAATGGGAAAGAGAAAGCAAGGCTTCTGGGCATGCTTTAATTTTAATCTGAGTTTAAAGGGTTTTCTATGGGGAATGCCTGGGCTTTTGAAAGTTTTAACCAAAATGTGGAGTCAAAACCCTGTTTGGTATTATTCTCTGTACTTTCCCTTAGGTATCAAAAAGGGGACAACTAGATCTGTATGCTTACTATTCTCTATTTTTTCAATAAGCATTTAACACAAACCCATTTTGACATAAATTACATCTCCTTGTACATTGCCCCTGCTTCATTTTGACAGGAGAGAGAGAGAGAGAGAGAGAGAGAGAGAGAGAGAGAGAGAGAGAGAGAGAGAGAGAGAGAGAGTGATATACATNTTCATTTTGACAGGAGAGAGAGAGAGAGAGAGAGAGAGAGAGAGAGAGAGAGAGAGAGAGAGAGAGAGAGAGAGAGAATGATTTACATTAACAAAATGACTGGGAATTTTAATCCTTTCATTCATTCTTTCCTCTAGTTGCTCATTTCTATTTTATGAGATATCTGTGGAGTCCTAACTATGAGGCATGGTGCAAAGCACTGAATATAAAGAACTGTATAGGAGATATGGTCCCTGCTCTTATGGAGGTTACATTATAGGAGAGGAAGTAGATATTCAAGTAACATTTAGTTCAGATATTTGAGCTGTCTAAGGAAAATAGCTAATATATCAGCGAATTCTTATTTAAGGAGTAAAAAGTGATTGAAAATGGAAGGAATGTTGTAAAAGGCAGTTAAAGAGAACTATCAAAGAGAAAACAGACAATTACCTTGAGGTGAAAAGGAGTTCAGCACCCAAGTAACAGAAAGACTTAAGAAACTGGTGTGAAGAGAGGAAGGGGAGAAAGGCTGGACAAAGCTGATGAGGCAGATTGTGAATGTTTTAGTGTGTTAAGGATTTGTTCTATTCGAAAAACCACTGGAAGTAAAGAAATCTCAAAATAATCTGGAATAATGTGTTTTACTGCAGGTAGAAATAAAATGGAATATATTACAATTTTCTTTATATGATAGTCAATATAGTAAAAAATATATATGTAACAGTACAACCTAAAATATTAGAAGTACAAGCAGATTGAAATCCTTTCACTTTTATCTTTCACTGTTTTGAAAAGGAAAGTGATTTCTAGTTATAGGGCCCTCAGAAACTGAAGTGAAAAGTAGAGTTGAGGGATTAATTACTCTTTGGAAGGAGACAGAAGCTAATTGTGTAAAATGCAAGTTCCATCAGCTCCACGACCCAAGCCACATTTTAACAACTTATAGAAAACAGATAATAAAAAATCTTTTTAAACAACTCTCCCTTCTACCATATAGCATATGATTTCTACCTAGACTAATTTTATAACAAGAGCCTTGAAAACTGCATGAAAGGCTAAATGTACACATTAATTATATAATAAACATATGCACAGTTCTTTAGCTTTCAGCCTCTAGTTTGCCATCAGTATGAAGGAAGAATTATCTATACTTTTCTCTTGTTAGATAACTTTTTTAGATTAAGCAATTTTAAATTATATTGAAACAGTTTTAAAATTCTTTTTTTCCAGTTTCTATAATGATTTTCATATTCATTTAAGCAGTAACCATATCCTAAAGTTTTCCCCATCTCTATGGCCAAGAATGTTTCCTTATTGTTGTGTTTGTTTTTTAGTTTGGAATATCTTTATGATGAGTATCTATACAAGTAAATAATACATGTGTTAAGTAAATAACACACTCTTTTCTATTCTGCAAAATAACCAAGTAAAGTGTATATTCTTTGGGCAGAAAAAATTTACGTAATTATCCCAAGAGGGAAATTTCTCAAGATATTTAGCTATTTAGTGATGCCAATGCCTAATTCTGAAATTTAGAGGTATGAAATACAAGAGGCAATTCATCTTGCAGCATTGCTTCCATAGATAGCTGGTGGTTTTTTTATTGTTCAAAGTGGTATTAGAGTTTGGCATAATTTCCCATCAGAGACATTGAGGTTGTTTGGTCATGAGCTAGAAATGGCAAAATCAAGGCAGAAATTGAATGAATGGGAGGGCAACATAGAACAGAAGGGCTTCTAGAAACCAGCAGATAGAAAGATAAGATGGCAAAAGTCAAAAAGTTGGTGGTGAAATATGGGGCATGAAATTTTCATTAAGGGGGTGGTCAGAGTCACAGAAACAAAATGCCAGAAACAAGAGGACCTTGCAAGGAAATAATGCCTGTTCTAATGGGCAAGACAGGGCAGTGTTGTGACCCCTTGTTAAACTCCACTCCCTTTCGGAACCCCGGGGGATCCTTCTTCTGGTCCAGGCAACCAGCACAGAAAAGCAGTTTAGAATAATTACTCAGGTGTTAATTACACCCATGCTGACCTGGACTTTTTGAGAATAAGAATGGTCGAAATATGTGATAAGTCTCACAATGTAAGTCACCAAGAATATAAAATAAAGCTAAACTATTCCCATCCAAAGTAGCAATGCTATCAATTTCCATTGGTCAAAGATTGTTCCAAACTCAGTTTCATTTTCTGAGGTAACAGAAAGAGGAAAATTTGATTTTGAAATCTTGAAATTTATTTTGGATTTACTTTGGCCTTAGCAATAAAATAGGAAAATTACCCAATTTTGAGGCATCCTCTTTCCCCCATGTTCTTCCTATTTAGCCACAATTAAAATTCTAGCCAGCTGCCCACTGTAATGATTACCCTATTTAGCACAGCAACCTCTTCAGTTTTTGTGAAGATTTTATCTTGATGTGGTCTCCAGTATGCTACAAGTATCTAGCTTATTATATTTGGTGACATTTGCAAACTGTATGATTCAGTAAAAACAATTCAGCTGTGCTTTTCCCGAGATTAACTTTATGAGCTCCTTTTCCTTCCTCGTAAAGATCACTTGTGGGACTTCTCTGCCAGATCATTTCTTCTTTGCAAAGAATGGGGCCTGGCCACCCTTGCTACTGCACTTCTTTTTTGGAGAATAAAGTCTTAAGTTATTGACTTTTTGTCAACGTTTATGATGCAGAAAGAAGCATCAGGTGAGTCTGGAAGCCCCTGTTGGGCCTTGTGATTTCCAGCAATTGAACTGTCACTCTGTATTTGCTGAGAGGACCCCAGAATTTAATAAATGATAAACACTAATTTGGGGACTCTCAGACAACCTTTGAATGGCCTCAGATTTTATTCCAAGCATTTTTTCTGTATCTCATTTTAGGAAGTTTTAGATTAGTTGAAAATATGTGTAAACAACTTTGAAGATTTTTTCCTGTAATTAGTGTAATTTTTTGCACTCTCTGTTCCGTTTGTAGAAAATACCAAGGCTGTGGAGATCTAGGAGTTGTTAGAGATAATCTTGTACGTAACTTTTTCTGTGTCATTTAAAAAGTTTCAAACACAAAATGAACTACAATAACAATATAAATGAACTATTTCTTACATGTTGGTTTAATGGGAAAACCATTAAACCATAAAAACATACCCTTCCTTTGTGAACTAATGTGCAGGGTGTCATTTTAGTTTGATTTCTGCTAAAAAGTTTTTTAAAGAAGAAAATGAATTGGGCTTTTCTAAACTATTTTAAGGCGCATCTTGCTTACCTCAATACATGCCTGCACTGTTTATATGCGCTCAGAGAATATCTCATTCTTTCTGACCCTTCAGAAATTTATGGTTAGAGAAATAGGTAAGATCCCGGTACTTTTAGGTATATCTGTATTAAGCAAGAAACAATGAACTTAGGAGCTACTTTTCCATTTAGGATTTAACTAAAACCCACAGTTTTTTTTTTGCTGCTTCCTGTTGTGCTGATTGGACCCATTAATTTCTAAAAGTGTGAGGTCCTAACAGCAGGGCTTAACTCAGACATTCTCAAGCTGAATCTTACAGTCAGGGTTTTTTATTTTATTTAGAAGGAGAAAAGAAGGGGCCTGGGAATGAAATTCACGTTGCTCTGGGGATGTTTTTCCCCCTGAAACAATTTCACATAAGCCTACTTTATTAAAACACACACTCACCCTGGTTTAATTGCCACTAAAATAATCATCTAGAGACTCAGGAGTGGGTGGTATTGAGGATCACCAGACCCCCAGGGAATTGCAGCATAGCTCAGCATGGCACATTGCCAAATGCATCTGTGAATTTCCTTCCTCACTTTCTGATCAGGCCTCAGTGTCCCCTAACACTTTATCACTATTTTTCCCAGACTCTCCTTTGACAGGTCATCAAGATACCGTGTTTCCAAGTTCTTTAAGAAAATGATTTTTTTTGGTATTCTCTATTTCCCACAAAGGCTCTGACTATAGCATTTCTTAATTGTCTCCTTGAAATTTTTATGAGACCACACAGAACATTTCCCCTAAGATCTTCTAATTTGTCCTCTCTACATTCTCCAAGCTAATCTGCTCAATGATTTACCCCCAGTCTCTATTCCTTGCTTCTTCTATGGACTCTTCCCTTCACTGAAGAGACTGTCCCTTCTGAGTTTGTCCCTGGCATAATACTGACACTGTACAGAGAAGCCTGGGACCAGGGAAAACACTAGAAGAATAATTCTGAGTTAAGAATCAAGAATCATGGATGATTCTTGGATGACTAGAGATCTAGAAAAAAAAACTTGACTATATTGCAAGATAAAGGTGATTAGCAGCCCTTGGGGAGTCCAGAACCAAAAGATAGATAGGTAGGAGAGGCCTGGATAAAGTCCAGAAGACAGAAAGTCAAATCAGTATCCATAAGATGATGGTTTTTAAGTGGCAGAGAGACTCAAATATTTGGTCTCTGATGGTGACTCTTGCAGTGAATGGACCAGCCTCAGTCTACAGTCTTGCATTGGTCTGCAAGCATGAATAAATGAACCATCTTAGTGAACATGATAATAAATCTGTTAACTGAACTTAGGTTGGAATATCATTTCCTTATCTTTCTCCATACTCCCCACTTACACTTACCCCAACCCATCAAAATAGATGAATCCACAATCCTGCTTTCATTTAATACCTGCCAATTACAATTGCTTTCTTATCTGTATAGCCATAAGGAGTGTTGGAAAGTTACATATTTAAATTTTGATCACCATTTTTATTTTTATTTTTTGTATTTGCTGTGCGCTTATCTGTAGCGGGGGTGGGGTGGGGGTGGAATCATGTTTTAGGCTCATCCTTTCTAAACTCATTTTGTATCAGTTAGTCCAGAGATGGCAAAATAGGCAACATACACAGGCCCACCTCCAAAGATCCCACCTCTGGCAGCCAGTATTTTAATGAGGGCATAATTTCCTGCCAAACTCTGACTTTACCTCAGACTTCTCAGTAGAGCTCTGCCTGAAGATACAACCAATTGAACAGTCACATGCGTTGACACATTCACCACCTGGGTCCATCCATGCATACAGCTGGGGGAAATTAAAGGTTCTTGACAGTCGCGTTGTCCTTTAGGTTTGGGGGAAATCTGCTCTATTATCAAGAAGTGTAGCTGATCAAGTGCATGTAGTGGAAACAGCATGAATGTAAGATGTTTTTCACTTGACTTTGAAAGTGAGCATCACTTCTTCTCTGGGACGAAAGAGATGGGTGTGAACCTTTTCAATAATTGAACGCCTAACAAGAAAGCTTCTCACTCTTTATCTCTCTTGCTCTATAAGTGGAAAAGTATTTAATCCTCTTGGCAAATACAGCCCCAGCTCTCTACTTAACAGGGCTGCCTACTGTGTTGAATTATATACAGAAGTTTTTCTGACATAGACCACTGTCCCCTAGGAACAAGGCCAAGACTATTCATTTTGTAAAGAACTATAGGTCAGATTAAAACCTGTATGTCTCTGGCAAAAAGCCAATACTTCATTTACCCCATCATTCAATCATTTCCCCATGCTATATAATTACAATATGAATGCCCAGTTTGACATTTCATTTTGAGCAAAACTGGATATACAAATCCAATCCAAACTATACCAGACAAGTAACTATTAACTTTGAAAATACAAAGACTAGGTTAAAGGAGCACATAGACTGTTACAATTTAGGATGCTTTTAGTAAAGTTAAAGCACTGTAGGCCTTCTGGAGGTGGCCTGGACAAGGAAAATTTGGGAATTGTGTGTGTCTGTGTGCACTCATTCTTACCTTTTGTTAGGAGGGGTTTAAAAGGTGAGTACAGGCAAGGAAGGAAAAAGGACATACTTATAGTTACATGGTTTCCTATGAATGCCTCTTGTTTTGTTACAGTATCTTCCTGTAGGTGGCAGCACCAACAAGGCTGGGGTCAGAGAAGAAAGGTTGAATTTCAGATCTTGAACAATTTTTAGTACGATGAATTAAGACATAAGTTTGGCAGTCATCTCATTTAAAGAAAACAGACCAAATTTGGGTAACTTGGCACCACTGATTGCACTAAAGAAACCTGGAATGTTTCATGTTCTGTGTGGGGGAGAATGAATATATTGGTCTTTTTCGGTTTGAAATATCACTTCTCACTGATAATCACAGAGGGGAGGAATATAACCTAGATTTTACTTCAGTGAATTTTTAGACATAGTGAATTTGGTAGCTGGAGTTAGAATCTCAGACCCTGTTTTGAGGTGAGTGAGCACAAAATTTTATACATTGTTGTTATTCAGTAATTAGGAGATTACTGAAATTATGATGCAGATGATAAAGCAAAACAAATCTATCAACCAACACCAAGTAACTACCAGACATTATAATATGTTTAATAGCCATTATCTGTTGGTATCACAAAAGTGCCAAATGTGAATGAACATGTTGAAAATTTAGTTTTACAAAACAATTATTACCAATGTCGAAATCTGTCTATGGCACAGTCATGAAATAATTATTATTCTACTACATGTTCACTTATTAAATCCCTACTTTTAAGGATCTGTTGTTTTGGAGAGGTTGTTTTCTGCATAAACTGGAAACTCCTGAATAACCTTATTATTTTGTCGGCAGTAGCAGCATCACTATTATTACTAATTTGGGGTCAACTCCTATATAAAGTTCACTTTATACTAATCCTCCCATCTTCTACAGTAAGAAACAAAGTATTAAAAAAAAATTTAAGCTTCTTGCCCACATTCATATAACCTCTAAGACTGCAGTGCAAGAGATTCTACAGACAATCCTCTTTATACTTACTCACACCCCTCAGCCTTTGCCTGTATTGGTAGTTCTCATTACCAATTCAGAAGACATAAAGTAGATGCTCCATCAAATGGATGGATTTCATTTTTTAAGGATACTGTTGCTCTAAATGGTTCTGATTAATTCAACAGGTACCCATTACCTATTTTCAAATTAATAAAACATTTTGGATTCACAGAGATGGTAAGAGAAATTACTATTTTCTCGTCAATCACCACAGCACTAATATCATTCTTTATTGGAAAGAGAACTTCTAGAAGGAAAGTATAAAATCTATTGCCATTATCTTCATTTTAAAAGTAAAAATATAAATCTTTGGAAAATTTTTGCATATAACTTAATGATTAAAGTGGTGTATTACTTTATTTGATCTTTTGAGTGATATTTTCCTCAGCTTGTAAATGAGGATTCTATATTTAGAATTTTTCAGAGGAATTTTATTTCCATGTTACCTGACTAATTTCCTCTATCCTCTACCAAATAAAGAATTCCTTGGATTTCCACATGGTGTGCTTTCTAGAGCAATAGCAGCAGAACCGGATTTTATATACCCCATCTGAGTTGTGTTGATACATACTCAATCTATAAGAATTTTTAGGCTGAATACTCACAAAGAAAAACTTTTTTGTGATATTTCATCTGGAACTTCCATAAGAACAAGCAATGTAGTAATAATTTTCATTGAAATACTGCATTTTTCTTCCAGTAGTGGCAGAAGAAAACCATAAGAAAATTCACTTTCCTAAAAGGCATATCTTCTCTCACAGTGTTTCTGAGGGAAAGCAGTAGAACCTACAGGTGGTCACATTTAATAAGGGAATGTTGCATTCACAAGTGCCTTTGACCTGTGAATCATAAAGTGCCTTACAAGCATTAATTAATTAATCCTCTGAAAACCCATATGGGTGGGTAAATCATAGAACAAAGATCTAGCATTCATTGCAATTTTGTGAGCATGAGAACAGTGACGGGACTGTCTGCAGTTAAACTTGCTTTGTGCAAAAATGGGCAGAAGAACTTAAAAGACACTTCTCCAAAGAGGGCATACACATGGCTAATAGACACATGAGAAAATGCTCAACATCCCTCATAATCAGGGAAATGCAAATCAAGACCACAATGAGGTACCACCTCACACCGATAAGAATGGCACACATTGAAAAAACCAACAATGTCAAATGCTGGTGAGGATGTGGAGAAAAAGGAACCCTGGTACACTGCTGGTGGGAATGCAAGCTAA
>JAGFMF010011861.1:11498722-11593234 GCA_019455555.1 Galemys pyrenaicus | reverse complement strand
GTCAGAAGGCAAGAGAAAAATATCGGATGGCTTCACTATTAGGAGGAATATGAAAGAACAACAACAACAATAAAGAATAAGCTCAAGGAATTGAGCAATCATAACCAAAAGTAAACAACAACAACAAAACTTAATAAGACCAAAAAGCCGGGATAAACCAAAGGGACCATGGGGGGGAGGGGGAAGGGGGGATGGCAAAGACGGGGAAGAGGTCAGAGGGTGCACAAGGGACTGAGGTGATGGTGCACGGGTGAAATGGTGGTGGGTACTCCCTGGGGACTACAAATGATGTCAAATATAACTAATAAAAAAAATTAAAATACCCATCAAAAAAAAAAAAAACTTGCTTTGTGCCACAGAAGGAAACTTATTGTTAGTGGGAGGAGGAACTCACCTATTATGTAGCAAGTACAACTTAGACACTTTAACTGTTAACTTACATACTTATAATAACCTTGCAAAGAATCGTTACTATCTTCATTTTCCAAAAGAGTAAAAGGCCTTGATCTGATTCAGATACCTTATGTAGAAAGACCTGACTTCTCTGAAAATTGTTTTTATGATGTTACCTGCTTCAGGAAGGATCTAAGTTTCGCGTTGGTGTGTCCTTTACTGTCTCCTAGAGCTTCTCCAACAAGTCTTTGATGTGCGTTTTCTATCCCTCCTCACACCACTTCCTGCCACCAGGGCAAATTAAAATGTCTCTCTCATCTTTTCTATTAAGGAAAACAATTTAAATTACTTGAGACATGACTAAGCAGGTGACCTCATTGTTTGTACATATTTTTATGAAACTTTTATTCACTCTCTTTTCTCTAGTTGAAATTCATTTTCATCCATTACAGTCATGTTCATATTATAGACCATGAGTACTTCAAAGCAAAGAACAATATCTTAATCAATTTAAACCTCCAAAGCTTAGCACATATGGGGTAGTCAAAAAAGATATGATAAACAAATAAAATCAGATTTTCTTTTCACTATTTAATATCCTGACATCATTCCTTTTCTATGTATACATAATGACATTTCCAAGACAAAGGCAAACTTTGGAATTTTTACAGTAATTGTAAAAGCAGTTTTCAGCTAATTCTCTCATAAAATTGGCAATCACAATAAATACTTTATTGCCATCATAACGGAGGAGTAATTCACTCTCACTGTTTCATGAAAGCACCATGGAGATTAAAGGGATGAAGCAGAACAAAGAATGTTAATTGAAGGATGACAGTGTCACCAAGGTGTCATCCACTGGTGTTCACTATCTTTTTTATAATTATGAAATATTTCAATGATTGAAACCAACAAAATAAAAGATACTGGTGGGAGCATTGTGTGTTGTCCTAAATATGTCATAAATTATAGACACATAACTTCTTATTGTAAATATAAGTTACACAAAGAAGTCATATGTCAAACCTAGAAGTTGGAATATTCTTTTTAAAACTTGAAAAAGACAAAGTTAATTCCTTCCTCAAAACCCTGTATTGGCTTCTCATCCCATTTAGAATGAAGTCGAACACCTTAAATTGTCCTTAAAGTTTCCCACATGTCTTCTCTCCTTTTCCCGGCTCTATCTTCTATCCCAATCCACTCATTCAGCCTCTTCTTGAAACAGACACATGGACAGGTCTCAGGATCTTTATATGTCATCATTTATCTTGCTAGAATTCCTCTTGTTTAACTCCCAGATATCCCTTCTTGCTCCCTTTCATTTTGTTCATCTCTCCACTCAAATGTGCCTTCCCCCTCAATCTGTTTCCACTTCTCCCTCCACAGATTTATACACTGCTCAATCTCTATCCTTTGGAATGCTATTCTTTTTTCATTGCATTTATCCTTACCTGTCCTAATACTGAATATTTATTTGTCATTTCCTACTATAATGTAAGTTTTATGAAGCAGAGGTTTTTGTCTCTTACTCATTTTGTGTTCCGGTGCTTAGAGTCTCTTTGAATGAAAGAATGAACTTCTGCATCATTTACAGTATGCAGTACAAGGAAGCTATTAAAGGTGTTATTTCATAGTCCACTAATTGTGTGATGACATTTGATTTCTTTTCCAGGACATTATGATGCCCAGAAAACAAAATGTTGCATTTGAAAATTGTAACAATATATTGTTCTTTGTGATTACTGAGCATCATACCTAATTATTTTGTTCACTTGTTTCCTTCATGGTTGTAATATCCTCAGTGATATACTGAGTCGAAGCAAAAAGCTATGGAATTTATTTGACTTCTTAACTTGACACATGTGACCACAAATAGAATTTTTGATACTCAGTATTTTTCAGGGCTCGAAACTCAGACAAGTAACCCCCTAGAGACAGTATCAGAGTAACTCAATGTGATAAATTTGTTCAAATGAATGTTGTTTTTAGGCTGTCTCTTTTATTGTTAAAACTAGCAACTGATAACACATACCTATTTTCCAATAACTGACACTGAAGAAATAGCGAAACATTGTTTACATGAGGTATATTATTAGGTAAATTGAAATAGAAACACAATCTTCTGTATGTTTTCTATCACACTTTCTTCTTCACATTTATTGGAGGAAACAAAAATGCCTCTGGGGTCAATCTGAAAGGTGCTCCTAGAAAAAGGTGATTTAAGTAGTCGCTAAAGAAGAACCAGCAACAGCATTAGTTTTACCACACTGCCTGTCACCCCTTTGTGAAGCAAAACTTTCCTCCAAGGGGAAGTATTACCCCAAAATAAAAAGAAAGTATCATATTACATGAGTAGGATTGAGTATTCTACATAAGATCGAAAAATAGATTTCTATATTAACATTCAAAAATTTTTACTGTACTTTTTGAGGTAATGTTGGTTTATATCACTGTCTGTATTTAGGGGAGTATAGGACACTCTTTTTGGCGTGTTAAACCATAATCTACCCCCACCAAAGCATGTATAGGCCACCACCAAACCATTGTCTCCCTCTGCCATCTACCATTTTGTTCTTGTCTTTCCCCTTATCTTGTTATTCCCCTTCTGGAATCCTCAGTTCTATACTCAGCTTCCAAGTGTTAGTTTTTAAGGTTAGCTTTATCTGACCATTCATTTATTATCTAAAATCCAATTGTAAGTGACACCATCTGGTATTTGTCTTTCTCCTTCTGACTAATTTCACTTAGCATAATCCCTTTAAGCTTCATTCATGTTGCTGCAAATGTCATGTGTTTATCTTTTTGGTCTCTGAGTAGTGTTCTATTGTGTATATATACCACAGCTTCTTGATCCACTCATCTGATTTGGGGCACTGAGGTTACTTCCATAGTTTGGTTATTGTAAATACTACTGCAAAGAACATGGGATTGCAAGTTTCCTTCAAGTTAGTGTTTTTGTATTCTTTGGCTAGATACCTAAGAATGGAATTGTTCAGCCATATAGCAGATCCATTTTTAATCTTTTGAAGGAACTTCATACTGTATTCTATAAAGATTGAACCAATCTACATTCCTACCAATGGTGTAAGATGGTTCCTTACTCTCCACTTTCTTCTTGTTTCTGATCTTTTTGATTGGAACTATTTTTACGAAAGTGAGATGGCATCTGATTGGTTTTGATTTGGATAATAAATGATTGGAACTGAGATAATAAATGATTTGGAACTTTTTTCTCCATGTGCCTATTAGTCATTTGCATTTTCCCTTCAGAAATGTGTCATTTTATCTCTTCTGACCATTTTTGATTAGATTGTATGCTTTGTTTTTGTTGAGTTGTGTAAGCTCTTTGTAGATCTTTGATATCAGTCCTTTATCAGATGTATGGTATGTATGAATATTTTCTCCCATTCAGTAGGGTGTCTTTTTGCTTTAGTTATGGTTTCTTTCACTGTTCATAAACTCTTCAGTTTGAGGTGGTAGATTATTTTTAATGCAAATACATCATAGGACTAGAGATTATTAACCAAGCTTTTGGGGGTACCTCTGTTTTGAATGTCATAGAAATAATATAATTTTAGAGATTTAATAGACCTTAATGAAATCAATCTCATTACAGATTTGTGGGTCAGTGATTTGTCATTAACTCAGAAATGAAACCAATCTTGAGCTGCTCAGTCAGTTCTCTTCATTTCCATGCAAACAAACCTTCTAAGTGATATGGAAGCACTACCAAGAATTCATGTGTTGAATATATTTCTTTCCAATGCTGAAAATCTAAAAGCATTGAATTACCTACACTGTGATAGGCTTGGGGCACTTAATGGATATTCAAGCTCCTATTAGTTTGCAGTTGGATTTAAAAATATATATTCTTGACATAGCAAAAGTCAACATTAAATATACCATCTTTGTAATTAAAGTTATGATATATTACTTTTGCTTGAATGTTACAGTGTTAGTTTAATTTTCAAGGAGTATCACTTGTCCAACATGCATTCTCACCAAGATAAACTCATTTATCTACTTTTGTCCTAAGACAAAGTTTATCTTCTATCTTGGTCTCATGTATCATGAAGATACCTGAGCTCTGAATGTAATAGCTTAATTTCTGCCTTATTCTTGTCTATATTTTGACTGGCAACCTGGAGGATACCAAAAAGGAATTTTGAAGGAACAAAATGGATTTGCAGATGTGCCTAGGGAAGCTGTTGTCAATGAGATGCTATGCGAGGACCATGCTATCAGGGTTTAAAATGAAGAGACAACTATTAGTTTCATGATCTTAACTTGATATTGAAACATATTGCTATATAGAAGGGCCCATAGGAATAGTTGGTAAATTGTTAGGCTAGAATATGATGGGAAAAGGACAAAGAAATCCTATTCTTCTACCAACCTCATATATCCACCAAATTTACCCATATTTCAAGGGTTGAAACAAATGCAAATATGTAAACTTATCTTTATTTTTCACTGTGGAGCACACTGGCAGTTTAACTGTAACTTCAGTGATGATTTTATGTGATATTTCAAGACATTTGTTAACCTTTACCATAATATGCTCTATATGATAGCTACAATTCAAGAAAATACTAAATTTCAGTTAGCAACACTAAAAACTAAATTACAGTTTTTCTTCTATTATAGATCTGAGTTCTGCATACTGACCAAGGATTCTGTGAGCCTGATATAAAAAAATGTCAGGTTAGAGACCAAACAAAAAAAAATCTATGGTGATGGCGCATGGGTGAATTGGTGGTGGAAATTCTATGGGGACTACACCTAGAAAAGAAAACACTGTAAGAAAAATAAATAAATAAATTTTAAAGATCTATTTACTTCATAAAGAAATTTAGGCTTACTTTTCAAGATGAAGTTTATTTACTCCACATTAGGAAACATTCTAGTTTACATAAAATATAAAAAGTTGTAATTAATTCATAGAAGACAGGGAGTCATTATTTGAATTTCACAGGCTTGTCTCACCATTTTTAAACTTGGACTTTTATTTACTAAGACTATTATCTTAGACAGTTTTAGGTTCACAGAAAACTTGAGAGAGGTACAAAAATTTCCCATATCTTCCCTGCCTGCCCACCCACCCCAAGCTTCGTCTCCCTCACTGTTGAAATCCCCACCAGCTGTAGACTTTTCTGAGAATCATGGAAACCAGATGCCTGCTGAGAGCAGTAGAATTTCCCCCCGATAACAAATGGACAGAGAACTTCTGGACCAGTCTTTGACTCCTTCACTAATTTCCTCAGAGTTCAGTAGTTTCATGTTTATGCATTTAGGCTTCCTTTGGCCCAGCATCTCTGTGCTTTGGCTTTGTATTACCAAGGCAACTGTCCAAAGGCTGTTAGTCAAAATCCACTTTGGGCATTTTCTGGAGTTTACACATCTATGCAAGTCTTGTACTTTATTCATTAGCATTTTAGGTTGTTAAAATTTATACTAAATTTTGTTTATAGTCAGATGTTTTTACAGAAGCTTAATAACTGAGATATTTAGCCCTCACATTTTTTTTAAATGTTGAGTCTACAATTATGCGTGATTGTTTAATTAAAATTTGAAATGCATCAAAATACAGTTGCAAATAAACTAGGCAAAGTTAATGCATTCCCTAAAGCATACATTTTACCTCAGAATTAACTAAACTGATAATAATTATAAAGCTGTACTTTACGGGAAAAAAATGGGGAAAGAAGTATTTTTGATACTGATTCATGATTTCTTATGTATCAAACATTATTTTCTTTCATTCAGTCTTTATAATAACTGCAAGAGAAAGGTATTATAATATTACTGGAAACCAGGATTAAATAACTTCTCTAGGTCATGCTAATTGATGGATATGGAAGTCATGCCCAGGTATGTCTGTCTCCCTCTGAACAACACAGGTCTGGCTGTGTTCTAGTAAAAAAAACCACAGCTACTATGAACACAGCACCCATGACATCTCATAATAGACTGACCTTAGGCCAATAAATATAAGATGCTGAAATTTGTAGTTCACTTTTTTTCTTTCAGATTTTCTAGAGGAATTATTTTATTTTTTGCTTTATTTTATACAAAATTGAGTTGAGATCACTTGTTAGTTGAGATCACTAGTTGCCTACAACTAGTTAGTAAATGAGAATGTTTATTTGAGAATTAAATCTATTGAGAAACTAATTTTAAAGTCATATTTAAATAAGATGTTTCTTTTTCATGTTGAATTTTTTCTTAGCTCAAAGATATTGTTAATAGATTCAACAACACCTGAACTTGTAATCTTAAAACTTTCTCCTCTTCTTCCACCTTTTCATTCCTTTTTATATTACTATCAGATTTATTTTGGAGGTTTAGTGAATGGTGAGGTGATCATAATAGAGAACAAGGTCCTGTTGTTTTGGAACTTTTGCATGCTCTCTGTCTCTGTCTGTCTGTCTTTCTGTCTGTCTGTCTCTCTCTCGCCTTCTCTCCCTTCTTTCCTCCCTCCTTGCTCCCCACCCTCCCTTCTTCCTCTCTCAGATCTAAGACTGCTGTGTACTTTGGGGTCACTAAAAGAGCAGTGTTTGGATTCTCACCCCCACCCCATACAACAGATCCTCATTACTAAACTGTTCATCACTGCCAAAGGAACAAGCCCCCTGACAGCTCTCAAGTCCCCATCCCCCAAAATAGATCTTTCCACACTTGGTATCAAATTGCATTGTGATTACTAACACCATAGGTTGGATTGTTTAACTGTACATCAGCAATGAGTAGGCTTTTTTTCAGCTAGGATTTAAATGTTTCTTAAGCTGATTAGTGTATGATTGCACATCACTAAGAAGTATGAGTTTGAGATTTGTTCTCACAAACATGTACAGTATATACAGGGCATCTGAAGCGTACTTCTCTTTGCATCAAAATTCCATTCCTAAGAAACCTAGACTTCCAATGTGAGCTTTCATCTTTTCTTAAAACTGGACATTGCCCCGTCTTTTATTTAGTTACTAGGTTAGTGACATGACTGCTTATTTAAAAGAGAAAAAAAGTTGTCACATCAAAGTTACTTTGTTTATTTGATGCCAGATAGCCAGACTGGCTGATATTTTCCACATAACCAGTAGAGTCATTGAAATGATCTTGTGTGTTGATAGTGTGTACGCAGACCCAAGAGCTGAGGGGGTGAAATGTGGTTTTACATAGTAACCTTCACTGACTATGTTCTGTGTTTCTGGAGCATCTTTATTTTTTTCAAAGGTCATTCTTTCATTTCTTAAAATGTGAAGCTTTATTAAAAATATAGTCTGATGATATGAAGATAAGACAGTTACGTAAATTGGCCACTTTGTCTTGTACTCGTTTATTAGATTGGCAAAATGGAGAGCTCCTACCTTACTGGTGTTTGTTTCCTTTTCACTCCCTTATATCAAAATGTATTCCAGCTAACATAAAATTGACCTTAAATCGGTTTATATATCCCAAGCCTCTTGTAATTATAGTCCTATTTATGGAATATTTATATGAATACAAATGAAAGTACTATCTTACAATGATCAGATTTTGTTGGTAATTCAGTTTTCTTCACAAGAGTTGAATAATAGTACTAAACAAACTCTTTGTTGCAAATAACTAACTCTAAATCAAACCAGTTTAAACTGAAAATGATATTGCTTAATATCACCTTTATTATATTTATAGTTAGAAAGTAAAAGTCAAAATTGCTGCCTACAAGTTCTGTTGGAACTAGCAGCCCAAATGTAGGGCTAGGAATGTGTCTCAGCTTCCATCTCCCTGCTCCCGTGTTTTCCTGGCTTCACTCTAAACTGGCTTTCTCCATAAGATAAGCAAAATGGATTCAGGCAGAAACAGATCTTTTCTAGAAGGAGTGGTTCTTTCTACCAGTGACTATACCTCAGTCCCTGAAAGATACTTGTTTTTTACTTTTTGAAATACAAACTATCATAGGAATATGTTTCCAAAATAATTCAGAGCAATAACTGATCCAGTATTAGTAATACAGCCCTTCCTATAACTGTTGGTAGATTTCAATGACTGCAGCTCAACCAACTCTATGAACTGTGAGAAGGATGGCTTCTCCACAGATATAATGCAGCAAGCAAAACTGAACTACTCCAACCTCATTGCCCACCCACCATACATACCAGTTGCCAATAACAGGGGCAGAACCCCCTACATTCATATGTTCAGTGGTATAAATTCAGGAATTCAGAATGCTGACATTATTTGCATTTTCAATCCCTGTCAGTCTAAAATCTTCAACATAAAGGCATAGCCTGAACCAAGTCCATTTTCACAGTGTACCTCAAGTTCCATCATTCTTGTTCTGTAAGTAATATACTTTCAATTTCCATCCCCTACTTTCCAAGGGTGGACTTAGCTTTCTTTTTATCCATTATTCAAATTTCAAATTACATGTATTTTTTGGAAGTAATTTAAACCTGCATCCAATACAAATCCTTACATAACTAGTAACAAACATGCTAATATTTTTCTTCTTTTAGTTCTTCTAGCATAATAATTACTTGTTTTATATCTTTTATTCTCAACAATATTATAACTTACTTTCTAATTGTAAATTTTGCTTCTCTTGGCATAATAATATTGTCTTTAGGCAGTGATGAATATGAAATCTGTCTCTCTGTTCACATTTAGTGAGGGAGGGAGGGTAAAAGAGAAGGAGGGACAAAGGAACGGGAGAGGGAGGAGTAGAGAAGGAGAGGAAGGGAGAGAGGAAAAGAAGTAGAGAGATAGTGAAAGGGAGAGAATTTGGCTTTTCTTCAAAGAAGATTTAAGTAAATTTCTGTTCCAATAACATTCAGCCAGTCTTTAACTTGACTGTTCAACATCCAAGTTCTGTTACCTGACAAGAGGCAAAGATATTTGGTAACCATCAATTACCTGAGACAAAATCAAATTTATAAAAAATAATATTATAGCTATTCCTGAACCAATTATATAGTAAGAATCAAAAGTAAATACTGGTGATAAAAATTATAATGGATTTAAAATATATAATAAGCTAGTTAAATGATATTCAATGTATAATAATATAAACTCTTGATCAATTAGAATTAAAAGATAATATTTTACAACCAAAATTTGTTTTATCTTATTCACAGCGATTTTAACTAATATCCTAAAAGAGTTTATCTGATTCATTCATCCATGTATTATGTTATTGGATCTATGGTAAAACATTATAGTCAAGCAGTGTTGCATCATTAAGAGATGATATCATTAGGTAGAATGAAGAAGATAATGGTAAAAGGCCCCTTTGCTCACAGAGACAACTTAGTATAGCAACTCATCAGTTTTCAAAAAAAGAATGAAACAGTTGATTCATATTGATCACATTTAATACTTGTATTTCCTAATATCTTAGTTGAGAGCGTCTGAGGGAGCAGTACATGATTTAAGGCATAATCATTCCCTATAAATATGAATGATAATTTTCTATATCATGTTAGAACATAAAACTTCTTAAAAACACACAGATTTGAAGCTAATATTTGGGTCCTGTCTTAAATGAATTACGTATAGCATTGAGGAAAGGTACTTTTTTTATTGCACTTCTTTCTCTTATCAAAAAATCTTCTTGAGAAAAGATTGATGCCTGGACATGAGTGATTCTGCTTACAGTCAAGAACACTTCTTTTCATGAAATCAAATATGAAACATTAACACTCCCTATATAATTATCAACTATTTCATATGATGTATTAAAACACTAAAGTAACTTTTATTGTGAGGGGAAATTATAGGTCAACTAATATTGCTACCTCTTAAAGTCAGTATTATTAGCTAAATGAGTTTTAGCTCTTTGGGATAAATTAAATAAGATGAAAACCACTGAATTAAGCTTTAAAATTTAAAAATAATAATATTTGAAGGTACTTAAAAATTGAAAAATACGGAAGTGTTTGGTCATTCCACAGAATTGTCACTTAGATATATTTAAAAATGTTTCTAACAGAAGTATGTGACTTTAGATTTGGGATGTTAAAATGACAACTACTTTGCATGCTACTCTTTTTATTAAATAAAATAATTAGAAATAATTTGCTGAGTTTAATCGTTGTACTTTTTCTGCTGCCTTTTAAAATAATCATTAACTTCAGATACATTTACACATACATATTTTCCTCTGAATTATTTATGATAGGCAAACACCATAAAATAAAACCTTTTCATTCCCAAAGACAAAGTTAAAGTTGAGGATCTCTAGTTTATCTTTACCAATTCAAACTTAATGAGCCATATGCTATCAGAACTTAAGTAACTTTCTAGAACTAAGTAGGGCTTCTTTGGAAATTACATGAGCTTTTTCTTACGATATTGTAGACCACTGTATTGTTCCAAATGGGTTTGAAAAGTCAATTTTCTGAGTCAAAAATAAAACAGTATCAAATAGCAGTGGCAATACTATTAGCTCCTAATCAAATAGTTCTGCATTCTTGATGAACTACACCAATAACTTAGAGAACCTTTTTTGAAATTGGTGAGTACCCACAAATTGGTTAGACTTGAGAATTAAAGGGATAAGACAGGAAATGCCCTATGTACTATGTGGTCTAATTCTTACAGTTTATAAATAGCAAAAGTAATGCGAGTGAGTTGGGGTAAAATCTAAACTAGAACCCACTTCTCCTCATTCCCTTGCCCCCAGCCAGGGCTTTTATATCTAACTGATCGGGAAAGACAAATGTCCTCAGAGATTCCTTTGTTCTGTCAGTTAGTTTGATCTTCAGTTTAGTAATGTAATAATTTTGTCAATTACTATTTTTTCTTAGCTTTTCCTTGGGAATCTGATAAGATCTCTTAAAAATTATCCTGCCACCAAATACAAAGAAAGGGATTAAACAAAACATAAAGTTTTAGGTAAAATATTTAAAGTTTCCTAAAGGAATTACTTTTCATGGAGAGGTATTTTCATCAAAGAAGGGAGAATATAAGGCCAATTCTTAGTAAGGTCCATGTTGGGTAGAAGTTACCTTAGTTTTTGATACAAAGGAGAATTTATGAAAGAGATTAACATAGTTTTTGATAATATTTTTATTGATGTGAACAAGGTCATTTGATCTTAAGTTAATCCAATAGACAAATATTATTATTAAATTCTTGATAGATACATAAAATTGGAGGCTTAAATTCAGTAACTAAATTGCTCCTTGTAGCAACTGCTGTCAATGTGAAGATTTGACCACAGATGATCCAACTCCAAATCAGAAGTCTGTCCTTCTTGTTCCTTATCAAATATTCATAAAAGGTACTGCATAAATGCACATGAATTCACCCTAGTCTCCCCCCACCCATTGTTTTCAGCTTTAAAACATTTTTTTACTTTCATTATCTCATTTGATATTAGGAATAGGTCCATGAATTACACAGGAAAATTATTATTATGACTTCCATTTCACTAATGTGGAAACTAAGAATCAGAATGTTAAGTGATTTAATGAAGGTTATATGGCTACTGTGCCATATAATAGGAACATGCTTGAGTCTCTGTTTCTCACTGTAAATTCATCAATTAGTGTTGCATAGAAAGGCAAGTTGTCTGCCACTGAAATATCATGTGCCTCCACAAACAACTGATTCTGAGTTTTTAATGATCGGTTAAATTTAGTCAGTTTCAATACCAGAGTTAATATCTCCTTTAGCAATTCTCCAAGTAATTCTTTTAGATGAACTATACCTGTCCTTTAAAGTGCATTCTCAGGGGCCTCCCTGGTGGTGCAAGATGTTACGTCCAAGCACTATGAAGCTATCCGCAGCCACTGCAGCATGAATTCAGTCCCAGGCAAACCAGGTGACCCACATGGTGTAGCAAATCTCTACTGTCTTGAAGGCTACTCCTGTCTTTCAGTCTACCCACCTGTTCTTCCACCCCGTCTGTCTCTGGTGAATCTTCTCACCCCATATACCTCTGACCTGTATTCCAGTTCTTGTATGCATAAATAAACAAATCTTTAAAATAAAATAAAATGCATCCTCAGAAATGTCCAGAACTCATCCAGGTTTTAGATAATGCCCAGACAATTGCTCCAATATTTAAATATTTGTTCCACAATGACTTAAAACCAAATGTGAAGTAGACAGACTAACCCAATAACATTTGCTTAATCAGCACTTTTAAACTCCTTACTTATAGATGTAGTTCTAAGGATTAAAATCTGCTTTTCCCTTTGAGTCTTTATGCTATATAATAGAGATGGCTGGAAGCCATTAAAACAAAACAATCTGTGTATCCTCAAGGCAGAATAATAATGTAAGTTCATTTTAAGCATGACATTGCTGTGAAGCTGATGTTGTGCTTTTTTTGATTAATTTCCATGTGTATGTTCATTTTATGCAATATGTTATATGACAGTAGCTTTCCATTTAGTAAATTAATTTCTTCTCCAATTCAGTGGGCTTGAAAAATATTAAAAATGCCATTTTGTGAAGTATTTTCATTTTAAGAAGCTCCGTTTCCAAGGAAAGCATAATCTTTAAGTATACTATAGATATTTCTGTTTGAAAATGGAATTAGTTCTGCCTAAAGTAGGTCTATTGAATGGTCATAGATTTTTGGTAGTGATAATTATACTGAAAACAAAACATTTTAAATGAATTTTTAAAAATTTCCATGCAAAGAGGAAAAATGATATGATTTGGGGGTTGCTTTGAAAACAATATGGAGAATCCAACACTAAAAAAAGAATTTTTACAAGTTAGTTTCTCGATTTTGCTGCTGATGCTGAGTCGGCAGTCGTATGGGGGTCTGGGATGGTGTGGCTGAGTGGAGGGGAGGTTGTTATTAAATTGTATGTCCCTGGTAGTTTCAGTCCCCTAAGGAACTTTCAGAAATCTTGTTTCTGGTGCTGATACAAGTGCCAGACTATAGTTTTCACATTATAAATTACCCTTGTTTTGTTAAAGCTTAAATTATTTTTATTAGCTGGTCACCTGGGATGTGAACAAGAGTCAAGTTAAAACCTTCAGATAAGCAAAGCAGCTGCTGCGATCAGCTTTTCCTTTGTCCTTTCTACCACACACTCTGCTGCCTGCCTTTTCTCACCCTTTCTCTCTCTCTCTCTCTCTCTCTCTCTCTCACACACACACACACACACATACACACTCCACTACTTTTCTCCATAGAGAAATAAAAAATTAAATGGCAGAAAATATGAGCTCTAAGAGATACCACACAGCCCCTAAAAGATACATTTCTACGTGACAAGATTCTGGGCAAGTAGGATGGTTTCCATGTCCTCCACTGTATTAACTTTAAAGATTTGTTAATAAAATGATAAAATTCTCATGTTTGACATAGCAAACATATGAATTTGTTCAAAATAACCTCTGGAACATTTTTTTTTTCCGGATTCAAAAGTTCACTTTTAAAAATGAAATGTTTTTAATTGGTGATCTTTCACTCCTCTAAGTAATATTTGCTAATTTTTCAAGTTAGGAACATATATAAAAATAGAAGGGAAAATGAAATATACTATTCAAAGATAACTATAATTTTGTTGGTTTTTTTCTAGTGTCTTTGAAATGAATATTTGTGCATATATATGTATTTATCATGTTGATATATATCAATAAATGATAAATACATATTATATATATTTATCATTCATATTCTTATATTGTTTTTATCATCATCACTTCCATAGTTTTCATGTTGCATTGTAATTCTTAAGTCTGCATAATATCTGCAGAATAAATGGATGTATTTAAATATTTTCTATTGCTGAACAGCTAAATAGTTTTTGTCCGTATATTTTTGTGTTTAATATTAAAATTCTATTCACTGTGCATAGTATTTTAGACATCTCAGATAATTTCCTTGATTACATTCCTAGAAGTAGAATTGATTGATTATAGAGAGTCTATATTTTTACCTTTAGAAGAGTTTGCTTTTAAAGAAAATCCACATCACAGCTATGAAGTATTCTACACCAATAGAATTCTAATATGCTATATAATCCTACAACATAGAGTACCAAGCATTGGCTTTGTCAAATACAACATCAAATATTTAATTGTTACAAATATTCAGAACCCCCCATCACATGTGTCTAATTATGAGCTTTCTAGCTTATGAGGAATAGTAACATATCAGAATACAACCTGAGAACTAAAATGGTTAGGTATGTACAAGTCATACCCCAGAAAAATTAAAAATGATTTGGAGGTTTATGTGTTACAGTGCCAGGCATAGTAAAGGATGGTAAAGATGGCATATGGCATTGCTCAATATCATTTTAAAAGGTCAGACTAGAACCACTCAATAGACACCTTTATGTAATTAACTGTCGTTCAACTAAAATGAACTCTCTGTATAGACCAAAGGTCATTAAAGCATTTTGATCTGATCTGTAGGAGATACTTCTGTCCTGTGTGAGAGGATAAGCTAAATGCCCCTTTCCTGCAAGTCTGGCTACTCGATAATGTTGACATACATTTCTTGTTTTCTGTGTTATCATTTAACACATTTTGAATTTTCCTTAATACATATTTTTAAGCTTTTTGCTTAGAATATCTTCTATTTAACAAAAATTTAAGACTAGATATAAAAAGTGAATCCCACATTTTACTGTAGACTTGTCCCATGTTTTAACAGTAGGAGATTTTGCCAACACTCTTGCCTCTGTTCTAGTCAAACTCTATGGACAAAGTGGAAAGAAATGGCCAAAGTTATGATTTCTCAACAAATAATATTATAGAAAAAATGTAAATTTTTTTCCTCCTACATTACTGAATGAAATTGTCCTTTATGAAAAAGGTTTCACTAACATTTTGAATTTTCATAAAATATAAGTGCTGCAGATACACAAAATGGGAAGAAGCTTGTAAATCAGAAAAACATAAGAGAACTACATGGACCCTCCAAACGCCTACCTGTAGAATATGCATGGCTCTTGTTGTGGAATGTATTTGGTCTTGTAATTCTCCATAATCGCAAAGACCTATATTCCAGTTGGAATTTTAAGGTACATGTATTACCAAACCCACTCACTGGGGCAAGTCAACAGGACACTAGTCCAAAGTTTTCTTCTTGCATTCCTGAAATTGTTTGAGGAAACCTCTTGAGATTCACTATTTAATTTTTCAGACTACATTAGGAGAAAATAAGGAAGTCAGAACAAAGGCATACATATTCTGATGCAAAAATAAATAAACATGGTTTTAAAAGAAAAAAAAATGATGGATATGAACAAACATACCCTCTTAAGTATAATGTGCTTGTTCTTAAAAACTTTAAGGCAACAAGGGATTTTATCTCAAGATGTGACAAATTCCTCACACATGGGAAAAAACAGAAAATACTGCTTTGTAAGCATTCATTTTAACCAGAAAGAACTTTCTCAGATAATGGCACTACACACTGTGTGGCAAATGATAAAATAAATAGATAGCTAGTCAAGAATATTCTGCTATATTCATCTAAAGGCCAAAGCCACTAGCATAATCTCTCCCTAGTTGAAATAAGACCTCTTGGTTTCAAAATGGCCACACAGAAAGATTTGTCCAACTGTGTGTGGGAAGAACCTTCCTGAGGGATGGACAGAATGTTAACATACTCTAGGGAGGTGACTCATGGGAACTCACCTTAGCAGGCCTTTCCATCTTGTTTCCTGAACTGAAACTGCCCTCAGTGCAACTAGATTTCCTGTACTGTGCAGTTCTGGCCAGTACCTCCACAATGTTCCTCTCTCATTCTCTTTGCCTAACTAGCTAAATGACACTGGTTTTATTATGTTTTCTTTTGTTTCCTTTGCCTACTTGGAACTGCATTAGGACAATATATTTTATCTCCTTGCTTCTTCCCAGATACTAAGTGTCATAGTAAGTAAGCAAAGGGGATCACACAGAATTAGGGACAAATAAATGGACATTTTTGTTGTTGTTGTTCTCAAAACCTTTGAAAACAATGACCTCTGAGAAGAGAATAAATTACCTACATTTTGGGGATTGTTAATTCCCTAAGGTCATTAGGTACCGTTTAGTGCAGTTTCCCGAGCACTAGTTCAGAGACCAACATCAGTCAATGAGTCCATTGTTATTCTTCTACAAGAAAGCATATTAAAGTTTATTACTGAGTAATTATAAAAATGATTGCTTTTCATCACTGATAGCAATTATGGTCATATTTCACTTATCCTCACTCAGGGCAGATGGGTTGCCACATCTAGAGCTGGACTCAGATTTCTCAGTTACCTCTGCCTCCAACCTTAAAGAGAATGCAGCACTGGTGGAGTGGAGGGTCTCAGGTTGGGAGGGAGTGTGGGGCCACATGCCCTCAATAACAATAGGATTGGGAAAAAATAAGAATTGGAAAAATAACAAAGTTGTGATGAGATTTGGAAACAGAATCCACAGCACAATTTTTATAACTGTGGCTAGAAAAAAGTAAAGGATTCAAAATACAAGTTTTATGAAAAGCTAAGATTTAGGTTTAGGTAACAACATTTTTATTCTATAAAAATTACATGATGTCTCTATCAGTCAAGTTTTCTGATTCTTAACAAGGGCAAGTAATAATTTTAAAACAGCAGCAGTGTTGCAATATATCTCTTCTAGCAAAAGAATTTCATGGGTTGAAAGAATTAATTTACTTTCATAATACAAGATATGCATTAACTTCTTATTGACTGGAACAGGTTACATTTTAAAAATTCCAAAAACCAGTCATGTACATGTATGCTGAGATCAAAACTGTGTTCCAACCTGCTTAAAATCAGATTTCACTTTGTTATTAATCTCCTTTACCCACACAAACTCCTCTGCTTTGCCAGCTGTATACCATATTGAATCAACTTTTACTGAAACACTCACATGCTTGTGAGACTGCTCCAAAATTCCCATAGGTATTTTGATTTAGGTTATAGTTATATATAGAATTCACATATGGTTGCCTTTCTGGCAAATGCTATGTCTAATCCTGTGTCAATGTACTTGTTTAGAAATCACTCTTCACCTTTGTTCAAGACTGCCCCATACTACTAGATGAACATCACTGTTTAAACTACTACTTGTACAAATAGTAATAATTGTACTTAATTTTCCAGAAGTGCTAACTTGCATATCAATGAGGGTTTTTTGACTTACATAATAACTTGGTTGGTCCTCTTAAGGAATGTGTATCTACCACTGTCTTATTACACAATAGTGAAATTGGTTATCTAATGTCTTTGACCTATATCAAAATTAAAGCAACATGAGTGTAGACACTGTACGTCATCTTTGAGACTGTAATGACTGACATTAGACTTTCATGTGAACATGCCAGATGTTTGTTGAGTGAATGTATGAACATTGGCAATGTTTATTGGGAAAACATACCATTATTTATTTAGTTATAGCTTTTTTAAAAGTTTGTGAATTTGTATTTTAAGTTTAATGCCAGGGTTACAAATGAAAGTAAAAACTCAAATAGCCAATGAAAGGCTGGATTGATTTTATAGATGATTTTTTAGTCATACCTATCCATCTAGGAACATGAAAGCATTTAGTGTTATAAAAACAGTAATATTCTCTAATTAGGCGTTTCCTCTCTTTGCTTTCAACTGCTTTTCTGACATTTTAGGGTTTTAAACTTAGAACCTGGTAAAATTGTTGATAAGCAGAATCAAGATGTACCTGAAGGAGCAATGAGAGATTTTATGAGAAATTAAAACAATTTAAAATTTGAATAAATTTTAAATGATTGTTTTATAGAGATACACTCATTTTATGCATGAATAATACATCCCATTCTAAATTTAAATACAGTAGAAACAGATCTAATTATGACTGTCATTCTTCTAGGACTGTGTCCTAAATACTATGTACAAAAGTTCTGGACTAAGACTATATATTTTGCCAACCTAAATTCAAAATGTAACAATAAAGAATATGTAACTTGTGATTGCTTAACTCTGTCACCTTAGTACATTGGCATCTCTTATTATATAAGAGTGGATAACAAACTTTGGTATTGGCTATCGTCCCAAGAAATGTATACCCATAAAACTGAGGCCAATTTGGTCTTTTCCAAACTCTGATAAAGTCTCTTTAATAAAATGAAAGGAATAAATTAGGAGCTATCCAATATACACTCTAATTTTTATCTTTATTTTAATTTTTATTAGATTTATTTAATTGTATTTGACAACATTTATAGTCCCCAGGGAGTTTCCACCACCATTTCACCTGTGCACCATCACCTCAGACCCTTGTGCTTTTTATGCCCTAATCCCTATCTTTGCCCTCCCCTCTCTCTGTCCTCCCCCATGTTCCCTTTGGTCTATCTTTAACTTTTTGATCTAGTTGAGTTTGTTTTTGTTTGTAATTGCCCTTTTTCTTGAGCTTTCTCTTGTTTTTTTTTTTCTTCTTTTTTATTTTTTATTGTAGTAGTTTTTTCACATTCCTCCTAAAAGTGAAGCCATCTGATATTTTTCTCTTGCCTTCTGACTTGTTTCACTGAATATAATTCCTTCTAGCTCCATCCGTGTTTCTATAAATGTCCCTAGTTTCTCATTTTTGATTGCTGAATAGTATTCCATTGTGTATATGTTCCACATCTTCTTGATCGAGTCCTCTACATTTTGGGCATTTGGGTTGTCTCCAGGTCTTAGCAATTATAAATGATGCTGAAATAAACATGGGGGTACATGTACTCTTTTGGATCAGTGTTTTTGTGTCCTTTGGGTAGATCCCTAGGAGTGGGATTGCTGGATCATGGTAGTTCTGTCTCTAGTAGACCAAGAAACCTCCATATGACTTTCCATAGTGGTTGGATTAACTTGCATTCCCACCAGTATACACACCAATTTTTTAAAAAAATCTTAGAAGCTTAAATGTCCACTCTGTACATGACATTCTGAAGTACTAAATGAATTACAGATTAGCAGAAATTTTGTTTCAAGAGATACTATAGAACATCTACATATTAGGTGTATGTTAAACTAATAATTAAGCACTTATAAGTAAATAATAATCTTTTCCCAAAGAACAGACATACTTATTGAAATTTTGTTTGTTGTAGAATTTTACTTCTGACTAATAAAAATGGGCTAATGTCTTTATGTTATTAAAGTGGGAAATTTTCCATTTTCTTACTAGAATTTTAGAGGCCGCTTAGAAGGGTCTTTCCATATTATGTAAAAAGAAAATTGGGGAACTGGCCTTTCCAATAAGACAAATATTTATCTAAAGCTTTTCCCCACATTAAGATCATACACTGTCCAAGACTAGAAAATGTGAATTCTTTTTGTATTTTATTTATATTTTAATTTCTCATGGAACTTTTGATATCATTATGGATCCTTGCCAGTTGAGTTATGTCAATATTTGCAAGAGTAGCTGGTAAATAAGTGTTGATGCAATAAGACTTTCGATGAATGGACACCATACCGTAGGGAGAAAAAAAAATGTATACTTCACTTAAATTTAACTTTAACTAGTATGATTCCCTATCTCAAGATCTATAGGGTTCTACTGCCTAACTGTTTTCTTTGGTAGAGTCTGTGAGTAATCTAGTCAAACAATTCTGACCATTCTCCAAGCATACCTTAATATTATTGAATCCTCTTTTTGTTCAAGTGTTGATCTGTCAGCAGTGTATTCTGGAAAATTAAGCTCTCCCTTATTTGTAGGAGATAAGTGATATTTGGCCTCAACCAGCAAGGAAAAATACACCCTCTTTACCCTGAATGATCTAGGAATGATAATATTCCAATTGTAAAAATGAGACTTGGAACCTTCACTAGAGTTAACCAGAGGAAGTTGCATTTCCCAAATAAATTAGAGATTATTTGGAAATTGGTCCTTTTTTTCTGGCTATTTGATTTTTCCCCTGGTTGTATGAAGCCCTGATGCTTGAAATTGTAGCAACCTTCTTGTGACTATGAATTGAAGAGAAAGAATAAAAAGTTAAAGTGATGGGGAAAATAAGAAGATAAAAAAAAATGCTAGCTCACTGTACTTTTATTGGAAAACTATAGTTTAGGGCTGCAGGTAATCCCCACCCAAATATTCCATTATTGAAGCGAACCACATCATGATACAAAATTCAGTTAAGTTTCAGAAATTGAAAGTTAATACACTAGGAAAGTGCATCCAATCTTGTTCTTTTGGTTGAAAATGAAGACTAGTTGCACTTGGATGTCATCAAACATAATTATTACTTGACATGGGACCACAGCCATAAACTTACTCTGAGTTGCCCCAAACTCAGGCAATGTTGAGATGTAACATCAGAGAACTTCATGGTTATAATCCATGTGCCTATTCTATGACCTCATTATCCTCTTATCACCTCACCAGGTGTTGGACTCAGCACTACAGCTATCTTCTGTCCACTAATACAACTACCATTTAGTTAAAAAGTCAGAAAGAAATTAAATTATATTTGCTTTAACATCTCTTTCTTTATCAAATAATTTTGATTTTGAAGTCCAATAAATAAATTTCCAATTGATTAAGTCAAATATTTCTTAATTCAAATTCAGCTCAGATACTTAATAGAAATGGGAATATGCCAATTAGACATTGGGGAGTGGTATGAGAAGTGAAATTCACATCTACCTTTTTCTATACTTGAAATATATTAGAACATGAACAGCTGGAATCCACAGTCATGTTCCCATTGCTGAATGTCTGCCCTGTTGCTGCAGTACTCCATCACAAGTTCCTCTGAAGATGTTATTTATGTATATGTTTTCTTTCCTAGACTATGGGCTCCTGAAAAAAGAGGAGTCACATTTTTGCCTCCAATATTTACTTTTTAAAAAAACTTATCCTAGTTCTTTTTACACAGCAAAAACCAATAATATTTTTCTTAAACCACATGTGTGCATTTAAATGATTTGAACACCTAATTATTACTTCTTCTATTATTTAATCTAATACTATAATTATTCCAGCTTGTACTAATTCCCAGAAAACTTCCTAAGATTCCTGATTCTAAGCTATCATTTTGGTTCTGGAGATGATTTTAGGACTACTAAGTTACTGGATTTTCCTTTTACAGAATAAATTGAGGGTTTCCTATTATTTGAGAAATTCTCAAACTTGTAAAGTTTAACTGAAAAGGGCATAGGCCTGGTTTTTCATATATATAGTCATATAAATTGATATTCATAAATGAAAATCATCACAAATTAAAATTTTCCTGATGACATTTGGGACTTGGAAATATATTTCTTTCTTGTTGTGCATAAGATTCTCTCTCTCTGAAAACAAACCATATATATTGCACCATTTCTACTTTAAAGTTGCATTGTTGTAGGAAACAGGCAGAGTGTTTAACCAATGATATACCTGACTTCGTTCCAAGCCAAACAACACAGCCTTTTTATTTTTGCCCATGCCGCAGGCTATCTGAAAGTATTAGAGTTAATGTGCAATCAGGTAAGTAAACCCATATTACATATCTGTAATTTTCATCCAGTAGAAAGAAAATATTACATTACAAGCCCCCATAATTGCATTCAAATGTAATCAAATGCAAAAATTTAAGATCCCAAATCCTTTGAGTTATAAGATCTCTTTCTATACATTTAGCTAGACTTATAGTTGCAATAAGTTGAAATAACTCTCAAGACACTAAAAAAGTAACAAAAACAAAAACAACCCAAGCTTCCTTTATGCTATTATTGCCAGCCCCAGGCTCTAATTCTTTATATCACTGCTTGCAGCAGCCATTTATATGACTGAGTGATGGAAGCCTAGGCAAGGAGCATTTTCAAAACTTGTTTGTAACTAAGAAAATAGACCTTTGGAACTGAATAAGGTTTCATTCATTGGGGTGTTGGATGAAAATGAATACTGTAATAAACAAAAGTTATAGATGTCTTTTTTTAAAAAGTCTGTGAATCAAGAACGCAAGACTAGAAGGTTATTGCTCAGCAAGAATAAGAATCTGAATCAAAAGAAAGGATACTTACTAAAACTGATTAAAGCTTTGAAAATTTAAAATGCATTATGTTAACAATGTTATTTACCTTGGTCTACTTTTCTTTCTTACTTTGTATAGAAGTCTTGTTTAAGCAAGGAGAGAATATATAACAACTTGAAAAATAAGATGGGCTATAAGGATAGATGCTATTAAATGATGTAGTATCCATCTGTTTCTATACTGGAATAGCTAAAGGGAACCAGAATATGAGTGTACAAAAGGCTTGGACATAGCGAATATATTAAGATGTTAGAACACTACTTGGCCAAGAAAGATTTTCCCTGTATTTCCCAAATTCCATAAAGTAGAGATTGAATTGAATTAAACATTTCAGCATTTAATACAAAAATGCTATCATCATACTGTGATTTCTCACTAGGAGGCAGTGTTATTGGATGATGCTTCCTCTTAAGAATGACTTTGAAGTACAGTTAAACCCAGCTTCCAACACTTAGCTGTTTGAAGACATTTGAGAAAATCATGGGGCAAGATCCCAGAGAGAATGAAAGTATAGTGAGATGATTCCTCCAGGGAAGCCCATTAACTAACCTTTTGAGCACTTGTTGATTCACATTTTAGAGAATGAAGCAACATGTGGTACTGAAGACAGAAAATCAAGTTGAGGATTTCCAGGGCAGTCAGGAACTGAGGGAGCAATATCTTGAAGAAAAGACACTATAGCTATGAGACCTGAGGCAAAATGTACTAAGTGGACTTAATTCAATAACCTTTTTCTTTCTTTTTTATAATTGAGGTAATGTTGGTGTAGATTATTGTTGGTATTTTAGAAGTATGGGATTCCCAACCCCCACCTCAGGTATCAACATGTCACAGTAGTGCACCGACCACCAAATCAATCATAGTATTTTCCATAGTAAATTAGACATAGCAGAGGAAAGGATGAATTAACTATATTACATCTCAGTAGAAAACTGCCAGATTAAAACACACAGATTAACAAACAAACAGCAGAGAAAACGCTAGGGAGCACAAGAAACGTGCAGCATTGTAAAATAGTTTTCATGTAATTGGAAAGAATGAAGGAGAATATCTGAACAAAAACTGACTGAAAATCACCAAAACTGGTACATATAATCAAGCATAGATTTGAAAATTCAAAACAAGGTAACTATAATGAAAACCACATCTAAGAAATTTCAAAGTAATAAGCTGAAATCGAAGATGAGAATATCTTGAAAGCAGTCAAAAGCGGGAGCAATGAAAAGAACAATAACTAACTTTCTAATAAGAAAAAAATAGAAGCCAGACACCAACATAATTGCATCTTAAAATGTTGATATAAAATAAAGATAGATCTGACCCCTTGCCTCCCAAAAAATGGAGAGACATGGTCACCAGTTGACACACATTTAGGAAAATATTAAACATGATTGTTCAGTCTAAAAAAAAATTATGGAGAGAAGCAGGAATTAAATAAAGCATAGGAAACTATATGTATGGGAAATAAATCCACACGAATATTGACTGTTTAAAACAACAACCATGTAAATAGTAATAACCTAAATGAGATTGAAAATATATATTCAACTACAATAAATGGCATCAGTAGCACAAAGGATGAGAATAGAAATCTTGAAATTAGAGTTGGTAGATTCACTCCATATCAAGTCTAGCTTGTTTTGTTTTATTGTCAAGGAAGCTTTGTAGTTTCAGAAAAGATAAGTAACTTGCTGAACATTAAATAGCTAGTTGATGAGGAGAAGAGTCTAAGTGAAATATTCACACTGAATAAAAGTTTTCTATCCCTGGACTCCCTGGTGGCACAAGGGGTTAAGCACTGCACTGTGAAGCATCCACAGCCACTGCAGCACTGAGTTCAATATGCAGCCAGCGAGGGTACCCACAGGGCCCAGCAGACCTCTCCTGTCTAGCCTGCTGCTCCACTCAGCAGTGTATTTCAGTCAGTCTGCCTGTTCTGTTCCCCATCTGTCTTTGGTGAATCCTCTCACCCCACTGCCCCCCACCACACACACCTCTGGGCAGTACTGCAGGTCCTATATGCATAAATAAATAAATCTTTAAAAAAAGAAAAAAGTTTTCTATCCCTTAGGCAATACTGACTGACACTAAGTATTTAGAGTCTATGTGAACAGTGGGAATGCTATCAATTTATTGAAAGTTTTGGGTTGACTAAGATCCAATTGAGGGCCACAAACACATATTTGAATGTTAGCCTAAATTCCTTATATAATCATTTATTCATTTAATTCAGAAAGACAAAAAATGGCATTTCTCCTAGAATGTATCTACTGTAGTCTGTCTTCACCCTAAAGCACTTTAATTATTCTTTATCCATTGTATAAATAATATTTTCTTTATCAATAGCAAAAAACAAAACAAACACAAAAAAACCCCTCACTTTCATTGGGGTCTATAATCCACAGTCTTAACACTTAGTAACACTTATCTTTCTACAACTCTTATTTTACTTACAGTGCTAAAATACTTCTTAGTGCTAATTAATGCTAATATGTAGCACGATTATCTTAAACACTATAGTTTCTGAGTAAATAGTGTATTCATTTGAGAACTATTTTTGCTTTTTTAAAGTTAATTTAAAACTTGGTCATATTTCAAAACATTGAAGTCTTCTTTTTTCTTTAAAAAAGCTTCCCTTCATGGAAAACCCAAAGCAATACATGTTAAAGCAGATCCCTGAGAATGTGAAAATCATTGTTTGAAAATCTGTTGTGAAACAGGATAATCTCACTACACCCAGTACCAACTAACGAATTACTTGCTAATTTTGCTACTTGAAATATATATAAATTTTTCTTGGAGAGGTTCTGGTAGTGATCGTTAAAACAAGTGAACAAAATTGTTATCATTACTGACTGTTCAACCTCACATGATATTTTGCAGTATGAATAACACAGTATCACCTTTGAAGAATTCTTGTCACACGCATTTAACCTAAGTTTAATCAAACTATGAAATCAAAACTTCCAAATCAAATCAAAATACAGGGTGCAGAGTAACAAGTTCATTATACCACATAGACATTTCCACAAAAATTTAGAAAGTTGGTTGTCTTATGAGACAGCTGATCTAGTCTTTTCACAAAGTCAACATCTGTCATAGGGGAAAACTCTAAACATACATATCTATATATGTAAAATAACCAAAAAGCAATATATAAGTATCAATTGAATTCTGGTTCTAAAAGTATCCATCAGATATATTGAGGCAGCAGGAGAAACTGGAATATTAACTTTTTGTAGATGACTTTAGAGAATCAATTTTAATTTTTGCTTAATTAACAGTAGTAATGATATAACAGTAGTAATGTGGTTATGTAGGAGAACATCCTTATTCTATAAATGATGAGGACTTAAAGGTGATATATCAATATGTATGAATCTTATTTTTCAAATGCTCAGCAGAACATTAACAGGAAAAAAGTTAGGAAAAAGAAGAAAAGGTGAAGAAGGAAAAAAAAGAAGGAGTAAGTGAAGGGAAGGAGAGAAAAAAATAGAGGATATTTGGAATAACATGGAGATTATATTGTATATTCTTTAATATTTTTTTGAATGTTTGGAATTTTTCATAGTGAGAATCTGAAAAAAGTTCTTGTTATCCTATGCCAGGAGTATAATTGCTACTTTAAGAAAGATCCGCCCTTGTCTAGAAGAGATGGTACATTAATGAAATAAGCTAAATTCAAAATCAAGTTAATTCTTCAATGGATTCTTTTTAGACTGTTCCCATATAAACAACTAGACCAGAAGACAGAGTGCTAGCTTTCCTAGGTGATAATAGAGCAAGAGAATGAAAAGACAGGTTCCTTTTTATTCATTTCTGAATCAACTTAATAAAACTGACTCCAATACAATTTTTTCTGTTCAGTCATAAGCTTTTAGGAATCCAGTAAATAGATAAGTTTGCATATAAACATGTTCTCTAGAGGAATTTTAAAAAATAGTATTTCCTCTTACAATAATTAATGTGCTTTTATGAAGCCCCCTGAAAATAAGTATCTTTTAACTTTCTTGTTTCTATTATTACTATGTGAAAAAAGTATTATAAGACAAATTACAATCCTCTTTTACTTTCTGTCACTAGAGGGTATTAAGATTATTAGCATACTGGAATATTTCAACTGCTTGATAAAAATACTATAATTTAGAAATTATGGTTTGCTGTGAATCTTGGTTTTTCTTTTTTTCAAAGAAAATGCTTAGATGATTTTCAAGTCTTAAGGGCCAAAATTCAGTCTTCAGTTATCCATGCATGGGTCCCATTGACTTAAGCGACTCTCATTGACTACCATGGAAGAAAGCCAAATTCCACTTAAGGATGTGTGCATGCAACTCCATTTGAAGTTAGTGGGGGGTCACATACATATCCTAGGGAAGAATTGGGCCAAGGATTCTATACTAATCAATTGTTGTCATAGCATGCAAAACAATGGAAAAAATATTGCCACTACAAAAGTAAACCAAATATTAAAGACAGCTCCCCAAGAGAAACCTACAAATGACTTAAGGAAATGTAAAAACATCGTCATGCCATTACAACTCTGCTGAAGACTGAAAACAATTAGGCTTCTAATAAGATATATGTTGCAATAAAAAATACTGTTGGATGATACAGTATTCTCACACAGATCTGTCCTACTTCAAGATCTGGCCCATTTCAAGTTCTGGCTTTTTCTTCTATGAGTGTATTAATCATCTGACCTTCATCTCTCCTTCACCCCCACCATTATTTTAAATGATGGCCATGCCTTTTATAAAAATACAATTTTTAAAGTATATTGATTGTTTAATACCTCCTGTGTTTCTTCCCCAATTAATTCGCTAACATTGGATATTCTCTAGTTAAATGCATCAAATCAGCATAGTGTGTTACTGTAATTGGAAGAAATATACCAATAATGAATTTTATCTGTTATTTTCATGTTTTCAAACTCTCTTCCTATGATGACAAATCAGACCAAATATACTTTATTTGTATAAAAAAGAATGTGGTGAGGTGTCCCTCTTTGTTAACAATACTCCATCTTTTTGTCATGCAAAAGATGCTGTTTTTTTATTTCTCTTCAAATATTAACATACACACAGGGGGCATATATCATAAATGTATTTATAAATTTTTACAAAATAACATAGCAATATAAACACAAGCAGGTCAAGAAGTTAGCATTGTCATGACTCCAAAAGTCTTCCTGATTCTTCTTCTCAGTCATTACTCTCTCTTAAAGACAATGAGGATTTTTATCTTCATTGAATGTTTAAGAGGTGTGTCTGAGGGTCTCTATGCTTTGTGTCTCCTGACTGTTAAGACTGAACACTCTCATATATATATATATATATATATATATATATATATATATAAAGTCAAAAGGAGAGTGTGAGGAGGATGTGGCAGGGGATCTAGGGTCACAATGGCCATTTTATTTCTTCCTAGAATAACATATTTGTTGCTGGTTGCCAGCAGGCTTATTTTTATATAGATTTGACCTTGATTACAACCTTGAATAGCAAAAGTAGAGTAAAAGAACTATAAGAACTTCACAAAGCTTGATCCTGAAACTGTATTAAATGTAAGACAAGGACCTCCCTGGTGGCGCAGTGGGTTAAGCAATGCTCTATGAAGCCAAAGCAGCCACTGAAACACGAGTTCGATCCCTACCTCCAGCCAGGGAGGGGACCCACATGGTGCAGGCAGACCTCTCCTGTCTTGCCCACTGCTGCCCTCAGCAGTGTGTTTCCATCAGTCTGCCTGTTCTGCTTCCCACTCTGTCTGGTGAATCCTCTCACCTTCCTGGACTCTGGCCTGTACCCTAGTTCTTGTATGCATAAATAAATAAGTCTTTTTAAAAAATAAATGTAAGACAAAACAGGAAAATGAGTCAGGCCACAGCTTTGAGCAAAGGAACAGTGAGCTTCTTGGGTTTAGTTAAAATATCAGCTTTGTGCACATTTGGTTAAAAAAAAAAAAAAAGACTGAACACTCTCAATTTTAGATATTTTGCTTTTTACCTGTTACTTTAAACTTGGCTGTCACGGCTGAGAATAGCTTCAAAATAAGCAAGGTATCCAACATTAGTGGGAGTGCAGAATGTCTCAGAATCATTTATCTGTCTTATCTGTGGGATTTCGGCTCCTGGTGTCCTGGTTACTTTGGTAGCTGTGAGCTCATGTTGTCTGTCTGAACTTGCAAAACAGTTAAAATGTTTGAATTACCACATTGGGCTTGGACTCTGGATCATTGTCTAAGATCCTAAAGGGAAAGACCCACAAGCACTTAAAAGGAAAAAAAGAGATGGTGAAGGCTGGATTCATCTCAGTGTTTCCTTTTTCTCCAGAATCTTCACCCCTTAAAACCAGGCTTCCATAATTGCTCTGTAGGACTTTAAATAACTTTCAAAAGGATTGCTTATTCATCCTTGCATTTATTTTTAGTGGGAAGTTGAATATGATAAAGTCTATCATATTCAAAAATGCAAATCTCTTCATATATTTTCATCTTTGTTTTCACTGAGATGACGTTAGCTTACAACAGTGTATACATGTTAGGAGTACAACTTCATAAAACTTCAAATGTGCATCATACCATGCTTAACACGAGTTCTAAAAATTCTCCACTGCCATCCAATCAACTCCTTATCCATTCCTCCCATCCCTTCAAACTGCAAAACTTCTGTACAATAAAAGAAACCACCACAAAGACAAAAAGGCAACCTACTGATTGAGAGACCTATCTGCAACCTGCACATCCAACAAGGGATTAATGTCAGAAATTTATAAAGAACTCATAAAATTCAACAAGAAAAAAAAACAAAATAAAAAATGAGCAGAGTTTTCAATAAGTACTTCTTTTTAAAAAATACATACAGATGGCCAATACACATGAAAAAAATGTTTATCATCACTTATTATTAAGAAAATGCAAATAAAAACCATAATAAGGTATCATTTCAGTCCTGTAAGAATGGCTTACATAAAAAAGCCAAAAGCCAGGTGCTGGCTAGGTTGAGCCATACATTGTTGGAGGGAATGTATATTGATACAGCCATTTTGGAAACTAATATGGAGATTCATAAACAAATTAAGTAGAACTACTTTATTATTTTTTAAAAGATTTATTTATTTATGCACACAAGCACTGGGGCACAGGCCAGAGGTGTGAGGGGTGAGAGGATTCACCACAAAAAGCGGGGAGCAGAACAGGCAGATCAACAGAAGCACAACGCTGAGGGGAGCAGCGGGCACAGCAGGAGAGGTCTGCCTTGCCATGTGGGTCCCATCCCTGGCCCGCGGCAGGGATCAAACCCACGCAGCAGCGGCTGCGGTCCTCCCTGTAGTGCGTTGCCCAACCCACTGTGCCACCAGGGAGGCCCACGTAGAACTACTTTATGATTCATCTGTGTCTATACTAGCTTCTTCAATTCTCCCTTGTTGCCTACCCCCCAATTTGGAATAAATAATTATACTTTTGCCTTCCTGCTCCTTTCTCCTAGTCATTATAATTGCATCTCCCTTTTCTCTGTAAATGTCTGTTATTAGACTTGTTTTACTGCTTTATAAAATTATTTTTTTTACATTCATGTCTCCCCTACTGGCACAATTAGTATTACAATTTTTACTATCATCAATATAAGGAGTTTGGTTAAATATATTAGCCAAAGTGGTTTCCAAAATGATAATACTGTGTTACATTCATAACAACAGTTACTGTATTGCAGTTGTGTTGCATCCTTATTAATAATTGGTTATTTATTTAATTTTCACCACTCAAATGAAAGGAGGGGACTTAGGATCGCAAAGCAAACATTCCCTCCTCCCCAGCTACCCCACCATCCCAAATACTTGTTGAGTACCATACTGTTTAAGAGACTGTTTCTCAGTTTTACAAACTTTATTTCAACATGGTCCTCCAGCTCCATGATCTTGGAGGCAATTTTGAACATTTCAGAGTATCAGTTTATTTAAAGGAGGATATTTATAATATCTAAACTCTGAAGATTTTGTAAACTCAATAAAAAACATTTTATATCTTTATATATCACTTCATTCCTTATGAAGTAAAAATAATTGGTCTTAAACTGTTCATATTAACTTTAACTGTATTTTCCTTAAACCACATTTTTAAAAATATAGTCTTGGTGACATTAAATCTTTATTAATTCTTTTCTTTTTATCAGTTTATTCTTGTTACTTTTCTCAAAATTCAGTGATTTGTTTTTTAAGAGGTCTGGTCATGCACTGATTAAAAGTTGAATACTTATATATCAAAAATTTTTGGCATGTCATGCTTTTTTTCTATCTGAATAATGCCTTCCTGGAAATCTACAATTGCAATTTATCTCAGGTTAAAAATAAAATTCTTTTACTCTGTATCTTGCTGTATTTCAAATATTAAAATTAGAAAATTTTAAAAATATGAATAAAGCAATATAAAACTAAGGAAACATTTTATTAGTATTTCCTTATAGACTTTAATTAGTCATTAATTCATATTTTACTGAATTATTAAAAGCAACATGAGGTGGGAGTTCATAGAGAAAAGAAGGTAGAGACCTTACAGTCCAAATTTGAACAATTTTATAAGAACAGACAGTCCTTGGCAACCACAATTAAGCTTATTACTCAGGAACACCACAGATTCTGACAGCCTTCAAAATAATTCTATTTTAACAAAGACTAGACCACAAAAAAGAGATGCTTAATTATCATTAATGGTTGACTTTCATTGGTTGTCATTTCTTGTCAAATAATGCCAATTTTTAAATTAAGAGTATACTCTTTCAATACCTTTCTTTTTCTTTTGTCACATGTTCCATATGATACATTTTTAATTACTCATTTAGATGTATAAGAACAGTTGCATGTAATAATGTATTCTTAATATAGGCTTTCCAACAACTGCCTGTGGTAAGAAATGTTCACTGCTTGAATTTGTCTTTCTTGCTTTCTTAGCTCCACTTCCTAAAATATAAAAAGTAGGTTGGTTGATAATGCAAGGTCAGTAAGTGGGAAATCATTTCCAAACCATCATTGGTTCATAACAATTTTCTACTTTATCCTCTTTGCTTAAGGTTTATTCATACTCACTAGGGTCTGAGGTGTTAATCCAATTATGGACTACAAATATTTGCATGTAAATATTATTTGAGCTGTGGAGGGAGGTTTAAAAAGTACAATATTTTCTCAGTCTAAGGTATTATCTATCATTAATGTTCCACTAAAGAAAAAATACTGCCAATTAAACTCTGGCACAATTAAAAATTGCTCTGTATATTAACATTTATCCAAAATGCAGAGATGAAAAAAGTATAGGAAAATATCCATTTTAAAACTCAGTAAAATATATAGTTCATGATATGGTTTGTTTGCAAAATTATTATGTTTCTGTGTGTAACTGGATGCATCTTTTAACTGTCTTTCATATAAGGCAAAGATAATTGTTTTAGTTGAAGAGGTGAAAGGAAATATGTGTATATAAAAAATTGTGCCTAACATTCTAAGTCAAAAATAATTTAAAATGATGCATTAGTGTTGTTTTCTTCTATAAATTGACCTAATATAACCAAAAAAATGAAAGTAATTTAGAATAGAATAAATGTAATAGAGAAATTGTGAAACAGATAATAGTTACATTAGGAAATTGAACAAGATATACACAAAGAGTAAACCAGAGGCTTTGAGTTACTACCCATGAGGATGAATACTTTTCCTTGGGGGAAGATTAGTGTGTGTATGTATGTGTGATTTAGCAGTTACCCATTGACCACTTTAAAGATAGAAATCTATATAGTCACGTAATAGTGAAGAAGACTAGAGGGATACCTTGTTTGGAGACCTTATTTCTACCCTGGTCTGGAACATAGGAATGGGAGTGTTAAGCAGTTTTCTCCCTGTTATAAACTGACTTGTATTCCTCCAAAATTCTTAAGTTTAAGTTTTGACCACCAATGAGATTATATTTGGAGATGGCTTTTAGGAAGTAATTAAGGGTAAGTAAGTTCATAAGAGTGGAGACCTAGTCCTATAGGATTGGTGGATTTGCAAGAAGAGGAAGAAGGAGTGCATGCACCTGAAAAAGGCCATGTGCACACACAATGGGAAAGCAGATATCTTCCAGAAGCCAGAAAGAAACTCCTCACCAGATTAGATTTCCAGCCTCCAGAATTGTGAGAAAATAAATTTATGTTGTTCAAATCTCCCAATATCCATTTTAAATGTTCAATCAGCCAAAGCAGACTAAAACCCTCTCCTTCACCTTCACATTTCTGTCATCATAATCTGTCTCCCTGGATCGCTAAGCTAACTCAGCTTCTCTGTATTAACTGAGGAAAAACATTTGAAATAACTTTCAAGACTTAAACAATTTCTTAAAAATGCGTATCCAGGTTGTTCCAATTCTGTATATAAAGAGCTGAGAAGTGGCCATTCTATCCTAACAGCAAGTGAAAAACTGAACAGACTGAAAAATCAACTCTACTTGGATGCTTAATAGAGGGAAGCTGGTGCCTGGGTAGTGAAACCTGAACCGTAATCAGCAAATTGCTAGAGGTTCAGTGTGGATAGTCTGAAAGGCAAAACCTCCAGGGGAATCCAGTCATCAGAGGTATCTCATAATATTATGAGATTTACCTTCAGGAGCTCAACCAAGTTCCCATGGTAAATAATGGAGAAAAATCCCTTCTTCTTCTGGCAGAGAAAGGGGTTATATTAAAAACCCTTATTTTAAAATAAGCCAGAGCATTCTTCTGCTAACAAGACTTGGCCTCAGAGGAAACTAGTTTACAATGACCTTACCTACTGAAGTAGTATCAGAGCTTAACTGAACTGAGGAAAAGGAAATACCTCACTCCAGCCCACTCTAGCCATAGCTTCCCATTTAAAGGGTTTGGAGTACTGGGAAAATTGTGAAGTTCAATAAAAGACTAAGACTTATTAAAGCACTTTCCCTTTTCACCACCACATTTGAAAAGTATAGTCACAACAGTACCTTCTGCTTGGTACCTCAGGTATGACTATGAAGAAAAAATATATAAGTAATGAAAAAGCAAAAATTACAATTTGAAGAGATAGAGGGTGCATCAAACCAAGACATTGCAAGGATAGTGGACTTACCTGGGAATAAGCACTTCTGGGAATTTAAAGCAACTATGGTAAATATGTTAAAAGCTATAATGTTTAAAGTAGAATGTGCAAGATCAGATGCACATGTAAGCAAAGAGATAGAATTCTAAAGGAAAATGCAAAAATGTAAGCGATCAAAACTATAACCAAAATGAAGAAAGTGTTTGAATGACTTGTCAGACTGAATATATATAAAGATGCTCCGTCCACAAAATATGTGGAAATACAAGTGAGTTCAACAATGAGATACTACTATCTACCTATTAGAATGTCAAAATTCATGACACTAACACCACCGAATGCTGGTGAGGATGTGAGGCAACAGGATACTTGCTAATTGTTGATGGAAAAGCAAAAATGGTACAGACACTTTGGAAAACTAAACATAGTCTCCCATTTCAATCCAGTAATCACACTTCTTGGTATTTACCCAGAGAAACCAAAAAGTTGTGTCTGTACCTACATGTTAATTGCACCTTTCTTCATAATTCCCCAAATTTCAAAGCAACCAAGATGTCTTTGAATAATTAAATAGATAAATGAACTGCAAAGGTACATATTCATTGCTAACAAGAAATGAGCTCTCAAGCCAAGAAAAGAGAAAGAGGAACTTTAAATGCTTATTACTAAATGAAAGAAGTCAATTTGAGAAAGACTAAGTACTATGTGATTTCAACTATATGATCTTCTGGAAAAGACAAAACCGTGTAATCAATATAAAGATCAATGGTTGTTAGAGGTATGAGGAAGGCAGATATAAATAGGCAGATCACATAGGACTTTTAGAGCAGTTAAAATAAACTACATGACATCATAATAATGGATGTGTCATTACATATTTGTCCAAACTCAAAGAATACTCACCTGGAGATTACCAAAATAAACTGTGGATTTGGGGACAGTATGATGCATCAATGAAGGTCATCAACTATATTTTGAAAATCAAGGATGAGATACATGTGTGGAGATATAGGGAATATGGGAAATCACTGTACCTTCAATTCTGATGTGCATATAAAACTGTTCTAAAAAGTGCCAAATATTGAATATCCAAAATGGTACTTAAATATACAATAGGGAGAGCCATTATTAAGTATCAAACAACTCATTGACTCTAAACTAAAACGATTTCTGACTTAAAATATATAGATATTTTGAGTGATTTTGCTTATCCAAACCAAACTCAGCTTTCACTGTGTGTGGTAGGCAGCAATATGTCTTGGAAGAAATTAGGATTCATGCAACATGATACTTCTGAAAAGGTTCACACTGTGTAAAAAATCCATTTGTGACCATACACTACCTGCTATGTAACCCCAACCCCATTTTGCATCTTTAACATAAGCAAAATGCCCATTAAAACAAATACATTTAAAACATAAAAGCAGTGTATTATTCACCCTATTGGTTAGTTGCTCTTAAAATAGTAAAAGGGAATAAGCTTCATTTTACTAGAAAGACTCTGACAGAAACAGGATAACATCATTAGAGATAAATATAAGGTAGTCAACTGAAGAATGAAAAAAATCCAGATATAACTAGAGACATTTAGGCCAAGGTTATAAAATAAAATGTTTCATGTAGCCAGACGGATATTTTTGCAAATGAGTGAAACCTGCAGGGCATAAGATGCAGAATTTGTTGTCTTTAAATGCTGGTGATGGTGGCAAATTAGCTCATGCCCAGCTTGAAAGGGTTATGCTCCATCTGTGCCTGCCACTCTGGCCACCCAGGAATGTGAATTCAGCATTCCCAGAACTTTTGATTTTTCACAAGGAATTATAAATATATTTTTGGTAAATTTTCTAGATTTTAATGTTATTTTCATTTGTTTGAGCTGTGCAGGTCAAAAGCCCAGCTTTGAATCAAATGAGTGTTGTTTATCAACATTTTAAAAATGTAGACACAAAAAACTGAACAATTTAGGATTGTAGTTGAACATAAAGTTGAGTATTTGACAACAAGAAAGTGACTTTTAGATGAAGAGAGTTTCTCATTGTAAAAATGAATAAACATGGTATTATAATCCATAATCCCATTAGTTATTGGATATATGTTTTATCTTCTCATTTTCAGAGAATATATAACAATTATATTATATCCAGAAAGAAGTCATTTAAAATAGGATGTTGAAAAGGTTTGAGAAAGGTTTCTCTAAGAACTATCAGAAGAATTACAGTAATTTATCCAACTTCACTTGAAAATTAAGTACAATATTATTTTGTCCCTCATTGGGCTTTTACATATTATGCTTCCTTTTCATGAAATCCTCTTCATACTAGTCTTTATATGGCTGATTCTGCCTGAATAATATGTTATTCAAGCAGAAAGTCTTTTCTGCACTCCTAAAACTCAGATGTTCCTATGGTTTTTCATGACTTTTAGTGCAATTTCCTATTGTAGTAGAGTGCTCTAGATTCTTTCAGTGAAATATATTAGGTAAAATAAAGGAACACGGATACGTATGTAGTCTTGAAAATAATGCTGCCAAAAATATTTTTAAAGCAGGTTGTAGAAGAGTATTAAGGAATTAAACTTTTATGTAGAGTTTAAGATATTGCAGTGACTACGCATTGGAAAATATGCTCTTAAGTATTAAAGATTCTCATACATGTGCGTACATATATGCATTTGCATATATAACATGTATAATGCACACTATTATACTGTATGTACAATATATTATAATATATACTACAGGTGTACTACATATACTGTACTATATATTATACACATTATATATACATGTGTGGACCTTTATAAAAATATTTTTACATGAAACTCATAGAAATAGCAATTGCCAAGTGTAGGATATTTGTTACTCTGGAGAATGGAAGAGAATGCTTTGGGAAGGTTTATGCATCAATACTAACTGCACTAATAGCATCTCACTTCTGAAATCTGTGGTACAAGTGATCACTGTATTCCTACACCTTTTAGTGCCTTAAGTATTTTGTAATAAAAAACATATTTTATAACAAATTAAAATAATAGCATCCTCCAGTATATTTACTCCTCTGTACCACACACCTATCAATCTCCTCCCTTTCCCTTTTCTTCTGTGAGGAAGTTCATCATTAATATTTAAGAGCAGTTGTCAATTAGAGGTAGGTACTATGCTACTCAGTGTTATCACAGGACATAATTTTTTCCAAAAAGCATCATTTTTGCACTGACTAATATCTTGGATGCACCAATTTACAGCAAATGCAATTTCCTTTGCTCATAGCTATAGAAAGTTCATCAAAGAATGACTGCTTAGTGCTCATTTGCTAGCCCTACATGACATAGTGGCCTACTATGGTAGCCTTTAAAGTACTTCCTGAAATATCAACACTTCACATGAATTTTGCACTTGCCTCTCCTTTCAATTTAAAAACAGAATGACCAAAACAGACACATTTTCGAGATTGACTATTTCATATCCCTCAAAACACTGCCTCTAGTTTCATACATCTACCTTGTAATTTCTCTTTAGTGGAGTAAAAAATTGTTTCATATACCATGACCCTGACCTGTCTTCATTATTTCCAGTATGCCCAGATTTTTTCATTCTGACATGTTTGCAATTCTGGGAGACAGTGTATACTGACATGAAGATATATTGCCAGAAGCTTCCCAGTGGAGTCAGTGGCAGGAGATAAAATTTGGTCACAATTCACATGTGTTTGAAATGAGAATTCCAAGAGAAAATGATTAATTTCTCTTTAAAATCCAAAGATAAAAATACCATGTTCACCAGTGTTGCTACCTCTGCACTCACTCAGTTGCTTCTTTGTCCACATGCTTCTCTCTATATTGTCTTCATTTTTGTTGCTCTTTTGCAATCAGTGAACTATCAAATTATCATTCATGAGAAAAAACTATAAATGTACGGAATTATTATTATTTTCTGTCTTGATGACTTCAGAAAAGAATGAAAGAGAAGAAAATGTTAAACTGAATTAGCATAAAGAGTAAGGGCTAAAAAATACCCTAAGAACCATATAGTTTGTTAGTCTATATTTTTAAATTTTGCTAACATTGGTTTAAATAACTGTTTATAATTCAGAGATATATATTCACATCTCTTCAGATGTATGTTACCACACCACACTAGCCACCAAGGCATCCATAGTTCACCACTACAGAAAGTTAACTATCTGTAAGTAAATTTTTTTAATATAAATTGTAAGTAAATTATTAACTATCAAATAATACCTATCTACTTCTTCAGTAGTTATATCTTATTGTTAAATGATTTTCTAACCCTAAAATTATAGAACATCTCTAAACAACAAGTTGACAAACAATTAACACAAGGGTTTAAAGGAAAAAAATATGTAGGATCCAAAACATTTCCATTTAAATTTGCACATCTGAGTGTCATTGCTGAGATTATATGGCTGAATGAAATCTGGTCCCTATCATAAACACTTTATCCTAATGGGCCATTATTGTAATGCATGAAAACTCTATCTATAGACAATTGATTAAAGACTCATCAAAATGTCTGCAAAAGAATTAGGATATCTGGGGTAAGAAATAACTTTTCTGCAGATGTTTAGAGTTGAGTACTGTCATATTAGAAAGGATCTTCAGAGGTCATTTGCTCTTATACTTTAAACTAGTCCTCAACCAACTATGTCTCCATTGAGTAGTTTTCTAGCCCAACTTCAGCTTCTGATTCCATATTCTGTTTTGAAAGCTCTTTAACAACAAATTTATCCTTTAATATAATCTCACTTACCCCAAATCATACATAGACTCATATGGGATCCAATTTAAAGCAATATCCATATTTCACTGACTCTTGCCCCACATTGACCCCCATAGGATCCAACTCTAGGAACAGCCTCCCTCATGACTCTTCTTTCTGATTGTTCCAGAAAATGTCTTACAAATACTAACCAACATTTCAGATCAACTTTCCAATAAATTCATCAGGAACCTGCAACTTCTGCAAGGCATGGTCTTCTCATGCTGGGAAACTGCCATCATCCACTTTGTTCCCTGGGATCACTATAGCCCAAGTTGAACAGTAGTGTTAAGAAAAAGGGAGATATTTATTTCATGTCTCTCACTTTTTTCTCTCATTTATTTCATGCCCCAAACTCCTGCTGTTTGTGTGGCACATAGCATCCCTCCCCAACACAGTGCCTTCCAGGATTTTCTGCTGTTTCATCTCAACTCCCAGGACATATTTGACTTCAAAGAGAAGCAAATGTAAAATGCAAATGACAGAGAAAACACTGCATTCAGAAAGCCTCTTGGCCTAAAAGGTCTCAGATATTCATGCTGGAAGCTCCTGGGTCAATTCTGCAAGTGAACTTATAGGACCACCTCACTAATTGCTCAATAAATGAAATCTAAATTTCACCCATAGGCACAATTTAGATGTAAGCTTAAGTCTGTGGCAGACTTGAATTGAATACAGCTCTGTACCTTATTGTCCACAATTAGCACATGGCCTCACACAGAGAAAAATGGTGATAATGATGCTAATAATAATACTTGTAATAGGCATGCTTCATGTAACAGACTTGTAGGTAAAGTTTTATTTAATCCTCACAGAAATTCCATGAACTATTCCTATTTTATAGGTAAGTAAAAGGAATCATGAAAGAACTAATTAATGTATTTACAATCAGAGTAATAAGTGGTGAAGGCAGAATTTGAACCCACCAGACTAGCTACAAAGCTTGAAGGATTAACTACCTCACCCAACTGTCTTCTTACCTGCTACACATAAGAAGATCAAGAAATGTTTTGAGAGGGCCTCCCTGGTGGCACAGGGCTTACAGTCTCAGTGCTACCAAGCTATTATCAGTCACTGTGGCATGTGTTCAATCCCCAGCCATGGAACTAACCCACATGCATAGTAGACCTCTCCTGTTTCTCTTGTTGCTCCCCTCAGCAGTGCATTTCAGTAGATCTGCCTGTTCTACTCCCCATTGTCTCTGGTGAATCTTCTCACCCCATGCACCTCTCACTATACCCCAGTTCTTGTATGCATAAATAAAATAAATCTTTTTTAAAAAGAAAGAAACGCTTTGAAAGGAAATAACTATAACTGCCTCTTGTAATATAAACCCATTGATTCTTGACTTTCCTCCAGGGATGTAGATTAAATGTGTGACTTCACAAGTAGAAAGTCATGTTTTAAAAGTTCTCTACTCAGCCATCACAGAATTTTACTGTTGTTTGAATAAAACAAGAATTGAGATGTTAGCTATCAAGTACTTCGTAGAGGCGACAAAATGGCTCAAAATTGCCATAACACATCAATAAGCCAAAAATGCCTCCACTTCCTGTGAGCAAGGGGTTTGTTTGAGCATTTATTCAACCTCTTCTGGAGAATTTCTATCAACACTTTCTTCTGTTCTTTGCTATATACCTATTTCCCACCAACATTCTATGTTCTTAAACTTTCCTATTCTATTCTCCATCATCTCTCTGTGTCTAGACACAGACTGACCCTGGGCTCCAGAGTGAAGGCTTTTCTGGCAATTCTCATCTTGGAAATAGTTAAAGTAGTTACATTTAGTGGAAAGTTGTGATTTATTAGTACTTAATGCAAGGGGCCTTTTAGGAAGCTTTGCTTTAAAAAGATAAGTTGATAACTAGATAAAACAATGTGTATTCCAAAAAAACTAATCCCTAACAGTGGACTTTGTGGAGTTGTGAGACCCTGATAGGACTGTAATAGTTTTAGGATGAGGTGGCTTTTGAATCCCCAAAGAATAATAACTATAATGAATTTTCATATGCCGGGAAATTCCTTCATCTTAGTTAATTCTTGTAACACTTTGAGGTATAAATATTATCACCACTTGCAGAGAACAAGATTTCACAATTTTTACAGCTAATAGGAAGCATAATTGAGACTTGAACTCTAACCCTTTTGACTCTGTTATTGCCTCAATGCCTAGTCAACCTCTTATGAATTCAGTTCCTAAGTGATGGTTGGTATAAAATACAGTTAACCTAGAAAACAACTTTGAGTTAAGAAAAAATAATTTCAGGACCTATAGGATATCTTCACTTTAGCAATAGTTTAGTCACTAAACTCAGAGAAGTGTTTTGGTGGCTCAGAGGCCACTTTACCAATACTTTACTAAAAATGGGTATGTTTTGAGTAAGTAGGACTTCCCCTCAGAGTATATTCTAGGTGAGCAAAAGTTCTTTGTTTCTGTAAGAACTCTGCTCTGGGCGTGTCAGAGAGGTGGTTTTCTATCACAATGTGGAAATAGACATAGAAACTTGGTAATATTAAAACCCTCCTCTGTAATTAATAAGATGTGTTATTTTACTTAGTTTGTTTGTAAATATTTCCATTTCCCTAGCTGGAAAGCAAAGAGATCCAATGGGATCAAAGAGTCTCAAACCTGTGAGCTCATCAGATCTAAATTAAAAGAGCAATTTTTTAATAATCCATACCTGTTTCCTTTCACTGTCTTCCAGAAATAACACTCAAAGAGTCCATGCATCCATATTAACATTTCTTACATAACTCTGACTTTCATGTTATCTCAAACTTTTAGGAGGTATCATCCTGCTAAGCATAATAGGGAAAATAAATTCAAAGTTAACATGGCAAGTAAATTTGTAATATCATAACTTTCTTTACGGCATCAATGAATTTGTCTGGATACCTGAGCCAATAGAGAAAAGATCAATAAAAATGTATATTATGTCAAAGGTTGTTTTTTTTTCACTCAAAACTGTTTTCTAAGTTAACTGTATTTTATACTAGACGTCACTAAGGAACTGAGTGGCTATGTTTCACTTATTAAATGAGAGGTATGAGTGGATACACCATTGTGGTTTAAATCATCTCATGTTATTTTTGCATTCTATTCATATAAAGGCATACAATCCTACAACTGTTTTAAAATTGAATTCAAAAGACATTTTTAAATTCAGACAGTAGTTTCTTTATGGTACATATGATGTGAAATAACATTTTCACTTTTAAGTAACTGCTTCAGCAACATTTCTTTTCTAGTTATATTCTACCCCACGAGTATGTTAAAACTTTTAATTTCTGATATCATAGGTTTCACTGGGTATGCAAAACATTTGCCTCATGAGGAAAAATTCCCACCATGACCTGACCTCTCACGAGTTTTAAGCATCTGAAGAAAAATCTTTCTAAAAGATCAAGATGAGTGAGCGACAACAGAAAGAACTTTCAAATGATACTGTTGATTGAGAGCTCAATGGACTGGACCAAACTATTTACAGATGTTACACTTGGCCTCTTTCCCAGTGCCAAGTATTTGCATGAAAGATAAAGAACATAATCTATTCACATATAATGATTTTCCCCTCCAAAATCTTTTGAGGTTGGTCACACTTTAAAAACCGTTTGCTCTTGAAAATTGATTTCTGTTTTGAAGACCAGCTGTATCTACATATGAGGCACCCGTTCCCTCCTTTTCTTCAGTACTGAATGTTGGCCACTTTCCATAACGTGCACTCATACCACACTGCCAGGGGCCCAGTAGATCGTGTTCTTACCATACTGTAGGAAAAGGAAATCCTGGGAGATGTAGTATCAGGGATTACTTTTTCTTTAGGGCATCACGTGACCATGTAGTACAGTGAGCAACTGAGCAGATTTGGAAGTTAAATGATCTGTCTTCTTATTCTGCTTTCACCAATGTGTGATCTTGAAAATATTACTTATCTCTTTAGGTCCTTTTACCTCATGTTCAAATTGAGGATAATACTGCATACCCATTTATAGTTACTAGGGTGAGTAAATAAGAGACTACATATAAAGATGAATGCTTAACTAAAGGTAGCTGTTAGATTCTTGCAGTGTTTTAGGAATACGAGAATTTCTAATGTGAAGGGAAAAGTGGCTGTCAAGTCTAATTTATTTCTCATGAACTTAAAGAAACTGTCATTTGCTTCAAGGGAATGATGGGGAGACTGATGTATACTTCTCATTTAAAACTTGAGGTACATAAAAACTTTTTTGAAGAATTGCATAGATGATAGAGCTGGAAGGATATAATTTTCCAAGTGCAACTCTTTTATGAGGCATCTAATAGTCTTTATTCCAGTGGTTCTCAAATTTACCCCATTATAAGTATCATCTGTGAATTTGTAAAAATAAACACAACAATAAAACAAACACATGAAAAACATGCTTGGGTACAAACATAGAATATGTACAACTATATATTCTAGTAGCCATTTTTAAAAGGCTCTCCATTAACTCTGAGGCAAAGTAAAAAAATGCTTGCATTTTTTGAGTTTTCCACCCATATTTAAAGAATCAAATGCTAATTACTACTCCAGCAACCGTTAGGGAAATCATATACTTAAGTTTACCTATGGAAATGGAAAAAAATGAGTTATTTTCTTTAGTTTTTTTATAAAATGGTGTTTCTGTGAAGAAAGAAGCCCACTAAGGAAAATCTGTGAGGGAGTAATTACTAGCTAGCTTACATACATTTTGCCTTAAAATGGGGAATTAATTTCATACAAAAATATTATAAAGTTTAAAAGAATATAATATAAAGAGTAAAAATGTCACCATATCACCAAAATTAAAAGTTAAAGGCATTATAAAACAGAATTATGAAAGCAGAAAAGTAAATATAAAAGCAAATTTAAGAACAATTTCATAAGATGAGGATTACATGAAAGAAATGAATCAGGTAATGGAGATAAAATAATAGAGTATATATAATTTAAGATCAATATACTCAGACTAACTTGAATCAATTAAAAAAAAACCCACATAATTCAAAGAGATGTTCTGAATTGAAAAAAAAATACTACTTTTTTTAACCCCAAGCAAAGAAATAATAACAATATATACATATCTATGATATATGGTGACAAATTAAAATTTTTGTATTAAATTATTTAAAGACCTTAACAGGTAAAAGAAATTGTCTACAACTTATGGAAACTGAGCTGATCTCAAAATTCCATGTAATACTAAATATTACAACTAAAGGAAAGATTTGATATAGTTATTTATTTTATATAGTTCATATTTGAATAATTTAATATAATTCAATATGTGAAGCTATAAAAAATGTATCCTCAGAGACATAGTAAAAAAGAAAATGAACCACCTAGGTATGCTTCTGGAAAAATTTCTTAAGACTATATTACAGTTACATTGGATCAAACACTCATAGCATTAAAAAAAAAACTTAAACAGTGCAATCATTTCAGTAATGGAAGTTAAGACTGAATGATTGCTATAACTCTAAGTGAAACCTTAAGTACAGATGATATAAATAATTTCAAAATGTTAATGTTACATAATGTTTTCAGCAAATTTAATTTTTTATTAAATTTATAAAATTAAAATTGGATATAAGATGGCATGCAAGTAAAAGCCCCAGATTTCAATCTCATAAAGTCAGATGTCATGTATTTTCTTCCCTCCTTTAGTTTTTTAGAGAAATATTTGTTTGAGTTAATTTGAAAAGTTTAAAGATAAACATTAACAGAATTTTCCTGGAAGATAAAAACAAATAAAACATCAATCATATTATAAAACAACCACAAGGAAAATGGAAAAATTGTTTACCAAACAAAAAGAAAGTAAGATGACAGAGAAACAAATGTCATCAATACAATGAATATAAGCGGTTTAAACTCTTTTAATAAAGGACAAGGCAATTTTTGTAATGAGCACATTCAAATATAAACTTCTTTTTTTAACAAAGGTTTTATTTATGCATACAAGAACTGGGGTACAGGCCAGAGGCAGGGACAGGGTGTGTGAGAGGATTCACCAGAGACAGAGTGGGAAGCAGAACAGGCAGATCAACTAAAATACACTGCTGAGGGGAGCAGCCGCCCAGGCAGGAGAGGTCTGCTGGCCATGTGGGTCACCTCCCTGGCCAGGGATCGAACATGTGCTTCAGTGGCTGCAGAGGCCTCATATTGCAACACCCAACCCTCAACTATAAACGTCTTACAAGAGATTTATGGAAACCAAAATGGTACAAAAACTTCACAGTTTGAATATTTGATAATAATGGTTTAGAAGGCAATATAAATAAATGTTGAACATGGTTATATAAAAATCCATCAAAGTAAAACAAATGGAAAACAAATTAAAGAGTCATGAAGGGTATTTTGATAAAACTACAGTTCACAATGAAGACAAATAGTGATACATGACAAAATAAATTAATGAACAAACAACAAAAGCCCTGTAAGTCTGTCAATTAATATTACTACCTATGAGTCTGGGTCAATTGTCATAAAAAAAAAAATAATGGCAAAGGGTTTGATATAATGACTATAGGTTAAATATAAAATATTAAAATCTATAAATGATCATATTGTCATGAAACACACTGAAATACTCAACAATTCTAAATAATAGAAGATTTTAGGTAACATTTAAACATCTTAGCTTGATAGTACTTAAAATTTTTTTATACAATTGGAACAATAAAGGAAAAGATGTAGATGTGATCCAATTTAATAAAAAAAAATAAGTCTATTAATGTCAAAATATATAGACCAAATTTATTTTTAGAAATAATAGCTTGGAACTATGAATGGTATTGTTTGACAGAAGTCAATTAAGCATTCAGATATAATGTCTGAAGCTTGAAAAATTCTTCTGTTTTAGAGAAAATAAACAACCCCTGCCCCAGTCAATCAATTAGAAAGTAGCAAAAAAGAAAAAAGATAGAATTAATAAATGAATATGACAACTGGCTCTTGGATTTAATTAAAATTTAAAAAGCTGAAATAGACAATTTTTAAAAATATTTTACTCAAGAAACTAAAAATGACAGCAAAAATAATGTTAGATTTAAAAAATACATAAAAATTGAAATCATAATACAATTCTTAAGTCTCAGAATTTGGTCTTGTTCATTTTATTTATCTGTAATGTAGCACATCCACAGCCTAACATCTCATAAGTGTAGCAAACACTCATAAATATTTATAGAATGTATGGATATAGAAAGTAGTCAAAAATTGAAACAGGACACTTTGCATAACTATGTGCTCATTAACTCTAAGTAAAAGTTTCAGGCTTAAAGGGTATTATACTTACTTCTATCTTTTAAAAATTTAATAGTTTTTTATTCATTCTAGGATACAGAAAATAAGAAAAACTGCCTCGTTAACTTAATGAAAGTACTAAAACACTAGTGAAATCTTATTAAAAAATAGAAAATAATGATAGAAAACAAATTATCACATATTTGCACAAACAAAAAAAAAAACCAAAAAAGTGAGCGTATTACTTATGCACAATAGAACATTAATAAAGTGCAAGCAAACCTACTTAAAATATTTAAAAGATAGTTCACCACACTAAAGTAGCATTTCTTCCAGGCATGTAAACCTCATTTAATATTAGACTGAATAGCATGACATTATGATCATGACTTTGAAATCCAGCTATACTGATTCAGTGCCCTGATAACTCATTTAATCATTAACTTTGAGAAAATTACTTAACTACTCTGTACCTTAGTTTCCTCATCTATAAAACAGTATTGATCTTAAAGAATCAGTTGTAGATATTAAATGATAAATAAAATGCCACACATGTACATGTATATATCAGTGTTACATTAATATTACTATCATCTATCACTATCATTTTTTATTTAATTATAATTTTAGAAGTCATCACTGACAGATTTTTATTCCAGGACAATGAGATGTACAATTGCTACAATGTGTTGCTTTATGTTGTTTTGATTAGCAACACAAGTTAAAAGAAAATAAGAACATCATGTGTTTTATAAGAGAAGTGAAAATATATCTATAATTCCAGTATTCTTTGCTTCATAGGGGAGGGTGGGTTGCCCTGGGAATATGTGTTTCTGACTCATCCATTGACCTATGGTTGAGTCCAGTTTGGCAAAAACTAAAACTCTAGGGCACGTCCATGTCTTTGGTCTTTGAGCTGGGAAGATTTGTGTCAGCTAGTATGTTGACTACCAGTGGTAAAACTGTAAATAAAGTGGTGGGTGAGACATCTTTCAAAATCTAGTGATAGATTTGGAGGTGGCACTACACTATCCTATTAGTTTTAGATTGTTTTTACTAAGGAAACAAGGCAAGCATAGGTCAAAAATAACCTAGTAAATATCCCACTTTATTCCACCAGGTTCAGGGAAAGGAATCGGTTTTCTTTTTCCTCTCCTAAATGCAGCTCATAAGACCTGGACTCACTCTTTACTGTATGGGATGAATTTGTTTGAAATATGACATGAAGTTCAAGTTATCTTTTCAATATTGCAAGCACTTATTCAATCAAAAATTGTCTTCTGATGAGAATCCCACCATCCCATACATTTATTTAAAGAATAAGTGTCTTTAAATCCTATGATGTGTTTTGTCATCTGAAAGAGTAAAGAAAAAAAATCCAATTTTGAGTCATCACCACTGTACTCACTACGTACAATATCATTGTCCCAAAGCATCATTAATTTCCCTGTCACTCAAAGCTACACTGCAGTCACAGAAAGGCAGCTGGTGACCTGTCCAAAAAAAAAAAAAAATTGGACAGGAAGTGGAGACATACCACCTCATAAATTTCACCCAACCACACTTAACAGCTACACAGGGTTTCCACCAACCACTGTTGTGCTTTCTATGATGGATATGCCTATATCACAATGTTGAGGATATAGAGTTCCTCCATGACTTAACACCCTGGAATTTTGGGAACTCTTCAGTGACTACAATATTCTCTTAAATAGAGATTAATGTGAGTGTTAGATTTTTATGAAGTAGTATTATGTCTACAAAGAAAGGTACACAGTTTTGGCTCAGACTTCAGAAGCTGATCTGCATGCCCCCCAAAAAGATAGCTCTAAGACTATGGGAGACATTTGAGAATCAAAAAGAGCACTAAAATAACTAAATCTATGCAATCTTAGAAGGTTTATTGTTTGAGAATATTATTATGTATTGTTTGAAATTTTGTTGTGTTATGTTGATGGAAGTAAAATGTAATTCTATTCAAAAATACTTTCAAATCTGAAGCTTTTTTCTAAAAGATAAAACATATGTATTGGTAAACTTTTAAGAATGTTAGAATACTGAGTATGTAAATAGTTAGAAAAAGAATATTCTTGGTATTTAGTCATATAATTCAATCGTTTCCTTCATTGAAACTTTCCTAAGATCAGGTCTAGAACCATGAGAATATGTTTTTTAAAAAAAATGGACTTCCCATTTTCATATTTCCCATAAAATTGTCTGCAATATTTTTTAATTAGAACTCTATGTTAAAACATTTTGAAATCACTGACAACGTCACTAAACATTTTTTTGTAAGAGGTAAGAAAATATTCTGTCTAAATGTGCTGAGGGAGTTGGTAATTTCCAAATAAATTCTACTAGATGAAATATATTCCCAATTCTAATTTATTTTATACTGAGATGGGTAAATATTTCAGCCCAAATATTTTCACAGGCACTGCCTTTTTGCTTCCATTTAGTGCAGTTTCCTTCAACAAATATTTTTGTAAGCAACATTTGTCAAATAAGTTGTCTCTGTTTATGATTTCCCTGAAAGTTTCACCAAATTTAGACGCTGCAAAATTTTAGGCTTTCTCAGTTTTATTTCTATACAAGATATAAATGTATTCAATTAAAAATAGAAGATATATCAACAAATTCTTCCCACAAGTCAGATGTTCCAAGCTGTTATGCAACTTCAAGACTAAATTTTATACACTGGCTGTGATCTCATTCTTTAATTTGTTTAACTCCCCATTGCTTTTGTAGAGATAAATGTCTTCCTGTTTGCAACATATTGTCTTCGATAATTTCAATTTGCTAAAAGCTTCAACCTGACGTTGTTGCTTTTCTTGCCACACCATTTGTTGAATACTTAGCTTAAAATTTTCCAGATGATTTTAAACAAAATGCAACCAAAATTTAGAGAAACTACTTACAAAAATATCAACACTGCTTTAGAACATTAAAGTTGATTTATAAAGTAGTTATTCAAAATTGCAAACATCCCTAAAATCTGATGATGAGAGGTTACAAAAAGAGAAACAGCATACTGCCAGACCGAAGATGTTTTAATTCATTATTTGTTTTATCACAAAAAATTAGCTGTTCCAAGTGTGTGCATATAAAATATTTATAGATTTAGGCAATTATAGTTTCTACTTCAATTGGTAACTTATTATAGCTTATTTGGATGAAATTATGAATTATGTGACACCATGGCCAATTCCAATACGTTTCCCCTTGATGGATTTCTTAATGTAGTGAGGACATTTTTGGTACACAATGATATATTCCTCAAATTTTCTATTTACATTATCACCACACAACAAATACTATTATCTTCAGTGTTTAAACTTTAACATTCACAATAGTAATAGGATGCTTTACCTCTGAGAGAAAAATCCTAAAAGTTTTAGTTTGATTCCTGCAACTGTATGGAAAAGAAATAACTGTTATAGAAATTACCTTATTTTCTGTTTGAATCATCTACTGATACAAAACTGACATACTTTAAATTTGAGATATTCTGCTACTAGTGGAGCCAGACTATGTCTGCCATCATTTCCTGTCCATGCATGCACAAAAAATTCAGAATTGAAAATGAGCAACATTAACTTAAAACAACAGTCAGTTGACAGAAATGAAAACTCATGCTTCAGAGAAAGATATGTAGACCTGCCTTTTGTGGTTGCATATGTAATAGTGTTCTTCTGGGCACAAAAGGCAGTCCTTCCTAAAATAGCAATTTTTGGTTCATGCTACTGACTCCCAGCAGCTCTCATTCTCCTCTGCATTTCATCTGGTCAGTGATATCACTGTGACCTTTGTGATAAATGGAAAACTCAATGCATATTTTTTTCTAATTAAAATTGAACTGTTATTTGAGGTCACTGATGATCAAAGAATTTATTGCAAAATCCAGAGTATTACCAAACAATATGATAAGTAGATTGATAATTGGCAGATGATAGCACTATAGCAAGAACCTGCAAAATTCTGTACATTTTAAGGCTGTGTTGTTCATTCTCCTTTCTACATCTATTTTAAATATACCTTCACTTATAGTGTGTGTATATAAGTTATAACCATGTAGTTTATATAATTTTGTAGCTATAATTTCTAATGTTTCTCAATTACCCTTCCTTTTAGGATCCTAGTGGATTATAAATTTTGGATCCTAGTGCCCCACTGGCTGCAGGGCAGAAGGATTTAGCTGCTTGTACCTGAATGCTTGCCCATTCTCCTGGACATATGCCAACTGAACAGACCGCTGGAACCAGAAGGTACTTTAAGACTGCCCTATGCAAACTAGGTGTCCACCTCTCACAGAAGCAAATTTATGGCATCGTGCATTTAGGGACCACTTATTAATGGTCAAACCTTCAAGGGAGACAAAATGGTGATCACTTTTGGGTTTTCCTGGTGTCACATTCACTTTTGTAAGGCATGTACTTTTTAAAAACCATTCTCACAATTAACTCCTTTGATTCTGGCCTGCTTCAGGAAGCACATCACCCCCTCTGCCTGGGTTGGCTTTGGGAACGTTTGCAACATGCTCAGCAAGAACACCCAACATGGCAAAGCTCAAGGTGCAGCCTCTACTGCTTGTACTGTTTGGAGATTACTGCTTCTCTAAACTGACAGGATAGGGCCATTGCTTTAACTAGACTTTCTCACTCAGCCTCTTCTCTTGATGCCACTCAGCAGCCTTGAGAGTAGCCAAAGCCACAGGAATGTCAGAGTGATTATTGGCCAATGTCAAACTTACTTTGGAGCAGAGGCCCTTTAAATTCAGGAGACAGATTTACCTTTCTTAGGGACTTAATAGAATTAAGCAAATCAGCACTTCCTGTAGAAGGACGACTGCACAGCCACCAACCTAGAAGTATCATTAAGGAAGAACATGTGTTTAAAATAAAATTATTTCTAACAGTAAGTCTCAAAATACCTGGAATTGTGGCATACTTTTTGATTTTTAAGATCCCGTCAAACTGTGATGACCTTAACCTTCTTTTAAACACTCTCCCCTCTTTTCCTCTATTCAATTAATTTATTAAATTGAATTCCTTCTACTGGAAGAAAAATAGAATATACTTAAAATATACCTGAGGGTCAAGCTTGAGTCATTTTTTTTCTTTCCTCACAAGACAGTTGCACTCTGTTTTAGTCAGTGACCCCATTATTATTCCCATTTCCAAACAAGAAGCACTGACTTACCCCACTCAGTTCACATAAATTGCCAGTCTCTAAGTTGTCAAAGAACTAACTTCCATTTTCTGTTTGCTCTTTTTTTCCTATACTGTCACCTCAGTCTGAGCCTTAAAAAATTCTCAGTGAGAACAAACCCAGATTTCTTTAACACCCTAGTTTTACAGGCTGATGGAGCCAGAATGTCTGGCAGATCTCTCTTTTCTATTAGGTAAACTAAGACACGTTATTTAATCTCTCTGTTCTTCAGTTTTCATCTGTAAAATGGGATTAACATAGCATTTGTTCTCACAGGGATGTTGTAAATGAGTTAGTAAAAGCACTTAGGGAAGTGGTTGACCGCTATTATTTTACTCCTAGTTCCCCAACTTTAGGTTATCTAGTAGGGCAGAGATATTTATGATAGTCAATATCTAAAAGCTTTTCAAACAGCTGAAGGCAACTCTTTCACATAACAAAGTCAACATTGTTAGTTTGGCTGCTATAGGATACAGGTAATGTTACTAAAGGCATGTGAATTCTTTATGTAGAAGAAATGGTGGTCTTTAGAAAGTAATTAGTCTTCAGAGTTTGAGAGTATGTTTTTGATTTCAGATACTTCAGAAAGAGTGGCCACATGGAATATACAAATTAAAACTATCTCCATAATTCATCTCAGTAATCCATTCCACACTGATATTATTATTTTTGAATATTTCAACTATACATATACAAAGTTATTCTAAAAAGGTATTGCAAAATACACATCGATCAGTTTCTTCCTTTTAACTTATTGACACATATATAACAAATTTGATGAAAAATTCCTTTATGCTTATTTTGTAAGTTATACATATTAATAATAATAATTACTTTAGAAAAATTGTATGGCTTTTTTGAAACATAATCTTTGATAGCAATTTTAAGATAATGTTACACCAGGTCCCAAGTCAATGCCAAGGTGAGATAATAGAGGTGTAAGTGTCTTGAATATGTCAAAATATTAGATATTATTAAATCACATAGCACTAACTTCATGTTTCAGGGTATGGCATTCATGTATGTTCATGCAGGGCATGTACTTTCATATGGATTATAATTTATCCAGATAGGGATTCTATTAAAATTCTTATGCAGGTATTTAATATGTTAGGTAATCAAATGTCTGTCCTTTGGTTTTCATCTCTCAAGATGTTCTCCTAGCTTAAAGTTCTGAATGACAAAAAGGTACCAAACTTATTTTCAGTCATTTCACCTTTTATAAATGCTCTTCAGCAGACATATTTAGCTTGTATGAAGTTAAATAACATATATATCAAGCTGTGAAGTCATTCTTAGAACTCACTATGGATCATTGCACTCTGTTTTTTAAACTTTTTCTTGCTTTATTTAGTTCATTGGTTTGTTTTGTTTCTTTATGTACCACATATGAGCAGTAATAAATGTCCAAATGGATCTGGAAGTAGTACCAGCCCTGGCTTGGGAAAGTACATCTGTGGATCTTTTCTAGAATGCAAAAGATGAATAAATATATTTATTAATTAAAGCAAACAGATTTATTGTTATAAAACGTCTATACTATAATACCCCTTTACAGCATACAATTTAATTAATAGTTTTAATAATTTTACTCTGCCCATATTTTTGCAATCATCACCAAAACTTAATTTTAAAACATTTTTATTATTTCAAAAAGATATCTTGCATCTTTCAGCAGTCACTCCCTATTATACCAACTACTGAATCTTCTGTCACCACTAATCCACTTTCTTTATATATTTGCCTATTCTAGACATTCTGTGTGGACAGAGTCATACAACATATGGTCACCTTTGACTAACACCTTTTCCTTTGATAACATATATCAGTATTTCATTCCTTTTAAATGCTGAATAATATTCAGTTGCATAGAGCTACCATTTCTGCTTATCTATTCATTATTTGATTATTTCCATTTCTGTGATTATGGATAATACAAATATGAACATCTGTGTACAAGCTTTAGTCTGAATATATGTTTCCATGTCTTTGGAATAGATACCTAGAAGAGGGGTGTAGGTTTAATGTCCTGAGTAACTGCCTGTTTGTTAAAATGAACACATAATTTTACATCTCCTGTTGTATTGGGGTTTCCAGTTTCTCTATCCTTGCTAATAGTTGCTATTGTTTGTCTTTTTAGTTACAGTCATTCCAGAGTATATGACATAGTATCTCATTGTGAGTCTGATTTGATTTGTATGACTAATGATGATGAGGAACTTCACTTGGCTTATTGGCCATTTTATATCTTCTTTGAAGAAATGTCTATTCAAAACCTCTATTTTTAAAAAAATTCAAATATTTGTATTTTTATTATAAGCTATAATATTTCTTGGTGTTGTAGATACCAATCCTTCATTAATATATATTTTGCAAGTACTTCCTCCCAATCTGTGGGAGAACTATCTGCTTTCTCATGATATCTTTTGAGCACAAATATTTATAAATAATAATGAAGCACAATATTCAATCTCTTTTATCCATGTGCCCTTGATTTCAAATCACTGACAAAGTCAAGATTTAATCTGATCCCCATTAAAAAGGAAAAGGGACCCAGGCATATGCACTGGAAGTCTAGCATGTGCTCTTACAAGACCATGATTGCTCACACACATTAGCTCTTGCTTAGCCTTAATAAATGTCTTTAAGTGTGTTCTGGCCTGGCATCTCCTACCACTGCAACCACCTAAAAGAACCATGGCCCAGAAGAGCAGGGCAACAAGGCACAGGCTCAAGTAGGCAGAAGATATTTTCTGCATTTGACAGCTAGAATTTCATAAGGGTGGGTAATGGAATCTGAAAAAGAAAGATTTGAGATGGCTTCATAGCAGAGGGGTAGTATTCATGATCTATAATAAAAGTCTCTGGCAAGGATTCCTAATTTATAATAAAAGTCTCTGGCAAGCCTTCAAGAAACCATCTTGATTTCATTTTTGCTCCATGTCCCTAAGAATGGTAAAAGTCAGGAAAAAGAGAAGGATATTGCAAAAATTCTCATTTGCCAATGTCCCCCAAAAGCAGAATGATCTATCTTTAAAATATCTTGTCCTTGGAATACTATTCAGCAATCAAAAAAGAAAAACTAGACGCATTCATAGGAACATGGATGGAACTGGAAGGGATTATGCTCAGTGAAGTAAGTCAGAAGACAAAAGAAAAACACCAGATGGTTTCTGCCCTGGAGGAATATAATGGAACCAAATAAGGATCAAGGAAAGGAATAAGAACAATAATAATAATAACAATAAAGACACAAAAATCAAAAATGAAAAGACAAGGACAAATTGGGGACACCTGGTGGGGAGGGAAGAGGGGGAGGGTTGAGGGCAGACGGGAGCACGGGGGACTGAGGTGACGGTGCACTGGTGATATGGTGATGGAGAATACATGGGGATTACAATTGATGTCAAATATATATAAATTAAAGGGAAAAAATCAAATAAAACAATAAATAAATAAATACATAGATAGATAAATAAAAATATCATGTCTTTTCCCTGATGAGCAGAGCCTGAAATTTTTCCAGCGTCCTTTTATTAAGGAATTCTGGAAAATTCCATTCTCAAGCCCCTAGGCTTGAGTGGTGGGTGGAATGGATGTTTTCTTCAGAAGAAAATATTCAGCAGAGAAACACCAAGGAAAAGGATCAACATTAATGAATATAATGTAAAAAGAATGTAAATAGCAAGTTAAAGTAGATCTCTGAGACTGGAGAAGAACAAAGTAATGATGTATATAATAGATGTGTATGGCACAGCTTAGTGACACAGTCTACATGTATTTAACATTCCTAGGGAGTGAAAACCATAAAGAACATAGAAAAAGTGTCTCATTTTCTTTAAAAAAAATATGAATGCATAGGTTGAAATTCATTTAAAAAATTTCATACCTAAAAGAGTCCTAGAAAAGTTTGTTAGTGTCAAGTATTATAAAACAATCCTATAAATGTGTTCAAATAGAATTTTAAAACATAGGCTACTAATGCAAGAAATGTATACACTAAAAATGATGTGAAAATTTACATATGTCAAATCTAAGTTGCCATTATCTTAATTTGAGACCTCTATATCTCTTATAGTTAAAAAATGGGAAAGTCGACCAGCTTTTGTTTTGTCTGATTGATACAATCCTTGAGCTTTTAAGTTTTCAGCATTTCTCTATCAGCTGCTCTTTCTTCCCTTTCAAGAATGCTTTTCCCCTCCAGATAGCATGTGTTCTCAGGGAAAAGTATTTATATCCTCTAGACAGATCAGAACCAGAGTGTGTCACTGATCTGCACGACCCTCACTTGGTCCATGTGAGAATAAGTCCTTTACTTCACCTGACTTATTGGCCATGCTGCATTAATATTTACTGTCCTCAACTAGATTTGTTGTATTGTGGGGGCACAGTAGGGTGTCTGGCCCTCATATAAACTTAGTTCAATAAGTCTTGCATTCTGCAGCTGCTTTTTGTGGTCCACTAATTCTATGAGCCCCATAGTGTTCCTAACCAGGGGTCTCCTAGATGCCAGTCTTGCTTATGGATGGCTATTTACCTCAGACATCTAAAAAGTTATTGCTATTATTTTTCTTTTAGGAGATGGAAAATACTGAATTTTTATTTTTTATTATTTGTTAGTCTATTTATTTAAAAATGAGTGACTAGATTTTTTGCTTAGAATTTCTTTCAAACAGTCTTTCTATTTTTCTGTGCCTCATTTCATGGCTCCGAGATTTGACCCCAGGGAAATATAAAATATGTAGAGAACAGAACAAATCTTTCTTTATCAAAGAAATTATACCAAAGCATATATTTATGGAAATTATATCAAATCATATCAAATAGTTTGTGTTATGGAAAAATACAATAATTAGACTAGCACATGTATTCTGGTAGCTAAAGGAAAGATTTTGAAGTTTGTGACTCAGCAAACTTATATTTCAAATTTATAGAATTTTAATTGGTTTGAAACATAAACATGAATAATCAGACTTTTGTTCTACTCTAGATCTTCTTACCCTTGAGCAATGATGATTACCTTTGATTCAATGTGTGGAAATGTTGTTAGAAATCGAGAATATACACATTGCTAAAAACCTGAAAAATTATTCCAATACTTTCCCAAAAGAACAAAATTATGATTAGGCTTGTCATCTGAACAGTGGAAGAAAATGGAACAATAAATAATTATTATGAGGGTAGAAATGATGATTTAAGAATTCCATTGAAAGCAATGGATAAATATGATAAAACATGTAAAACATAAGTAAATATATCACTCATATTGGCCTTCTGAGCACTTACTCAAAATCACTCATAACTCATAGATTATCAATTTGAATTAAGGATAGGAAAATAAGATGTTGAAGAAATCTTATCATATTTCCAATGAAAACTAGTGACCTAAGTCTACTTGTTTTGTAAAAATTTTCATTTAATCAAAAAAAAAAAACCCACACCTATTCTTAGAAAAGATGTCTAAAATTTAAAATATAATTGAATATTAACAAGAACCCAGTACTATCATCCTATGTTTTATTAGCAAAGTTACCAAGTGGTAGTGGTGAGCATAATAATCATTAAATTTCTTATTTTACACGAGGAGCAACATTTTTATATTGTTCTTTGCTTAAATTCTTTTTTCCCTTCCTTTAACAAAGTTATGAAGTTAATATGCAAGTATTAAAACCAGGTTAAGAGAAAAAATTGTATGGAAAAATTATCTTCTTTCTTTACATTCCTGAGTAAACATTTACTGACTACTAACTAGAAGTTCCATCTTATCTTTGTTTATTTTCTAATCGCTTTGCTTTTTAAGTTCATAAGGAAAAAAAATATAGGTTTCCTTTTTTTGGTCATGAAGACAATTAGACTTAGAAATCAATGTTTATAAGTATTTAAATATTATAATCAACCTTCAAATAACTGGAAAAATTTTACAAAAGTAAATGAGACATAGTCACATAGCAAAAGGAAAAAATAAGAAGTATTATTGAAGCATGAATAGTAATGACAAGCATCACCAGTTACTCTCAAATAAATTGGTTGAATCCTCCAGTTTAAGACTTTTTAAATCAGCATAGAAAAAATCAACTTTTGGCTACTTACAATAGGTGCAATGACATAGTATAGAAATAAAAATAAAAGGATGTTCAAAGACTTATTTAGCAATAATAAAGACGTTATGGAAGAATCCATAGCAGAAGTCTACATTTAGAGGAAATTTAAAGTTTAAATATGTACATTATTTAAAAAGAATTGCCAAAACAATAAAATGAGTAACTAAGTATAAAGGAAAAAAAAGAATAACATTATAAGCAATAAATTAATGTTTAAAAATCATAAAAATTATAATTAATGAGTCCATGAATGCTTGGCAATAAGATTAGAGTAGTAGCTTTCTACCAAATCTGATTAAGCAAAATGAAATAATTAGAATTAGAAAAAGAAAGGGTACAAAAAGTCAAATAGAATAAAATGTATGAGATTATAAAACAAGACCACCATCTATGCAGCAAATATGTAAAAGTGAATAAATGGTTGATTTTCATGAAAGATATACACAAGCATTAAACTTTATAAAAATTAGAAAAATCTGAATTGAATAATAACCATAGCATAATTAAAAACATTTCAAAAAATTACTCCAGATTCTCCAGGGATTATTATACTAGTGAATTATTTGAAACTTTAAAGAAACTAATAATTTGTTCCAGAACACAGAAAAAATATGTAAAGCAATTACATCTATTTTATGAATCTAGGATAATTCTGACCTCAAAACCTGACAAACGTTATATAAAAAAATAAAACTAAAGACTGATCTTTCTTATGAATATAGATTCACAAATAATTCAATATTAGGAAATATATGTGCTAGCATTTATTAGCCACTCAATAAATTCATCTTGCATCACTAAGGTAAGCAAGGCTACTCCAGAATGTGTTTCTTTAGTTTGCTGACCTCACAGTTATACATTTAATTCATATGTGAACCCATCTTCACTTCATTCTGTTTCAGAGAGAAAAGTGTTTTGTCCACAAAAAGACAAGGACAAATAGGGAACACTTTGTGGGGATGGAGGAGGGAATGGGTTGAGGGCAGAAAGAGCACAAGGAACTGAGGTGATGGTGCACTGGTGAAATAGTGGTGGGAAATCCATGGGGACCACAATTGATGTCAAATATATATAAATAAGGAAAAACAAAGTGTTTTTTCCAAAAATAAAAGCTTCCACCTTTGTTCTGGGTGTCATCCTATAGGTAAATCCCCATACCAGTTTTGTCAGTTACTTATAGCCTCTTTCTATGTTCTTCAAGCTCTGAAAGATTGCACCCTCAGTTCTGCATCCACCCTCATACATCACATATTTACTGAGCACTTACAAGGTGTCAAATGCTCTCAAAAGTCATGACCAGATTGCAAGTAATCCTTTCCTTAAGGAACTTTCCATCTGGCTAAGAGTCAGCTAAGTCAGCAGTTGCAGGACAATGTGCTAAAATGTCACCATGCACAGGCTTTACTAGGGCTCATAGGAGAAGAGTCTGGGAATGCTCATTCTCCAGTCCTTGTCAAGTCTTGATCATTTCCTTCCCTAACTATTTTCTTTAAAGGTGCATTTGTGGAGATTCGAACCTAAATCCCCAAAGATGCAATAATTATAAAACAGCTTTACTTCAATAAGCATAATTTTTTTAAAAAGTGGATTCTACTCATCATCCCTAGTTTTCAGTTCCCATTAATTCATTCTTATAAATCATTCTCTGTGTTATCAAATAATACCCTTACAATTCATTCCAAAAGTTATACTAATTCCACTGAAAACTAAGTGTTTTAGGTAAGTTTTACTAAGTCCATTCATTTATCTTCCAAGTGAAACACATCAGCCTCCCCATCATGTTTAATTAATCCTTTTTTTTTTTGCCACAGTATCTAAATGTGGCTATTATATTTTGTTTGCTTTTTTTTTTGTCTTTAATGTCACCGAGCTGAACTCCGCCTACCATTTTGTCTCTCAGCAAAGTAGCCATTTAACAAATAATAGAGGAAACCTTTGAGTTCTCAAGTTCTTGACTGTGTAAAATACTCTTGTAACCTACAGCTTATAGAATCAATGCATATCCTAATGGTTGTTCAGTAGTTTAAGAGGTGTTTGAATTATTAGGTGAGGGAAGTCACTGTAACAGTTAAGCAAAATAACTAAATACATCTGAAGCCATATAATTTAATGTATTAGGAGCAGATCTTTTGAAAATTTCCAGAAAGTTATCCAATATCCTATTGACCAGCATTTTAAGACACATTTTATAGCTCAAACTCTCAACTTAAGTGCCTACATCGTCCACTGAGGGAGAAAGAAATGGCATAATGGTAACCATTCCTTGGGTATGTTAGAATAACATTTTTTTTAAAATGTGCTAAAATAAAACAAGCATTAAACTCTAAATGAAAAAGGACTGTATTTAATAGCAGAGCATAATGTTGCCATACGCACTTTCTCAATGAGAAAACGAGTTAATGAGATCATTCTTATGCAAAAGCATGGAGAACATCAAAGTATGATTTCTAGCCATAGAAAAATTGCTATTTCTTTAGTATACCATTATTTCCCAGTAAGTATTGTAATTGAGAAGGAACTTCCCTTAAATGTGCTAAATCAATTAATTACCCCTACACACTTGTTTTAACATCCTGCACTATTGAAACAACTTCCAGATGTCACATTTGCTAATAATTCTTTGGTCATCATGTTTCTGAGTCGGCTGTATCGCTCCAGCTAGGAATGTAGCAAAGCAGTGTCGAGGTTGTCCCATATAAAATCTCTCTGATGATGAGCTGAGTTTTGTCATGGCCATGAACTCATTAGTTATCTTGAGTAAATTATTCAGTCATTTTACATATTCACTCTCCCTTCTGTAAAAATGACAGTAGTGACTCATAGCGCAAAGGAAACATTAACAGTAGACATGACTGTAAATGGTTCTGTGTTTTGTAAGGAAATATACATGAGTTGAGGATAGTAATAATAGTATATACTATGATAGAGTAGGAATCATACGTTGGTGTTCTTGCATAACAATGACCCTTTAAGCTCATTTTTCCATTGAGAAAATATGTATGGCAACATTACAGTGTTTGCTATTATTTTTTTTTTCATTTAGAGTTTAAAACTTATTTTATCTTAGTGCATTTTTTGAAAATGTTATTCCAACATAACCAACAAATTACATATCTGAAGTCCAACCTTGTGAGGAATATGAATAACCTCATATTTACTCTAATAGTAAGTTTTATTCATTAAGTGTCATTTTACAAGATGAAGAGACATTCAAAATTGCTTTGCTGCCTTTAGATTTTCTAGACATTTTAAAACCACACCACCATTAGTTGCACTTATTCTCAATCTTGTGCATTCTACTAACATAAACCTATGAGGCAAATTTGCTTTTAATATTTTTCTTTTAGCTTTGTGCTTTATTAGAAATAACTCATTTAGAGAAATCCTTTCATTTGGATTGGTGGTGAGAATAAACATACAGTGCTCAGTGACTTTTATTATTTATTATAAAGCAATTTGGCAGGGTGTTGTGTAGGCAACTAAACAATATAAAAGATTAATCAGAACTACCAATCTTTTTCTGATTTGCAGAGTAACAGAAAACAGCAGCCCAGCCCTGTTTTACTCCCTGAAGGTTTAGTTCAGTATGTGCCAGTGATGGAAAACATCGTCCGCCTATAAAGCAACAATTAGGGCTGGTTTCCATTGACTCAATCAGTCAAATGTAAAAATACAAAAGACCAATATAAAATAAGCCTTCTTCTGTGGGCCTTCACATGCCAGAAACGTGAACACCCTTGGATATGTGTTGCTCCTGCTAGTTACTAATGCTCCACTGGAATTTTTAAGTTTAAAAGTTCATATTTTAATTGCAGAATTGAATACAGAAGGGTAAAAATCAGCAGTTTCCCCCCCTCAATTATAATACAGTTTGGGGGAAAAGATATAGCTGGAAGAAAAGAGGCCTAAATTCAGTTTTTGAGGACACTGGTCAAGTGAGGCTATGGATAAATTACTTGACATTTCATATATTTTTATAATATAGATGACATTATTAATTGATATAAAGTAGTAGAAAACTTCAGACTGCTTAAAGTTGTTAGTATCATTAGCATTTTGAAAATTGACATATACTTGTAATTATTTTATACTTTGTTCTCCTATATTAATATCAAGCTATGCAAAAAATAAATTAAAATCAACTATAAAGAAATGTTAGAGAAGAAGAACTGAGTTTATTGGAAAGATCTGAAGTTAAGATATTTTATGAGAAAGCTAAGAGAATAATAATAGTTGTGGGTCATGAAATGATATACATTGACTGAAAATGAAGTATTTATTATTTATATACACATATAAGTGAAATTAACAGAAAGACTTTTTTTAGAAAAAATTACTATGATTATTATTTATTATTGCATAGAAGACCTGGGGTGAAGGCCAGAGGTGCAAGGGGTGAGTGGATGCACCAGAGACAGAATGGGGAGCAGGAGAGGCAGATCTACTGAAATACACTGCTAAGGAGAACAGTGGGTGAGACAGGAGAATTCTGCTGTGCCAGGTGGGTTAGCTCCCTAGCAGGAATCAAACTCATGCCACAGTGACAATAGCTTGATAGCACTGAGACTTTAATCTCTGCACCACTGGGAAGGCCCCAGCATTGACAGAAACACTTTAAGGAAGATAAAGGAAAAGAGCTGCATCCCACTGAAGGCAGGGAACTAAGAGTAATTTGATATCCTTATTTTCAGTTACAACATATACAATTCTGCTTGACAGGAAAGATTGTTATCTAGGTTGCTTAAAGGACCTTCCAATTTAACCCTTGTAGAAGAGTTCACCTAGAAGTGTAACATTGATAAGAATTTTCTTTTTTTAAGGCAGTGGTCTTGATAATGACCTTTCAACCAGATGAAATGTTGCAAAAAATCAAACAGGTTTATTACTACTGCAGAAGGTGTGTAAAACATCCCATTCTTATACCTGTCTTGTACCTAAATTTTGCAAATGGTAGATTATTAACTGCATTTATAAACTATATATTTATATGTTAGTGACTTGGAGGGGATAAAGTGTTTCATGTGCCTAGTGTCTTTGCCACAGGCCTGGTGTGATGAGTATCTGACCAAGTCTATTTCAAAACAAGAATTTAAAACTGAGAGGAGAAATTCCTATTCCAGTTAGAATGAAGAAGGGGGATGAACTGAGAGCTGTCAGACTTTGTGGTGAAATGCCATAATTTACAGAATAAGAGTTAACACTTCCTAATGAGCTGATGATTACTGGTCTTCAGTTATCTGGCTTTTGCTTATCTCTCTCATGTCATCTTTAGTCCCTTTCCTGGTTGTTCTACCCTCTCAGCATAACAAACTACTTAAAGTCTCTTGAACCTGACATCCTCTTTCACTTCTGAATCTTTTAAGTGTGAATTCTCCTGCCTGGAGTATTTATTCCCCTTATTCATTCAAAAGACTAGAACTGTCAACATTTCCCCCATTTTCTTCCAAGAATCCTGGATTCCTGACTTTGTTTTCCTACATTCTCACTATGGTAGATAATTAAATTCCAACCCATCCTTCTGTTATGTGCATTCCTGTAGTGCCACAGTTTTTTCTAGAGGCTTTCTTTTGCTTTTTCTTTTTCTTTTTGTTTTTTTGCACTTAAGATTTTGAATAAGCTTTGGATTCCTTCACTTACATGCATCTGTGTAAGATCTAGAGAGTAAAGGGAGACAGGGACCATTTTCCCAGACTTTCAGTTGGCTCACAGAGTAATGGGATCATACTTGTTTTTTCAATAGCATTAGAGGTGCAAAGGCAACGGTGATATATTTCTATCAGATCACAGTTACTACAGTGTGTTCTTGTAGATAATGGCAGTTCAGAGGAAAGAAACAGTCAAGATAATTATTTCTTGTTTAGAAAAATAAAGAATGACACAAAATTCTTCATTATTTCCAAAAATTTCTATCAGCCATGCTTATCACATCATAACAACCCCTTAACCAAGCTCTGTAGAGACTTTGTCATGTTACAAAATTAAGGGTAGTATGTGGAAGGTACACCACTGCTTTTAATAGTAGATAGTTACAATTTTCACACAAAAATAGATGTTGACCCAGAAATATATTATTCTTTTAATATAGCACACTGTAGAAATAACCAATCTCTTTATAATCCCTACCTAATTTTGGACTTAAATATAATTCAAGTGGACATATATGTGATTATAGATGCAATTATAAATATATAATCTATTTACATAAATATAAAATATATAATGTACAAATTATATGTATGTAATTTACCTATAGCCACATGCACACTATACAATTGAGTCTACCTTACAATGACACACTGAAGCTACAGGCTGGGTAATTTTCTTGCCTGATTGTAAAATTATAGAAATATATTTTCTGAATCTCACTTCCCCTCTCTGGTACAAATCATCTGTAGGCTATTTGATCAAATGATATCTGTTTTCTTATGTCTGTCCTATTCAATTTTACATAACTTAGTATCAAAATCAATATTCTTTTTAGGTAAATTTTGATTTTTTTAAAGATTGTCAAAGTATTAACTCAAGAGAGTATAGTTTTGAGAAGGTACAGGAAGTTGTATCTGATGTAATGTAATAAAAGAGTCAATGTCCCCTGAAGATTAAGTTATAGATAATGGTATTGACAGAGGTCAATCTATGGATAAATAATATACTTTTTTAAGGACCAAATTAAATATGTAACTTATTTTCTTCTGAATGACCATTAATTCATCACTGTGGGCAATATGAATTATAAGAATCTGACCAACATCATAGTTAAGAAGTTGAGTCCTTCTTAAGCTACAAAATAGGTCTAGAATAGTAGAAAAGAAGTGGACTTTGGAGGCATTCAAGGAAGGAGTCACAAACAGCACTTAGTTACCAGTAATGGAAATGACTATTGTGTGTGTATATGTGTTTGCTTGACCATGCACATGCACATGTGCATACAATTACATGTGTGTGTTTCTCATTTTATGCATGTTTCCTCAACATGGATATTAATAGCATGTTCTTTCACTCTAAAAAAATCGAAAGATTTTTTCCCTTTCTCCTAGGCAACCAGACTTAACCTCTGCTTGATAGCCTGGGGAATTATTTCCCTTCTTCAGATTCGAGTATTCACCAACACCCATGGTGTTGCTAGACCATAAACTTACTAATTCATAATTTCTAGTCATTCATAACATAGATGAATGACCTTGATAGTATGATAGTAGTTCAGACAAAATAGGGGTCAGGCTGCTCATTCCCACATCAATAAAAATCATATCTGATACTTGTGAATGTGGAAATATAAATTGGTCCCCTTTCTACTTGATTTTAGATCTTTGTTTTTATTAATTCCCCAAATTACTGTATCTTTTTTTCTATTTTTGTCTGACAAAATTTTTTCAGACATTTATAAGCTTCATTCATCAAATAGCATATGACTTCCTCTATCATCCATCCCCTCTCAAATTTCATTATCTTACTTTTAAATTTATCATAAAAGTAAAATCCTCCATGTCTTTGATCAACTCTTAGAAGTACTTTAGAAATAAGTTGTGAATTAGTACCGCAGGATATAATTTTGGACATGACATTTTTATGTTTGGATTTTGGCTAAGAACAAAAGATGATGAAGAAAGGAGGAGCATAAAAAGAAGAGATGAAGAGATAATTTATGCATCAAGCTCATTGAAGACTTTTGTCAACCAAACATCAAGCTCATTGAAGACTTTTGTCAACCAAATTCAGCATAATTTCAGTAACAGTAAAAGAAGACTGATATTTTTTCATCGAAAGTTACCAGACGCTCCTTTACTTAACAACAATAGCATGTGTTCAAGAGCAAAGGTGTACCATTCAACTAAGAACAGAAAAAGCCACTTGTTTGATTTTTTTTTAACATATCACTGGAAGAAATAAAAATTAAGGTTCTTTTTTTGTTTAATTTATTAATTTATGCATACAAGAGCTGGGGTACAGGCCAGGGTCCAGGTAGGTGAGAGGATTCACCAGAGACAGTGGGGAACAGAACAGGCAGACTGACCAAAACACACTGCCAAGGGCAGCAGCGGGCAAAGCAGGAGATGTCTGCTACACCATGTAAGTCCCCTCCCTGGCCAGCAGCAGGGATCGAACTTGTGCTGCAGTGGCTACGGTTTGCTTCATAGTGCGTTGCTTAACCCACTGCGCCACCAGGGAGGCCTAAAAATTAAGGTTCTTTATTCCACTCTTTTGTTCTGTGACTTCCTGCTGTTTAAGATGAATGATGATGATGACAACACATCAATGAGAATATTGTAAATAACTCCTGCCAAGGAGATATAACAAGGTAAAAAAAAAAAAAAAAAGCTGGAAAATCTCCTATGAAACTCAAAGATGAATCAACAGTAAGAGACAGAATGTAGGTCTTGTATACATATACATATATCCACATTTATGGTTTACTATGAATTGCATGTGTTTTTTTTTTCACTCTATTGAGGGTCTAATAAATATAGCTAGTGAGTCAGAGCTGAATTAGTAAGTTTATTCTAACAACTGATCAAATCCAATAAAGTCACAACAGAAAAATTATCCAATCAGTTTAGCCAGCTGAAATGATTGATTGATTGAGCAGAATAATATACCCAACTTTGCTAAGCAGAATGAGAATTTAGGTCCCGACAAGTCAAATAGAGGAAGATGATATCCTGGGTCTGAAAAAGGAATGGGCCTTTCTTCATCTCCTCAGTCTATCCTGGGGTAGACCCAAAGCAACTCCTGAGTTGGAAGGTTAATAAAAAAAAAAAAAAAAAAAAAAAAAACCTGGAAAAAATATTATATTTAGCTTAGAATTTGATTGATATCAAATTTCATCACTCTTCCCTCTGGCTGTCTGTCACTTCTAAGCTTTATCTGAATGTTAACTGCCATCAACAGTTCAAATGTTCAGTTGAGTTCACTTCAGCCAAAAACTTCATGATACGAGAACATTCAAGATATAGATTAAATTGCAGAGCAATGGCTGCCTGCCATTTTAGCAGTCTGGAGACACGCATTTCCAGAGTTTTAGTCATTGCTTGTTTTTATGCATGAATAGGAAATATTGGTAAAATTCATACTGTGAATGACAAGAGTAGGAATGAAAAACTATCATTGAATGGTTTTCTATACTGATGAAAAATGAAATTTTTATCACTTTCAGCTTTGCTTTTACATCTGTTTCCTGGAAAGAAAGAATTCAGTGCCAGTAACAAGTATGCTAATTACAATTTGGGCCATAGATTCAAAATCTTTAAGCAAATGCTGAATACTTTAGTTCAGTCAGGAAATTTGCTAAGACACATTTCTTCTGACAGCTGCCAAGGAGAATGTCTGTTTTTAATACTTGAAAGATATACCAGATTTGCACTTTTAAATAACCACAGTTTTACAGCTCCTATTGGAGTCTTATTGAGCTTTCAACTACATTTTCAGTATTGAATGTCAGAAGGTAGCCTCCTTCAAATAGTTTTTTTTGTGTGCCAACCATATAATTACTCTAGATAGTATGTTGTTCGGAGTCAAAAGAGATAATTGCTTTGCCTTTTTTTTTATCCCCTGTAAACTCATCATCATTAAACAATGACAGACATAATAATATCTAACCTGCTGGTACCCTCCGTACTCGTGTTTATAAGCCCTATGAGAGTAGTCTAGTCAACCCCATTCACGCTGGCCATCTTCAGGGCCATTGATGATCATCATGTCAAATTCAATGTGTGGTTATTTTTAGAGGGGCAGAGAAGTCCACAATTCCCTCACTAAAAAACTGACATAGTGTTCCAAATGAAGCAACCGAATTTGTGGCAAATGCTACACATTATTTGCCAGCTCTAATTTTTCTGGAGGATATGTTTACAAAAGAAAACAGTAGAGACAAGAAGAATAGACTTCATTTCAAAAAACCTAATGCACTAATGTATCGATACTTCAGTAAATATTTTACAGAAAATTCTTGTATAGCCTCTAGGTCTTCTTCCCTGTGATGCTAAAGAAAGTTTCCTTTATGAGACATAGTCCCTATTTTCTCCTTATAAAGCACAATTCTTTCATTATAGGACATTTTGAACTTACTCAGAGTAAAATTTCAGTATAGCTGAGATGAATGCCGACTTTGCTACAAAGGCAAAAGTTTGAATATTTTAGCAGTTTATGGGCAAATGACATTTTTCTGCTTGTTTAAATTACTTAATAAAACCTCATAAGAAATTTTAAAAATAGCTTATGCTTTGAAATTGTTCCTCATACATCTGTCATACCATTTGGAATGTGATATTCCTCAGAGAAAAAGAAACAAACAGCTATTTAATAAATGTTACCAATATAATCAGCATTGCTTTCACCATTTCCAGAGCTAACTATATGCCAGGAAATATTGTATACACTTCAAGATGTAATATCTCACTTAATATCCATAAAAGTCTTATAAAAATTAAATACTACTAGGCAATTCCATTCACAGGGATATTAAGTTTCAGAAAAGTAAAGTGATTTATCTGAGGTCATGTAACTGTTAAGTGGCACAGTTGAAATTCATAGCTAGGTTTGCTCGATTAGAAAATACTTGCTCTATAATTTATCGTTCATTTTCTTAGAAGAATGAGAACAGGAGAGGGCAAAAACTTTTCTGTGAGGGAGAGTAATATTGCAAAATATGTGTTCCACTCTTTATTTTATCTAGTCACCTCATCACATCTGGGATTAAGATAGTGATAATGTATATATTACAAATGATATAAATCATAAATCTTGTCATATTGGCCACACATTATCTGCACACACAATACAGGTGGGAGTTTCAGTTCTAGAAATAGTTATGTTTCGCTGCACAAGTGAAGGTTTGGGTTGGAACAGCAATGACAAAAAGGTAGATATATGCTGTTGGTAAAAGGGACAGTTACTTAAAGAAAAATCCCAGATTCTCAAATTGAAGGGATGTTAGCAACGATTTAGGCTCTTCTGACACATGAACTACTCTACCACATTTGATCACTTACATGAGCCTCTGAATGATTTACACTTACAGCCAAGTTCCCTTTCGGCATCATTTATTTACTTGTTCAACATTTCCACAAGCATTTCAAGGGATAACTCTGTGCCATGAACTGTGCCAGCCCTAAAAGTATATGAGTTGATGGTCCTTTGCTCAAGTTCTTTGTTACATTGAGCTGGTCTCTTTCACTACAACTTCCAATCCTGGGGACAAATTTCATCTTCAGAACTATTTAAAATATGTTTTCCAAATGATATAATTTCAAATACCTCAACCCATTTTACATGCCACTGTTGTTAGGAGCAGGTACTTCTCCCATCACTATCTACTTTTTCTTTGAACTTTTAGAGACCTGATAGTTGGAAATGTTATCTTGTAGAAATTCCTTTTGTTTTGTAGAATGAGGGGACCTGGTTGAGAACAGAAAAGGGAGACGTAACTATTTTCCTAACATGTCTCTAGTTCGACTTTAAGGGCCCACAGTAAAAGAAATACTTGATATTTTTAGTAGTCCAGTCTAAGTTTCTGAGGTTCATAAATAAATGGAGGTTTGAGCATGTGTTCAGCTGGACTAATCCTCATTTAGTACCTCTTGAGTATCTAATTGCAGACGGGTGCCTAGATGAGGTAGGAAAGCAACAAACGAAATAATACAGTAAACACAGTTCCTCATGTGACAAGGTTTCCCTTTGTACACCTCTCCTTATAACCACCTTCTGAACTAGTTATAGTTCCTAATATGCACATAAACCAAACATAAGATTATAGTTATAATGTGAAAAGTTAAATTAAAGCAGAACAAATTATCTTGTTCACATACTGTACTTTTAACTAATTTAACCAAACTTTGTCTTTGCTTTTGGGTGTATGTCCCCCACCACTGTTTCATATATTTTAAAAAAATATAACTATATATTCTTTATATTATATATGACTATACCAAATTTCTATCTTTTTTTGCACCTACAATTGCTGTTCAAATCATTTTATTAGACTCCAACTTTCCAAGTTTTCACCCCTGTTAACTGAAATAATTGCAATTTCTCCCTAAATTATCACCCATAAATTTGATGAATATATCATGTATATCTTTATCCACATCTTGGTTAAGAATGGAAAATGGACCCAAGGACAAAGGTTTGGCTTTCTAATAACCACTGACTGGAGACAAAAATTTTATAATCAGTTTGATTGAGTACTAAGTTCTTATTGTTGTTGCATCTAACAAGCTACTTCATTTTTGTTCATACAGTGCATGAGAAGATGTCAATTATCTGACATTATTTCCTTTTACTTCATCATTTTTCCTTATCTCATGGCCAGAAACTCATGAGGAACATGGAGGACCAAATACCTTGTTTTAGAGAAACCATGACGTGTTCAATAGATCCAATTTTTTTTCTTACGGTACTGACTGTTATTAATGAGCAATCACACACCATTACTCATGAATATCCCAAGTTGTTTTTTCCCTTTCTTTGGATAATAAATACATATGACAAGTTCCTACTTCAAACTCATTTCCTCATTGACTCTCTCCAGACACCACTATATTTTTCAACTTAATATGTTTATTTTTGTCACTGTCCTAGATAAGAATTTTTAGATCAAGAAAGCTGCGTAAGTTTGGCGATTACAGAACGTTTTAATAATGAGTGCATTTTCTCCTGCTTTGATTGACCAGCACTGCATCTACCTTTGCCGACATAGTAGTTTAAAGCAAAAAAAGTTAGCATTCAATTAAGAATTAAGGACTTATGAAATCATAGCTACTTCTTATTCAGAACAAATCAAAATCTTCCTTATTGGAATATATGAAGTTAAGGAGGAGTGACTCAAAAGAAGGAAATGTAAGACAACCCAGAAGTAACTGTCAGCCAGCTGGTGACAAATAGACTTGATAACTCTGCTATTCCATCCTCCCGCACTTTCTATAGCAGTACAGCTCTGTGGTGTGGTCCATGCACTAGTGACATCACATTGCCATCAGATTTGCTGGAAATGCAAATTATCAGGTTCATTATCAAGTCTAATGAGTGAGAATCTCTGCAGGTAGGAGCCACAGTTTGTGATCTTTCTAGGTGATTCTTGCTTATGCGTAGTATGAGATCCATTCTTCTGTGCCTGATTCTGTGAGACATTCTGTTTGTCCCAGTGCTCAGTGAGATTGTGAGACTATTTGGAAAGGATAGAACATAAAGAAAGTAGTCTTGGAAAACTCAGTTTAAAAAAAAGTACTGAATAATATTTACATACTATATGTCAACACCCTCCTTTCTCCTCTGAGATTCTGGGATAGCAAATCTGAATAAGCTTAAGATTCATTACTGGAATTAAATGCAAGAACTGGATGTAGGTTGGGATTTCTTTATTCCACTTTCAAATCCAATCTATTCTCTTTTTCTTTCCCTTCATAAAGTTCCTGTTTGCTTCTTCTGAGTACCCTAATAGAAGTGTTTTCTCCTTGCTAAAATTTAGAATACACTAGGAGCCAGGACCAGGAATATGTCTAAAACAATGCTTTCCTTGATATCTTTATTGTTGTAAAATCTTGCTAAGAGCTTTTCTTGCACTGCAAAAAAAATCATAGGATGATTCCCTCTTTACTGAAAGTTAGCATTCAATTTGAGCCAAACCAGGGATGTGCTTTAAGAGACAGCAAAACATGGTGGAGACTGCACAAGTTTTAGAATCAGATAGATCTTCAGATTACTCATGACTTGCCACTTAATAGCTCTATAAACTTGGAATTTACTTACTCTCTGATTTTCAATTTCCTTGTCCTTGTATTAGTTGTAGAATTAGTAATTAATGATTTACTTACCTGTTCATTTATGGATTTATTTACCCATGCCTATCTCATCTTATTGATGAAGTGACTACTGAGGTAATAAATATTAAATGTCTAGCCCTTTTGCTTGAAACTCACAAAGGTTTTCTAATTAATTTGGTACTCACAGAAATTAATTCCTTGTTGTGTTTTTTCTTTTTTATCTGTTTTGCTTCTGTGGCTTCTTCCCATTAAAAATTATCTGCAGAGTTGACTAAAAATGCACAGTAATAGGCAACCTAAATAATGTAATCTAAATGTAAAAGGACAAAATTCTGAGACTTGCCACACTAACCCTTACTTGTACTATCTACCTGGCAGTCAACTATAGTTCTTGAAGATGTGAAGTGTGCCTCGTAAGAATTGAGGTTTGCTATAAATACACAGCAGATAGAATGCAAAATATTTCACTATGCATTTTGCGTTGACTGTGTACTAAAATACAAATATTTCATATTCATCAACTTTAATAAATTTCAATCTTATTTCCTTTTAGTTTTTTTTAATTCACTATTATAACTTTTAAATTGTATGCACTGAGTCATATATTTGACTGTCTTTATTTTCCTATTGGGTGGCAGTGCCCCTAAATCATAGGTCTTTAGATCACATTTGCCCATTAAGTAAATGGTTTTGTAATTTAATTCTGTCTGGCCACTTTAAATAGCAATGTTAATGTTTCTCACATTAATACATTTCAGATGACTACAGAAAGGAACACAAACTCTCATTGAACTTGTTTGGTCGAGCTGTTCTGGAAATCAGTGGCAAAAACTGGGCAAATTAAGTCCATGAAGGGAAACTCTTCCCATCTGGTTTTATCTATGAATACCCAAAAAAGGAGGAAGAGGGAGGGAGGGGGGGATAGAGGGGCAGAGAAAGAGAGAGAGAGAGAGCAATAGGAAGAAAGAAATTGATTTTATTATGTTACTTGTTTTCAAGTGTGTAGTTCATGAAAGCAATTCCTGAACCACCATACCATTTGGGGCAAACCCTAAGCCTATTGCTGTTCACCATTTATTCAAGAACAGTTTCTTTCTTGCGCTCAGTATCACAATTTTGTAAGGTATTTGACTGAGGACAATACTCAACATTGGTGCATCTAGGGACTACTCATCCACTCCCAATAGATAACAGCATTGTGTTCTTACAAATTCCAAATCCATGGTACTACTGCCATGGAATCAATCAATAATCAAGAGTGAACTCAATCAATTAAAAAGTTAGTGAACATTTATTTTACCCTTAGCATTGCACTCAACAAATTAAATGGATGAGTCTTGAGAATCTAGAACATGTGCTTAAAAATATTGCCTACCTAGAAAATAAAAGCTAAATAAAATATGAGGTAACCATAGATAAATATTGTGCAAAAAGTCATTTCTAAATTCATATTCCACTACTATTCAACATGTCATTAAATAGCTTAGTTAGAACAATTAGGTAAGAGAAAGACATAAAAGGAATACAAATTGGGAAAGGAAAGTAGTAATAGAGCTATCACTCTTTTCAGATGACATGATAATATACATAGAAATCCTGAAAGACTCCACTATAAACCACTAGAAACAATAGTGAAGTGGCAGGCTACAAAATCAATATAAATATCTGTTGCATTATTATGCACAAACTAGGAGAAAACTTTAAAAAAAATCCTATTTATAATACATTAATGAGAATCAAATATTTCAAAATAAAGTTAGACTAATTTTAAAAGAAATACCAATTTGATATTTGATTAAAAAATATCAATATCAACTAGAACTCGAAATGAAAAGGTGAAGGATATTAACCTACAGAAACACCCAAAGGAGTTAGCTACAAGGTGGTTGTTTACTCACGAAAACCCCTCAGTTGGTAAAGGTATAATCATGAAGGCCTGCTCTGTTCTCCCTACTATTTACATGAAAAGTAGAATGCCAAATACAGGGCATTCAGCAATCACTGACTCAAGCCATCGTCCTTAGCCAAAAACATCTCCCACATGTGTGGGAGCAGCAGCCAAGGTGTTTTGGTCAGGCACTGTGAAATTGCCTTGGCTGAATAGACTTTATATAGTTCCAGCAAGGAAATAATACCCTGTCTTGTTGCTCCACCACATGTGCTCAAAGGAAGAAATGATATGAAATATCCCAAAGCATCCTATCACTTTTTGTGTTCAAACTTTCAAACAGAATCAGCTAAAAATAAAGTGCAACTGCTTTGGCCACTTTCTTTCTCCAAAAACAGAAGACAATATTTGTTAAACTGCAGAAAGAAAACATGGCAACTTATATAAAAGATTTAGGCAAGTGAAAAATATCTTTGATGGTTTTGTATCATTCTATAAACACCAACTGTTTATAAGTCATAGCTAAATCTACTACCTGTTGGGAATTGCTAATGGACCTTAGGTTTGCAGTGGAATGATAGCACAACAAACAAAAATAAAAAGAGAATGCTATGACTAGAAAATATATCCTATACACTATGTTGGTTTAGTCATGAAGCTATTTTGTGGCTGGGTTAAAACATTTCAAATTCTTTATTTTTCTTTCACTAATTTAAGTTAAGTGTATTATGAAACTAGTAATGAAGCAGAGTCATGTGTAGCTAACAAGCAAGCATACCTCATTGTCTATCTTTGCTATCATATGGGATGTGGTTAAGTGAAAAAGAAAGTAAATCTCGAGATAGTTTTTTATCTTGGTTCTGCCAGTGTTTAACCTTAGGCAACTTATCTGAGGCTCTCCTAGTGTCAGGTTCCTCATAAGTAAAATGGGACCAGTAATGTCTACCAGCTGATCATGGGGAAAAGTAAATGAACTAAATCTGCTAAGCACATGATAAACTTTGCTCTAAGTTAGCTATTTGTATATTGACACATGTTTGGTGCTAGTTTTTTGACATAACCTGTAGCCTGAGGTGTAAATCAAGTCTCTGGTAGCAACCAAGGGGGTACTGCAGCATATTTCCCTGAGTGCAGAAAAACTCCCTGTCAAATAAGCACATTTCAGAGCACCTATGTTTTTATATCAGAGAAGTAACACACGCGAGCAAATACACAACAGTGAAAATTATTTATTTATGTTTTTTCAAAATAAATCTAGGATTTCTCATAGATGATATCCTGTCTACCTAATTCAGTTTTATAATGTTTCCAGCAAGCAGGGAAGGAAAATGTGTGAGTATTTTCGGGGAAGGGAAATTGGGAGGCCTGGCATTGGTGATTCCAGAAAAAAAATAAGTTAACATTAAAATGTATGAAAAACTCCAAATGCCGGAAATAAGAATTTGTAAATATTTAGTGCTGGAATGGATCCTAGAGATCATTTAGCACCATTCTCCTTACTAACCTTACACCCTAGGAAAATGAGACTCATCAAAGTTAAATGACTGCTCAGCTTCACATAGTAAGGTCAGGGACAGGACAGAAGGCAGCTCCAGAGACTTCTGTGTGTGCTTTATTACATTGTGTCTAAGGGCTGAGCAACTGTTTTCTTACAAAGCTCAAATTGAGCATTTACAACAAAACTGTGTTTGACTTTAAGCAAATTTAAATGGCAGAGTCAATAAATATTCTTTCCCTTGACTTTAATAAATTAACTGAAATTTTTTCCCCTCTGAAAATTATTAGCATGTCTTAGTCCATTCAGGCTGCTATAACAAAATACTGCAGACTGGGTAGCTTATAAACACATTTATTTCTTACAGTTCTGGAGGCTGAGAAGATCAGCTTCTAAGCACCCACAAATTCTGTGCCTGGTGAAGACAAGTGTTGTGGTCAAAAGACTTAACTTTTGCTGTGTCCTTATGTGCAGAAGGAGCAAAGGGCTTCTATGTGGTCTTTTTCATAAGCATACTCTTCTCATTCATGAATGCTTTAGCCTCCCAGTCTAATCACTTCCTCAAAGCCCTACTTTACTAAAACCATCACATTTTGAGTTAGGATTTCAATGTCTGAATTTTGAAAGGATACAAACATTCACACCAAAGCAGTGAAGGATCAGCAAATTGAAGAATAAGTATATTCTTTCTTCATTTCAAGGTTGAATGAAACCAGTGAAATATATTGTTTCTTATGATCCTTTTACTTCTTTCTCATCTGTGTCTTTGCTCCTCATAATCCCTGTGCTTAGTTTTCCTACGTCTGATGCTACCCCTTTTCACATAGTTCAAGTACAAACAACCACTTAGACTCCCAAGTTTCTGAAAGACTCATGTCTTTTGAACTCCCATTTCTCTTTAATAAGGTTTCTGTCAGACACCGTACCCAGAAACATTATTTAAATGACTTTGTATCACCTATATTATCAAGCATGGTGTCTTGCATATACAAGCATTTAATATATTTTTTTAAAGCAAACAAATCTCTTGGTACAGAATGCCCTTGTCCAACTGAAAATGACTGTTGCTAATTACACAAACCCTGTTATCTTCAATAGAATTCCCTGGTTCTGAAACCTGAATATTCTCTTTCAAGAAGTAGCTTGACAAAATACACTTCTGCAAATAAAATAGTATTTTAGAACGTTCAACTTATTTTCTTATTGTTGGATTAAAACTTGATCATTAATTTCAAGAAACCACAAAGGAAATGCTATTAGTATAGCCCTTAATAACAACACCAACTGTTAGCCATCATTTCTGAAATTTAATTATATATCTTAATCTTTAATTTAATATTACAGTAACACAATTAAGTTTATACTAACTTAAGATTGTAAACCCTTTTCTTGTATGGCCAAGAGTGAGAATAGAGGGCAGGAAGAAAATGCACTCAAAAGAGTCAGAGGTTTAATCCTATCACATCGAAAATTATATCCATATTTATGTACATAAGTATACATGTTTCTAAATAATACTTTATATAAAAGCACATTCTTTATTTTAGAGTTTCTGACTGTGATATGATTATATTTTCAAAATAAATCTTTGTTATAGAAAGAATAAGTATGTTTAACTTTGTTTTACAAAAGGCTGGGGCACGAAAAGATTAATTTATTTTGTTAAGGTCAAACATCTAATGAATTCCAGCCTGGAGATTAGAAGCTATATCACCTGACATCCAGTCTTCAAATCTTTCTACTACTCTATTTTGACTTAAGAAGATTTATGCCCTTCTACATTCCTGTTCCAAACAAACAAATTGAGTGGGCAATGGCAGTAGCAGCAGCAGCAATGCTCCAGTTGTTGGTGCAATAAATAAACCATCTTAAAATGTTTTAAAATCCCTCTTAGCTTTTGTAAGGATGAGTTGAATTTTTAAGAATCCCAATGTTTTCCTTGAGCCTAATTTTAAAGAATGCCTTTTCTCTTCAAGTGTACTGAACATGTTCTATTGCTTTAGAGAAATTAAATACTGTTGCGAATTTCATTTCTAACCAGAGTAAATATAAGGGGTCTTCAAAAATTATTAAATATATATTATATATTTTAAATATATAATATATATAGTTCTTGTATATATATATTTCACATAACATGTGCTTAATGCAGTCTGCTTTCATAAATGAAGCCTCTTGAAAAACTTACTTCTACTGTTAGCTGGGATTACAAGCAAAAGTCATTGCTTCCCTCCTATCTAAGACTGTTTCAAAAAAAAATTTTTTCCCCTGGAAGTGAAGAAATTGAAGCCCTGGAAAGATATCCATGACCATATCCCTACCTTTCTATTACTTATGTATATATTCACATTTATATTCTATAATGCTATTTTGCATAAGTATCTAGGAATAGGTCTTTTCTCTAGATTACCCCCCCAAATTTTATTCTTTGAGGGTAGGCTCACTTCACATATTAAACTAATTCACAATAAGAGATGCATAATCTATAAAGTATACATTCTTTTTACATATGAGAAAAGAATCTGGTGTTAACATTCTGTTCTGATTCTCAAAGTGCAATCCTTAGACTGTCTGAGCCATGAGTGCCAGGGGTGTCTGTTAAAGTGTACCACAAGACTTTTGAATCAGAACCTCAGGGTGGATAAGACCCAGGAATCTGGAGCTTGAAGCATACTACAAGTAAGAATCAGTGAACTAGATGATAAGCATGGGGACAAAAGAAGTTGCATATACAGATGCAACAAAATACAAAACAAAAAACACAATGATTTAAGGTTAGGGCAGGCTAAGTCTCAGCAATGTACCAAAAGCAAACTGTTTATCTCGAAACTTTGCCTGACTGCTTCTCAATTTCTTGCTCTGCAGATTCATAGCACAAGTTATTTCTCACCGAAGATTATTAACTTTCCTTATGTGATGAGATTTCACTGGAAATGTGAAATCTTTCTGCTAGAAACATCACCAGTTAGTTCTGAAAAGAGAGAGCCTGTTGGCTGACGGACCATGTGAGACAGCTATAACTGGGTTCCCCCAACGGCTCAAGCAAGTGCTGTAGGTTGGGTGGTCTCTGTGAACAGTAGTTCAAGGAGTAGAACAGAAAACACTGAAGGTAATTTAATATCACACACAGTCTCAACTCTGACAAGGCCCAGGTCTGATCTGTGTGGAGATCAAATTACCTCTCTGTCTACAGAGAACACCCCTCCCCATCCACCACCATTGGCAGCGTCTGTGGGAAAACTGTTGAAGCAGCTGTGCTACCTTATCTAGTCAAGGGAAAGAAAGAGGTCATCAGATTCCAAGACTGCCAGTTGTTAAACCTCCGTAAGAATCACAGGGGGGTGTGTGTTGGAGAGGAGGGGTGAACTTAGAGGGCTTTAAGGAAAAGATACACAAAAATAGCAGTAAGTCCTTTGAGAACATAATCCAGGATTTATTTTCTGAAATAAAAACCTGAAAGGAAAAAATAAACACATATTAAACTATTAATGACCAAATATCACTTAGGGATTTGCCTATATTTTCTTTGCTATACTAATGTTATGGGGTCAAAGCCAGACTACTCAGAAAGACTAATTGCAAATGAAATTAAGACTGATAACCAACTTTCTGGTTATCAGATTAATTTCTGTTATAGTTAGTGTATTTCAGTAGGCTACAATTATATAAATGAATAAATGAGTAATGAAGTTCTTACCCTACCAAAGAAAACATTGGACATTAAAAGAAACAATGAAAATATTGTGACATTACAAAGCAGTCCACTGGAGAATATTTGAAAATCTTCAAAATCAAAATAACTGTCTTCCTGGCCTAGATGGTGATGAATCTCATCTACAGCCTAATAACTGAGGTTAAAATAAGACACACTTTGAATTGATCATTTTGTTTTCAACTTTCCCTGTGAAAGCCTAAAACTGAAACAAGTTCTACACTATCTTGGGGTCCCAAAGTCACTAGAGTTTCAAAAAGTGAGGCACTGGTGGTGAATAATATCACTCCTGGTCCCCACAGTCTCCCAGACTGCTTTGAGATCAACTCTGTTTTACTGTTACCTCACATTTGTTTACCACCACCTTAAAGCTTAAGTTTCTTAGGTCAAGGACTCTGTCTTGGGTGGTTTATATTTTCTGAAGCAATATAGTCCTCTGTAAATAAAAGTGTTTGGTCATCACAAGATACTTCTATTGGATTTTCTCACAAAAATAAAAAGTTCTTTAAGAAACACTTAATAGCTAAGGCACAATAGAGCACTCTCTGAGCCTTTTTCTGTGATGACTGTCCATAAACATAGGAGTTGGAAAGCTCCAGGTACAGCAGAGCTGAAGTCACAATTGAGGAAGGTTCATGTGTTTTGCTCTGTGATCATACATTACCCACAGAAACCTCCAAATCAAATGAGAAATGATAAATCTATTCATTACTTTTATTTGGGGAGAATTTGACATGAAATAGTTTATTTGTTTCAGAGAAATGATGGCAATTTGAGGGATGAAAGGCATAGCTATTCCTGTTTTCACTAGCAGGGACATTATCATCATACATTGTTGATGAATTTTGCTTTCTGTTTCTCCAGCATGAATCTGTGATGTGATTTCAAGCTTGGGGGGTACCAGAATCACTAAGACATCTAAAAACAATTAAAACAACAGCCAGATATCAAAGCCTTGCCTGCACAGAGTTGGAATCTGGGAATCTGTATGTATGTAAAGTCACAGAAGTGGGTCAATTTTCTGAATATATGCTGGATTGGACACCCCTAAATATTCCTATAAGATCTCCCCTATATCTCTTATGGGTATCTATTGTGCAAAAGGAGGGTCTGGAGCCTCAGATTCAAAATTCATTTGTATTCTCCATCATCATAGTCACCTCATCTATGGTGATGAATGGAGAATACAAATGAATTTTGTATTCTTTTTCTGAAACAGAATCTAGTATGTTAGCAAATTTCCCAGGGATTTGTCTATATATTAGAATTTGAAAGACACACTGCTGTAGAAAAATCACAATGGTGAGGTTTCCCAAGACCTAATCATTGACATAAAAGTTTCTGTTAACTTTGGGAATAGCTAGAGAGTTGAGGAAGGCATATGTGGCTTTGACTTACCCTTGACTGTCCATTAAAATCATCTGGAAAGCTTTGTGAAAATCATGGTCCCTACCCCAAGATATTTTGGTTTAATTGGTGTGGGCCCAATCCCTGGCATCAGTATGTTCCAAAATATTGCCAAGGTGATTTTAATATGTAGTCAGCTTGAGAAAGAAAAATGTAATGATTCTATTTAAAAAAAAATCAATGAGGTACGTATATAACTAGGTACATTGCCTAGACTTTTCATTTCTGAATATCTCACAATAATATATTGAGGTATGTCACAAAACTCTCATTATGCAGAAGGACCAGAAAATAAGCTAGAGCCTTCCTGCCCAAAGTGTGGTGTACAAACCACTAGCAACCACATCACTTGATAGCATATTTGAAATGCAAATGACCATGACACAAGGCAGGTTTTCTGAAACAGAATCTAGTATGTTAGCAAATTTCCCAGGGATTTGTCTATATACTAGAATTTAAAAGACACACTGCTGTAGAAAAATCACAATGGTGAGGTTTCCCAAGAGTCAAGGAGTCTTCCCTCTGTACTCTCTGCTCCCATTGGAAATTGTTCAGTATTAGTTATTTCTAGTAGGAAGACTTAACCTCAATGAACATAACTGAGTGAAATGCAATTATATCACCTGACCTCCTCACCTTGACTGTACCAGTCAAATAACTATGTATTACTTAAAAAACAAGGTGTTTTTTAGAGAAACTAAAGCTAGAATGAAATGATCCATAGGAGATCAGCTTTCGAACTAATGGTGTGTATGTTACCTACTTTAACCTTTGGTTACATGTCTGATACCACAACCTTTCTTTGAACCCTCAACTTCTGGCCTGGACCCTGTCTCTCCCTAAATCTCACAGAGCAAAGGTTGAAAGGATCTTAAATTCTACATACAGATGAAGTACTTGTGGTAGGTAGCATTAGTTCATTTACTGCTCACTAACACTGTACTGTGTGTTATGATTCAAAGATAAATAAGACAGCATTCTTGGTGGTAAGTAATTAATAAATTAATGGGAAAGACAGACAATAATAGATCATTACAATGTGTGTGACAAATGAGAAGACCACATGTTGGGGAGGGCATGATAAGATACAATCTTTGTACATTGCTTGTTGTTATAAGAATTGCTTCAATCTTCCTGCAAGCAGTTAAGTAATGTGCATTAAAAGTCTTAAAATGTTCTTGAATTTGGATAGTTTATACATGACACATTGAAGAGCCATTGTATGTGGTTTAATAGGGAGGACAAGATCAGATTTATATTTTGGAAAGTTTGCTTTGGCTTAACGTAGGAAATGGATTAGAGAGGTACAAGAATGGAAGCAGGGAGATTAATGAATAGACTGTTGTAACAATCCAACATTTTTCTAATCTAAGAAAAGATGAGGACCTGGAAAAGTGCCATTATTAACTTTCTTTGAGGTTAATATATTTGTAGTTTTACATCAGGAATGTGTCTTCTAAGAAACAATCAAAGATGGACTATCATAAGCAAAGATCTACAAAGATGTTTACTGTTGTGATGTTAGCACTAGTAAAAGTTTAAAAACACCAAGTGCCCAACATTCAAATTATCCTTAAACGGATTGTAATATATCATTTTGAGGAAGTTGGTATGGATTTTATGCATATAATCATTACAGTAGTATTGATGAAAGTATTGAGCTTTAATGACGTGAGCTAGGTATATATGATGTAATATTTAGCAAAAGTCTGTGATCAACATTTCCTAAACATTGTGGTATAGTCTATAAATTCATTCAAGCCCTACTCTCACAAGCCTTCCTTGTCTTATGTCCATGACACTTCAGCTGTAATATAGCAAGTTTTCTCACAGTTTTATGCTGTTGAATGGACAAGGTTTGTTTCTTTGTTTTTTCAGGGTTTTTTGGTTGTTTGCTTTCTATAATACCTTTTTTTCCTTTCCAACTTAGGGGGGAAAAACCATACCCCACCCCTTTGGCAGCCCAGATTCTCAGTCATCTATTAAATTAATTAGCTAATTAGTCAATAATCCCTATTGTTACATGAGCAGTAACTGTTCTGTCTTTCCCTTAGCCTACTTCTGATGGGTAAAATCTACCAAAAAATTGGAACTGTATTCTCCCAAGGCTTAACTACAGTTCCATTCAGAGTCTCTTGCTCATGGAAATTAATGACCTCCTTGGAATAAAAGACTTCTTAGAAGAGCCAGACCCTTTACTATATGAATATTTGAAACCACCAAGCTCTGAAGAGTATTTCTTAAATATATTATCCTGATTTCTTGAGAGATTGAATAAATAATTTATAAATAAGTTAATATATTGTTGAAATGAGTATTTCTTGGTGCAAATAGTTTCATGATAGATAAAGATTCATGATAGATAAAGACACAGCACAGAGAAAAATTTCCTCAGCTTGTTTATGGTTGGGAGATTTTTTTTAATGAGCATTAAATAAAACATTGAAATTATAAATAATATTGTAATATTTTAATAGGAGTGAAAAGATTAATAAAAATGGTAATTGAAACAATGCCTAATTTATGTTTAAAATTAATATCACAGGCCTTTTGATTAAAGAATTGTAAAATTTAAGAGCAGAAGCCTGGAGTTTCTGCCTGATCTGTATAGAAAGATTGCATATGCTTAACTAAACCTCCTTAGTGCAGAACAATCTAACGCAAACACTGTTGCAAGGGAGATGTTCACCTGAGAAAGTTTGGAAAATTTCCTAGAGGAACAGAGATTTAATGATGAAGAACCTGAATTTTAGAGCTTGGATTTTTAAAGAAAAATGTGATCTTGATAGAGAAAACAACTTGAGCAAAGGTCTGAAGATGGAATATTGCCTAGCATGTTTGTGGCAAGATGAGTGTGGGGCTGATGCCAGGGATTCAAGAAAGCCCATCATGGGGAGATTACATGAAAAGTCTAGAAAGGGTCAAACTTTGATATTTGAGTCCTTGTATTGAAACATTTAAACTCTTTTTATTTTAGTGGTTCATGAAGATTTTTGTATCTAGGCAATGGTGTTATTACATCTGTTTATTTTAAAGAAAATTGAAACTGTGAGAAGGATAGCAGAGAGAAGAACCAGGAGGTTGCCACCTCCTAAACTGGTTCTTCTTCCCAGATCTTTACCCAAACTCTAGACCCATACTAATCTGGCCACAGACAGTATTATTTCTTTACACTGAACACATGTCTGAAATAGTGTTTATCAAGTTTTCTGTCATTCCATAAATTAAATTTTGCATGAATACCTAAAGATACATGTACCTTAAAATAAATAGATTAAGAGCCTCCCTGGTGGCCTAGATATTAAGTCTCAGAGCTATCACTGTAATGGCCTGAGTTCGATCCTCAGCCAGGGAGCTAACCCACATATGGCGCAGCAGACCTCTCCTGTCCCACCCGTTGCTCCCTTGAGCTGTGTATTTCAGTAAATCTGTCTGTTCTGCTCCCCACTCTGTCTTTGGTGAATTATCTTACCTTCACCCCTGTATCTCCACCCCAGTTCTTCTTGTGGAAAAAAAAAATACATATTAAGATGTTGGTTTGCCAAAATAACCAGAGCTGGGAGGGGCAAATTACTAGGGCTTTTATGACCTGGGGGTTTAGGCAGATGAATCTGAGCAATATCGCTTATAAACAGGTCAAAGGATCCAATTTTAAAGAGAAAAATACAAAATATGTATGAAGGTAAACCTCAAATTCAATCCAGATAGACTTTCCAAGTGAGTCATCTTTGTGAAGGGCTAATCAGGGAGGGAGAATCTAGAAAAGAAGGGAAAACAGATGAGTCCTAGACATCTGAAGCAGAGATGGTAAGAATGCCCTTAGGGTCAATAGGAAGGCTCTGAGGACAGTCACAGCAACTTTCCATGGAGCACTTAACAGGCCTGGGTAACAAAAATATCCAAGTCACAGTCCCTGCTTAGTCACGTTTCTCCCTTCAGTCTAAGAACCAAACTTCTGCCATAGCTCTCTGTTGTGATTCATGTAAAAGATTTTGAGACTCAAATGATATCCTATAATATATGTCAACCCTCTAGAATGCTACTATATCTTCAGTGCTAGAATTTTCTAGTCCCCTATTGGCATTTATCCTCACTCTTTTTGTATGCAATGTTCTATTTGTTACAGTTTTCTATCTTGCTATTTCCTTCTTCCCTCCTTACTTTTTTCCTACTTCATTCTATTGTATCTCATTCTCTCTTTCCTTTCCCTGATTTATTCATAGCAACATAGTATAGAGGTCTTTATGTTTAAGCTCTTCCAGTGATATTTGTTCTGACTATGGTCCAAATAACTAAGAGTTTTCTAAGCTAAACCCTGATGTGGCTCTCAGGGCTCTCACACATGTGCCAGGATTAAAGATATGCCTTGTTAGTTTGTCTTCATGGCTGGGGTCAAACACCCTCTAATTCTTTACCAAATACTCTCCTCAACAAGGTTCCTTCACCACTAGGAGTTTCTTATGTCAAACTACAAACCATTGAGCACTCAGACTTCCAACACAGAACTCTGCAGAAAATAACCATTGTATTAGTCACCATTCATGGGTCAAGATTTGCACTGAACACTGCGGATAGAAGGTGGCTTAAATTTTGGAACGAAGAGACTGTCTCTTCCAGAAACTCACATTATAGAGGGAGGATCACACAACTCCATATGTAATTGCCATATGGTATAAAAGATACAATATATAAATGTGCTGATTTTTCTTCTAAGTGGTGTCATGAATTCCCCATCTTGTACACAGCACTCACTTCTTCCTAGGGTATCCACACTTAGTTCCAGTGTGGGATAAGGCAGGGCCTCAGGTCATGTAATGAATACTGTTACACAGCAATGTGTGACCTAATTCATACTCAAGTCAAACATTTTTATTTGATGAGTAGATGAGGACACAGTTACACTGGCAATGGATGCATACGCCAGGCTGTAAATTATTCACTGACTTCTTTCTTTGGTCTCTAGATTTTCACCACTTAGTAAACTCACACATTCATGAATATGGAAGGAACAGTATTATTTTCCTAGAAAAGAAGAAACACTGGAGTCAAGAAAACTTGAAGAAATCTATATAAAATGTGATTTTGATGCCTTGATTGGTAAATTTTCAGTCCCACCAAGGTGTCTATAAGGTCAGAGCTACTCTACTTCCATTGGCATTTGAATAGGAAGACGTTGATTCTTTTTTTCTTTCCCTTGTGATATGAGAATATTTAAGACCCCAATGAATATTCAGGACAACTGTGAGTCTTTTGAGATAAGCTTGTGATATTCAGTGAAAAATGAAGCACATACTAGTATCTGTTTAATTTCCCCTAAATAAGATATCTGCAGTGTTCAATAGATAATAAACTGCTCCTCTAGTAATATGCTGTTAGCTTATCACAATAGCCCTCTAGAATGAGCAGAGCTGATGTGTTTGTATTCATTTTGTTTATAAGAAAGTCTAGCTTTGTTGAGGCCACACAACTGGTAAAACCCAGATCCAGGATTTTAATATAGATACATTAATATTTATATTTGGAAGTTTGAGAATTCTTCTATTGTCCAAGAGCATTTTCTCCATTGAGGCACATGAATCTTTTCCAAGTTCCCACATGTCTTTTATGTCCTGCATTTGTAAGAGGGACAATAAGCTACATGCTGAGATTTTCTTAGAGAAGAAATATTACTTTAATTATACTAAAGAACTTTTATCTGATTTTTATAGCAATAAAGCATGACTTATATTTACTGTATTTATAAATTACTTGAACAAAGAAGAAAAACAGACAAAACAAAAACCTTCGACATAAGGAAACTTCTGTTTCTTTTTTCCAGAATATTTTATTTTGACAGACATAATAGGTTTGTGCATGAAGCCTGAGTTTAGAAGTCAGTTAAACTGCAGCACAAATTCCTCTTACCTTGTTGAAAATTTACTTTTGTCTCTAGTACTTATCACATGCCACAAAATTTACATTTTAATTACTTTGATTTTCTTTTCTCTCTCTTCCAACTATAAGGTCTAATAAGCAAGGATTTTTCTTTTGTTCTCTACTATATCCCAGTTGATACATTTAATTTTTCTGAGTTCTTTTTTATATGGTAAAATATACATATCAGAAAATTTATATTTTAACCAATTTTAAGTGTAATGTACTGTGATACTAAATACAGTCACGTTCTACAACCATCATAACCATCAATCTTCAGAACATCTTGATCTCCTCAACTGAAGTTTCACACCTGTTAAATGTCTCCCATTCTTTCTAACATTCAGCCACTAAAAAATAACTTTCTCCTGTTGCTTCTGTGAATGTGACTCCTATAAGAGGAATCATGTAATGTTCATTTTCTTGTAACCGACACTACATTTAGCATATAGTCTTCAAGGCTCATCCCTAGCATGTATTTTGTATTATGTATTAGAATGTCTTTCCTTTTTAAAGCTAAATAATGTCCCATTATATGTGTATACCATGTTATGTTTTATCCACTCATCTGTTAATAAGACAGTAAGGTCCAGCCACCTTTGACTAATGTGAATAATGTTGCTATGAATGTATGCACAAATTTCTGTTTGAGGCCAAGTTTGCACTTCAGTTCTTAATAGATATACCCAGAAGTGGAATTGCTAGATCATTTTTTTATTTTTTTAAGTCATTGCTTTTCACAGTGGTTGCACCATTTAATTTTCTAATCAGCAATACACAGGACACAGGTTTCTCTATATCCCTGTCAACACTTGTTATTTTCTATTTCCTTGTTTGCCTTTGAGGTTTTTGGTTGGTTGTTTTGGTGTGTGTGTGTGTGTGTGTGTGTGTGTGTGTGAGCTTATGCACTTAAATACTAAGCATCCTGGTAAGTTTCACACCTATTAGGTGTGTGCTTAACAGCTTCATCTTAACAATGGGAATATTCATGGAGCTAGTGACTGACATGGTTGTAGCAGATGGTGAATAATAACTAAAAGACAGATTCTTCTGTTTACTGTTAGAGTTAGGAAGAAAATTTCCACAGACATGTTTAGAGAATCACTTGCACTTTAGTAATTACCTAAGAGAATAATTTCTATTTTAGTTATTATCTAAAACTTAGTCAGACTGGCATAGATATATAATGCAAACTAAACATGACACAGGAGAAGACAGAAAATTTTGTTTTTATTTTCTTCCCTTTTTTTCATCTATTGAAGAAACTATTGCTAAATGGATCCAGTGGGGAAAGTATAAATGACCAGAAGTTAAGAATTAATTTTAGTTTCTTTGAGAAAGACCTCTGAGGAAAATTAAAGAAGTTAGGATAATCTGACTCATGTCAGATTACCCTTATAAGATTACCCTTATAAGAACTACCCTTGAACTAAACATGAAATTATTTTAGCTGATCAAATTGTTGATTCCTACATTTAAGAAAAATCTCACTAAACTATTTTTTGACAGCTTTCACAATCTTATTATTGAAGAACATAATTCTTCTGCTGTTCTTTTCAATAGTCTAGAGTTAATAAACAATATTTTTGGTGTGTAGGTAACTTTAATATTCATTTATATTAGTTTCAATTGGCAAAAGTTCCTCATACAACATGTGCAAAGTATTAATGATTTACAAAGAAGAATAAAATACAATATATACTTGTAAGAGTTTGTGATCAGACCAGAGTGAATTTGATAGTCATTGGATTAACAACTGAAAAATACCAAAGGAAGGTTAGATCAATATGACAGTAGGTATACATATCACTACCTCTTTTATGCCTGTTACCATGAAAGAAAGGAAAAATGATATATATGGGTATCTCTAAATGTATTTATACCTATATATTTCCATGAACTCATCTGTGCCATTTGAATAATGGCAAAGTACTAGAAGAGGATTGGATCAACATAAATATAAATATATATATATATATATCCAGCTGTACTTCTGCCTAAAAATCCATTAAAAATATTTTATTGACAATCTTTTAGTAGCTCTAAAATATAGAAAATATTAAGTAGCTAAAATAATTTGAAATTTTTCTAGTCAGATAGACAGGGCAAACTCTCCAGAAGACAGAAGAATTATCAATAATTTAAGGAAAATAGAAGAACAAAAAACTTCACACAAGCAAGCAAATAACTGTAAAAAATGAAACAAAACCAAAAAAAAAAAAGAAAAAGAGAGAGAGAGACACATATAAAAATCAACAAATATATTTATTGATGTAACTTCATTTCTGAACATTATTTAGGCTTCAGGTATACAGTCATAGAATTAACAACTGTATTTACTACATTGTGTTTGCCACTAGCTATCTAGTTTCAACTCATTACTAACAAAATTGACCCCCTTTACTTGACTTGTCCACACCTTTCCATTTTCCTTTGGACAACTACTAATTTTTCTTATAATCTAAAAGCTTATTTTTGCTTTTTTGTTTGTTTACTATAGATATTTGAAATCATATCATTTTTGTCTTTTCCATATGGCTTGTTTTACTAAGCTTAATATCACTAATTCCAACCATGTTGCAAATAGCAGGATTTCATCTGAATGATATTCCTTTGTGTATATATACCACATCTTTTTATCCACTTGTCAATGTGCACTTAGGTCGTTTCCAACTGTTGCCTAGTGTGATAATGCTGTGATGAATTTGGGAGTGTAAATGTCTTTTTTAAAGTGGTTTATTATATCTTTTGGATAAATATTAATAAGTAGAAAAGCTGGATCACATCGCATATATATTAAGTTTTTGAGAAATCTACATATTGTTTTCCATAATGGTTGTACCAGTTAACATCCCCACCAACACTGTATGATGGTTTTCTTTTCTCCAAATCCTGTTCAATAATTACTAGGAAAAAAAATTAAGCTATTCTGAGGTCTTTGGGAATTCTAGGTCCATAAAAAGGAAATATGTTTTATGTAAATGAAAGTTAAGTTAGTTGAAATGTTAACCAAAAAAACCAAAAAAAAACAAAAAGAAAAACCTGTATAGATTTTTTGAATAGGCACAAGAGGGAGGATGAATTCAAGGAAATCTCCCAGAGTACAGCAGGAAAACAAAACAAAACAAACAAACAAACCAAAGAAATAGAAAAAATGAGAGAAAAGTTAATAGACAAGGAAAACAAATTCCAACTTTCATTTAATAAGAGTTCAAGAAAGCAAAAATACCAGACTTGGATAAATGACAAAGAAACCATAAAAATTATAAAGGAAAATTTTGGATTCACTGTCATGTATCAGTCAAGATGAATAAAAATAGACATATACTTAGATAACCATTTGGAATTCTGAGGCTTCAGAATTCAAGAATTCAGAATTCAAAATTCAAGATAAAAAGAAAATCCTACACTATTTTAAAGGTAAAAAAATATATCATCTACAGAAAATAACCATTCCATAAATCAGATGGAGAGTCATCTCTTCAGGAAGACTAAGACTCAGAAAATTAGTTCTATTCCAAAAAATTTATTTTAAACCTAAAATTTTATACTTAATAAAACTAATGTTTAAGTTGGAGGGCAAAATAATGACATTTTCAGTTGTGAAAAATTTCTCTCAAGTATAACTCAGGAAAACAGAGCCTAACAAATGGGGAAAAGCAGGCTACCCAAAAAAGTAGTGAGCAGAGAAACCAATAATCCAAGTCAAGTTTGAATATTTGTTGAAGCATAATGAAAAACATCAATAGGAATCAAATTTCTGAACTAAAATCTCAGGTGATTTTAACATACGAAGTTGGTAGAAGGTTGAGGGTGTGAGCTTTGGGAACCATGGCAATTTATAATGCTCCAAGGTTCTTAGCTTTTCACAAAGCACATATAAACTCAACTAAGTAAGTAAGTGTGTGTGTGTGTGTAATTATGATAAATGATAAATTTATAAAATAGGGGCCTAAGCAAAAAGAGAAATAAGCTTAAGTTTAAAATTTATGAATAACAGAATATACAAATTAGTTCTGTAAATTGCTTAAATTGTTAGAGAAAAAAGTTCATGTGGCAGGAACATATGATCATTTAAGAAATAAGTGGAAAAACGAAAGCATGGTAATTTATTAAATATGTTCAAACACATCATTAATCACACAAAAGTCAGAGACTTAAAATTTTCTATTGAAATACAAAGATGATTTGATGCAGTTTTAAAAAGATTAAGCCATATACTAATTACAGTGGGATAGAAAAAAATTTTGCCTTTGCAAATAACGGATTATTAAATAACTTCTGTACCTCCAGCTTTGTCAGCATGATGTAACAGAAAAATAACACTCTCAAGACTAATGGTATGGATTGAATTGTGTTCTCCCAACTTTTTAATGTTTAAGTCATCACACTCACACTCAACATCATGGTATTTGTAAAAGGAGCCTCAGAATAACATCAGATTATTGAGCTCATTAGGCTAATCCCCCATTATGCAATTAATACCCTTATAAGAAAATATATCAGTGCCCTTGTATGCTGTCTATCTCTTGACCTGTATCTCTTTTTGTTTTTCTCTCTCTCTCTCTGTCTCCCTCTCTTTCTTTTTCCCTTTTTCTTTCTTACCAAGAAAAGGTCATGTGAGCTATATGGGAAATTGGTGGCCATCACAAAGTCAGGGAGAGGACCCTTAACAGAAACTGTTCTGACTCTCATGCTGATCCCAGATTTCCAGCTACCAGAATGATGAGAAGTAAATTCCTATTATTTAAGCTACCCCGTCTATGATATTTCTGACCTGACTAATATAGATAGCATTATTAGCTAATCAAGGATGAGAAAAAATGTTGTGGGTTAGTAGATTTTCGTTGTATAAGGAAGAACTTATCTAGACATATATTCATATCCCAAGTATATTTTATAATTCATCATACACTAAGAAATTCCTCAATAGGAGAGTGTCAAATATCACCAATAGATGTCTGTAAATGCTAAGCTCTTTATAACCTCCTGCAGTACTTTAATCAAGTGGAATTGCATAGATCCTATGTCATATAATGGAATCTCATAAACTTTGCTCTTGGCCAAATTCCCATTAACTCTTTTCACCCCGGTTTCTCTGTGAGACCCCAAAAACAGTTCACTTAACCTACATTACCCCACAGTAAGCACACAGTTCTATGAAGTTGCTGCCAACATTTTTATTTTTCTAGATTTTACATAGATATGAGAGACAGAGGGTGTCCCAGAGGTGCAACAAGCACATTAATTCTACTTTTGTGGCCAAATAAATAGAACAGGACCTTCCTAAAAGAGGGTGTCTTACAAACCACTCACTCCTCAGTCATCTAGCTCGCCTGCATCCAGGGAAATAAACTTTTAAATCTTAGTTCCTACCTATTACTGAAAAATAAGTCAGTCATACTTGATATCTTTTGTGCTTTATGTCTTCACTTTTTCTATCTCTTCTCGCTTTTCCATAGTTTTATATATAATCTTCTAGTATTTCTCTTCTCTTCTCATTACCCATGCTCCATCTGTTCATTTTTTCCTTTTTGCCATCCATTTTAACTAATATATATTTTTGAACTTTTTTTTTCCTTTGGCCCCATCTACTAACCTGCCTCATTTGTTGAGAGAACTATGTGAGTGATTTGCATCCATTCTTACTGAAAACTACCTATTTCTCTTTCCATCTCTCTAAGAATTTCCATTTTCAGTCTTCATGCTGTCATGTCCCACATAGCTTCAATTATTCTTTGGATTTTGACTAAAAAAGATGACTGTTCAGCCCAGCTGGACCATGATGAAGGGCCAGAGTGGAGTAGGGTGAGTAACCAGATGAAGTCAAAAGACAGAATGAAGTAAGAAGGGAGAGGCAGCTGCAGTCCAACGTGGAAGAAGTAGCTATTCCTTGGGTAGCAGACAAGCCTTGGCAGAAAGCGCTGTTCCATTACCATTGTCTCCATACTAAACCAACATTCCTGTGTGCCAAAATTAAATATGTGTGACTTGAGAATATACTTCATAAAATTGACATTTGGATTAAAGATGTTTCCACAGTACAGACACTTTACCCTCAACTGCTCATTTGTGATATCAATAAAGAAAATATAGCTCAGGTATTTGTAGTCTCTTGATCTGTGATTTACTATGAAAAAAAAACAAATACTCTTTATATTTGTATTAACAGAACTCAAAGCTTCATGATTTAATATCCAGAGTCTCTTAGAAGATTATGTAAAAATTTGGTGAATTGTCAATAAGTGATACTCGGTTACTGGTAATTACTCCAAGAGTAAATAGAGAGTCCAGATGTGGACACATGAATTTGGTCACATTTCTGACTAAGCAGATGTTTTAGGCTAATAGCTACCTTTCACACTGACTAAATTTTTTATGACAACAAATAGTTGATAATTGTATGTTCAGTGGTTGAAGCACACACAGTCATGTCATATTCTACTCTTGGTCCTGACTTATTTGCTATGTGATTTTGAACAAGTTATTTATCTTAGCCTTAGTTTCCTCACCTGTAAAATGATAATAATATTTTTAAGTAGCCCTTAGAAGTTTTAGAAAATTTAAGGAACTAAAACATATGTAAAATTTAAAAACTTTTCTGTCACATAAGATGCGCTCAATGTAACTTAGCTAGTATTCTTAAGAATATCTTTACCATCTAACTTAAAACAACATTGGGTCCCTCAGGTCTGTTCTATAACTGTTGGGTCACTGGAAGTTATAAATTCTTCAATACTTACATTACAGATCTTAGCACTTGGATAGATTCAAAAAGCAAATGTCCTACAACATAGTTTTGGTTGATGAAAAAGAAATCTGGAAATAGAAAGACTGGTGCTTTATCTTTTCATAAAGCAAAGTTGAGCCATTAATCAAGCTTTTTTGTTTATTTCTTAATTTCAGCAATTGTAAAATGTGAAAAGGCTGGACAACATATGAAATTATGTAGTCTAAGATTTAAATTTCTAACACTAGTTTATATAAGCAGACTTGTTACTCTATGAAATAAAAATTACATTTGCTTATTTAGTACCTACATAATAATATGCTACGAGGGAGTGAGCTGTTTGGTGTTTATCCTTTAAAAATAAATATTTTATTAACATTGCTTTTCTGTCATATCAAAATTTAACTTTTTATATTTGAAGAAGTTGCATGAATTTAAGATGGTAGATTGTGGAGCAAGGCTATTGGCATTTGAAATCTATATTTACCACTTACAAATAATGTGAACGCCAGCAACCTCCCTACCCTTATTTCTACTTCAGTTTCCTCATTATAAAATAGAGAAATTCTCTCATTGACCATGGTGAAAACTAAATTAAATATATATGCAAAGCACATAGAAAAGTACAGGACATCTTAGTAAATACCCAAAATTGTTAATGTCTTTATTTTCCAGTTGTTTTTTTCTGGTCAACATTCAATGTCCATATCAATGGTTTTACTCTAAAATATGACATTTGGTATATTGTATTGCATTACCATTACATAATTTGCACAGAAAATTGCGTTAAGTCATAGTGCCTTGAGAACTTACCTGAAAATAAAATGAGTTTCTTTTGGTCATGTCCATGATCTACAGTTGCCTCTCCTTAGGGGTCACCAGTTTGATTTCTATCCAACCTTATCTTTCCCAATGAGATGTGATGAGTGCCTGCTTTGTGCTCACTATTCTAAGGTCAAATAGGCAGGAGGGCTCAGAACAACAGATTCTTAGATTCCCTGGACCTTGAGTCTATCAATTTCCTTCCTTTGTTTTTTGCAAGTTTAAACATGCTGAGAAGAGTCTGTCTACGATTTGAGACACAGAAAAATGAATAGAGATCACAGAGAAAATGGGTTTGGAATTAGACAGCTTTAATGATGATTGAAATTAATAAGGAAAGAAAAATGAGAAAAAGTTCCTTTCCAGCCCTGGCTCCTTTTGCATCATTCCAATCAAGCACCCTCCAGGCATTTTCAGATTACTCAACAGATTGAGATTTATACCCAGGAGCTGGAGAGCATGTGTAATCTTTAGCAATTTTTTCATACATCAAATTATTTGTGATGTTGCACCTTCTCTGGTCTATTCTATTAGACTGTGCGATCTGGAAAAAAGAACGGTGGTTGCCAGAATTCAAATATAATTCCGACCTTAAGTAGTTTGTAGAAAAAACTGATAAAGGCACAGAAACATTACAATAGAGCTCTGAGTTAATAAATGTTAGTCCTCTGGGTACGACAAGGAAGGAACTCTGCCTGAAGAGTCAGGGACATTTCACAGAGTAAGTCCCAAAAGACAACTAGGTATTCCCCAGCCTGAGATAAACTGTATTTTGCAGAGCATTAGCAATACCGAAACATGATGTGTTTGGGAAGCAGTAGCTCACTGTGCCTGTAATAGAGGGAGTGTGGGTGGAGGCAGAAGACATAGAGGAAGAGGTGGGGATAGTTGAGAAATCATGTGCCCAAATAGGTTTAATATGTTGCTTTCTTTCATCTTTCTTTTCCTCCTCCACCATCCTCCTCAGTGTGACTAAATGGGAGATGCTTGGAAGTTCCTGTTTCTGGTTCCGTGGAACGCACTGGATCCACGCAACTCTGAGAAGAATGGCCCGGGGTGACCTGAGCATCTGGAAAGCCCATTCTCAGTCTGCAAGCTGAGACAGCTGAATGGTTAGTGGTGCCACTAAATGACTCAGCAGAATTGGGGTCTGTTGTTGAATTTTATCATGTCACAGCTAATAGTGTCAGTAAAACATAAAGCACTATTTAGAAGTTACTATCAAATGGAATTTGTTCAGTTACTTTGTTGAAAATTACATGTATGCTGCATTCGTATATATACCCATTTCTCTATGCTGAGTGTGTATGTGTTGTGTGTCTCTGTGTTTATATGCTTATAGTCCTCAGGAGCCCCGAACAAGCATGTCCTTTAATATTCATAACCGTACACACATTTGTGTACTCAAGACAGACCAGGGTACAATGGAGATGTCAGACTAGGGACAAGAGGACCAGGAAATACTGAGACTGTAAACAAACAGTTATTCTGTTCTGATGACAGAGTATGGCAAGGCTTAGCTTTCCTCTAGCCAGTCCTTTCTCTACGCAGATCTTTAGGTATGGTTGAAACAAATACTCCATTCTCCTGTATGATCTAGTCCAGATTGTGCAAAATCCTACAATCTGGCAGAAAGAAGTTGTTCAGCCCAGAAAATTCTCTGCCCATTTTCCTGGGACGCACCCCAGTAAGTATCCCTGCAAATTCTGCCTGCCAAGGCTACCTGAGAACACTGATTATCTTTTTTTTTCCTCATTAATATTTATTTTTTTATTTATTTTATTTTTTTAATTAAAATATTTTTTAAAATTTTTTTCTTTTATTTATTTTTTTATTAAAACATTTTAAAATTTACATATACTTGCCATTAATTGTAATCCCCATGTATTCCCCATCACCATCTCACCAGTGCACCATCACCTCAGTCCCTCGTGCTCACATCTTCCCTCAACCCTCCCCCTCTCCTCCCCACCAGGTGTCCCCAGTCTGTCCTTGTCTCCTCATTTTTGGTTTCTGTGTCTTTAGTGCTGTTGTTGTTATTATTATTATTGTTCTTATTCCT
>JAGFMF010011861.1:11437315-11481982 GCA_019455555.1 Galemys pyrenaicus | reverse complement strand
CCCCTCCCTGGCCGGCAGCAGGGATTGAACTCGTGCTGCAGTGGCTGTGGTTTGCTTCATAGTGTGTTGCTTAACCCACTGCGCCACCGGGGAGGCCCCAAAATGGTTGAACTTTTAAATGAAATAAGTCAAAGGGAGAAAGACAAATACCATAGGTTTCACTTACATGTAGAAAATAAAGGTATAAAGCAAATGAATAAGTAAACAAACCAAACACAGACTCTAAAAACAAAATGGCAGTTACCAGAAGGAAAGGAAAGGTAAATTGGGTAAAAGGGATCAGTTACATGATGGAAATAGAAAAGAAACTTAAGCTGACAATAACAATGTAATATATTTAAGACATCAAATTTACCTAAATATACCTAAAACCTATATATGCATTTTAAACTAATCTTACCTCAATAAAAAATGAACAATTTTATCTGATCTTAAAAATTTTTATTTCTATTATGTATTCCTCTTTTTTTCATTAAATTATCTGGTACTTCCAAAATAGTCTTAAATAATAGGTAATGAAGCATATTTGTCTTATTCCAACATTATTGGGAATGTTTTTAATAGTTCCTCTTGCAGTTTGTCTTCATTAAAATAGGGTTTTTTTTCTTTTTCATTATAAGACTTTATACAATTTATATTAAATTAATTTTAATGTATTTTTAGTGCTGTTTGTTCTTAGATGTTATTATAAACTTTATACTAAGCTGATTAAAACAATTCAGAAGTTTACTTTCATTTTCTATGTTCTAGAGCACTTAAATAGATTAGAGTTTTCTGTTTCATGTTCTAAAAAATAATCTTGGCCAAACACTTTCAGTGAGGACGTAATACAAATTCTGTCCTTGGATTTATATCAACTGAGCTGTTTTTATTTCTGAGATTATTTTGGAAATTTATCTCTTCCTAGAAAATCTATTTTATCAAATGTACAAAGTTATCTGGATAGTTAAATAACATTGGGAGGTTCCTTTATATTCTTCCCAGTCTGTAGTTATTTCCCTCCTGTCAATTCTTGTTTGTGTATTTGTGCTTTCTCCTCTTGTTATTTTCTTGATTAGGTTTTCTGTTTACCTCATTTTTTTAAGAACTTGCTCTCAGATTTATTTATTCAGTTCTGTAGCTTTCCTATTTATAGATTTTTGTAAAACAGTGATTCAGAAAGAATAAGAATTAAATTTTAGACACCAACATACAAGACACATGTAAATAAAATAGTTCAATAGCTTTCCATTTTCTAATTTATTAATTTCTGTTTTTCTCTTAATATATATTCAATCTCCTTTCCTCTCAATCATTTACTTTTCCTTTCTACCTTGTTGGCATAAATGCCCAATTCATTACCTTTTATTATTTCTTTTTGCTAATATAAATATCAAGACTTAGAATTTTCTCAATTGTCTAGTTGTATTTCCTAGCTCCTGACATGAATTTTCTTAGTTTTTTTTAAGTGTCTTTCCATTTTGGTTTTGATTTTGTTTATTGTTTAAGGAATTTTTTTTTGTCTTTAATTTCTAGGTGGTAACACTTCCTACTTTGTAACTTGTATATCATTTCTCTTTATATTACTTTGTAATATATTATCTAAACAATTTCTCCTGTTTTACAATATTGAGACACTTTTAATGTCTCATTATTTAATGTCTGCATATAATTAAATGTAATGTCTACATATAGTTAAAACTTATTATGGTCACTATACTTGTAAAAAAAGGGCACATAATCTGTTTTCAAGGTATATATGGAACTTGTCATATCCTAACACTATCTTATTTTCTTTTTTCTCTAAGACCTTTAGTACCCTAAAAAATCTTTTCTCACTAAATCTATCAAAGACTAAAGAAGTGAATAAAAATAAACTGTCAGTGTTGTCTGTGTACTTTTGCTTTAAGAATGTCAATGCTATACTTTTGATAAATAAATATTCACAGATGCCATATTTTTATTGCACAATACACTTATCACCATTAAGGACTCTTCTAACTCTTAGTGGTTGTGCTCTAATTTCAGTCACCTCTGATATGAAAATATATGTCCCTTTATTTTATTTGCATGTGTCTGGTATGTTGGTATCTAATATATCTAAAATTTAACTTTTATTTTTTCTGAGTCACTTTGTGTTAAAAAAATTCTTGCTATTGTTTTTTTCTTGTCATATAATTTGAGATTGCTTTCTCTTGGTAGATGAATCTTTTTCAATTTTGCTTATTAATATGACATGTTTATTCTTAATTGTCATTGTACTTTCTGCTGTGCTGTTTTATAGTATATTTTAATCCTCCCAATATTTTATCATTCTCATAGAACTGAATTTTTCTTGGAGTTTATTGATTTTTTTTATTGTTTGCATCAGCAACACATTGTACACAATATATTATGTACAAGATGGAAAAAGATAGATACTTAATTAAATAGAGGATTACATATAGATATATACCTACTTATGTACATGTATCCATTTATAAATTTTTTTCTCAAACAAAAATGGCCAGAGAGGTAACTCTATAATAGAGAGAACACTGAAATAAGACTCAAAAGACTGAGATTCATTTTTTTATTCCAAATTGCACTACTCAGAATAATTTGTAGATCCCATTAAGCATCTTTGCAACATTAAGATAATATTCCTGTTTTAGGGAATGTTATTTAAAAGATAAAATATTTTAAAATCTATTTTTAGAAATACCAACTCTAATTTTAAAATTTCTCAATCACCCAAAACAAAAAAATTAAAAGTCACCCTTAATCTTGACATTATGAGTGCATCTGATTTGGAAAGCCCTATGTACGCAAATATAAAAATTGTATAGCTTCTTTGAATTCTGCCAGATCAGCAGTAACCCTCTGCAATGATTTTGACATTTTCATATGCGGACGTCACCCTGACCATCAATATAATCTGCATAAATGCTTCTGCTAACTTTTAAAAGCACCTGATTATCTCCATAATCACCGCAATAAGAACTCATAGTTGTGTCTGTTATGCAAAGGCAGCAGGTGGTTTTGGACCTGGAAAGTAAGAGGGTGGGAAGTCCTCCGTCATTTAGAATTAGTCATGAGGCTGTACGAAGAGGCTACCTTTATCACAACACAAAAATAACATAGTAAACATTCCTCATACACAAGAGAAATCAGAAGATGGGCTAGAATGTAAAATGTAATGTGAGCTTAGCTGGTGTCTGGGTTAGTACGTCATTCCTCTGTTCTTTGTTGTGCCTCAAAATAGAAAACAAAGGCCACTGGCACCTCCTGTGCAACAATCTAAATCTACATTAATTTACAATCTCAGTTCCTCTGTCACCTAGGAACCTCATGGGCATAAATCATCCTTGTAATGTTACTGTAAATAACAGCTCACTGGGCCGTTGTTGATTCATTAACTTCTCACTGTTTCTAACAACACTCCATTTCAGGACAAAAGGGATCTCCAGAGGCATAAAGAAAAAGACTGTAAGTATCTTAAACAACACAAATCATCTTATATTACACAAGGCCAAGCTGTTCTTTTTAGATGACAATAATACAAAGGTTTTAAGGGGTAAATTAAACTAATTGGCTACGCTAACCGGAAAAGAGGTTATATTTTGTAAATTATTATGCATACAAAAAACATATACCTGAAAAGGCACAATCATTTCCGCCAAACTAAAATTTGACAAATTTATATCAGATGGTAAATAGCAGCTATTTGCTGCCTTCTAAGTGTCCTTAGATCTGCTCTCTTTGTACATCTTTACAGCAAACCTGTCAAGTATGTATTTAATGGTCTTATGTCACAAGTTGGGAAACAGAGAAGTTAATATGTTTTCTAAAGCCATTCAATAAGTGAATTGGAAATACAGGATTCAAACTGGTGTGTCTGATTCCTAAATCTTTTTTTTTTCTTTGCCAGTATACCACTTTATTTCTTCAGAGAGTCTTTTATAAAAGAGTTACCCATCTATGAAATAGAGGATGTTTACAAGAGATAATGCAGTTTTATTACATTAATTATTTAAAAATTAACAAACAAGTGTAAGCCAAAATATGAGAAGTTTAAAATAGTAGTAAGGAATTAAAATAAAGTCAATATCAATCTGCACAATTTAGAGAAGAGTTCATAAAAAAAGATGGCCTTTCACATAGTTTCAAAAGATCCAAAAATTTTGTCAAGAGAAACTGCATCATTGAATATCCCTTAAAAATTGAAATCAGGTGTATTATTTACTTTCTTTTATATGTCATGTATCTACATGGCAGTTTCCATTTTACCTGGTGTGATTTGTGGAAGAAGTTATGTCTTTGGTAGATGAGAGATTGCTAGTGGTAAGATGTATTAAAGCTACACTGAAAACATGCCTGGAACATTTTAAAGGCATTTTTCTAGAAAGAAAAATCTAGGTTATCATATTTGTATCTTAGCCAAATTTGAAATAATGAATACATTCTTATTTATAACAAACAAACCACCAACCACAAAGAAGAATTTAGCATAAAGGTATGCCAATTAAAGGTTTGAGATATATGTTACAGTGTGTATATATTTAATACCTGGATAACTTGTTGACATGTGTTCTCAGGAAATTGTTCCAGCAGTCTGAAACTCAGCTGTGTCAAAGTTCTGAACTTAAGATTAGATTCAAAAGATCTCAACAAACCAGGTGATCTTTATGACAGTGGGCCAAATTCTTATACACAACTGCTACTGACATCAGGGAGAGGGATCAGATTTCAATGGAAGGTGACCCTGAGTGAACACTTGTCCCCAAATCTACTATTAATTTCATTTAAAGTAGAGCTTACTTAGCCCATATAAGAAGGCAAAATTTGTGTTTCAACATCATGAGTGAATACTTTTCCATATCTGTAGGAACATAATAAAGGAGGTATCAACATATGTTTCATTACTTCTTGTGTCTGAAATTACAGCACTCACCAAAGAAATTCTTATCGTGGTAGAGTAAGATACCTCTACTTGTTAGAAAATGATTTCTCCTGTTTAACTTTTTAAATACTACTTCTTACAGTTTTAAGTCTAGGCTAAATTTTAACCTTTTCTCTGAGTAGATTTGCTTTTTATTTAGTTTTATCAACTGTGTTCCTCCTGTATAACCTGTTTCTTCAAATCTTTTTTGTTGAGGTACAATGGTATTGCCTCATTCTCAAAGGCAAGATATCTAGTTTTTCAAAGGATAGGAAACCATTTTCTTATGGGTCATTTGTCTTGCTGTTCAGTCACTTCGATATAAGCCAAAAGCTGAACACAACAGAAGGTTGAATGCAGCAATTAAAGTTTTAAAGTATGTTGCACAGTGAACTGAATTTCTGTAGGAATCTGGAAGCTTCAAAATCAGGAAATATGAAGAATAAGTGTGCAGAGGAGGTTCCTAGCCAATTTCAAATCTACAAGCACCCTGACTCCTTAAGGACTCTTTACTCTTGTTCTTCTGTGTTCACTCTTGATGTTCCAAGCTGATTTGTCTCCAATTCCTATCAGCCATTCCATCTTTACCTTTTATTTTTTCCCATGTGCCAGTCTGCAGGCATCACCTGTTTCAAATGGTTAACCTTACTTGTCACTCAGATTTCAGCCTATCACCCTCATCTTTCATGCTCCTCTCACTCATACATACACAAGACTCATACATACAAATATTCATTCTTTGTAATTCTATTCATATACTATCCTCTTTGGGCACTTCAAATGCAATCACCATCTTACTGGTCTGAATAGCACCCTTTATTATAAACTCATTGAGAGGTACATACTTTGTCCAGCTCATCCACAATTAAACATCTCACAGTGTCTGACACATAGTAGGAATTCAATGACTATTTATTAAATGAATCAATAAGTGAATGTGTAGTACTTGCATGAGGAATAGCAGATTAATATTAGCTAAGTTGAAAGTAATAATTGACATTATACCTCAAATATAATAGTATTGCAGTAAACAAAGAAAGTATATATAACAATATCACAACTGTTCAATAATCTAGATAGTAGAGCTAAGCAACTTGAGGATAGATAGAATGTCCTATACAACTAGAATTAAGAAAATTATCTTTCTTGCCCTTTCTGAATTTACTCAATCCAGAGTCCATCTGGTCTAGCCTTTCTTAAGTTATGAAACATTCCAGAACAGTTCAACAGGAGATTAAGTCCACTGACCATCAGTGCTGACTCTTTACCCTGGTCTCCAGTGTTAGATAGAAAAGTAAGTTTCAGGACCACACACCTGAGATAATATTCTTATTCATTACTCACCTGTAACTACACTTGGACAGAATATTGTGGCTGGCTTCTCACTGATAGAGCTATGTCAGGCATCTAGCCATTGTAGATCACTCTAAAAAGGTGCAGTGCACTTCTGGCTAAATACTGATGGATTGGAGGAGACATCTTTAACCTTTAACGTTCTTTCTACTTTCTGACATCTGTGAATGACACATTCACAAAATTAATGCAATTTTAGCTCTAAGATAGGCTGGAATGCAGAATATTTTGGGATCTTGGGCTAAGGAAGGGGAAGAAACAAGATGTTGGAATTTAAAAAAAGGACTGTGAATGGAAAGGGACCAGGACGGCAGGGGAGTAAGGTTGTCACGTATAATGAAGATTTAGTGCCTCGGCAATAAATCTAATTCAGCCAGAAGAGCACACTGCCAAAACACTGTGCAAGAAATACCCCCAAGGTATCCAAAGGGGGCTCTTTAAACCCTGTTCATTTCACTTGCATATTTGAACACAGACAGTTGGAGTTCAGAGAGCATACATCTGGGTCACTGTGCAAATCCCCACTCTCCTTTAAAAAAATAAAATACATGCACTCCACCTACTCTAGACTCACTCTACTGCTGTGTTTGCCAAGGAAAACTATTCCATTTTGGAATACAAAAGCCAAAGCACAAAGTGGAACCAACCCACATGTAATCATGCTCTGCTACTTTATGTATCCAAAGAAAGAAAAACATTCAAAGCACAAATTCTAGTATTACTATTCTAACAGGCAATTGTACTCAAGATTTGTTTTACTGTTGTCTTCTTTGATGGGGACCAGAAATCTCCAAGAAATCATGATCTTTAACAAAGTAATATATAGCACCATCTACTTCTCTTGCCCTTAATGTTTTCACAGACTATGCTATTTGCACATTACTTCTAGGATCATCGTGATTATGTAAGGAGAAAGACTGTAAGTTTAAAGTTTTTTTAAAAAAAGATCTATTTATGCATACAAGCACTGAGGTACAGGCCAGAGGTGTGAGGGGTGAGAGGATCCACTAGAGACAAGAGTGGGGAACAGAACAGGCAGATTAACTGAAATACACTGCTGAGGGGAGCAGCAGGCCAGACAGAAGAGGTATGCTGTGCCATGTGGGTCACCTCCCTGGCCAGTGGCAGGGCTCGAACTTGTGCTGCAGTGGCTGTGGTTTCCTTCATAGTGCATTGCTTAACTCATCGTGCCATAGGGAGGCCACTAAAGATGCTATTTTCAATTGAGAAAGGCTTTATGAGTCTAAGTTTCTTTCCTCTCATTTTTATTGTATATTGGATATATTTAGATACTTAGTGATGTTTTAATATAGGAAAGTAAATATGCCTGTTTCATTATTGGGATTCTCAAATCCAATTCTTTATATAGAAGTTGCTGGATAGAAATAGACCTTCTGGTCGTTAACTAAAAATATCTTAATGTGTTTTTCAAAATCATTCAATTAAAGAGGAAATGGAATATAAGTAGGTGCTTATTAAGAGAATTCGGTGATTATCTTATAGCAATAGGACCAACTTAACCTAACTCAACTATTGATCCAAATAGGGGTGAGTCAGGGAATAAATTAGTTTAAGATGCAACTAGACTAAGAACATAACATAGACTCTTTAAATTTATTCTCTTATAAGTTTCAGTGAGTATACCTCATAATCTGAGAACTCACTTTGCTTAAAAATGTGAGGGAGTACAATAATCTTCAATAAACTATTCCCAGCTCCTCAACCTCTATCTCAGATGTCTAATATAAGCATTAAAATAATATGTAAAGAGATCTTGAGCCCCAACCCTCATTAATTTATTTTTATTATTTGAAATCTGGGGTTCTTTTTTGTTGAAAGAGGGAGATAATCAAATATTTTGATATTAAATACATTTATCCTTTCCCATTATGTTTTATTTACCAATAACTAATATGAAAAATGAAGGAAACAAGAAATCAAATTATGGAACACACTCTCAAGTTGTTTTATATCTATCTGGGAGACACCAAGTATCAATATTTGATGATTTAGATCACATGTCATTTAGATATAATTGTCAACAATGTAGAGATATCACAAAAACATCAATACTATAACTGTTGAAGAGGAATATCATTGTAAACCGTGATGGATTGTGTCTCTATGAAATATTGCTGATTGTATTATTTGCACAAATTATTCCAACTATTTGATTGATGCAACTGATGTGAAAAATCTCTAGCTATAATGACTCTATAGCTGTTTGCATATGTAATGAGAAATTGAGAATACAGAGATATTAATAGTAACATCACTTAGTTTTTAAAAAGACAGTGCAACTTGCAGAGTAATTGTTTATTCACTTTATTGTATCTTGTCTCTATAAAGCAACTAGCCTACTTATTTGAGTTACAGCTAAAGCTGGGAAAAATTGAAGGGGTTGCCTAAGTCTACATTTGTTCATTTGTTTTTTAAACTGAAGTAACATTTGGTTTACAATACTGTACATGATTTAGACAGATAGATTCACATGTCTATGGATGTATATTTGTTACTACACAACACTCAATACCAAAGTTCCCATAATCCTAACCTACTTCCTGCCTGCCTTTGTTCCCTACCTCTACCCTTTCCCTCTAGTAGCTTCTCAACATTTGTTTTTTGATTCTATAGTGGAATATGCCACTCTAGGAGTACCAAACTCATTTTATAAGACTTTTGACATTTTAAGCTTAATGATAACTGAGTTGACTATGTAATTTCTATATTATAATAATTAACCTTTATAGGGCATTAAGTTAGAGTTAGAATATTTACATACTACCTCATTAAATCCTTACAGTAATTCTCTGTGTTGGACACTTTTATTATCCCATTTAACATATGGAAAATGTGAGTTAGTCAAAATTATAGCTCTGGCCTATATGGGTCCAGAGATTTCTTCCATGATCACTTATGGATGTTCTGGGCATTTTGGCTTATATTAATAAGCAGAAACTTTCCCTAGCAAAACAAAAACTTTGTATTAATTCAATTTTGAACCTATAACTATCATGAGTATGCTGCATAATTTGATGACTTATCATATATCTGAAGTTAACCTATAATCTCATTAACAGTTTAACCTCAAAATAAATCATGTACATCAAAATATTGGAAAAGCTTTATGCAATAAGGATTTCATTTATTTATAGAGTGCACAGGTAGTTTTTAAACTATAAATTAAGTGAAGCAAAGCTAGGGCTAAAACAAAGATTCCATGTTTCAAATATATTATTGACAGTAAAGTTAGAGAGTACTTTCTAACTCCATCAACTGTGAATTTTGTGTTTGTTAACATCAGGAATCATTTTCAAAATTTTGTTTAGATGACTAAAAATTAAATTCTCTATAGAAAACACTGTCCTTGTGCCACACTTTTAGCAAATATTACGTTAACTTAGTCTCAGCTCTAAGTTGGTAAAATAAGAAAACAATCACATACAATTGCTCATACCTGAAACAGAATTCCAGTGAAAATTCCGTATCTAAACCAAAATGTTTTGTGCTATCAAGAGCTTTATGTTAACTCCAAAATAACTAAAAATTTTTCTTAGTTTTAACAGAGAGCTATGAGCCAAAATTTCTTTGAAACCACACAGATTTCTTAGTTCTATTGAAAAAAACTCTTATTCAGTAGTTTCTTAGTGGCACTGGATATTTATTTACTTTTTAAACTCCCATTTTTTTTTTCTTATGCAACAATTCAGCATCAATGAGGGGATCTGCACCTGGAAACTCCTGAGGCAGAACATTTCATCACCCAACTATGCTGACACACTGGGTATTATATTTACAGTGCAAGCAAATAACATGAACGGTTTATAGATAGCATTTTATGGCAGATTAGTTTATGGAAAGGTTTTATAAATCAAATTTTATTTTAATATGACAAATATTTAGATGATTATTCTGTTCCTGATCTTCCACTCAGTATTAATATTATTGGCTACAAATCCACATTGATGCAAGTACAAAGTAACTGTCTCAATACTGCAAAAATACTTTCTTTCTTATGTTTGGGTATTTTACTACAAATCAGTATAGTATAATGAACAAAAAAAATAAAAAGCTTGTTACACTATACTGACTAGTAGTAAAAACAGTTTAGACTGAGAGCAACAATTCATTACATATTTTAAACAGAGGGTTGATATGCTTGAACTTATGCTTTAGAAGTGTGTTCAAAAGGTAATTGTGGAGGATGGACTTGAAAAAGGGGCTAGCAGAAACATTGAGTAGTTCAGAAATAGTTGGTGATTAGAGTCAAAAATCATGGCAGTGGGGATAGAGGAGCAAAAAAATGTAATAACATGTAAATAGTGCTTTTTGTGTGACAATGTTCTAAGTAATTTATAAATATTAAGTCATTTAATTTTTACTATAACCCTATGCAATAGTGATATCAGTTCATTTTTCTGGGATATAACCCAAAATAGCATACCATTAAGTGACAACCATTTATTTAATACATCAAGTCGGCCATTCTGATCTTGTCTAGCATGGCACATATGCACATCAGTTGCCAGATTGGCTGGGGACTTATAGGTTTAAGATACCATCATTCAGAAAGTTTTATCTCTGCCCCTTTTGGTCACTCCTTCCCCAAAAGGCTGAGTCTTGTTTGCATGGTTATTGGTAACTGGTCTTGCAAGAATACAAATACTCAAAACTTTTTACGATGAGGTTCAGAATATATACACTGTCACATCTTCTTCATTCTGTTATCAAAGCAGTTTACAGTCCAGTCCTGATTCTAAGGTGGGGATGCAAAGCCAGATGGCAGAGGCGAACTGCAGAGAGAAGAAGAAGGGATTGTATTGATATTTTCAGTCTATGTATTATTATGGTGATGTCCATTTTGAAGATAGGCAAATAGAAACATAAGTTGTTCTGTAATCTACCTTAGACTATTTATCAAACAGTACAACTTTAGTGTCTAGTGTCAAAGGAATTTACCTATTTGTCTCTAAGGTTTTAGAAAAGGAGGATGGCTGAAGAATACTAATGAGGGAAGTCAGTATAATTCAATGAATGATTTGATTTGATTAAAAAACAGAGTCTGAAAAAGAATAAGAGAAGACTCAAGTTTGGAAAACAGCATTTATTCATTATATTACCCTCAAATTAAGTAATATCAGAGCAGGAGTGAGTTCTGGCCATGGGGTAGGAATGAGCTAAATAACACTGTTTATTTAAACATTCACAACTGAGTGAGGTGCCTTCAGGTTATTTGGGTGGATATATCTATTGGGCCACTGGAGGTAATGTTTCATCAAAAGCAAGATCTGGATAGAGATACTGATTTGGGCTCTATAGAGTGGGTCAGGTAATTGAAAGCATGAAACTAGTAAAAAAGAACCAATAGACTTTAAAGAAGAAAGCTAAGGACAAAGTTCAGACAGGTGTAGAGCAATACAGTGGGAAAGGAACCTCTAAGAAACATTCAGATGATTAAAGCCAAGAAACAAGAGCATAACAAAAAAGTAATGCCAACATCTGTACCCACTGATAGAAAACCAGGTAATTTGTCTCCAACTGAAGAATACTAGAAATTCTACATTACATATATAAAAATAAAATGTTTTTGAATGAATCAAAGCCAGAAAAATAAATATGATCTAAAATAAGGACAGAGGCCGAGGAATGTCCGCACAGAATTTAGGACTATTTTATCCTGGAAAATTTGTCAGTAACAGAGCATTGAGACGCTGAGTGGTGTGTTGGTAGCACAAGTGTCTAGGAAGACTAGAACTGAGTTTGGGGCCTACTAAGAGGTATCATTCCAGGAAATCCCTTTAACTTTTTTTTGGATCTTACAATGCTGCATTTAGTACTAAAGAAAACCAATAGTAGACCAGCTATCTTCCCAGAGCACTTTAGTTTCCTTTTGAACCACTTGTCTCTTTCATTAGATTAAGGTTATTTATTAAGAATATTAATATCAGCAAATATCTCATAATACACAAAATCTTGGCAGGCACACATGCAATTTTGAATCCTTTTAGTGATGTGATAAACTTTAAATTATTTCTAAAACATATTTAAATATGTCATCATAGATACAATGAAAAGAACCTGAATACCAGAAGACAAGGAAAAATGAACAAAAAGAAAAGAACAAAAATTAAAAGTCAGACAATACAATCTGAAGGGGCTTCAGAGATTAGCATTCATAGAGAGACAGTTTTTAATGACAACAAATATTGTGCAATGAGATAAAAGACAAAATTGAAACTGATTAACCTGGAAATATTAAAAACATTCAGATGGAAATTCAAGGACTTAAAAATTCAATAAACTAGATGAAGAATTCAGTGGGTGGATTTAAAAGCAAATATACATTATTAAAAGAGGCGTTAATATATTGAAAGGAAAATCAGAAAACAACCCGAAAAAAATGTATGAGGTGTCTGAAATATAAAGAAGTACAGAGAACACAATGAGAAAGACGACCTATAAGATTTGGGGACATCAGAAAGAGGGAGGAAGGGAATTAGGGGAGATGCTTGAACACTTCAAAAAGATAATATCCAAATGGCTAATGGTCATTGTGAAAATATGTTTGTTTAACTTCACTAATATTCAGGGAAATTTAAATTGAAAACACAGTGAGAAACCACCACATAGCAAAATAACTTGAGATGTAAAAAGGGCGGAAGTAGTCAGTTTGGGAAGGGTGCCAAGTAACAAGAATTGTCATCCACTTCAAACCATGTAAGAAAAACTGAAGATGCCATCAATGAACAGGTTCGAGAAATGGGGAAGGAGCAAATACAGAAATGAAGTTTGATCTTGGAGAGGTGAAACCTACTCTTCCTTGAGAGGAAAGAAGGATGGATAGAGATGTAAATTAGTTTGGGGCCCAAGTTTGTAGGAGGTTTTATAAGAGGAAGTTCTGAGCGTGCTTGTCCATGAAAGTGAAGTCATTGAAGGGGAGGAAGGCAGGGGCTAGGGGTTTGTGAATACTGAAGATTTTAGAATAGCTATTTTGATGAATACAAGTGAGAACTGACAGGGCATACATAGAAGAGTGACTTAAAGGACCAATAGCCAGGCTGATGCTGAAATCCATGCAATTTTGGTGACTCCCATCTTATTGTTTGGATTATTTCTCTGATCTCAGTTATACAGTAACTGTCTAAATTTATGAAATATACCACAGGTATCATTCCAATTGTCTTTGAGACATTTAATGAGAAGTGTTTCTAGGCTGTACTCACTGTAAAAGAGCTTTTTGGAAATAATTCTACTCAGCCACATATAAAAACATAGAAAGAAAGTGATGACAAAGCACTTACAGTGAGTCTAGGGTAGAGTGGGAACAGTGGGAAGCTGTTGAATCCACACTCTTACCTAGAGATAGTCAACTTTGACAGTGTCTTTGGCACTCTATCGACTCACCTCGAGCAAAATGGTCCAGGCCCTCAAATGTCACTCAGCTTCCAGTCTGAGAGATCCAGCCAACTTCCTTTATAGACCATTCTAGTTTCTCCCAATTCTCATGGCCTGGGCGTACTTTCTTATATGTTTCATGGTCTATTTAACTTTCCCCGAAGTCTGGAAAACCTCAAAAGCCTGTTGACAGCAAGGATTTTTAAAAGTCTTTCCTAAGACAGCCAAAACTATAGCTCATAGCCTGCATAGAAACCTTGATTTTTACAAGCAGACTAGTGATATAGGTTTCCCTCCTACACTCAATTACATTCCCTCATTTCACTTCGGCTTTGCATATGAGTTTTACAAAGCTGAGTTTGACGAGATGAAATGTTGTTAGGAACTAAAAGGCAGGATCATGGAAACACCTCACCAGAGATATATTTAATTAAAATGACTCACCCTAACAGCAAAATATAAGGTAAATTTGTAGGTTGCCCCCCAAAACTTTCTCCTTACCACCAAACCTCACATATTCTTTAAAAAAAACCAAAAAACAAAAAAAAACCTTCCCCCAGAGTAGATATTATCTGAAAAGGAATACATGTTTGCTCTGTGCCCTTTTGCATTTCGTTATCCCTCCTAACACCAGGACAGACAGGACCGAGTTTGTAAGCCCAAAAAGAGACTTTCAACAGCAACCTTATCTTGTTTGAAAGTTTGCTCTGAGGTCACATGGGGCAACCCATAGCCCAGCTGACTGTGTGTCAAAAGGCCTCAAGCCAGCGAAAGAAAGCACCGTGAGTGCATAGAGGTCGAGCATCTTTGGAAGTGGGTAAATTGGAACAATATGATATGCCTTGTCTAAAAACATATACCACTTTCTAACTTTGCAAAAGCAGTTTGTGGCCTGGATTCTTAGCAGTGGAGGAAATGAAGAGGAATAAAAGTAAGTCAATGTCTGACATGCTCTGTCGTATTTTGTGGATGGTGGTGGCTGCAAGTAAAAATAACACAAATTCATGCATAAATATATAGACAGCAATTCCTTGAAAAACCTGAAAACTCTGGGCAAGTCCAAAAAGCTTGCACCTACCTGATTCCAATTCTGGAGAATCAGGACAGCATTGGATTACACACATAGCACCACAAACAGCTATTAAAGTCTAATCCAGTGTCACATTTCTGCCCAGTGCTGGCTAACTACCAGCCCAATTTGCTGGCTTCACTCTCTCTGTGTTTCTTCATTGTTTCAAGCCAGGCAGAGACTTATCTTAATAATGGGTCAATCCTCAGTCAAATGTGTTCGATTGAAGGCCACCATGGGAGAATGGCAGGATATTGTCTTTCCAACAGCAAGTGAATTGCAGGCAGCTTAAGGCAATATCCATTTCACTATAATGCTGGTTTATGTTACAGCCCTTTTCAAACTTCTAATTGCCCTGTATTGCTGACATTTATAGACATGCCCTATTTTAAATGAAAACACAACACTGAGGTCAGGAGGAGGTTCTGGGACAGCAGAGACCCCAGGTGAAGCCATAGGGGGAAATTACTTTAAAACTTCTAAATGCCAAACATGTTTGAGAAAAGGAGGAAAAAAAATAAAGTCTTGGAGCAGAAAAAACATTAATCATGGCCCCATGGTATAAATTAATAATAACTATATTTAATTCTCCTATGTAAACATTCTATGGTTGGATTATATAATTTTTAAATGAAAGTAAATATTATTCATTTGGCTTGGTAAGTCTGGTAAGTCTCAACTTATATGGAATAACTTTGAATATGATTTTTTTCTCTCAATTTCACTTTTATTTGTTAAAAGCAAACAGACCAAGCTAACCAGGTTTGTCAGTTGCTTTTGGCAATCATGATACACTTTGAGTCTTTTAGATCATTCTAAAAGTCACAATGAATAAAACAATATTTCACATTTACCTAAGGCTTTTCACCTAGTATCTCATGCAGTTTCATAAGCAATAAATCATTCATTTCAGAAATGAATCAAGGAGCCTCAAATGCTATTCTTGTAAGTGATTTTTCCAAAGTAATTCTAGAAGAAGAAAGGCAGATGTGGACAACAATCATTTTCATTTGTTTACTCATATATCTATTCACTGAGTTATTCAGTTGTTGATATATATCCTGAACAAATATTTGTGTCATGTTCATGTGTGTTTAACAATACATAATTTCAAACTATATAAAGATGTACTTACGTGTTTATACTCTAGTTGTGTTCTATCTAGGAAATCAATTGTTTAAGATCTTACTCTGAATTGTCATAACAAATACATTTCAATACTATGGTCTCTTACTCTCACTATGAATATGTTATTGAGGAGTAAGTGCTTAAAGCATAATCAGTACTAGTGTAATCATATTTATGTTATATATATTCATTGAAAATTTAAGAAAAATAATTTTCTAAAACTTAAAACTCATTAATTTTATTGCATAGAGATAAGCATAGTTAACATGTTGACTAACATTTCTCATCTATATTTAGTTTGCGAGTATGTAAAACATGTGCATTTTTCACAAAAATATGATTGTGATACACATACACATAGTGATTTGTAAACAACTGACTTTTCCCCCTCATTTATTAATATATTATAAGTAATTTACCTCTGGTTAAATATGAGTTTTCAGTATTATGAAGGCATGCATAATGACCCCATGATTTTTGTTTGTAATTACACTTGAAGTTGTGATAGTACACTATACCACAACTCAAATTCACAGGAAGAAAAAAGAGCATAAATAAAGTTGACAACACATAAAGAATAAAGCCACTATAAATGTATTTTGGTAACTACTTTCACCTCCCTGATTTAAATAACAACTGAAATATGGAATAAATTATAAACCTAAGTTGAGGAATGTATCTGTACAAACGTGTGACTATAGCAACAGAAATAAGCTCAGGAGAGAGGTATACAGGAGCAAAATTTATATGTATCAAAATTAAGTTGGCATTAATCTGAATGAGATTGTTAAAAATTAAAACTTTATGGTAATGTCCAAGGCAGATTAAAAAAAAGCTCAAAATATATATTGTAAAAGAAACAAGGGAATTAAACTGGTATCCTAGAAAATATCATTTAACATAAAAGAAGTAATATTGGAAGAAATAGGGAGGGGGGACACCTAACATATAAGAAAATAAATAGCAAACTGGCAGATGTAAAATTTTACCTTATCAGTAATAAGATTAAGTGTTATTAGATTATATTCTCCAATTAAAGGGGAGAAATTAGGAAAATGAATAAAAATATGTTGTCAATAACAGGTTCAAAAACAAAAAAATAGATTGAAAGTAAAATAATAGGAAAAGATAATATGTAAAATGTAACTGAAAGAAAGCAGATAAAATAAGAAAAGAAAGGGAAGGAGAAAGGGAAGAAAATTAAATAATATATCTTAGTGAAAACATGGAGAAAATGGAACCTTCATATACTGCTAGTAGAAATGCAAAACGTTACATCTGCCATAGAAAGCAATTTAGCATTTCTTCAAAAAGTTCAGTGTAGAATTACCATATGACCCAGTAATTCTTTTAGATATATAGTCAACATAACTGAAGTTTTTATTCATACAAATACTTGTTCATAGCAGTACTATTTATAATAGCCAAAAAAATGGGGCAAATGTCTACTCATAAACAACTGATAATGCATGAAAAATATGTGGTGTATCAAGCAATGACATATTATTCACACATCTAAAGGAATGCAGTGCTGATATATGCTACAATGTGGACAAATCTTAAAAACAGTATGCTGCCTGAAGAAAGTCAGACATAAAGGCCACATTTCTATTATCACATTTATATAAAGAGTTCAACATATGCAAACTCATGGACTCAGAATATATTAGTGTTGTGTCAGGACCGGGGTGAGAGGAAATGGTCAGTTTTCTGAAATTATGTAATGGTGATGGTGGCACAATTTTGAAAATTTTCTGAAAAACAGTAAATTATACAGTGAATTTTCAAAGATTAGGCCTCTAAGATACTGACATACACATTAGAAGTATATGGTTAATTGAAATGAAAAAAACAAAGTAGGAGAATGTTTAGAAATAACAGAAAATAAGAAAAGAAAATGCATGAAAAAATATATTTTCCTAAGCAAAAGATATCACTACTAAGGTATTAATCATCTAGTTAGCAAAAAGATGTATTGGATTGTCAGTGCATTTTTTCCACTTAGATAATATATATATATATACTAGGAAACCATTTGTATGTGTCTGAATGTTAGCAAAGCAATAATACATGAAGAGCCATCTATTTGAAAACCCAGATATGCCAAAAAAAATACAACCAGTGACTATATTTTTTCCTTCTAATTATGCCTGCAATAGTTCTTCATTTAAGTAATAAAATTGTAATGGGAATATTGAGGTGCTCAGTTGCTTAATTAATAAATGAACTGCTGAATATGTATTAAGAAACTGTTATAGGTGGACAACATTCTAAACAGTTTTAAAATTTGCTTCTCAATTTAGTCTCTGGTCAGGATAAAGTGCTCATTATGTGTAATTTAACCACAGGACACAAAATTGTGCCCTTATTTTGGAAATACCTTATGGCTACTATATCCATACTTATTTAGTATTACATTTAATATTAATTAAACACTAGATAACATTTTCCATCCTCTCCTTTCTCCCCTTTAAATTTAATTAAGTTTTTGAACTATAAGGATATACATGCACACATGTGCATACACATGATTTTTGTTAGATTTAAGATTCTCTGTTTATGGAAATATGAGTTATTCATTTCTGTTGCATTTGAATGATCCTATGCAGAATTTAATAAACAGTAGTTTTATGGTACATGTTAGATATAATAAGAACAAAAAAAAAGGGACAGAGAAAGGGAAGGGGGTGGCGGGGATGGAAGACAGAATAAGAGAGGAGAGGTAAGGTAAGGCAAAAACAAAGACAGGAGGTTTGATTGATTTTTGATTGAGTAGAGTATATTGAGGTTTCTGTTCTCTAAAAAGCTTATGCAATAGTCCTCAAATATATTAAATCTATGCCTCCTTTCAGTAAATATTGAATAATTTCCTCATTTCCATCCTGAAATCAATTTATGCATAATATAACTTATGTCAGTGAAACTGCTCAAGTATATTTAACATAACATTAATGGGTCAGCCCAGGGGAAAACTTCCAGACCCTGAGATGATTGTTTATCTCTCCCATCAACTATATAATCCATAAGTCAAAAACCACCCTATCCACAGAAGTAGACAAAAAACTAATTTTGTTGAATTTTAGGAATAACTATGTGCAAAGAGGTATGAACAAAATCCCAGTGATTTGTTCACTGGGGACAGTGAACAGAAAAAGGGATGCTACTCAGTGCCAAAGGAGGTGGACTGCTTAAGACTTCAAGATCCAAGAAATAATAGTCTTCCATCTTACCTTTAACATTCTAAGAAATAAGAGGAATTTTGGCAAACATTGAGTTTTATATACAAATATTCAGTTATGACTTACACTACAAACCAAAATGAGGTCATTAGATGCTTTACCTGCTTGTAATGAATGTTTGCATTAAAAGAAGTAGGAAGATAAAAAATTATTCTAAAGCAGAAGTAAAATGGAATGAGAGCCTCCCTGGTGACATAGTAGTTAAGTCTCAGTGCTATCACCACTATGGCCTGAGTTCCATACCCAAGCAGGGAGCTAACCCACATGTGGCACAACAGATCTCTCCTGTCTCACCCGCTGCTCTCCTCAGCAGTGTATTTCAGTAGATCTGCCTGTTCTACTCACCACTCTGTCTCTGGTGAATCTCTTACCCCCCTATACCGCTGGTCTACTCCCTAGTTCTTCTATACATAAATATTTAAAAAAAAAAAAAAAAAGAAATGTCAGTGGTATTGGTGACATCAGCATAGAAATTGGTATTAACTAATAAAAATAGAGTAACAAGTCAGATTTTTTTATGATACCAGAAAGAAGGAAATGGTAAATAGGTAAGATCAAATTGTATCTTGTAAAAATGTAGGAAGAAGTGAATACAACATACTTTTGTTAACTTACTAATGCATTTCTTTATAAAATGTTCACTTGTCATATATATGTAAATATATGATACTGATAACTTTTAAAATGTAAGCAGAGTCATAAAACCCAATCAAATATTCACCTGAAAGTTGTCAGCATATTTCATTATGCTCTCATTAAAATAGTTATAAAACCCTCTAAGTAAACATATGTAAGTGTGCATACTTATAGACACACATGTCTATTAGAATTAGAATAAATGTGAGAGGAACAAAAAACTGATCAAGGAAATGTATTGGCAGTCCACAATGATATAATCTCAAATGAAATTGACAAATACAATTGTAGTGAGATAATTTAATCTGATTCTTTTTAAGATTAGTATTTGTGCTAATTAATAGAGCTATTAGACCAAAAAAAGGTAAGGATATAAAAATGTGAACATAATTAACAACTAGATATAATGAACATACAATAATGACTATTCTAACAAATTTTTTTTAAAAAAGTATTGGCAACTCAAATACCAATGATTGATTTTTTTTTTAATTTTAAGTTTTTAAAACTTAAAACTTATTTAAAAATAAATTTTATGATTCCTGGAAAAAGTTGATGTGTATAAATCATTCCAGGGTTCTCATATTCATATGTTAAATGATTGTATTAAGGCCCAGATATTTACAAATGATTTTCACTGGTGTTGCCTGATAAAATGTTCAAAAGCCACAGAGTGAACATGGATTCGCTATTGTCTAAAATCACCCCACTCATTTCAGAACAGCATTACTCATCCCTATTTCCTGTCAAAAAAAATGCAATAGCAATAAACTAAAAGATATGTATTTGTTTACCTGCTTCGAAAGAAAATCAATGAAATATGACTCCAGAGATGCAATTTCTAGTGTAAATTGATTTGGAACATTTCAAGGGCAGAAGTCTGGATTCTCTTTGGTGTCAGCATCTTATAAGAAAAAAATCTAAAAAAATGCATGCGTGAAATAGTTCATAGTCTTATAGCCAGACTGACCATTTAAAATCAATAATATAATAAGTATCAAAACTTACATCTATTTGATTTATATTCATGCTGTCACAAAATAAAAGGAGCAAGATTATGAATTTGCAACAGGAAGGTAATTTCTGCTTAACTAATATTTATTAGTGAATCTCTATAGATAATAACTTATTTTGTTTTTGTTGTCTTTGCAAAATGTTATAATCCCAAATGTTTCTTGACTTCTCATTTCAAAGTGCTTTGTGCTGTTTTATAAAATGTCTATTGTTCCTGTGACACAAAGGAGCTTTTCTAAATCACCAGTAGATCATTCCTGTCTTAATTTTTGTTGAACTTTAAAGATGTTTAAACAATATTTATAGGCCTCATTCAATTGTTCTTTCATCCTTTTAGAATACTATATATACTTCCATCAAAAAACTTACATTCATATCTCATATTGATCTCCACAACTGAGTCATGAGCTTCTCAATTCAGGGTTCTACCACTTCTGACTATATATGCCCAATGTGTATTACCTGACCAGTCTTCAATTACCAGGTATTGAGTGAGTAGATGAATAGATGGGTAGATTGGTAGACAAATGGAAAAACAAATAGTCAAAGATTAAGACAATCTGAACTCACAATTTTTCATCTGAATCAGCTAAATAAAATTGTCAAGTAAGTAATCAAAATCAAAATTTCTCTTTCTGCCAGTGAGTATATTGGTACTAAAATTACTTACCTTCTTAATCATGAGTTAATAAAATCTAAATTTTGCTTGTGACCCCAAAATTCAGGTAAAAAGAGCCTTAAAGCAAGTATTAATGAAAAACAGAGACTGGACCATATAAATCCACCCTCCCCCCGGAAAGAAGAGCTGGGGTGAGAACAAAAACTGTTGGGTGGAGGAGTCCATGGAAAACATCTGCCAGTAGTGTTTCAAAGAGTGAAGAGGACACTTATTGTGTGTGCTGTTGCCAAAGCCCCCCAAAACACAACATCAATGGAGTACTGTTTGTTTTCTCTATAGTCAATAGATCAAAAGCTTGAGCAGCAGTGTGATCTGCTCTTTGTAGGAGAAAAGGTCTATCCAGAGAAATAAGGGGACACATCTGGAAATATCTGTCTCTGAGGCTGCTTGAAAAATCTCCATGTAGCAGCAATAGGAGAAACATCTGTTCAGACCAGCCAAGGAAGAGAGCTGCTGGGAAGAGAACCACATAATCAAGACAAAACCTAGGGTGGAGGCAGGCACCCCTTGAATGACAAAACTTCTCAAATCTAATTTTCAGTCACATGTAATCAATAAGGACACTTTTTTCTTCCAAAATATTTGGATTAGCACCACCTGCTCCAGATACAGCAGGAGAAAAACAGAGCACAATATGTTAAGGTAATTTCTCAACGACATCGCCAAATGCTATTGAAGCAGAATCTGGATGTTACATGTTCATTATGAAGTTCTAAATACTAATTCATTATTTTAAAATAATGCATGAAAGCAATTCATAAACATGAATTTTAACAAAAATACCTAAATGTAATTTTATTACACAACTTTGGTACATGATTTTAAAATCAAAATTAGTGTGAAGACATTATTTTCCATCAAAAGTAACAAATTCAACAATTCCTTAAAATAAGTTTTTGTTTTGTTATATTTTGAGTTAATAACACTAGTTTATTTTTTAAGGTAGATGTTCATTTCCACACCTTTTAAAATAAAAATTAAGATTCTTACATTTCTAATGTGACAGTTCTATTATTTTTAATAGTTAAATTAACTCTACTTTTCAAATAAAATAGAGTTTTCATTTACAACTCCAATTTAAAAATGCTTTACAGCTGTAAAACTAGATTTAAAGTACTCTCCATGTTTTCTTATCTATGAAATTTGGCCTATAAACATGATGTTGCTGATATTGGTGTTAATTAACAAGTTGTAACATCGCATTAGACTGGAGCTGTCTAATGCTTTTATTGTCTTCGAGCCTGTATTTAGACTACAATCCAAAACCCTGAAAATATCAAGCTCTGGAGAAGATGTGGAACAACAGGAACTTTCATCCAATGCACATGAGAATGTTAAGTGGTATAGCTGCTTTCCAAGACAGTTTGGCAGTTTCTTATAAAAGTGAACATCCTCTTGCCATGCGAATCAGCAGTTGCCCACCATTCTGCTTACCCAAATGAACTGAAACCTTATGTCCATATAAATACCTGCAAACAAATATTTACATTGACTTTATTCATAATCGCTGAAACTTGGAAGAAATGAAGATGCTCTTCAGTAACTGAATGCATGAACTGTGGTGATCCAAGCAATGAAATATTTTCACTAAAATGAACTATCAAGTCATGGAAATACATGGAGGAAACTTAAATGCATATTTCCAAATGAAAGGAGCCAATCTGAAAAGACTACATACTGTATTATTCCAATCATAGGACATTCTAGAACACATAAAACTATAATGAAATGTTCATGGTCATCAGAAGTTCAGGCTGAAAAAGAGGGATGACAGAACAGAGGATTTCTAAGGCAGTGAAAGCATTCTGTCTGATCCTGTTAAAAGTGTGTATATAATGTTATGCATTTGTCAAAGCCTATAGAATGCAGCACACAAAGAATGAACCCCAATGTAAACTAAGCTCTTTATAATCATCTATCAGTATTAATCAGTTATACCAAATCTACCACACTAATGAAAGATTTTAGTAACAGGAGGAACTACACACAGGAAAAGAGGGAGTACATGGGAACCCCATATTCTCAAATTTTCTATAAACCTATAACTATTCTATAAAAGTCTATTAATAATTATTTTAATGGTGTGGAAGTTCAGAGGGGAAAAAATGCTTCCAGTCAGAAAAATCAAGGAAAATAAAACTACTTAGAAAAGTTGGCATTTCAAATAGGCTTTGACAGATGGTTAGGATTTAGATAATATAACATCCTTATGGCTAAGAACATTCCAGCAGAAGAAGAAATAAAATGAGTGAAGACAGGTAATATTCTCAACAAAACAGTCAAGCAAATGTTCAGATCAATTCATCACTGGCCCCTCTGTAAATCATATATGAGTAAATCTTTACTATTAAACTTCCATAAGCCCCAATTTATTTATTAGTAAAGATAATGACATCTCACAATGTTAATTCTTGTGATTAAATTATACAATGTACATGAGTACAATATAGCATGAGCATGAAAACGTCCTACAAACTGACATTATCATTACCGTTCCTATTATTAGTAGGAATGGATTCAGTTGGCATAAGTTGCAGTGGATACTGTGATGATACAGTGAATTTAGGGGGACTGAAAAGATGATGGAAGAAAAATTGATGACATTTGGTGAGAACATCTCTCAGAACATATGAATACAAGCTGAAGACATTAGACAATATTCTGTTTTTAAAGAAGAATCTAATTTTGTGAAATGTCATAGCATTTGTAATGCATTTAGTTCTGGGTTTGTCACAAAATAGATGTTAAGGATGGCAGAATTTTAAGTCTACAGAGAAAATGTACCAGTAAAGTGGGAATTTTCAGTACTATAAAATATTAGCAGATATTGAGGATTTGAGGATGAGTCCCAGTTATTTGATATACCAACTAGTCAATTATAGGTGACATTTGAGAAAATTATTTTCATAGAGTTGTTGGAGCAATGAACAAAAGCCTCATTTTTAAAAGAATACATAGAAGGAACTAGAAAAAAACGCTGGAAATACTTTCTTGACGTTTGGTTGTGCGTGGAAGGATAAAGGAAAACAACTCAAAGGGGTAGTAAAATTATATTAGGATGTGAGAAACTAGAACATGTATATGAGTAGAGACTTATTCAATGACTCTTGGTAAGCCAAAGAGAGAATAGATAGAGGACTTGTTATCCTGACATATATGGTGGGTAGATATTAGACAGCTGTAAGGAGATAGTATTAATTTTGAAGGAATGAAGGAAAAAGGAAAGAGTAATCAAGGAAACAAATGTTGAAGTAGAAAGTACAGAAGCATCACATTCATTTAACAAATATTTTTAAATATCTAAATATCAAACACTGAACTAGAGAGTAGTACAATAATACAGATGCTTAAGATACCTACAATTTCCACACAGCATGGTAAAATATATAATAGAAGTGAATAGGAAATGCCACAGGATGTAGGAGAAAACCCACAGATAAAGCAATATTTCATTTATTTTTTTTAATTTGTGTAATATATAAGTTAGAGCAGTCAAGGAAAGATATTTTAGCAGAAAAGGAAGAATATCCAAATATTAGTACATTATGAACACAGAAACTTAGATGGCCCATTGTTGGTTTTAACAATGTTAGAAATTTGTATACTTCTAAGCAGTGGACATCATTTCCTTAGTTGTCTTTTACCTAGATCCCATTCCTGCAGTCTCCCAATGAAGATTGCTATTTTTATAGTCTGGAGTAGTATAACGAGCTCTCTCTTTATTTATTATGCCTAATAGGGGCAATGCTGTTTTCCTTCCACCCACTTCATAATATATTGTCTCCTCGCTTACCCCTCTATCAGCACCAAAAATTTTAAACAACTTCATAAAGTTTTCCACTTTATCTTATTTTCAATGTTTGTTTACTTGGTTTTAGTCTATGTCATCATTAGATTATGACTAAATTATTACACCGTATTAGCTTCTATCATTCATTACTTTAAAAATCACACTGTACCCCATAGCCAGATTAATCCTATCAAACCCCTAATTCTCTACCTTTCATATCAAATTCTTGAATCATTCCCAGCTAGTTAAGATGGTGCATTTAAGCACTCCTAATTCCTTCTCAAGGAATTCCTAGTCAGTATTTATCTCTTGTCTTGTAGCTTCTGCCTGTAATACTAAATGTCAACAAAATATTAAGTAAGCAAACTTACACATTTTTAGAGGAATTACATATATTGAAGTATTGAAGTTTCTCACAAAAACTAAACATGTATACATAAACTTCATGACCAGGAAGCATATTATTAGCAATTTTTTTGAGACAACATTGATTTACAACACTATATATGATTCAAGGGATGTATGTTACCACACCACTCCCACCACCAAAGCAGTCTTAATCCTGCACTATAGACCATTATGTACCCTGCCCCATTTGTTCCCCACTTCCAACCTCCCCTTCTAGTGACCTCAATTCGGTAGCCATATGTCCAGGGTTTGTTTTGGTTCAGTTTTATAAAATAGTTCCTTTGTTTTGTCTTTTCATGTTCTAAATTTGACAAAAATCATCCAATATTTGTCTTTTTCCTGACTTAACTGCTTCACATAATCCCCTCCAATTCCATCCATGTTGTTGCAAATGGCAGGATTTCATCTCTTTTGATAGCTGTGTAGTATTCCATTGTGTATATGTACCACATCTTTATCCACTCATCTGTCCTTGAGCACTTTAGTTGTTTCTATAACATGGAAAAATAATGTTACAATGATCTTTGTATATATGATTAAGTTGAGGTGTTGAGATAGGGAGTTTATTTTGGGTAATCAGTATGGATCCCAAATGCAAACACAGGTGTTCTTATAAGGGAGAGACTGAAGGTGATTTGACACAGGCAGAAAGAGGAAGAGATGCCATCACAGAAGTAAATCATACCATTGATTTACTGTTCTGTGTCCTTTAATAAATACCAAGGAGTAGAATTTTTGGATCACATGTTATATCTATTTTAATATTTTAAAGAACTGCCATATTGCTTTTCATAGGAGCTAGACTAGTGTACATTCCCTTCAATAGAGTATTAGGTTTCCTTTTTCTGCATACAGTTATCAATATTTGTTATGTCTGGCTTGTCTATTTGTCATTGTCATGAATATGAGGTGCTACCTTATTAACTTTTTGATTTGAATTTCCCTGATTGGTGAAATTGAATATTTTTTTCATGTACAGATGTTGGCCATCTGTATGTCTTTTTGGAAGAAGTTTCTATCTAGATCTTTCCCCATTTTTTGATTGAGTTTTTTGTTGTCTGAGCTTTTTATCTATCTTGGTTATTAGTCCCTGTCAGATCTATAATGTGCAAATATTTTCACCCATTTCATAGGACATCTTTTCATTTTAATGATTGTCCTTTTGCTGTGCAAAAGGCTTTTAGTTTGATGTAATCTCATTTTCTTCTTTTTTGCTTTTGTTTCTCCTGTTGTTGGAGTTCAGGCCCCAAAAACATCTGTGAAGCTGATGTCATAAAGTGTTTTGCCTATGTTTTCTTCTATGTATTTTATGGTTTCCAGCCTTACAGTCAAGTCTTTAATCCACTTTCAGTTAATTTTTGTGAAAGTTCATTGTTCTAAAGAAAGTTTTATATATACAAGAATATTTACAGTATTTTTCACTCATCCTGTATCTCAAAATAGTACAGGTGTTCATCAATTGACAAAAGGGTAAATAAACCATGGTATACTTACTGGAATATTAGTCAGCCATAAATGAAATGAACAACTGATACAACAAAATATTGTGAAACATAAAGTAGCCATTAAGAAAATATTTCCTTACTAAATAAATAAGGAAATTGAAAACTTAGTGTTTTACTAGTGTCCTGTGCAGTCTCTGTCAGACCCCCTTTTTCAGAAACATAGTTTTAACTACCCTCCTCCAAGTAGCCTAGAACAAAATTGCTTATGCTTCATGCTTCAGAACTATGATTCACCTGCAAGTCTTGTCTTTAGGGTCAAGACAAAAACAATACTTCCAGGCTATTGTCATTCCGTTCAATTTGTATGTAAATGGTACTATTTTCTTAATATATTTATACTTACTACTTTTAAATTTGCAATTTTACTTAGTGCTTTAAACTAGCAAGGCTTTCTCTTCTTTCCTTTTTTTTTTTTACCTATGTCCTTATTTATACTTTGAAAATTTACCCAGTATTACTTGGGACTCCATAATTGATTAGATGATGTACTTTCAGCATGTGTCTAAATCTCACATGACCTGGTGGATTCTTGAACTTTGATATAAACATAGTGAGCAGAAGGAAGTATAAAAGAATAGAACCACATAATAGGGTTTATTCAATTGAGTCATTCTGTCCTCATTTTCGGCCAAAAAAGGCCAAATCAGTACACTGAAGAGCGGCCTTAGTCTGCAGCGGCCCGTGGCTGAGTTAGTTAACATGTGTGTGTTGGTGCCACTGGACTGTTCCATTGTATAAATGGATAATATTTAATTTCTTTAATATAACCTTGTTGTATGTCTTCAATAATCATTAACCTAAAGTTAATCCAGATTATACGGCTCTAAAGTTGTGGAGAACAAAACTGAATAAACATTGCCCTGTGCTGGGGGCTGACAGGGGAGGCTGAAAGCTCACTGCAGGATTCTGCTTCACATAAGCCCGTCACTTAAGAATTCACTTCTGTGCACTAGGATTCTACTTCCTAATCTGTTTAAAGGGGAACACATTTTTGTTTTGTTTTTTAAGATTTTATTTATTTTTGCATATAAGAAATGGGTTGTAGGCCAGAGGTGCAGGGAGTGAGAAGATTCAGCAGAGAAAATGGGCAGCAGAACAGGCAGATTTGCTGAAATATACTGCAGAGGGGAGCAGTGGGGGAGACAGGAGAGGTCTGCTGCATCATGTGGGTCAGCTTCCTGGAGGAGATTGAGCTCAGACCGTCGTGGTGATAGCACTGAGACTTAACCTAAAGGCAAACATGCTTGTTTTAGACTAAAATATTTGAAAGTTTCTCAAGACTGAATATGTTTGAATATTAAATAATTAAGACAAAACTCTGCCTATTGAAAAAATACCTGAACAAATATTGAACCTACTTACTCATATATAAAGAAATGTTTAAGGGTGACCTGTGCCAATGTATAAAAGTTACTCTGAAATGTTTTCAAATGGTTTGGCTTATAGAAAAGGGAATATATAAATGGACAAATGTGAAATAAAGCACATATATTAAACTACTAAGAGTAAAATTTAGATAGTAGTATAGGAATGTTCACAATGCTTTCAAATTCTATGCATTGGAAAAGTTTTATAATAAAATGCAGGAGGAAAGGGGGGCCTGGCTTCTTATTACATCGCCACATTTATTCTCAACTCTAACCAATTTGATTTACTTGTAATTGATGATCCTATTTCTTTCTCACACTGGTATCTCTAATCTACAAACAACTCCGTCACTTTTTTTCATCCTCAAACCTACTCCTATCCAAGCTATAGACTGACCTCTTCCATAAAATGTTTGATACCTTACTCCATTCAAAGTAATATCTTTCGCACAAGGGACTGAGGTGATGGTGCACAGGTGAAATGGTGGTGGGAACCCCCTGGGGACTACCAATAATGTCAAATATAATTAAATAAATCTAATTTTTAAAAAATATATCTTTCTCTTGAAATAAAGCATAATTAATTTGATGCTTTCACTCGTTCTTAATTATAATTCCATGGTAACAAGAAGTATCCCAGCATAGTGTTATAATTTAGACTCCAGAGACAAAGCACCTAGTTTTAATCCCAGTTCCATAATTTACTCACTACAGAGCCTTGGGATTCAGATTTCTCACCAATTAAACCAGAAAACTACTACTTCTTTTGGGTGATTTTTATGAGAAATAGATGCATAAAATTGTGTTACTATCTTCTGCCTCCACACATAGTCTCCAGTGAATGTTAGTGATTATTGTCTTTGAGATATTATGCTAGTATTTTATACTGCATCTTAATCTTATAAATTCCTAACAACAGAGGATGATGCAGACATATTGTTTCATTTCATTCTTCTATTAAAAAGGTAACATATTGTGAAACATAAAGTAGCCATTAAGAAAATATTTCTTTACTGAATAAATAAGGAAATTGAAAACTTAGTGTTTTACTAGTGTCCTGTGCTGTCTCTGTCTGCCCCCCTTTTTCAGAAACATAGTTTTAACTACCCTCCTCCAAGTAGCCTAGAACAAAATTGCTTATAAATGGAATACTGTGTTTTTAATCTGATGCATGCTCTTCACTGTTGTAGAAGTACATTTATGTTTTAACTGCTTTTAGAATCATAAAAAGAAATATTTGGTATGCATTGCTATTTTGTTAGTGTTTCCTTACATACTGGGATCCAATTAGCCATTCATCCTTTAGAGTGGGTAATTCTGGAGTTCCGGAGATGCTGAACTTTGAAGCCCTGTAATACAGAACAGAATCAAACATGAGTTTTGTGCCTTTGCTTTTTTTCAGAGAGAAATATTAAAACATTGCTGGAAGCTGTAATTTTATGGACTTCAAAAGCTGGAGGAAATCAAGCATCCTACAGGAACATGGTAAGACTAAGCTGTACGTACTCATCAGCACCACAGTGATGACAACACAATCATTTTTTCTGGGATATAGATTTATAAAAGGCTTATGATCAACTAAGTGAGAAAATTAGCAAGCTATGCAACAAATTGAAACGTCTTACCTTATCACAAATGCAAGAGGGCCTGACAGAAATTATAAATGAGTGTTAAGCTTTTGGGAAAACTTTAAGAATGATGAGCTTCAGTATGTCAAAAAAAAAAAAAAAACCCAACATACACAATTTTCAGAATTCCAGAACCATGAGTAGTTAGAAGTCATAAATGCCTGCCTATGTGTGAAGTCTCTTTTTTTACATAATGAGAATTTAAAGCTTATGCACAGATGGCTTTAAAATGTCAAAATAGCTATTCTATACTTTCTACTACCCAGAACTTTTAGGAAAGATTTCACATCTATAACTTAAACATAAAGTTTAAGACTGACTAGAAACACATATCCTAAGAAAGCCTAACATCTTTGCTCTGCTTTGAGGCTAAAGGCTATTGCATGACCTTGGGATAAAAATTCATATTCAAGATAAAAGACTCATGAGACAGTAAATGATGGTTGATAAACTAGATGGTATATGCAAAGTATGAAACAAGACCATAATCTCACACCATACATAAAAACTAATTCAAAATGGATTACATCTTTCAATGTAATACCTGGAACCATTAAATACATAGAAGAAAACAGAGGCAGAAAATTCCCAGTCAACCATAATGATGTCTCTGTGGAATCAACTATAGCAGCAAGGGAAACAAAGGCATAAATAAGCAAATGAGACTGTATTAAACTAAAAAAGAATCTATGTAATTGAAAAAAGCATCATCAAAGTACAGTGGTCAGTGTCTAGAATTTGGAAAATTTATACAATTCAGCAACAACAACAAAAAACAACCTGGATAAGAAGTGGCTAGAGGATCTGAATAGACATTTCAGAATACATAGAAATGGCCAATAGGCACCTGTAAAGATGTTCATCATCTCTATTAGGAAAAACAAATCAAAAATCAGAATGAAATATCATTTCACACCTGTTGGAATGACTATTGTCAAAAAGACAAGGACCAAGTATGAACTGTCTATTTTTCATTCAGGAAACAGTGGTTTACAATACTGTATATGATTTTGGGGTGTAGTATCACACTTCATCAGATGTTTGTCAACACACCACACCCACCACCGAAGCACTCATAATTCTCCACCATAGGTCATGGTCTCCCTCTCCTGTTTGACCCCTAAACCTCCACTCTCCACATCTGGTAACCTTAACTCTGTAGTCATATAAAAATACTAATTGAAAAGGTCCGTGCACCCTTTTGTTAATTGCAGTATTATTTTCAAAAGCTGAGATGAAAATGACTGAACTGTCTATGCATGGATAAAACAGATAGGAGGAGAAAGGTTGACCTGAATTAAACTGAGGCTTTTGAGGATCAAATCTCAAGGTTCACCAGCAGGGACCATTCAACCAGCAGTGTAAACCTCTCAATGGATCACTGCTCATCTACAAGATAAAAAAAAAAAAAAAAGAAATTTTAACCTTTGTGATCACATAGATGGACTTTGAATATTATGTTAAGTGAAATAAAGATACATATTGTATGATTTCACTCATAGGTGGACTATAAATAAAAAAATAAAGCAAGCAAACAAAAACAGTCTGTTAGGTACAAAGGACAGATCAGGGATTACAAGAAGGACACAGAAGAAGTGTGGGCAAAGGACTAAAGGGGGCCAATTTATGGTGATCAACAGAAACTAGATTTTGGTGGTGATTTTGATATAGTCTATACAGATGTCAAATTATAATGCTTAACACCTGAAGCTTATAATACAATTCCCATGTTACTGCAATAAAATGTATGAAAAAAAAAGAAAAAAAGAAAGCAGATGTATGCACAAACACGCTTGGTATAGCTCAAGATAAAGAGGGCACAAAGGACTGGGCATGGGAGTAGATGCATTTGTGGGGAAGGGGTTATCTGCTTCTGCCATAAACTGACTGGGCATATTTATCAAGCAGCAGCAATTGCTCATGCTTCTTTCAGGGTACAAAGACCTCCCTGAAATTGAGATTTATAAAAGATGATGATTCAAGGTTCACTAATAGAGGGTTCACTATTCAGTAAGACCTCTTGCACTGGGTCTTGACTCTCACACATATTCACCAAGGTAAATTCTGGTATTAACCTATGTATGGACCATTGGAACTCATTGAACGTAATAGCTAAAGACCCTGTGTAACAAGGTAACATTGATTCTAGGAGTAATTTATAAATATAATATTTTATTTAAATGATAAATCCCCTGGTTCATTTTTCCATCACTCCTCCAAGAGCACCTAATAGCCTAAGCAACTGAGATGCCTGTCCACTAAATAATCCTAATTATTTGTCCTAAGTTCATTGTTTTTCCTCAAAGTGATAACAAATTCACCCTTTCTTCTCTCAACTTTAGAGACTAGAATTGTTTTTTATGGCGATCTGGCCTCTCAAAAACTTTGCTTGTCCTGTAACATTTAGAAACCTCTGTATATTTAACCCTAAGTGATAGCTGACAATACTGATTTACATATACTTACATACATATATATCAGATGTTCCCAAATTAAAAAACACTTCTTGTTGACAATGAATATTTTGGCAGCTTATAATACTTAAGAAAAGGATGCATTTCCCTCTTTATTTCCTGTTATTTCTAGAGCAGATCACCACAAACTTTGGGGAATTAAAACAATAAAAATCTATTTTATCACAGCTCTGGGAGGGTCAAACTCCAACAGCAGAGTCACTGAAATAAGATCAAGGTGTCATCAGGATTGCTGCCCCTATGAAGACTCAGAGAGAATCAGTTCCTTGCTTTCTCCACTTGCTGGTGGTTCACTGGTATTCCTTGATGCCATAGCATCATCATGCTGGTCTTTACCTGTGTCTTCACATTGCCTTCTCTTCTGTGATGGAATCTCTTCCTCTTTCTGCCTGTGTCAAATCACTTTCAGTCTCTCCCTTAAAAGGACACCTGTGTTTGCCTTTGGGATCCATACTGATTATCCAAAATAATCTCCCTATCTCAACACCTCAACTTAATCATATCTACAAAGATCTTTTTTCCTTATAAAATTATATTTATAGGTTCCAAGGATTAGGATTGATATTTTTGGGGGGCATTATCATTATCCATCTATTTTGAGTGCTTTCTATGGATTGCAGGGGATCACTTCCATCATTCTATGAGTACTATTCTTATCATATAAATAGTATTTAGATTTGGTTGCAATTTAAGGAATATGTGAGTAAAGTTATTCCATTATGTGTGGGGAGGGGTAAATCTGATAAATGAGGTAATTTTTAGACAAAACAAAGCAAATTAAAACATCAGAAACCAGAGGACAACCCTCCCTTAGCTGATGGAGAATATCAGTTTTCTTCTGTCTTAAGCATGGACGTACCAAGTATAGATAGTAAAACACATTGAAAGGGTAGTTTTAAGATGGTACTAAGTAGAACAGATTATGAGATAATTCACAAGAGCCAAGAAAAAGTTGGGGGGTACTCATGGGGCATCTGACTCAAAAATAAATGTGATTAACAGATTCGTGAGTCTAGTGACAAGACTGCTTTCACAGCACTAGAAAACTATATGCTTCTTTGATTACAGTCTTTTAATATTTCCTGAACTCTCTGTGCTCCCTCACTCCTTAGTTATTCATTCACCCCCACATTCACTTGGTCCACAAAGATTGATTCAATGCCCAGATGTGCCAAGAGTAGAATAATGCCCTGGAGATGCAATAATCAACATTATAAACATAGCTTCTCTCTTGATCAAGCTTACAATTTGGGAGTACAACTCCTAGGATGTTAGTAGTAGGAAAAAATTCCGTAGCATGTCTATCATGAGCATTCCAAGGTCAACAGCTTCCTAGAAGCACAGCATGAGGGTGGGATGGGTGTAAATTGGGCAAGTCCTAAGCAGATATGAAGGAGGCAGACAGAGCCACTCAAATCAATTATGCCTTTCAACCCAGAGATTCTCCTTCCAGGGAAATGCCACTGCATTCTATAATTTTGTTTTAGTGAAGTTAGAACTGATATAGAGTGAGGGTCTTCTGAGCCGTCAGAGAAGCAAAAGAGCAGTGGGATGAGTTCCCTCCCACCCTCGTTGCAAGTAGATCTGCTGTTTTCATCTGTTTTACATCTTGGGCTTTTAAACAAAGAGTTCTGTGACAAGAACAATGAAGATTGAAAACTCCTGCTTTAGAGAAGCAGGCCCCATAGTGACTAAGAAACTTCTCCTGCAACGAGGCCTGCATGGGAAATAACTCCGAATGCTTGCGCCGTGAAGGGTGGGCTGGCACCGTGTTATATGCAGAGAAACCATAAAACTAGTACATAACCACTGACAGTAACTGGTGTAGATGATAACCTGGTTCTTTTTTGTGTTTCATTTCTACTTCATGTGACGGGAAAGATAACCAGGAAGGGAATCAAGAAAGGCAAACTTTCTCACAGTGCTTGCCACCTATCAAGTGATAATTTCCCTGCTGGTGTTCAGAATGTTCTCTTTTGAAATGCTTTACATCTTTATGGGTGTCTGAATAGCTGTTCATGGAGAATGAAAACACAGGAGCTGAAATTTTAAAAAAAGAGAGAGAAAAAAAGGTAATGAATGAGATCTGGAAGTTTAATGAACCCTCATCTATTTTATATTTTTTTCTCATGAATTTTTAGAAATATGAATGAAACATATTTCCCAGACTATGCTCTAAGTAAGATGAGATAATATATAGCCTCCAGGTAAGATAAGATAATAACAACAATAAATATCAGGATGTCCTATCTCTATTTCTACCCAATCTAGCATTCATAAAATTCTTATCAAATGTTTCTTTTTCAATCTCGTGCTCTGGTACTTAAAGACTATCAGACTTGTTCTCAGACACAATTTCTTTAACCAACTGTAACACCAGAGATGGCAGCTCTACCCCCATGATCATAAAGTCACCTATATGGAACTGGTTATGTGAAACTCTAGGATCGATTCCAGACCTTCATGAATTTCCATTGTAGAACCTGAGGAGACCCTAAAGGCAGAATTTAAGATTGCTCAGCATGTCTACAAGCACTGAGTACCCAGGTGTTCTTGTTTGCAAAAACAAATGACAGCAAGGACAACAGTGCTGACTGCTCTCTTCAATGTACTGGCTTTATCTGCCCCAATGTTTCAGAATACAAATATACTCTGGGGACAGAAAAGAGGAGATAATGCTTCTGCCTCCAGAGAAATCAAGTTCTTGCAGATAAGAAAGTTTCATTTGTGATAATCTGAATACATTGTTTGATAACATTTTTGTCATAAGAAAAATTATTAGTCATGAAAAATTATTATTAAATCTAAATATGAATCTAATATGAAAAATCATTAGTCATGAAAAATTATTATTAAATCTAAATATGTGATTATAGCATATCATCATACAGAGATTTTAGTACTATACTCTGTTGACAGGAATGTTGACTGGTTTAGCCTCTGTGAAAAACAGTATAGAGGTTCCTTCAAATATTAAAAATAGATACAGTGTCTGATGCAACAGCTCCTCAGGATTTATCCAAATAATGTAAAACTACTAATTCAAAGGTTTATATGTATTTCTATTTTCATTGCTGCACTATTTACAACAGTCAAATTATGGAAACAACCTAACTGCATGATGACAGACAAGTGGTTAAAGATATGGTATATAAACACAATGGAATACTACTCAGCTATAAAAAGAGATGAAATCTTGCCATTTGTGACAATAAGGATAGAGCTGGAGGACTGATGTTAAGCAAAATAAGTCAGAAGGAGAAAGACAAATACCCAAATGCCAGATGATTTTAGAACAGATAAAGCTAAAGCTAAACAAATCCTGGAAATATGACTAAAGAAGTGAGGTTATTAGAAGGGGCACTGGGGCAAATGAGGGAGATCATGTAATGGTTTATGGTAGGATTATGAGTGACTTAGTGGTGGGTGTGATATAATAAAATACATCGAAAGAGTCAGAACCTACCCCTAAATCATATACAGTGTTATCTCAATTTTGAAAAAAAGTAACCCATTACCAAAAAAATGAAAAATAGTTTCTTAATAATTTCTTTAGATACAACTGGAAACTACATCTGTAGCTGATATGTTTCCAATAGAGCATTTAAAAATTCATTGCCATTTTACAGGGTTAATACAACCCCCTCCAACACACCAACAACCACTGCACCTGAAAATTTCAGCTGCACAGGGAGATTGGGCAATGGAATATTGTTTTTAAGAGAACAATACATCTTCTCATAGATTCACTGGAGACATGAGCAACAAAGCAACTACTGGAAAGTCTGGTAAATCTTTACATGCATCTGGAATTGATAGGAAGAAATGACATAGTACCATTATTTGTCTTATATGAATTCAAAAAGTCATCTTGTCTAGCACTGTATTTTTTTCCTAAGGGTATTTGTACTGCAACAAAGTATAGCTCTTTCTTGTACACAGATGTACATGATAGATGAATAGAGCAAGGGCCCATGGTTTCAATGTTCTCACCCTCCAAAACTGAATTATAGCAAGATGCTGCTAATTACACAATAGTTCTAAATGAAAGCTCACAGCAACAAAACTCACAGGGAGGAGGTTGGTTAATGAATAATATTATGATGTTGAATAATTGAATCTTTAGCAACTGAAGAGGGTCCTCAGCTTTTAAAGTTAAAGGCAACCAGACCTAGTATGGGACAGAGCGATACAATCAATAAGGAGAAGACATAGTACAGTAACCAAAATAATTTCCTCTTAATCACATTTCTTCCTCCACAAAAGTTTTGTACATTTATCACCAGAGAATTATTTTGTTTAATAGCTCATCAAGATGTATTATATTATTTTACAAATGAGATTGAATGCAATATCATTTGGACTCAGACAACTATTTTTTCTTTTCTCTGAATAATTATGTGACTACTTTTAACAACTAGTTATTATATTATCATTTTTCAAGCATCAAGACACTGTAACAGTACTTAGCCATTAAAACAATTTTCTCAGCACCCTATGTGGTGCTCTAATACTCCTTCTCTATGTAGGGAAACACAGATTCAGGACTAAGGATTTTGCTAATGTCATGCATCTAATAAGTGCTGAAGAGGAAGCCAAAGACACAGCTTTCTATACCTATTAAGATACAGGGGGTGTTCACTAAATGGTCTCCACCTCTCAAATGCACTTTTTTTTTTCTTCAATTTTGTATTGTAACAATGCTTAAAGTCCTAAACAATTCCCAATCTAGATGCCTTATTAGGGCTTCATATTCCTAGATTAAATCAATTGTTATCTTTTATAATAAGGATCAGATGTCTCAGGCCAAAAATACTGAACCATCTTCTCCACAACGCAATGTTGTGAGCTTAAATCAGACTGTCCTTGAACAAGAGTAAAGACATCTTTAAATTGCTTCCTTTTTTCAGGCCAACATTGGCACTATTCTAAATCCAGCATCCTTCTTCCCTACTGCATTGCCCCTTTATTATTCATTATATAATGACCTTCTCTCTCTCTCTTTTTTAAATTTTAGTCTACTTTTACAATATGCTACATCTGCTATGACACTAGATATCCCAGCTTTCTTTTCAATTCCATTCACATAGAATGTTTTCCCAATGCTTTGCTTTCAGTCTGTGTCTTTAAATGATGCATTAGAACAGATGAAATAGTAGCTATATACAGAACATTCCATCCAAAAGCAGAGCTTCTTGTCAAGTGCACATGGAACATTCTCAACCAACACAATGGTATGAGCTTAAATCTAACCTTCTCAGCAGAGGCACTATTGGCATTTCGGGTGAAACAAATCTTTGTTGTGATGAACAGTCTTAATCATTGCAGGTTATTTGCATCCCTAGCTATCATCCAATCACATAGTGCCAAGAGTACCATGTCCCAAATACATACTTTTCAGGATTGAGGTGATATTGCTCCTAGCTGAGAACCACTGAGTTCATTCTTTAAATGTTCTGTACTCAGAAGGCAACTGCTATATAGTTGCAGAAGGCAGTCCTGGATTTTCTGCAGTATTAAATCATTTTGGTCCCAGTTCAAGAATGTTAGGAGGAGATAATATGTTGCCTTAGGCATATTTGGATTAAGCCACCACTGTAGGGAAACTCTATTAGATCAAGGGGAGAGGGCTAAGTAGTCAGAGAATGTATGGAAGTAGAAAGACTTCAGTAACCATATTGAGTCACAATGATCAATAAGAAAGAAAAAAACATTAGAGGTACATGACTCCAGTTTATTGGTTGGTTGCCAACTTCTTGCACACATGGGCTCATGGCATGGCAATGCTTTATCTGGAACCCAAAAGTCTCTTCTGATTTTACTCACTCTTCAACCACCTAGTAAGTACTTTTAGACCCCATGGAAGACAGGCTAATGGTCTACTTTCATGTATGTTGTAACTTATTCTGAAAATATGTTACTATGAAGACAAAAAGCTTGATGCCCATTCAGCACATTTCAAGTTATACTTTTGAAAGAGGATGTTTGGGCAATGACACACAAATTATATGCACAAAGCCAAATTAATTATTTACAGATATTGTAGTATAATTATATGGGTTTATGCTACCCATCTGTGAACCTTTGTCTCCCCTGGTGCATGTCCTGCTTACAATAAAAAGGGTTGATGAGCTTTAAGAAAAATTATTATGCTTACATTTGCATAAGAGTAAAGCTTTCATTATTTGATGGCATTCAGGGCTCTACAAGTGGAGGGGATGTTGATGAGCCAACTGGTCCACAGTCTGACATTCAAGAAAAATAAAAATCAGAATCAGATGGTAATGAGAAAGTGCCACAACCACCTAAAGAAATGCTTCCGAGTTAGGATATTTAATCCTAAGGAAATTTTCTGTTACTGTATCTAAATTTGTTACAATGATTTTACCTGTTCACAATCATCTGGTGATCTTTGATGCCAGAAAATGCTCAGTTGCATTTTCATTACAGAGGGAAAATATTCCATTAATTCAATGATCTTACAAGACAAATGTTTGTGTGATCCTCATTTTGCAATTGAGAAAAATGAGGCTTTAGAGAGGTTAGGTTTTCAAAATAATTTGTTCCCCAAAGTTGCAAATATATTAAAAGCAACAAATTTGCAGGAAGGAGGCTTGTCAAGGAGACTAGGAGAAGTTGCCTTGCCCCACTGAGGGCTCTAGCTCCTTACCAGAGGCTTTTGCCCTCACTTCTGTTGAGCTGTGCTAGAATCTGTAATCTGCCCATAAGATTTAGCCTGATAGTCAGACTTTCATTGAAGAATTCTTTGTCAATTACAGATGAATATTTACCTGGCAAACATGAATAAAGTCATCAGGGTTTGTTCTGTTTCCCTCCAATATCCCTTCCCCCAAACTTGGTGATCATCCCATGAACAAAAAAAAACAAAAGCTAGGCATGTGAGTATCAACTGTTACTTAAGCTTATTCTTTCATTTGGGTGTTAAAAACGCATCTCATCTACCCATACCCAATGACCTATCCAATTTATTTCTTATGTACTTACCATCTACTAAGGATGGGGAATGGCAAGGTGGATTTTGGTTCTAAGAAGAGTCTTGTTTTTCTCATTAGTTTTTTTTGGACCGGGACCAGGACCAACTAACTCCCTAATAAATGTGTGTGTGTTTGTGTATGTGTGTACACTTTTTTTTTTTTTGCAATTAATTAAGGGGCCAGAACCTGTACTATACTCACTATTGTGCGCTTTTCACTTAGCATAACTATTGGCATGGTATAGAAGTTCAATAAACATATTAGTAATTCAATGTGCCTTGTTTACATTCCTAGTGTGCGCTGCAAAATACTCTGTACAGAGCTGCACTAAAATTATGAGACATTTGTCCATTGTCTTTAAAGAGCTTACAGTTAAATAGAGGAAACAAGTCCTTCCACATAAAGCTATTAGAGGCCCATTAGAGAATGAATATCTTGAGATAACAATGCAAGATGATGAATGCGTGGTTAGGTGTGAACAACTGCACTTAATAACAGAAGCAGACAATGGTGTTACATTTCACCAGTGGTGTTCATTACAAACTGCAGTATCAGAATAGTTTTCTTTCTCTTGTATCCAAAACAGAAGTGTCCATGTTACACAGCTAGTAACAGAGTCGGGGCAATTCCAACCTTGAAGGGGAGATGACAGAGCCTCCAGTCAGGTCCTAACATGCTTCTTTGCTAACGATACCCAAAGTCTTGATTGAAACTAGCAGGTGTCAGTACTTATTTCGTTGCTATGTGCCTCATCTGAGGCTAAAATGCCGTCTGATAATTTTAATAGTGACATAATAGCTAATAATATAAGCAAACTGAAAGACAATCCCACTGTCCTTGCATGAATGGAAGAGAAGTTCATGAACCATAACTAGCTATTAAGGTATTTTTCCCCAAAAATGGGCAAAAATTTCTATAAACCAGTTCATATGGAAAAAATTACCTAATTTTCATAAGTTTTATTAAAAATAAAGATCTCATTTATTTGAAATTTGATGAAACCACAAATAAGTAAAGATAATGTAGAATAGAGCAAGAAGGCTATCATTCTTACATGCAAATGAAATTTTTTTGTACCCAAAATAATTCTTCTGAAAGCAACATGCCTTGAAAAGTTCCCTTTGCTTCATCTAAACTGGAAGTTTTCCATAGAAGCATATAGAAAAGCTCTAGGGGTCACATAAATGCTTGATAGAAATATATTTTTAAACATAACTTGACAATCTAGAAACTAGAAAATTTCATCATGGAGCATAGCTTCACAAATTGGAGAAACTGTGATATTCAACTCCTAAATTGGTACCATGAAAATCTTATTTTGAATCCTTACAAATGGGGCCTTCACTGGGAGGCTTACAGTGTTCCAGGGGTCTTTTTAAGTGTTGAGCACTATGCATGTCGACTGCAAAGTGGAGGGAGCACCACAGAGTACCTCCATATTGTGCAACCAGAACAAACTACTCAATAAATGAGCGGATGACTTGATATAAGACAATGACCATTCATTTGAAACATATGCCAAATTTTTATTTCTTTAAAATAGTCTTAGTCTTCTTTTATATCTTCTTTATAAGTTCCGTAAATTTAAATTTATGGAATTAAATCACATACACACTTTACTGCATATAATAAATGTATACACACATTTTACTTTTATTTATAAATTTTAACATAAAATAAATTTTTACTAGTAAAACACAGTAGATTTTTGTTTCCTTTGTTTTTAAGGACTCACTTATAATTGTTAACATAAGTCTAGTGTACCATAATACTATTAAACATTTGCCAAAGGCAAGTCATTTTACTACATTTTAGTTTCACTATCCATGTTAACAAAAGTGCTCCATACATAATCATTATTGAGCTTAACAAAATGAAGAATCTTCATTGAGTCCCTGTCCTCTCTGCTGCCTATGATGATCCCTGCCATCCCCTTCAGCATCTTGAACTTTGGTGACAATGGTTTCCCTAGTCTAATTCTGATTTCTCTGATCATTCTGTTCCCTTCATTGATGGCCATGGAATTCTCCCTCCCCCAATTGTTAAAACTTGTATCTCTCAGTGTCAGTTCTTGCCTTTTGTAATCTCTGAACTTTACCCTAAGGACCCTTGGAGTTCTATATCTCCAAATTTTTTAATACCTCAAGTTGCTGGTATATGTGAGAGGGCTCTGCCACTGCATTAACAAACTACCCCATAACGGCATAAAACAACCATTTTAACCATTTTACTTATGATTTGGAGCTAAAATGTCCAAGAAGGACTTTGCTTAACGTTTCTTCTTTGATCTTCACATCATCTTGGGTTGCTAAGGCAGCTGAAAAATATACTTCCTAAAAGGTTTCCAGGTGCTTAATCTCTCTCTCTCTCTCTCTCTCTCTCTCTCTCTCTCTCTCTCTCTCTCCCCCCCCCCCCCCCNATCTCTCTCTCTCTCTCTCTCTCTCTCTCTCTCTCTCTCTCTCTCTCTCCCCCCCCCCCCCTCTAGCATGGTCGTTTCTGAATAGTTAGAGTTTATATATGGCCTCTGGCTCTCACAAGGCAGAATGCAGAGATATTCAGATTATCAAAGATCTGAAACAGCATTACTTCCACTGAAGATTATGTGCTCATTTTTATCCCCCTAGTACCTTGGAATACCTTGCGACTTCTGCTCCCCTCTTTCTTCCTTAAGAAAACATTCTCTGTGATTTATTTCCAGGTTATATCTAATGAGTTCCTCTCCCTCGGAACTTTATTGTTATCTTATATTGGGATGTGGAATAGACATTTCTTGCTTTTTAACTACTCAGCATTGGGTCCCTGATTTAGTATTAGTATACAAATTACATTTGACCAAAAACATGGATGGTATGACCTAGCCAAGTTGATAAATAAAATCAACTAACACAGGGGCCTAACAAACTCTATTATGCTCCATAGAGTGAACACCTGCTATAAGTTAAAACAAAATCAGAAGTTCATTTCTTGGTTGTTGAATCTTAGGCCGTCGATGCAATGATATTAGGAAAGCAGGGGCCATTGTGGTTGCAGTGGCACAAGGCATAAGCCTGTTCCTAAGGCAGGTTGACTGCTGTTTTTCTACTGCCTAGTCTTCCATGATTTCCTTGTTTTCTTCTAGTTGATAAGTCTGGTAATCTGTCCTTCCACTGATTCTGCAGTCTTTTGCTATATTTCCAATAAGCTCACTTTTTCTCCTGGAGTGAGGGCTGATTTTACAGTTGGAAACCAAGTTGCATATAATACTATGCTATACTGCCTATGTACATGATTTGTACTGGGATAAATGAGTTATTAAATGAGAAGTATATTGAACAAATTCCAAGTTCCATAAAAGGGTATATAATTATATTAATATCTTTTCTTCATCTCATCCCTTTCTCCCTCATGATTATTATATTAGTAGTAGTAGTACTATTTTAATCTTATTGAACTTTCTATAATGTTTTGAATAAGAAAGATGATTCCTACAATAATACTTTGAACAACATAATGCCCCACTTAGTTCAATACCATGCTTGACTCACACACAAGACTAAAATTTTCAATGCTAAGAGATAATTCATCCAGTGCTAAACTCACTAAACTTTGCTGTGTTTCACTACTTGGAATACTTGGAATATTTTGGTTATCTACAGAAAAGAATCTTAATAGCATGGAAATTGAAGATGAAAAAATATCAAAGTTTATTTTTCAGAACAGCAGCTTTATTCAAATTGAAAGTAAGAAAAGAAGTCCCAGTTCCCTTAAAATTGCATCAATATAGACACAAGTTATGGCTAATGTGGTTGGCCTTTCTTTTTGAGATGAGGAAAATGTTCTGCAATTAGATAGAGATGATGGTTCCACAATTTTGTGAATATACTGAAAAGTGATTGAATTGTATAATTTTAAGACATGGATCTTATGAGAAGTGAACTATAGCTCAATTAAAAAAGATTTTTAATAAAAGTTATTAGCCATGCTTTAAGAATTTAATCAGTGGTTCAGATTATAGGTGTCTGTTTTTCAGAAGTTCATTCACTATTGGTTGCATGACCAGAATTCCTGTATTCCCGGAGGGAATTTCCAAATGACTATTATTTATTTCTAGGGCAATTTTTAAACCTGTCAACTTATGTATTCACTTTAAATAAGAACTTCATCATTCAGATTTCAGATGAAATCTAGTTGTGGAATCCAGTCATTCCCAATGGACACATATTTTATCATATCTGGAGATTTATCTGGCAGCTACTTAGTAAAGTAAGGAGATGGATTGATTCCAATAATATTTGAAGTTGTGTGGTGGGCCAAAGAATAGGAATAAATCAATGGCACCTTTTTATTTCTTTGTCATAATTGATACAGTTATGCTTGGGAGTAGTTGCATCTAAACATTTTAAAGACGGAGTACTAATAGGTCTTTTCTTTTCCTTCCAAGCACATAAATGAGAGTAACTGGAATATCATGTAAAGATTATATGATCGTGATACTGATGACTACAAATAACACATAAGGAACATATAATCGAAGTGTTACTTGTCTCTGTTGCTTTGGAAACATAAAAGGAAATACTTTAAGGTCCTCAAACTCAAATTGAAGAAATATTTTACAGTACTTTTTCTGCTTCCATTCAAGGAAGCTAATATAGCTCCAAGACAGATCTAGAATAGAGAATTTATCTATAATTTTGCTGCAATGTGAAGAGAAGGGAGAGGAGAGGAGGAGGAGGAAGAGGAAAAAGAATAAGAAATAGTTGTTAAATCTGGCAACATACCAAGATTCATGTTCAATTTTTCACTACATAAAATGGGACTGGCCTATTTGAGCTTGTGAGTTCCCTCCCCGCTCCTCCCCTTCCTTTTCCTCTTCTCTTTTCCTCTACTCCCCTCCCCTCCCCTCCCCTCCCCTCCCCTCTCCTCTCCTCCACTCCCCTCTCCTCCCCTCCACTCTTCTCCCCTCCCTTCCCCTCCCCTCCCCTCCCCTCTCCTCCTCCTCTCTTCTCCTCTCCTCCCCTCTCCTCTTCTCTCCTCCCCTCCCCTCCTCTCCCCTCCTCTCCTCCCCTCTCCTCTCCTCCCCTCCACTTTTCTCCCCTCCCTTCCCCTCC
>JAGFMF010011861.1:11420978-11433138 GCA_019455555.1 Galemys pyrenaicus | reverse complement strand
GGGTTGAGGGAAGATGTGAGCACGAGGGACTGAGGTGATGGTGCACTGGTGAGATGGTGATGGGGAATACATGGGGATTACAATTAATGGCAAGTATAAAATATTTTAATAAATATTTTAATATAATTTTTAAATATTTTAATAAAAAAAAGGAAAAAAAATAGAGCTCAAGGAACCTGAAAATTTTAATGCAAAAATCATGTGTTCTGTTTGGCTTCAAGAATGAGACTTTCTAAATTGTGCACCATAACACCATTAACACATATATACTACTGTTTATGAGATAGATAGAATGGTGTAGAATTAAAGAATCATGGCACACCATGAGCCCATGGACCTATATACTTGAAACACTTACTTGCATACCTTGCTTCAGTAGGAATCAAACCCTGACCAATAACAACTTCTTTCTCCAATAAATGTGCCATTCTTCTGGACTCAACCTGATATTCTCATTATTCCTAGATTCTGGTTTATTATATATTCTTGCCACAAATCTATTAGCACTTTTACTTTGTTACTCATTTAGAGTAACCTCATTGGCTGATGGCATATTGACTTTTTATTCAAAATTTGGCTTTCCTCATTTATCTGATTTTAGCACTGACCATAGATATGTGAGTCTCTACTTAGGTCATAGCCTGTATAAGCCTCATGGCCTGAGGTAAATTCCTTCCCCAGGATGCTGGATCTGGACAGGTAGAAATAAACAGAAAATATTTAAAAATGTGTTTAAATATTAACCCATCACTATTAATCTTTGGAAGATAACTTCCTGGTGACTGTAAGTAATATGCTTACAGTCATGTAAAAAAAATGCTATAAGCTCAATCATAGAATCAGTTACTTACCAGGTTTCTCAGATCCATATAAATACCACAAATATTCTATCACCCCAAATCAAATGTAACTTGGATCCAGTTTTTATTGCTGCACCTATACAAAAAAAAAAAAATAAATAAGCTTCTCTGAAGATGTAAAATGTTTCCTATAAGCTTGGAGTTTCTAAGATTGATAAAAAGGACCCTATAATCTTCAATAATTTCCCAAAACAACCAAGACCAAGTGAAATATAAACATAAGAACACTAGTTAAAGGCATGTCTGGTTGTCACCTGCTTGCTTGGCTTCCAACACCAAAATGGTACCTTCACTTAGCTGGTCAATTAGGCTGCACAGCATGGAGCTACATGCAAAACCATACAATTGGAATCAGTGTTTCTGCTTTCCATGTGCCTCTATCACACCTGTTCCCTAAAATATTACCTTCCCTATTTTACCATAGGGACTTAATCCAAGGAAAAGCAAACAAAGCAAATATTATTCTCTACCCACCTGAAACTTGTTCAGGATGGAGTGTTCCCCTAGCAGGAATAGTCATAAACATGTTTTATTTTTTCTCACACTGGAACAAGAAAGATAATCCTAAGGAAAAAATCCCAAATGGACTTTCTTATCTTGTGAAATATGTGTTGTGACCCAGGATACATCCATTCTTTTTTTTTTTAAAGATTTATTTATTTATGCATACAAGCACTGGGGTACAGGCCAGAGGTGTGGGGGGTGGTGGTGAGAGGATTCACCACAGAGAGCAGGGAGCAGAACAGGCAGATCAACGGAAGTACACTGCTGAGGGGAGCAGTGGGCACAGCAGGAGAGGTCTGCTGCACCATGTGGGTCCCCCGCCTGGCCGGCAGCAGGGATCGAACTTGTGCTGCAGTGGCTGCGATTTGCTTCATAGTGTGTTGCTTAAACCACTGCGCCACCAGGGAGGCCCTGGATACATCCATTCTTAAGGTCAACATCCTTTGCCTAAGGTAGACTGATAAGATTTGAAGCATTATAGACACCAACATTATGTTACTATTGGTGAAGTTAATAGTAGAGATAACTGAAGTTAGTTGTAGCAAGTACAGAGTCTATCATGAATCTGGAATGTCCTGATAATTACAATAGCAGCAATGGAGCCTCTGGCCTCCATAGACTGCATTAGCCAACAGGAGTCCTGTCCCTGACTAGCGAGATTTTCTGGATCTGTAAGTAGTGTCTTCTGGAGAACTTAAAGGAAGATCTCAAAAAGATCAGGAACTTGAGCGGAGTACATGAAAAAGCAGCAAAAGGAGTCAAGAAAGAGGAACTTGAACACACAGAATAGGAGTCAAGTTTTGACTTACAAGAATCTCCTCCTGTGGAAAGAAATTGTCAAAGACTGATAATAATTATTTATCACTACTTGTGTGAAAAGTGAATTATATTAAGTAATATCAGTGAATACAAAATAAATGCACAACTTGGCTTTAAAATCCAAACACACACAACATAACAAACAATAAATTTAGAGAACAACATGGTAGCAATTTGTAAACAAGAGAAGAAAATTAACAGTAATAAAGTATTAAGTATCTAGACGTTTTAGAAAAATTATTATCTATTAATTGAATTTTCCAGATAAGCCAAATTGTTTTCCTTTCAGAATCCAAGAGTATTTCATTTTAATCATTATGTCTTCCAAATCATTATGCAATCCGTTGACATTTTAAAAGTTTACTTGCGTGATGTTAATTTACTTTATCTATAAATAACACAAAATTATCCTTTGTTCCCATCAATATAATGTGACTGCTTTCTAAAAATTTTATCAACAAATATAGTAATACAGAGTTCCAGGTAATGTTCTTAGCATTTTACATATAAATTAGTCAGTTTTAATTGCTGTTGTAGAAATTACCTGTTAGTTAGATGAGCAAACTGAGACACATTGGCATCGCAATTTGCTCAAGACAAGGCAAATAAAAAATGGCAAATCTGGAACCAAATTCAGGAAACATGGTCCAAGTCTGTGCTCATGGCCACTGCCTTTCCATTTCTATTATTTCATCCCAATCTTCATTGACAAAGAAGCTTCTTTTGCATTGTGGTAATCAATGACAGGTCCATGTAATTCTATGATTATTTTTCACTTAATTGTGTTAATATTATTTGATATTTTTCAATATCCTCATAATTAATTAAATAACTAAATGATATTCTATTGGGTTAGTGGACCATGTTTCAGTAAACCTTTGGCCCCGGTGGAACACAGATTTCTTCAGTTGTTTTAACTTCATTTATATTTGTTTTAAATACTTTTGTACCAAATTCATGAATTTTTGCCCTCAAAGATGATAACATTGCTTAGCAAAGTATTTTGTACTCCAAAACATCATTATAAAAGTAGAATCACCTAACTTCTTGAAGATTCAAAGCCATTGTTATACATTTCACTTGTTTGGCTATAATGTATGACCATACTGCATTGGAAACTATTAAAGGGAGTGAGCTGTTTATAACCACACAGAATGAATGAAGACCATACTGTGTTTTGAAGTGTGGCTGATCTACATAGATACATTTTTAGTCTTTTTCTTTGGTAACAAAATTAATAGGCCACAGTTCTATTTTGGAAAATATACACTTTCCTTAGTTTGAGTTTATTGCAGTTATAATTTTATAAAATTATGTAAATAGTGAATGCATAAAATATGAAAGACAACTGATAGCGTTCTTTTATGAATGAGATATATAGATTTTACCACACTAATAACTTTTAGCAGGATCTTACCTGCTAATAACTCTTTAACATAATTGCCTCTTTTGTTTCCAAAAAAGAAGGTATAAGGAAGAAAATCTACCCAAAGTTACCTACTGTAATAATTTAGTAGCAAAAGTATAAGCAAAATGTTATTGAGGTAGGAAAAAATAAAGAAAAAAATTCCAAGAGACCTACAATTAATGTTTAAAATATTAGCATTAAGATCTGTGATGAATCAGGTTTATAGTTTATAGTTTTATATACAAAATTTATAGTTCATTATATCTGGGATAAATTTAATAAACTATTAAGCAGGTCATACTAAAGACATAATAATAACTGTACTTAAGATGTATGTTTAATATTTATTATTGGCATCCATTATATACTAGAATTATACAATGTGCACTGTGATCTGAACATATAACACATGTCTATGACATGACACCTTATTTTAAAAATTCATTCTTTTGGGGATGCCCATATAGAGCAATGTAGGAGAATCTACAAATGCCAAATAATAAAAGAGTATTGGATGGTTGTCTATTGAGAAAACTTGGTGTTGTCAAATGTATTTAGTAGTAATTATATATTTGTATTGAGAAGTAACTCTGTAGAAAATTACTCACAAAGGTATAATGTAAACTTTTTTTAGAAAAAAAAAAGACAGTAGATTTCTTGCAGAAAAGAGAAAAGTCTAAGAATAAAGAAAAAATGCTCATACTTTTCTGGAAATACAGCAGCATGGTAGTCTTGGCTATGATAGGTTATGTTAGAATGTGGGAAGAGAAATACCATACATTGTTCTCTAGCACGTTTCTTTTTACAGTCCCCTTCTCATTTCTTTAATATTTGTCATATATTAATAGTGACTGAGATGAAATAATCAACAGACTTATGCTGTAAATCTAAAGAGAAAATTGCAAAGAATTTAAGAATTTGGCCTCATGTATAATTCTGCCAGATAAATGGAAAAGTGCCAGAGAAATAAAATCAAATTAAAGGAATATTGCAGTTAAAGTTTTATACATTATGTCTTTTTTGTTATATTTTTGCTGGAAGAAATATAAAAATGTACTAAAAAATACACAAAACTTTGCTGTCAACAAGAGTGAATTATGAGTAAGTGCCACTGAGAAGCAAAAGAGAAACAACATAAATTATTATAATCATCATCATCATTAAGATTCATGTGTTAAATTCACATATTTTCATTGCATCGGGTTGGATGTGTTAAAAGCAAATTAAATAGGCATGGTCCCTGTCCTATAGGAACTTATGATTTAAGACAGACTACATTACCAAGACAAATGTAAGACAAGCACAGACAAGTATATGCATCTCAAAGAAAGACATAAATAGAGTGAGTGAAAGAAAAAATAAACTAAATCCTTTCTACTGTTTATAAATTAAAAAAAAGGGGTATGGTATATCCCAGGAATTCTGAGTTTGAAGTTTAAACGCAAGTTGGTCTCAAAGAAATGATTTGGGGGATGAACTATTATAGTATTGGTAGAAAGTGATCTGAAAAAATAGAATGATCAGAAAACTAGAACATTTGAGATTCTGAATCAAAAACTAGGAAACATTTTTTTTGCCACAGGTTGGTTCTTGATGAAGGATTTCAAATATTATGGTCTCTTATTTTAGCATGACAGGACATCTCTGGATTATTTTAAAGACACAATAATGTGCTAAAAAAATGATGGACAGAGAATAAAATATATTCTCATCTGTTAGATAAACTTTGGAAATGTCCCTTATGTTCCCATTGTACACTGTTGTAAAGATCATATTGTAATTATGTTTTTTTCTTTTAGTCTTATAAGGATCTTTCTCCAATCCATACAGTTCTGATCTGACTAAAACAAATTTTCAGAAATTACTATTTTAATAATTAAATTAAATTTTCAATTGTTCTGAAATTAGTTCCTTATGTATTTAAGATGTCTTCACTAATAAAGAGAGGGCTGAATTTGTAAGATTCTAGCTTTCAAGATTCAATCTCCTTGATTCAATTATTTGAAAATGAAAAGAACAGCACAACAAATATGGTTCTTTAATATTTTAGCCATGTAAAAAGTAGTTGTAGTAGTTGCACAATTTTATATATTTTTTTAAAACACTCTTGGTGTTATTCAGTGTTTCTCAGTGAAATCCATTTCTATGTTGTTTATTTTTTAATTTGTTCTTCATTGCCTGCTTTGCAACAGAACATGTGTTTGCAATTGTATTTAGCAAAATTCATGATCTTAACATTGTACACCAAAGTCAATGTGCATTCCTGGCACAAAACAGCCAGTATTCAAACACTTTTTTAATGTTTGGGGTTTCTGTCTCAATTGACAAAATTGAAAAATATGTATTAGCCAAGCAAAACCACTATCTCAAAGCCATGTTGAAAATTACTCCAAACTGTCAAAGCCAATTGAAATTCCCTTCCCAGCCCAATTTCCAACTTCATTTTGTATTTGAAATAGGAAAAGTTGGATTTGATTATAACCACATGCAGAAAGAATCAAGGAATCATTTATATCTTATATATCTAATACTATATATGATTTTCTTTTCAAATAATTTTATCTTCTTTTTCATCATTTATGCTATCTCCCTGTACTTAAGAAGTCACTTATTTAAGGTATTTATATGGAACCATTTTTTTTTTTTGGCAGTGAGTTGTGTGTGTGTGTGTGTATATATACACACACACACAATTAAGTAGTTCTTGCAGTACCATGTCATTTTCACATTGAAGATGGAGCAACCCTAAAGAAAGAGATCTGATATCTAAGCCTAATGCAGATGTGTTAATTTTGGATGTTGCTCAATGTCGGTATATTTTCTAATTCTGTTATGCTTATCTCAACTATGTAATGTTCTAAATATGATGCCCCATTGCTATTAAGTCAGTTCTAGCAAAAAGGTATAATTCTGTCCTTAAAGTTCACTGCAGAAGTAACTTCCTTTCTTTGAGATAAAAATCAACTGAATTCTGGGCCTCCCTGGTGGTGCAGCGGGTTGAGTGCAGTGCTGTGAAATATTCGCGGCACAGTAGCACAAAAGTTCAATCCCCGGCCAGGGAGGGGACCCACATGATGCAGCAGACCTCTCCTGCCGCACCCTTGCTCCCCTCAGCAGTGTATTTCAGTCGATCTGCTTGTTCTGCTCCCCACTCTGTCTCTATGAATCCTCTCACCTCCCGTGCCTCTGGCCTGTACCCCAGCTCTTGTATGCATAAATAAATAAATCTTTTTTAAAAATCAACTTAATTCTACACCATGATCAAGAATACAGAAGGGGGCCTTCCTGGTGGCACAGGAGTTAAAGTCAGTGCTATCAACTTATCAGCAGTCACTGCAACAAAAGTTCAATCCCGGTCCAGGGAGCTAACCCACATGTCACAGCAGACCTCTCTTAGCGGTTGCTGCCCTCAGCAGTGAATTTCAGTCTATCTGCCTCTTCTGCTCCCCTCTCTGTTTCTGGTGAATCCTCTCACCCCCAGCAACTCTGGCCAACACCCTAGTTCTTATATGCATTAATAAATAAAAATACTTTTTTAAAAAAAAGAATACAGAAGAGCTAACACATAATTACAACATGAGGAGCATGACTAAAATATTACCCTGCCCCCATTCAATATTGGGCAATACAAGCTGCTTGAAAATTAGAGCCCAAAAAAATCCCTGGCAAAACTTATGAGAACAACAGAAACAAAATGATGGCAGTCTCTGGAAAAAACAAAGACAGGTCACTAGGAATAAACAATTTGATTTCCATCTATAAAATAACTCCAGAATCCATTGTATTTCACATTGAGGAGAATTATCTAAAGGAGAGTGTCCAAAGAAAACTGAAAGACAAATATAAGCTGTATACCACATCTCATTTCACTGTTTATTGACAACACTGACATTCTAGAATTTTCATCAAGGCTTTGATATAAGTATTTCTTGTTTACTAGGGTAATTGACACTGGTAGAGTAAATGGTACAGTCAAGATTAGCCACTCATTTCAAAGAATGAAATGACCTTGAATTTGACTTTTATTCATTAGATTGATTTGAGATACTGAACCTTCTGGAAAGAGTGAAGTTTTTACTGCTAATTTAACATATTAAGGTTTTCATCCTTTTTACTAGTTTATGGATAGACCATAAATTCAAGGAAGAAAACTACCTGTATGACTGTAGAAGACTCTCTCTTCCTCTGCCACAGAAATCATGGAAGGACTTGTCATAGAAGTGCCCCATGATTGAATTAGCCGGGGTTTTAGTTCCCACATGGAAGACAGCTGCCCTGGAAAGTTGCCTGTACCCTCAGCAGACCTTGAGAAAGCAAATAAATAAACCGTTGTATATTAAGCCACTGGGACTTGGGTATTGTTTGCAAATCATAGTTCAACTTATTTTGACTGATATACTAATCACTATTAAAAAACAAAAACTAATATGTTTGTATTTAGCTTCCTAGTATTATTTTCTAAATATAGATGTTACAGATATGTATATAAACTTGGATCCTGTTCTAGAGTTATTGTGTAACCTATTTTTACCAAACAATATATTATGATTATATTCTCAAGTCATTAAATATTTTTTCAACACTAATTTTGGTAGGTGTAGAGTATTGAATTAAAGTTGGGCTTTATCTAATCATTCACTAATATTGGACAGTGTTGCTCTGTAGCACGGTTCTGACTAAACTGTTCCACACTCTGTGTTTATTTATTATTACTTCCTGGGATAAAGTTTCCAGAATGGAAATGTTGTCTCAGTATTTACATTTTAAAAGTTTCTGCTGCCCTATGACAAATTGTGCTTCAAAAATTTTCTATCAACTAATAATTTTTCTGAGAGTATATAATGTTATTTGCTACTCTACCCTTGATGACCCAAAGAATTATAATATCTTAAAACAAAATTTGATATTTAGAAATGATCTTGCGTTTTACTTTAATTGCAGCAAAGTAACTAGGACTAGAAAGTTTCAGGAAAAAATTAAGATATGAAGTGTTTTTGTTAATAAGAAAAGGAGCATTTAATGGAAAGTATAAAGTACTATTAGGTGATATTTGTTTTAATTATTTCACAATTATTTTTATTTTTAATTTTTTTTACTTTTTTACTCTTATTTTTTATTGCAGTGACATTGCATTATAACATTATACAAATTTCACGTATTCATTGTTTATTTTATAAAGGTCCTGCCTATTCAATTTCAAATTTAATCTAAGAATTATACAGGATAATTTCTAATTTCATGAGTTTGTTTTGCTTATACATCTGTTATTATTAACTTTATTAATCTATGATCTAAGACTATGATTTACATATTTACATTCTTAGCATTAAAAAGATATGCATGTGTTAATATATGCCCATTGTTTTTTCAAAGTGTCGGTTTCAGTCTTCTGGATGTGAGAGATACTGTGAATTTGACATCCAGCATCCATTGTTTATTTTCTAAGGAAACGTTTTTACTACAGAGACTGGAAGGCTATAAACCACATTTCCAAGGTTAACTGACTATACAGGATATAGATGTGAATTAGATTACACTAAAAATTCCCTATCCCATCCCTTGAGATTGGGACAGTGCAAGGAGGCAGGGCTGGCTGCTTGTTGCACCTCTCACTCCTGGTAAAAGAGAGCAATGCCATCATTCTGTTATCCAATCATTAATTTCAAATGCATCTGAGGTAGAAACGTGAGCAGCCTGATCCCTACATCCTGATCCCTACATCACAGCTCCAGTGTTGGGTGCTTGAACTTGACAGTTTGGGTGATATTCACCTCACTATCCTCTTTCCTGATTATGGTAAAAGTAGCAATCCTGAATCCTGTATGCAGTCTATTTTGCAGTTAGTGTCATTCCTGGGGAACCATCCCACAGCCTACTCCTCATGCTCTACCAGCCATTTTTTTTTTAAGATTTATTTATTTATGCATACAAGCACTGGGGTACAGGCCAGACACATGGGGGGTAAGAGGATTCACCAGAGACAAAGCGGGGAGCAGAACAGGCAGATCAACGGAAGTACACTGCTGAGGGGAGCAGCGGGCACAGCAGGAGGCTGCACCATGTGGGTCCCCTCCCTGGCCGGCAGCAGGGATTGAACTCGTGCTTCAGTGACTGCGTTTTGTTTCATAGTGCCTTGCTTAACCCACTGCGCCACCAGGGAGGCCCTCTACCAGCCATTTTGTATGAACTAGGTTATCTGTGACAAATGTCTTTTGCTTAAAATAGCTAGAGGAATCTCTGTTTCCTTTAACTGGACAACCAACTGATAGAAACATAGTATTTAAGACTTACCCCTTCTTTGTAATTTATCAACTTTGACATGTAGAAATATTTAATGCGATTAACTATATTACTTAGATTGTCTATGCTCATTTCTTTTGTCTACCTGCTTTTAAAAGACTAAATTTTATTAGTCTTGTACCATTGTCTTGTCCATTTTCTTCTTGATTTATAATGCTTTTTCTTTCATCAATTTGATCATCTGTTTGCTTTATGAAAATTTCATTTTTTTAAGACTTCATTGTGTTTGGCATCCTTCATCCTACTAAACATAGCGCCTTAGTCTAGTTTAATGCTTTTTCTATTCCTTATATATTATTGAGACTTGGAGCATTATTTGATTGTATTTAACTTGGCAAATATTTGCTCATTCTTTATTTTTAACGTCCATAATTTGCCTTGATTTTATACACCCAGAAATTCATTTATGATAAAGATGTGGTTAGTTATCTGAGGTTAGGGGTAATTTGTTTGAACATAGTAGCCTAAAGTAGAAATTTAAAAAAACTAGTGACGTTAAAAGCATAGTTAAAATAATATTTCCATATCAATGATGCTTATAACATTGGCTTTATGAAGATATTTTAAGCAACAATTAAGTATACATAGTACACTTATTTTTTTAAAGATTTATTTATTTATGAATACAAGAACTGGGGTACAGGCCAGAGATATGGAGGGTGAGAGGATCCACCAGAGGCAGAGTGGGGAACATAACAGGGAGATTAACTGAAATACACTGCTGAGGGGAGCAGTGGGCAAGGCAGGAGAGGTCTGCTGTGCCATATGGGTCACCTTCCTGGCCGGCAGTAGGGATCGAACTCGTGCTACAGTGACTGCTGTTTTCTTCATAGTGCGCTGCTCAGCCCATTGCGCCACCAGGGAGGGCCCCTACATAGTACATTTATAAGGCAATGGTTTGAGTGATCCCAACGTGAATAACTTAAAATGAATGGACACTTGTATAAACAATTGTTTATAAATACCTTACAAAATAAGACTACGTTTACACATGGGAAGCATTGACAGCTACAGAACAACCAGTCTTCTGCCTTTGGGAGGCAAGTTTTCTTTTTCACATCAGCTTAAGATACTGCATCCCGGTTTCAGAAATGAACGCGATAAAACAAATCACACTTAATAATGCAAATAGTTCATAAATAGTTCATTTTATAAAATCAACCACTTTTAAAGGTTTTTATTTTTATTAAGAATTCTTGAGAATAAAAAAAAATACTCTCAGGAATTTTTAGACGTATATCTGAACTAAGAAACCATACAAGTATAAGTGGCACCAATAAGCAGTGCTTACAGAGTGTTGCTCTAACACACTTGAAGGCAGTCTCAGTTTGCCACACATTCCCATTATAACTACTGTCATGGTAGTTCATTTTGAGACTAATCATATAAGGTCTTCCATTCCTATTATATTATTTATGATAAAAGAGGAAAGAAAGGAATATAGAAAAGAAAGCCAGGTTGTATTAGTTTTCTATTGCTTCAAAACAAATTACCACAATCTTAGTGCCATTAAACAACATGCATGTATTGCCTCATGCTATCTTCAGGTCAGAAGTCCAGCACAATGTAACTAGGTTCCCTCCTCTACTTGTAACATGAATGCAAGAAAGATAATGGCCGAGGAAGCCTTTGCATTTCAGACTCAATGCCCTTGTCTAGGTTGTTGGCAGGATTTAATCTTGCAACTTTTGGAATTCTTTTCTAAGACTGAGGTCTTGGTTTTCTTGCTGGCTGCTGTCTAGGAAGCACTTTCAGCTTCGCAGGCAACCCTCAGGTTCTAGTCATATGCCACGTGATTGGTGGATATCAATCTTCAAAGCCAGCAGGAGAATCTCCCTCAAGTTTATTATAAAGTAGTACCACACAGCATCATTTACTCACAAGTCCCATCCAAACTCTAGGGAAGGAAGTGATGGGGGCATAAACACCAACAGGCTGGGATTTTGGGTCCCCTCTAGCACCCTTGTCTGCCACACAATGGCTACATGTAGACTGTTAATATAGTGTTACAAACATGATTTACAGCCTTCTGTGTATTGTTAAATGTACAGAAGACAAGGCTTTTGCTCCCAGAGAATGGGAGGTTAGTTCTTAGTGAAAATAAAAGATATGAAATAATTCAGGGTAAATAATCTAAGGCATCAAGCAGCTTGTTGTTTTTTTTTTTTTAATGGTATTTTGTGTTTAGTTTTTTTTTTTTTAAAGATTTATTTATTTATTTATGCATACAAGCACTGGGGTACAGGCCAGAGGTGTGGGGGGGGGGGGT
>JAGFMF010011861.1:11355497-11413718 GCA_019455555.1 Galemys pyrenaicus | reverse complement strand
CCTCCCTGGCCGGCGGCAGGGATCGAACTCATGCTGCAGTGGCTGCGGTTTGCTTCATAGTGCGTTGCTTAACCCACTGCGCCACCAGGGAGGCCCTGAAATTTATTTAAATTGCTATACATTTGAAATTAAATTGCAGACCATGTCTTCTGTGTCCAAGTTTTTTCCTTTTTATCATGAACACATTTACAGGGAAAATTATTCTGGCTATGGTAATGGTTTACAGTCGAGGTGTGAAAGTATTGTCCTAGTCATGTCTGTCTGATGATACAGTCTTGAAGATAATTTACTTCATTAGCCTGACAAATAAATGCAAGTTTCATTTTTTTCCTTCCAAAGTCTAGAATAAGAGGAAGTATTATATTTTCCTTGAGCAAAGAAGTATTTCTCAGTCTACATTTTCTCTGAGGTGTGTGTCTAATTTAGTTCAGTTCTGTCATTTTTCTCTGCTACTGCTGACCCAATGATTTCTTCAAAATACCATGCAGATAAAAATGTTGTTTTATAATTTACGGACAGATTAGTGGTAATAAAAAGTAAGAAGAGTGATGAAAATAAATAGCATAACAGAATGCTTTCTATACAGAACAGAAAATGAAATATAAGCTTTCTTGTTTTCAGTAAATAGTTTAAATTAATGAGCAAAAGAATATCCATTTTCCTTTCTCCACAAGGTTTTACATGATATTAGATGAACAGTCTTACAAAATGGTTTTAGTGTCATTCTCTTCTAGCATCTAGCAGGAAGGCCTACACCTTGGTCTATACCCTAACTATGCTTACTGTTATGTGTATAGCTGATATCTAGATGTTCCAGAAATCAGAAATAGGCTTCCAAGCATTACAAAAGGCTAAGTCTCTAAACAGTTTCTAGTGGTCCTCTGGCAACTGGGCTAACCATGTATCAGTGCACTCTGAAGCTCCTGGGCCTGGAGTCCACTCAGAGGCTTCAACTTTATCACTTTGGCCAACATGGGGGACAATATCAATTTCTTGAGCCATAAACATGATACTAATCATAACACTAGCTGACAGGACAAGAGCAGAAATTGTAAATGACCTCAAACATTTTAACTTCCTTAATCTAGTCTTTCCAAAACACAAAAATGACAAGATAGGATAATCAACTTTATTCAAGATAGAAATCTTAAGTTGTTTTCTTTGTTGATATCTTTGGTATATATTACATAATAAAGAATACTAATCCGGGGCCTCCCTGGTGGCACAATGGGTTAAGCAACGCACTATGAAGCAAACTGCAGCCACTGCAGCATGAGTTTGATCCCTGCCACAGGCCAGGGAGGGGACCCACATGGCACAGCAGATCTCTCCTGCTGTGCCCGCTGCTCCCCTCAGCAGTGTACTTCCGTTGATCTGCCTGTTCTGCTCCCTGCTCTCTGTGGTGAATCCTCTCACCCCACACACACACACCTCGGCCTGTACCCCAGTGCATTGTATGCCTAAATAAATAAATCTTTAAAAAAAAAATACTAATCCATTTCCTACTCACATAATTTGCTGAGTTCTGTTTATTTATCTATGAATATGATAATCTGACTTTCATTTTTAGAAGTTTGGGGTCTTTAGTTCTTTTTTTAAAGTAAGGAGCTAATAATTATTTAAACAAAAAATTGTGGGGGAAAAATCTTCAAAACATATAGTTCAATAGTAATTGTGATTATAACTGATTATAATTTGAGTCATTTTCACTAAAAATAAAGGAATCATAATTCATATCCTAATTCTGGTAAGATGGTTATTTTTGATAAATCCTACTTTGTTCTATAAATGCTAATTTAACCTGCAGGCTAGTTGGCAAGGTCTTTTTATAGGTCTTAGCATCATCATATGTAAATTTTTGACTATGCATATAGATTAGCATACACACATATGCACTCATTCACTCATGTGAATGAGTATTTCTCTTCCATTTCATTTTTGGTATATATCTCTAGCTATCTATTACCACATTGATATATAATCTTGGTCAGGTGTTTATTTCCCTCTGCTACTCTGTGCTGCTTATCTTTACATTCCCATGTTTATTTCAGTGTCTGTGACACAATAGATACTCAATAAATGCTTACACAATGAAAGAATCTTCCCCGTTTGTTATTATTTTCTCATCACCAGCAGTTTACCACATCTATGCAAAATAAATGGCCACTTATACCACTGAACATTGTAAATCTCTGGTCCTTATTCATCTTCTTTATATGTGCAAGTATTTTTTTTTAAGCTGATAGTACTAACCACCACCTAGTGGCTAGAATGGGAAACTATCTAATTTGATATATGTTATTTAGCCCATTTAAGAGATTATTTAGAACAGTGAGAAATAAATTTATGAATGACAGCTGGAGCAGCAAGTAAATCCCAGCTGATTATTCACAATATGGACAGCCCTAATAGAGACTTCCAAGTCCAAATCTCAGCTATCACACATAGCCTCTGAATGACTTGAAAAATTATTTAACCTTCTTGTCATAGGATTTTTATCTATAAAATTGGTGTAAAAATAGTTCTAATATCAAGCTTCCTGATTATAATATCCACTAAGATTCTTGTGAGGAATAAATACAATAACTGATGAAGAAATTAACATAGTATCTGATATTCAATGAGATCTCACTAACTGATTACTGTTTCTGTATTGAGCTAGTTCCTCTTCTAGCTGGGTTTGAAGCCATCCCTGATTATGTTTACTATACTCATGTCATTTTTCTCCAGTTTAGGTACAGGTTTCCATTTTCTGCCTTTGACTGCACTAGTGTCTGCTGTTGCCCTACTCTGTCCTTTCCCTTTATAAATTCCCTTTTTGATTTACCCTTTCTTTACCCTATATCTTTTTGCCTGAGATTTTTGCTGCAGCAAGGCTCCTATATGTTCATTTCTATGACAATAGCAGTAATTCCATTGTGGATAATTTCCCCTTGTTTACAAATTTACTCCTGTGACCCCCTTTTACCTTCTTATATGTCTCTCATTGCAGGCTCAATTTCTTCAGAAAAAAGTTATCATCCCTGTTACTTATTCTTTTCTTCTGTCATATCATCATGGTTAGTAACTAAGTGTGCCTCTGGGGAATATCACCTGTACTAAAGAAACAAAAAGGTTGAGAGTTTTAAAATAAAAATAGGCCTAAATTCTATGAATGTTGTTAATTTTTAAGGATCTTGAAAATATTCATGAATTCACTTAAAAAGTCTCAGAAACTTGCAGTTTTTAATTCACTTTATTTAAGCCTTCATTTTTTTCTAGTACCAACCTGTGGAGAACTGCTTTCAAACATTTATCACATTATTTTATTGTGAAAAATGGAAAACATTTTTTGTAACTATTTATACTTAAAGGGTATGTTTTGTTGTACAAAGTGGGTATTTATACCAAGCGTGGAAATCTAACCACCACAGTAAATATTGTTTTAATGGGCTAATGTTGGCTAAATAAATTTATGATACACAGCTCATTTCTAAGTTCAGAAATGATTAGAAGAATGAGAGTGATATCGGGCCTGGATTATTCAGTCCTAATTCTGCTCGGCACGTCATCTTGTTACCTAAGGTAGTTATTGAGCAATTTGATCTGGATACCCTTTACACAGATTCCATCAAACATTTTAAATATATTACTTAGTGATGACAGTCTTTGGTTCAGTAGGGTGTTCACGGTGTTTTGCATACTAGAAAAATAACTTGTGGTCATATTGTATGTCTCACTGTAAGTCAAACAGGTTATTCTCTGGCTTGTTGCCCTCAGGTATCTGAAAACTTGTTTTCATACATTTGGTCAAAGCTAAGGTTACTATCTTATTAAAACTACAGCTGTCCAGACAAAGTCTCAGTCAGTTGGTTTCCTTCTCAAAAGAGATATTCTTCTTCAAACCATTGACCAGGATCTAGAGTCGTGAAATGATAGACACTAATCCTATTTTCTTCTGGGGTGGTTTGCTTGTCTTTCCTTGGTCCTCTCACAATGACCTGCCAAAGGGCTCCAGAACCAGATCCAGAGCAATCACCAAGTTCTGCCCAGATCATAGCAGATAAGACATAGAAATTACTCTGCAGTCATCTTGCCTTGTGACACTCTTGAAAATAATATGGAATTTGAGAAATATAGGTTTACTTAGTGATTCTAGGTAAGTCATTAAAAATCATAAAATTAAAGAAATCCCCAAGTTAGATCTAAAAATAGGGCTATTAGAAATAAATTCAGTCATAAAATTTTTGAGTTGTAGAGTCCTTCTTAAAATGTCAGAATTGGGGTCTCCCTGGTGGCGCAGTGGGTTAAGCAACGCACTATGAAGCAAACCACAGCCACTGCAGCACGAGTTCCATCCCTGCCACCAGCCAGGGAGGGGACCCACATGGCGCAGCAGACCTCTCCTGCCTCGCCCACTGCTCCCCTCAGCAGTGTGTTTCTGTCAATCTGCCTGTTCTGCTCCCTACTCTGTCTGGTAAGTCCTCTCACCTCCCTGGACTCTGGCCTGTACCCCAGCTCTTGTATGCATAAATAAATATTTAAAAAATAAGATAAAATAAAATGTCAGAATTGTATACCCAAGTCTCATAGTGCAGAAGTGAAAGAAGGAAATTTAAAAACTGGTAGTAGTACTTCTGTTAATATTGATAGCCAAGAGTATTATCTGAGGGGCTGGTACTAGGTTCCTCCGGATTTTCTTGGGTCCTATTATTTCACTAGTTACAATTTGAAAATATCTAAAAATTTGAAAATGTATCATATCAATACAATATGATATTAGTTCGAAGGAGAACTAATAAAACTCTGGAAGAAGGGGCTATAATGAACTGTAGGAAATACTCTCATTAAAGCCCAGGGAAAGAAAATTCCACTAATTTTGAGTTTAATTCATTAGATTTAAAGTGTCACTGTTTAAAAAATGATTTCTCAAATCTATCAAAGTTGTTGTTCACATATTTCTCTTTGTAGAAGCCTTCTTTGAGGCCTTAATCCCCATTTCTCCATCACCCCACAATGCACATCTAAAACAATCCCTCCATAATTGTTCCACCTTAAATCTCTCTGATCTCTCTATTATAACACAATTCCACATTATTAGGGGCCTCTCTGGTGGCCTAGGGGTTAAGTCTCAGCATTATCACCACTGCAGCCTGATCTCGATCCCAGCCAGAGAGCTGCCCCCACATATGGTGCAACAAACCTCTCCTGTCTCGACCACTGCTCCCCTCGGCAGTATATTTCAGTAGTTCTGCCCCTTCTGCTCCCCACTCTGTCTCTGGTGAATCCTTTCACACACACACCCCACCCCCATTTTTCTGACCCACACCCTAGTTCTACACAAACACACACACATATATATATATATAATTGCCATGTTTAAAAAAAAATCATTCACATTTAACAAGTAAGAGGTAATACTGGAAGTTCCTTGGGGTCACTGTTCATTAAATCCCTATTGCCTCAAACCGTGTCTGGCATCTAGGAATGAGCTAGTGATGAAAACCTGTTAATAAAGAAAACTAGAAGTTTCAAGTTGGTCTTGAACTAATATTAGCACTTCAGATGTAATTTATTATATTCCTTTATAGCATTTTGGACTTTTCCTTCCTATCCCTTAACACATTTGTCATAAAATAATTGTGTTTACTGTGTGCCTTCTCCCACATATTATGATACATGAGAGTAGTGATATTATCTATCTTGTTCCTTGCTGTAAATTTCTAGTGCCCAAAACAACTTAATAAGAGTTCAATAACTAATTGAAGAATGAGTTAATAGGTGAGTACAGATCATCATTTAACTACTTGCTGTTTTTTTAATTGACCTTAAAATCTATATAAACACATATAATTTATATTCTAAGTCCTATACATACTATATAAATGTGACTATCACATATAAGATTCTATAATGTTATATAATATTTATTATTTAACATATAAGTTATGAAATCTGGCCCAATCAGATAATTTATGAGGCTAAACTAAAAGTGTTAATGTGGAGTCCTCTGGGGGGAAAAAATTCCATAAATTTTTTAACTATAAAGTTTTTCCCTTTCTTTTGAGTTTTCACTCTCAAATTTTCATTGTGTTTTTATTTCCTATTCACTGTCATCCTAAGAAAACTAAACATATGTAATTAGCATAAACTTTGCTGTTAATTTTATTTTGTGCAATACCAGTTTAAAATACAAATAAATATAAAAATCTCTAAGTTTATGCAAAATCTTTGAACTTATACAATTTATGTTTTCTAGCTGGTACAGGCAAATGAATTTTGTTATTGTTATAACAATGGACACTGCACAAAACCCTTTGTTTTATTTTGTTTGACTGTTTCATTTAACTTCTTGATGTGCAAACATTCTATTAATACTCTATTTGCAGCCTACCCACCAGAAAGGAAGAACTGTAAGAGAAAGGAATTATGGGTTGCCCTATAGTTCTTTACATGTAACAGAGCAATTTCCAAAACATACCTTATACTTGCTTTGAGTCTTCGTGAACTCCCCGGCATCATAAACGCAATGGAATTCTGTGTTGATGGAAGATCAAAACAGGTTATACAAAAAAGGATAAGAAATGGTGGACATATATATTGCTTACATCTTCTCTGCCCACTGGCATGCTTTATTTTCCCAGCAAAACCATTTTTAAAGCACAAAGCTCTAAGATAAAAACTGTTATGATTTAAAGATGCAACAGGAGAGCATTAAGCCTAGTGCGGGTCTTTTGTGCAGCCTGGTGTAGGACTAGTGCAGGCACAAGTCCTGCATTAGAAAGTCAGTCCTGTATGGAGCCCGTTTGCCTGTGAGACAACCACACCAACCATCAGAGTAATCTAAGTGGTCAGACACAATGGTCTTGTAAATGTTACTAGCATCAGCCAGCAAGTGACTTTAAGCTCTGGGTTAAGTTAGATCTTGAAGACTTAGACTTTTAGTTTGTGTCCAAAATGTTATCTTACAGATTTTTATCACTTAAAGAGCAATTGTCATTAAATTGGTGTCCTTGGATTAAGTCTATGACTTTTAAATTCAGAAACCATCTTTCCACCATACAATAAAGGTTAATTTCAGAAAAGGAAGATCATGTTCATATTAGTTATCCTGTAGAATGCATTTCTTCCAGCTGAGACTTCCATAAATGAGTATATTCTCCAAGATTTGTAGACCATGCACTAACCATTCTAACATTTGTAGCATTCACCAAAGACTGGGCATTTGAAAGCAAAGAAAAGAAAAACACATCATTTATACATTTGTATTATGTGATTTAAACCTCAAAGTAATCTCTAAACTGTATAATATGAACATTCTTTTATAGGTGAAGGAGGAAAAATTCAGAGAACTTAAATAAATTTTCCAATCACCTATAATATTAATGGCAAAATGGAACTTAGAACCTAGGTTGTCTGTGTCAAAGCCCAGCATTTAAATCTTCGGAGGTGTTATAATCTTATAAAAATCGTTGAGAAGATTAAAATTAAATAGGGAAATAATATAACTGATGCACAGAAATCAAGGTTTGGTTGTGTTACAGTCTAGTGAAATATAATTTAATTTTGGACTCCATTTTCCCACTGAACCATACCGTAACTAATAGGCAATATTCTTTTGTGAATCAGAGCCTCAGCATTTGCGTTTTCTTGTGGTTACATTATAAGAAATAATGTGCAATGTTTTGATTTCCTCGTACCCACAATCTAAGCCATTCAAAAACAACAAAATTCCACAAAGGAGGAAAAAATAAATCTTAGAGAATTTTGGAAAGAACAGTATCAACTTTTTATAGCAATCATAAGAAAATCATCTACATTCATATCAAATATCAGGTTTCCAGCACAGGAAAAGAAAACTGCAGTACCTGCCATTTTAAATTACTCCCTGTCATGTTTTTATTCCTCCTCTTCCCCTGGGATGTTAACGTCTTGAAGAAATATGTGTGCACTCTGAAAATATTTCCTGAAGTCAGTGGATTCCATATGTTCCTAGGGAAACAAATTATTCACTCCGTGGGTCATTCCTGGCGACATTTAGATCTTCTAATCAGTGCATTTAGGCCCTATGTACTTTGTATTTTCAGAGCTCTCTTATGTAGACCTATACCAAACTCAAGAAATAGTTTCATTGACTCAAATCTCCTCTTCCACTAAAAGAACACATATGAACACACATTTGTACTCTCCTCCATACACACAATCACACACAAATACATATTCTTTACAGTTTAAGTATATTGTACATTAAGTTAGATAAATTACTTATTTTCAATTAAGTAAACGATAGTCCCAATTCCAAGGAAAAAGTCGAAATGTGCAAGAAGCATACTCAGTATCCTTAGTTCATACACAGAACTGATCAGAGGGAAGGGAACAAAACTAATACATGAAGGGTTGTTTTTTTGTTTGACTTGTATTTAGATTTTTGGATGGGAGCTCATTGCTTGGTTTACATGCTTGTTTTACAAAAATAAAGATCAAAAAGTGATATGTGAATTTTACATTTCTTTAAACAACAACAACTAGAGTGTATAGTTCCTGAAATACTTTCCTCATTGGCTTCAGGGTGTTAATCTCTTCCTTATATCTGAAATTTTGCTGATTCTTCTGTTTTCTTATTTTTACTCTGATGTGGAGTTTCCCCAAATTATTTTATTTGTTCCTCTTCTTTGTTATCATTACAAATGTCATTAATATCAGAGGCTCCAATTGCCACTGATAAACTGTAAACTCTCACACATATAAGTTTTTGTTTAATGTGAATAGATTTTTGTACACTTATATGTCCCAAGATTTGCATTATTTAGTTGGGAAAATATAGTTATAGACTTCATCATCTGGCAATTAAAATCAAGTACTGAAGTCATATGTTAAGTATGCAAAAAATACCAAAAACTGCAATTAAATAACAATATGTGCTAAGAAAAGGGAAACAAGAACAAGTGAGGAGGAGGGAAAGTTTAAGTTGAGATATTAAAAATAATAGCAAATATCCCACCTAGCATCAAGGGTAGAATTATTCCGGTTTCTGGCATGGAACTTTCTCATACCCTGGTCTTTCCCTGATCTCTGACATGCTTCAACAATTGCCTACAGGGGCCTCCCTGGTGGTGCAAGGGGTTGAGCACCATGCTGTGGAGCTTCTGCAGCCAGTGCAACATGAGTTTGATCTCCAGCCAGGGAGGGGACCCACATGGTGCAGCAGACCTCTTCTGTCATAACCGCTGCTACCCTAAGCAATGTATTTCAGTGTATCCAGTCTATACCTTGCTTGATTTTAGCATGTATATAACTGAACTCTCTACTTTCCACACAAATCAAATTGTTCTGTTGTTCACAGTTTGTCTTGATCTTCATTAATGGTATCACTATTCACCCAAACTTCCAAGAATCTTCCTTGTCCCTCACACTTTATGTAATCCCTCACTAAATCCTATACATTCTATTCTACCTGGAAGGTACTAAATAAGTACTTGTTGTCAGTGAATGAATTAATCAACAAATCAGTGAGTGAAAATGTCTCTGGTCCTCTACCTACCAATTAAAAGATTCTAAATGCCACCACCAAATCTATCTTAACAAGAATAATATCCTGGTCATCAAAATGCATACTATCTGCCTCTCAAAAAACTTAACCTAGTTTTTGTTGAAAACATCACAATATTGAAGAACTAGGAGAAACCAATTTCTATCTTGCTAGTCAATCATGCTTAGTCAAAAACCAGTTCTTAATAAAGAGGCTTTGGGAAAGCCCAAATTCTTATTTATTTTTGTGTTGTACTATTTTATTTATTGTGGTAATGTTGGTTTACGTCACAATGAGATTTAGGCCTACAGGTTCTCACCAATTGAGAGTCATGTAACCACCAGACCTACCATCAAAGCATCAATAATCTTCTGCCATAGTCTGTTGTGCCCATATTCCCTCTCACCCCCTAGTAATCTCAATTGTGCTGTCATATTTCTAGGATTTGTTCTGGATTAGTTTTTTCTGTTCCTTTGTTGCTGGCTTGTCTGTTTGGTTTTTTTTTCCACTTATGAGAAATCAACTGGTATGTTATTTTTCCTTCCTCTTAGATAACCCTCTTTAGTTCCATCCATGTTGTGATAAATGGCATGATTTCCTTCCTTTGTATAACTGAATAGTATTTTATTGTGTTTATATACCACATCTTCTTAATCCTTTCATCTATCACTGGAAACGAGTTGTTTTCACAACCTGTTATTATAAATAGTGCTACCATGAGTAAAAGAATGTATATGTCTTTGAATTAACATTTTTTCATGCTTTGGGTAGATACCTAGGAGTGAAATTGCTGGACTACATAGTAGATTTATTTGTAATATTTTGAGAAAACTCCATACTGTTGACCATAAGGCTAGACCAGATGTTTGTACCAAAGTGTAACAGGATTCCTTTTACTCCATAGCTTCACTAAATCTCATAGTTTATGGTCTTTTTTATATGGGCTCTTCTTTTGGATGCCATGCTGGGCGCTGTCTCAACTAAGAACTCTGGGAAGGAGAGAACTGAAACAATGTGAGGCAAATCTTTGAACAAGGAGAAACACACTGACAGTGCTGAAACTGTAAAATCTCAGATTAGCTCCAGAAAAGAGGAATAACAGCTATACCACAAACACTGAACAGTCCTCCTCACCCCAACCTCACTCCAGCACATTACAACTAGCAGCTGAAACACCCCTATGTCCATCCTCCACCTGGTGACTTATCAACTGCAAGAAGAGTTCTCAGTGTCTATGGAAGCCAGCAAATGCCAATAAAATATAATAAAACAAAACCACAGTGACACCTGCCAGGAGAGTAATACTAGCCCAACTCTAAATAAACTGAATCTCACATTTATAATAAGAAGCATTGTTTCTGTACAAGAGCATCCAAAAATGAGAAAATGATGACCTCCTATATATGCAATAGTTATACTATCTACAATACAGACAGCTCACAGATTTACAGCCCCATGTGTCTTCCCTGAACTATTTGCCTTTGACCTGTATATCTACACTATATTTCTCTTAAAAGGAATGTCCAATATTTATTAATTCATTGTTTGTGGTAACCTTATTGAACATAACGACCACAAACAATATGAATCAATTACATATAGTCAAAGCTTGTAATATAATTTTTGACAAAGACTTTTGGATGTAAAACTGATTCCACTCAAACTTTCTAGATATGATCTAGCTAGACCAAATGATCACATGAAATAGATCTATGTCACTAAGCTGCTAATCACTGATGCTTCTGAAGAAGGGAAAAGAAAATGTATGTAACTTCTCCCTTGCTTTTGGTCACTCCCTAATGCTGGATGTGGTGACTCAGGGGTATCTTCCTAAGTAAAGTTACAACCTTTCTGAAAATTAATTCTCTTAGAGAAAATAGCAATATCATTCCACTGGTAAAAATATATTACATGAAATTCTGCAGGTGTTAGATCTGCCAGCACAACTCTATTCATAAAGGATTTTCCTTTAATTTTTATTCAGTGATTTTGAAAAGAGAACATGGCTTGAATTCAAAAGATTTATGTTTGGAATCCTTACTTCACCAATTTCTAGCTGTCATTATTCTGTATCTGAGTTTCCTCACATAAGAGAGAGAAATATCTTTATATGACTGTTGTCAACATGAAAGTAAATTATATTAAGAGCATTTTGTGAATTATCAGGGCTATACAATTATGTCATAACTTATTTAATCTTATCTAATGAAATAATTAGGTCAAATTCCAAAGGTCTTTCCTTTGTCTTCATCATTCTTGATTTGGCTGAAACATTTTACACTGTTGACCAACTTCTTCCTAAAACAACCTCCCTTGTTTTTTAAGAGACTGCATCATCTAATTTTTATCCTTTCATCATTGTACTTTCTTGGTCATCTCTGAAAGGATCTAGATTTGAGGGAGGTGAGAGGATGAGGCATGGAAGGAAAAAAAGAAAAGAAAAAGTTTCTGAATCAGAAAACCCAAGTTCAAATAAGGGTCTACTGCTGGTATAGGGGCTTATAAAATTAGTTTGTTTCTACATCTGCAATTTAATACTTAAAAATGACTATCTTTTAGGTTTCTTGTATATATAATAGAACTCACTAACTACATTGCCATTGAAATGACTACATGATTTATCTCAATCACACCCGAGAGGAAACTTACCTTATCAACTGAACATGTACCCTAATTTAAATCTGTTTAACCCTTAGTCTAACTCAAGCTTCCACAACTTGTCCACACTGTTAACTCTTGCACTGGGTCTCAATAAACACTATGTTCTCAATCTCATCATCAGATCCGGGATACTTTCCCTGTCCCTTACTTGATGTCTTCCACTCATAGAAATCAGATCAATATTCTCTCTTTCCTTTATTGCCACTCCCAATCACCCAAAAAAAAAGTTCCAGCTTCTTCCAAGTACATTTTATCACATTCTTATGTGATAACCCTTCTTTGTTGTAGATGTTTATCACCCTCCAGCGCACTCGTCTAATTCACTAAATATTTTATCACCTGAGGAAAATTTCCCTCTTCATCATTAGCTCTGCATTACATTTAATAATTTCAATATCGACCCTAAGATTTTGCCAGTAGAATTATTGAGTTCTCACTTATTCTGTGCTGTTCCTGTGCTATAAATTTAAAACAGGCTAAATTATGTAATATTTACCAAATATGCCCTGTGATTTCCAGTCTCGGGCAATTAATAAGGTTCTTTTATCTGTTATGGAACACCATCCTTTTTCATCTTTATCTGGCAAATGCCTACTCAATTAATCATTGCCTGCCCTAAAGGTCATTTTCCTCATGCAGTCTTTCTGGTTCAGTTCATTTAGCTGTGAATACTGCTTTGAAAAAATATTTTGTCATTCTTATTAGAATTAGTCTTTAATTATACTCTTTTGCATTCTTGTCTATTCCCCTATGCCTTATGCAGATGTTTGTTATTATTATAGTGAGTCCTCAGATGGCAAGGGCTGCTTCTTATCCATATTGGCATAACTTGAATCTAATACAGTCATTTTCCCAAGTACATTCTCAATAATCCTTGTTTACTTGAAGAATTATAACTTCTCCATGATTGTTAATAATTAAAATGCTTTCAATATCAAATGACTTCTGGTTCCATTAAAAAAAAAAATTGGAAGCAGGGCCTCCCTCATGGCACAGGCATTAAATTCTCAGTGCTATCAAGCTATCACCAGCCACTGCATCATGAGCTCAATCCCCAGCCAGGGAGCTGACCCACATGGCTCAGCAGACCTCTCCTGTCTTGCTCACTGCTCCCCTCAGCAGTGTATTTCAGTCTGTCTGCCTGTTCTGCTCCTTACTCTGTCTCTGGTGAGTCCTCTTACAACCCCCAGCCCCCACACCTCTGCCCAACACCATAGTTCTTCTATGTGTAAATAAATAAAAATAAATCTTGAAAAAAAAAGAAAACGGAATCAGGCAAGGGGCTAGAGTAGCATCTTTTTTGGATTCTGACTACCTACCAGAGTGCTTTTATATTCAAATGCTTTGTGTTAAATTCATGAATTTTATTGTTTCTAGAGGTCAGTTTCCTATGCCTAACAACTTGAAGCAAGACATATCCATGAATTGCCAAACAACTTACAAAAGTCTCGCAAGAGAGTAATAATCCTAAGCAAAAGTGGTGGCAATTCTCTAAAGTTATAACTAAATCTTAACTCCTAAGAATCATCTACAGATAGTGTAAGCTAAATGCCTATATCCCACCCCAATCATACTAGTTAGAATTTCTACAAAAACCAACCATTTGAGTAATTTATAATTTGGGGAGAATATTTTTGATGTCAGTGATAAGCCTGAGAACTGGATCCATTTCTTACTAGTATATAAAATCTCTATACTCCATTCGAAGAGATTATATATACATATAATGTAATACATCTATATACTTTTTTAAACCCTTAGTGTCTGTAACCGATGATCTGAACACCCATCTAGGAAATATATTTGAGGTAGAATCATTGGGCAGGTTAGTGGTAATTACAGAAAAGGCAAGAAATTTAATTTAAAATAGATTCTCATAACACGTGGCAATTTTGATATATGAAACAAAAATTTCCAATTTAGTGTTTTTCCAAAGATTTGTGGAATACAAAAAGACTAGGAAGGATTAGTATGTATTTGATATTGTCTGTTTTTGGCTTGTCATGTATAATTGTGTCATGTAACTAGGTCCAAGCCAAGTAGAGTTAATTTAGCAATGTAAAAGTAGCATGACAGCTAAAAGAGATTATTTAAGGTCACATAAGATAGCCAACTAGAATTTCTGATTGTCAATCTTGGGGTTAATCACAGTGGAACAAAAGTAACATTTACTTAGCTAATCCACACGTCCTCCATTTTTCAGAGAAAACAGCAACCACTCCTTGTTCTCAGGAATTTAATAACTGAGAACTGAAACGAGATTGAAATGTCAAGTTATATTTTTTCACATTAAAATTAAAAGCATTAGACAAGGGGCAAAAATGCAGGATGTTATTGAATCAACTAATCTGAATGTGGGGCTAATTCTGTCACTAAATTGCTATAGGAAAAATGAAGGCTGCCTTTTTAAACTATGACTGCTTCAAATACTTACAATATCTTTTACTTAAATAGTAAACAATAATAACAATACTTTTGAAAGCAGGAGTTAGACATAAAAAACTCTGATTTACAAAGACAAAAACCCTTTGTTTAACAAAAATAATTTGAGAATCAAAGCACTCAGAAGCCAAAAAATAGACAACTTTAGCCCTTTGGATTCATGATCTAACATAGAAGACAGGAATGTTAAGTGATAAAAAGTGAATATTGAACATCAACTTTGTATTTATCTAATATGAGAAATGATTATGAAAAATATAAGAAGACTCTGGGGTTCTGTAGCCATAGAAATTTTAGGAAGAAAGAAAATGTAGCTGAGCTTGAATAATAAATGGAAAGATAATGAATCATCGACTGACATTCTAGGAAGTATTCTGTTTGGGTCCATTGAGAGGTGATGTCTGTAAACCACTTAGCCTAGGTTTCTCATCTGACAAATAGGAAAAAGAATAATACCTGCCTATCTTACAATTATTGGGAGCATCAGATAAAAAAAATAATTCCTGCGGAAGTGTTGTAGAAGGCAACTAACTGCAAAAAGCCATGAAAATGCTTGGAGAAAATAATGTGAATGAAGGCCCAAAGAATTAATTTGGTTGGAGAGGAAAATTTATTGGGAGTAATGTGTAGTTAGGTTAGATATAATTAAGGTCAAATGATTTTGTCTACAATCTCAAGATGTTGTTTGGAGACATAAACCCTCTAAGCTCTTCAGATTGAAGGGGCAGGGGGCAAGTCAAAGCTGAATTTTTTTCTGCCAGAACTATACAGATGAATCAAAAGTGGCAGGAGAGAGAAAATCGTAAATAACAAATTTTCAGAAATAATTTTAAAGCAATCTGTGCTAGAATATTGTCTATGATAATGAAAAGGAAACACTGCATCTAAAAGACTCTGTGATGACAGAATTAACTTGGCAGAATATCTTATTGCTAAAGTGAAATAGTCTAAGACACCCAAGATATCATATTATTGTTGAACCATAAATAGAAATGGAATTGAGAAAAATAAAATTTCTTTAAACATTTAAGAAAGAGTGGACAGGCAATGAGGTAGGGAAGAGAAGAATTGGTACAGAGATAAAATTTGTCTTAAATACATTAAACTATTAGAAAATAAAGGTAAAGTTTGGGTAAAATGGAAATATGAAGTCATGAGTATAGACTTGATAATGGGAATCCTAAGAAACTGATTTACTTGTATGAGAGAGGGGAAGGTATGTAGGCTATGGAAGGGAACCAGTAAGAAAATGAAAATTCTTAAGAAATAAATGAAAGATGAGAAACAGGAGACAATAAATAAATTTCTGCTATTTTAGTTATTGTGGCAATTTAGAATTTCAAATTATTAAAACTCTCATAAATAATAAAAAAGGAACTCTTAAATGAATCTTTAAAAGTACATGAACGATAAGTTGTTATGTCTTTCAGTGTGTTTTTAGGAAGATAAAGAATGAAGAATCAGGGAAAATAGGAAATTAAAGGAAGAGTTCCCAAAAGAAACTGATGAGATCAATTTTTCATTATACTGAGAATGTAAAAGTTTATTAAACTTTTCCCTATTGCTAAATGATGTCCTTTTTTTTTTTTTTTTTTCACAGTGGCACCTCAAGATAGGAAGGAGCCTTTGAGAAAGAAACAAAAAGCAGTTATTGCAATTCCCTGTAGCCAATGGAACGACTGTGCCCAGAAGCACTGCTGGTCATGGAGGTGAGAGGACCCAGGAAGGTCAGTGAACTGAAGGTGAAACTCTTTCACAAAGGATTGGGTTGTTAACTGGAAGGAGAACTCATTTTATAGAATGATTATTAGACACTCAACACCATTGTAGATGTTTTACTATATCTTAGTGAGATAGAGAGTACTATTCTCATCCTTTGAAGAGCCTCCCAGAAGTTAAATAATTTGCCAAAATTCAAATACCTAGGGATTTGGATGTGACTATGTCTAACTCCAAAGTCTGTAATTTTTCTCTAACTTTCTCTTAACTTATCTGTAAAGTGAAATTATGCGACTAGATATTCCCTAAGAACACTTTCAACTCTGATGTTTTCCATATATCTCCAGTGTTTAACTACTTCACTGGGCAACTCACCTTATTCTTTCATCATTATAAAGTAGAGTTTTAAACTGAGCACTTCGAATTGTACTAACCAACTTTCCCTATTTTCTGAACTCCTTCATTCTTCATACACTTCTTCATTTACAAGTACAACTATAACTTAGTGAATATTTAGTAAATATGACATTTTTCATTTTGAAAAAGAATTCCCTGCCTGAATCTTTGTCTATTCCCTGAAATGTAGTAGCAGAGGTTATACATTAAATGGAAAATGATTCAGATAGCAACTAATTTGGGTTGATAAATTCAGATGATATCATTTCCTCTTTATTCCAGAGTTATAGAATGCCAATGGTGTGCTTAGGAATTCTGTTTTCTGTAACAAAAGTTTTAAAATAAGTCATATCTATGGGCCTCCCTGCTTGTGCAGGGGTTAAAGTCTCAGCGTTATCAAGTTATCACCTGCCACTGTGGCATGAGTTCAGTCCCCAACCAGGGAGCTAATTTGCATGGCACAGCAAACCTCTCCTGTCTTGCCCGCTGTTCCCTTTAGTAGTTTATCTCAGTAAGTTCACCTGTTCTGCTCCCCACTCTGTCCTTGGTGAATCCTCTTATCCCCTATATCTCTGGCCTATAGTCCAGTTCTTATATGCATAAATAAATAAAAATAAAGCTTTTTAAAATAATAAAATAAATCATATCTACGGAAATTTCATGAAAATCTAATCTGACCCTCATTTTACACATGAAATAACCAAGGCACATTACTACTAGGGCTGTGGAATATTCAGCAAATGCATGGGCTTGGGGTTAAAACTGTTAAGACTAAAGATTGACTCTTATTAGCATTGGCTTCCATATCTGATTCTCTGTAAAGTGAATTGGTAAAGTGGGATTAATGATACTACCTACCTGATAAAGTGGGATAACGCTATGATTAAATAATGTATATAAGCCACTTACCATAGCTCCTATGTCAGAGTAACTTCTCATTAAATGTTATTGTTATTATCATCTTCAATCATCATCAAAACTATCAGTAACATCATCATAATCACCACTGTTATTTAGGGATAGTAAAGCAACATTTGAATCCAGGTCTAATGAATCTTACCTCAGTATTCTTTCACTTTAGTTTTACTCCACAGAATTTCAAGTTAATAATACTACAAAGGACTATGGTTTGAAAAATGCCTTGGGTATCAGTCTCAACACCTGAAATTCTGTTTCTGTAAGTATGGCACAATAGGTACTTTCCACAACTCTGCCCATACCACAGTCAACTCAGATGAATGTTTTGATAAAAAGACTATAACTCTTCATCACAAATGCAAATATGAATATTATAGAGTTGAGCCAATAAATACACCATCATTCGAAGATACATTTTTCATCAGTCTATCTGTGGCACAACTCCTCACTAATCTTCCTGTATTTTTTGGATGGTAATGATGATAATTCCCACTTGCATAGCACTAAAACATTTTTAGAAAAGCCTTCACTCACATAGTCCATTTGATTCTCACTCATTGCTGTGCAGTAGAGAGTGCAATTATTATTTTCTATTTCTAGATAAGGATAGTGAAGTGAAAGAGGGATTGCATAAAAAGTATCAGTTGAAGTAGCTAAGCCCACAGTCAAACACGGAAATTTTGACTTCAAATGCAAATGTTCTTATCAGAGGATAAAGTTGATACTATTTCAATTAAATAATCACACCTGTATGCCCCTGAGCCTGATTCCTTAACATATACAGAAAACTATTCTCAAGTCTATCAAAAAGTAATTTTTATTTTCAGAACAGGTTCAAGTATGAAAGAGTTGCTAAGTGAATTGTTAGAGTAATTGAAATGTACTAGCATTCTAAGTCAGCATCCTAAATAAGTTAGTAAATTTACATAAATATTAGCCTGGCCTTCTGTAGGGTCAATAACTGCGCTCCTGTCAGAGAGAATTTGAAAACAGAGCTAAGAATCTTCTGTAAGGCCTGGAAGGATACATAGCATACTTACTATGAAAAAAAGAAAAGAAGAGAAACCCCACTGAGCAAGCAAGCAATGGTCATCTTTCTAAGTTGTTATCAAGACTTCTGTGCAACATCTGATTCTGCAGTCTGTCATTGCCCAAAGCCAAAAAATGAAGAGACAGTGGGAGTCAAGTCCTCTGTAGAAAGCAGCGGAGTTGTTGGGGGCTTTGTTCCCTTTCTTCTGCCAAATGGGATGGGACTCTGGCAGCAACACTTTGAATAAATCGTGAAAACAGTTCTAAAAGCCAAGAAATTACTTCATGAGGGAGAGGGAGGGAGAAAAAGAGGAGGTGCTGAATCCCTGGAGCCATCTATTTATGTGCTGTGGTATGAGATTTGATTATCTTTATCTGATTTGTATAACTTCAAATATTAATGGTCACAAAATAGACTGCATTTCTAAGATCTCTGACTCACTTTTTAACCCAATTATCTATCTCTGCACACTGGTTATAAGTTCAGCTTCCCCCAACTAATTTAATATATATTAGCTCCACTGTCCCTAAGAGTATTAGCTTGTCTTTTATTAAGTAGCATAGTCTTTCACTTTTAAATTCTTAATTCTAATTCATTTTTCAATATCAAACTAAAATAATAACAGCAGGCTAGTATGAGAAAAGATTGAATTTGATTGAGGGAGATGTGAATTAAAGTCCTGGATTTTTGTCTTTTGTTTTCGGTTTTGTTTTCATATTTTATTTATTTTTTCTTGCAATATTTGCTTTCTTTTCTAGGTGTAGTCACCATAGAATTTCCACCACCAATTCACCCATGCACCATCACAAAGTTCTGGTTTGTCATTAATTAATTTTATGACTTTTAGCAAATTATTTTTAATCCCTTAGAAGTTCAATTTTCTCCTTTCTTTTCAGAAAATGTTTATTTTTTCTTTCTATAAATTCAGTATATAAACACAAATTAATTTCTGACTTTCAAGAAATACACAGGACTCCCCACACTGTCAAACACTGAGGTAGTTCTTAAGTATATTACACTCTCTTTGCACTCTGACAGGAAAGTAAAAGAACTTAAAGTTTACTGCACATAAAGTAAGACCATGTTTATTCCAAAGTGTTCTACCCCCACTGAATTAAATAAATTGAAACGAAATCAGTAAAAATTTTATGATTTATTCATATGTCCTTTTTAGTCACAATGAGTTACCAAAACCTACTGAACCCAGCAAAAGCAGTACTAAGAGGGCCATATATAGCAATATAGTTACATTAAAAAAAAAATCTCAAACAATCTAATATTACAATTAAAGAAACAAGGAAAAGAACAAAGGAAACCAAAAGTTACTAGTAAGAAGGATATAATAAAAATGAGAGGAAATAAAATAGAAATCAAAAAGAGAGTTAAAAAGATCAATGGAAATGAAAGCTAGTTCTTTGAAAAGATAAACAATATAGACAAGCCAGTGGCTAGGCTCACTAAAGAAAAAAAGGGAGAAAAACTTGTAAACAGAATAAAAAATGAAAGAGAAGTTATATAGTTTTTATTTTCAAATATTGAAATTGATATTATATGCATTAAAATATTTCTTACAAAATTTCTATCTCAATCAGGAAAACTCACATCATATACTTTCATACTTCCAAGGTCCTAGATCAGGCTACATGCCCTATAAAAGAAATTAACATATTCTATACTTTTTAGTTCTATATCTGACCCATACTGAAATAGATTTTTAAATCAAAATCTGTATTACTACTTGGTGCTTTTGACTACATAGTCAACCCAGAAGATTCAGATCAAGCATCTGGTATGTCCCTTACAAAAGGTGTTTGTTTTTGCTTTGGGCAATGTCATGTCTTTTCATAAAAGCTGGTGAAAACTAGGTGTAGAAAACTGTACCCTGTGGACAAGCTCTCAGGTATGAGAGAATCCAGAAGAACTCACTTGGTCCTATTTGCTTTACAGAGCACTGGGCACCAGACGTAAGCCAAGGGACAAAATCTACTATTATCACAAGGATTACGAATATTATTAAACAGAAGATCAAAAAACAGTTGTAAAGACAGGAAATTAGGCAATAAGTCAGGAGCTAAAGAGATCATAAACAGATCAGAAATCAGAGTGGAAGGTGGCATGTAGTAAAAAGTTTATGGTGGCTGTGAATGAATGAAGCAAACTTGCCATGTTTTGTTGTTGTTGTTTTTAATTTAAAGGCACGTATATTGATCAACTTAAGGAGATTGGATATATCACAGATATCCAGTGGAAAAAACAAAAATGTCAAATCCTCTTAAGATGTCCTGGCCCTGGGGCCACCTTTACACCATTGCTCTGACAAAATAAGTAATAGGCTTCACAAGCCATTCAATGATTTAAGTATATAGTATCTACAGCAGAGGCACGTTTCTTTTTGTTTGTTTTTTGTAAAGATTTGTTTACTTATGCATACAAGAACTGGGGTACAAGCCAGAGATGTGAGGGGTGAGAAGATCCACCAAAGACAGAGTGGGGAGTAAACAGGCAGACAGACTGAAATATGCGGCTGAGGGGAGCAGCAGGTGAGGGGCAGGAGAAGTCCGCAGCACCATGTGGGTCCCCTCCCTGGGCGGTGGCAGGGATCAAAATCGTGCTGCAGTGGTTGCGATTTGCCTCGTAATGCATTGTTTAACGCGCTACGCTACCAGGGAGAGCCCAGAGGCACATTTCTGACAAATTTTGTTTGTCCATCATCTCTCCTATTTTTTCACATCCTGCAAGGAGAGGCATTTTCTTTTTTTTCTTTAGATTTATTTATTCATACAAGAAATGGGGTACAGGTCAGAGGGGTGAGGGGTGACAGGATTCATCAGAGACAGAGTGGAGAACAGAACAGGCAGATTGACTGAAATACACTGCTGAGGGGAGCAGCGGGGGAGGCAGGAGAGGTCTGCTGTGCCATGTGGGTCCCATCACTGGCTGGGGATTGAACATGTGCTATAGTGGCTGTGGATGCTCCATAGTGTGGTGCTTAACCCCTTGAGCCACCAGAGAGGCCCCCAGGAGAGGCATTTTCTATCTCTGTTTTTCAGACTATCTTTTCAAGGATGTTTCTAAAACACAGAGCCTTGGAAGATAAAGTGTTTTTCATCAAAGCAAAGGGAAGGTTTGCCTGCTGTTTTTTGTAGTAAAAAGTATATTCACCTTCAGAGTAAAGGGGAAGAAATAGTCACTGTCCATTAAAAGAGACTCAGGTTGGTTCTCTAATCTCAGGACCTGTCTCCTTTAATATAAGTCACTGAATGAACAGGTATTTCCTCATTTTTGCACTGTGAAGTGGGAACTGGAGTGTGGGGAACAAACGCAAGAAGATGCCAATACTCTGGCCACTGCTATTATCTAAAATAGGAGTCTTTGCTTTTAAAGTAAGTCAGCATCTATGAAACTATGGCTGGTTAACTCGTTAGCTTGCAAAGAGTATAAAACTTCGAATAGAAGAAAAGCTAAAATGACTTACTTGTAAAAGAACTATCTGAATACTTGTTTCTTTTAACTGCTTTCTTGTGAGTGATGGAGGATAAGGACTAGAAAAGCTGGAAGGGAGACACCACAAGGTCAGGAACCTGTCCTATACAGGAGGTGGGTTAGAAGGAATTAACGTAACCCTTAATCCAGTTATAGAAACTAAGACCCTTAGCCACCAGCACCTAGATCAAGAGGCACAAGAACCATGCAGGTATCATTGCTGTCTGGAGTCAGGAGCACAGACATGAAGGTGAAGATATGGAAATTAAGGAACAAACTATTCACCCACAAATTAGCCCCTCCCTAAAATTTAACACTGCCCCCACAAAGAGGCAACAGTCCTGCGGCCCACCTGTGACTATGTGGGTGCTTCTTTTTACCAACTCTCTCCTCTGCAGGGCTGCCGCCTTCCCGCCTGCCTGTGACCTGCACCTTGCCTGTGCTTCTCTTCACTAACCTCCTTCAGCAGAGGCAGCTGTCCTCAAGTCCTCAAGGCCGCCCGCCTGCAACCATGCAGGCCTCTCCTAGCAAACCTGTCCCTTTCAAGGCAGCTCTTCCTGCCCGCATGTGCCTATGGAAGTGTCCTTATTCTTCGGTCCCTTTCCCTAATAAACCTACTCTTTAAAATATAACTAACATCTCTATCTTGTGGAGAAACTCACCATGTGAGGGAAGTGCTGGTGAAATCTTTCCCAGAGTAAACCCAAGGACCCTACTCTCAAAACCCACTGACTCTAAATACATCAGCAGTACCGTTACTTTATCATAGGCTTGGGAGAACTTAAAAGGTTATGCTCACCAAACAATAAGTACACAGTGTACTTATTGTGATGCTTGTCTAGGTATATTTTAGATACTAAAAATACTGACTACATATATATATATACACACCCCATATAACACATAAGCATATCTATGCATATGTATTAAAACTAAACCCATTCTTACCTCAAAATACATTGAAGACTTTAGCCTAAATAAGATATTCTTTCAGTTGATAAAACTTGAGTCTAGAAATCCTACTAATTTTCCCTTTGGCTTGTGTTTCACTCAGTCATCCTTGATTTCTACTCCAATTTCAGTAAGTTCTTTTTTTCTTTTAAATGTCCTCAGTATGGGGCCTCCCTGGTGGCAGTGGGTTAAGCAACGCACTATGAAGCAAACCACAGCCACTGCAGCACGAGTTTGATCCCTGCTGCCTGCCAGGGAGGGGACCCACATAGCACAGCAGACCTCTCCTACTGTGCCCACTGCTCCCCTCAGCAGTGTACTTCAGTTGATCTGCCTGTTCTGCTCCCTGCACTCTGTGGTGCAGAATCCTCTCACCACCACCCCCCCCCCCCACACACACACACCTCTGGCCTGTACCCCAGTGCTTGTATGCATAAATAAATAAATCTTTAAAAAATAAAATAAATGTCCTCAGATGTTCAGCACATTTGCAAGTCTTAAATGGTAAAAATTTACAACTGAATCATAACAGGGTAATCCCCAAGGAAAGGGGAGGTTCCAGGTTCTCTGCCCCACCCTAAGGAAGGGTGGAGCTGGGCAGGGAGGTGGAGTTAGAAAAGACAGAGAAGGACTGAGAGGTAAGAGGACTTGGGCTAAGAAGAAGCAGGGAGAGAAGGAGAAGGAAGAAGACTGGAGGAGCCACATGGAGCAAAGAGACATGTGAAAAGTCATCCTCCTCAGCCTTGGACTTGTACTTGGACCTGGGGGACACTGAAGGAGACACTTGAAAGAGAAAGAGATGTGGATGTTAACAATGACAGTCTTTATGTTGACTTGACTTTTGATTTTGCCCTTTTCCTTCCAGATCTGCCTGGCACTTTCTGCCCCTATTCCTATAGTTCCCCACCAAAAGATGCCTTAGCCTTGTAGCAGGCTGTCAGGCCTCAATAGCTCTGCATTGGACAAACCCTATTTGGCTGGACATTTACCCACAAGAGGATGGGTAACTTTTGGTCTTTAATTGGAAACTTATCTATTCCCTTTTTCTTCTCTTTTTTTAAAGATTTATTTATGCATACAAGAACTAGGGTACAGGCCAGAGGTGTGGGGAGGGGTGAGAGGATTCACCATTATCAGAGTGGGGAATAGATCAGGTGGATCTACTGAAATACACTACCAAGGGCAGAAGCGGGCAAGGCTGGAGAGGTCTGCTGCACCAAGTGAGTCATTTCCCTGACCTGGATGGAACTCGTGCTGCAGTGGCTGTGGATGCTTCATAGTGTGGTGCTTAACTCCTTATGCCACCAGGGAGGCCCTCCTTTTCTTCTCTTTATTGTACACTAATTGTACTAAAATTCCTTTCCAGTAAAGGTCTTACACAATATAGTATGTTTTCTCTGGATGTGGTGGATGGTAGAACCCATTTAGAGCAGGCTGGTTTGGGGATCCCAGAGTACCTTTCACCTTGCCCTGTAGCAGATTTACATCAACTTGTCATTTTTTCAGTTATCAGATCTATACCAATTGTTTTTGTGTACCAGTAGTGTAAGCCTTTATTAAAAACTACAGGGAATATCAACTGTATCTGTATGATAGTCTTTTAAAGATTCTTTAAGGTTTAAATTTTTTTTTATCTTTAATGTTATCAATGTTGTATTTCAACTGAGGCAGTCACCCTGGAATATAATTTGAGAAAAACAGAGATGCAGATGAGGAAGGGAAGAGTCATAATATGTAAATATAAGGAAAGACACAATATGTAGGAATTGAAGTAGAATGTAAAGCAAAGAGGCAGAGATCAGTAAGGACCAGAGAGGTCCATGATGAGAGGAAACAGAAGGGGGAGAGGTGACAGTGTAGGTGGTGGCCTGGAGCAGACTTGCTAGTATTTTCCAGGCTTAGATTATTCTCTTTTATCACTTTATTGTTATAAACAACTCAATCAATACAAATACACGACCTATTCCATTCAGCAAATCCTTGCCAACACTCAGTACATTTCAGTTTAAACACATCACATAGATGTTTATGTTCAGTAGAGAAATTTGAGAATTTTCATCAGGATATACAAAATTTGAGTCTGGAAGTTTGTGGTCTAAGAAGTCCTCCTACTCAAAAGTAAAGGCATTATCACTAACAAGGCTGTTCAAGGACTGAAATATTTCTGAGACAATGGGAAAGAGGGTACTCACCCCAACTACTCTATGTCATGAATCAAGCTATCTTTCTGGCTACATGACATTGACCAAGATCAGATTTATTTGCTTACTCCTTGGTGTCACACACACACACACACACACACACACACACACGGAATTGTTTATTTCAATAACTTACTTTGGAATTTATGGTTTTGATTTTTTTTTCAACACTGCCTGGAAGGGTCCTGTGTAAGGAGGTTTCTTATTTCTCTCAATGGAAGTTTTCAATTAGAATTTACATTTTAAACTGCAATTTTTCTTTTAGTTTATAATTTTTTTACTTCACTGTTTATGCAATAAAAGTCATTCATCACCTACTGTAGTTAAATTATTTTACTCAGCGCAGAGTACAAAAGGATGAATAAAACAAAATCCCTGCCCTAAAGGACTTAAAGTGGGCAGTTATCTTTGGAAACAGACCATCACAGAAACAAACACATATTGCTACTCCAACAAAAATATTTAGGTTGTTAGTTGGTTTAACTTGCCACATTTATTAAGCGATTTGACCTATCAGAATAAAAGACATCATATATATCATCATTACTACAGTTTTGCAAAGTTTAAAGTGAAGCAACCAGACAAATAGGTTAGGCTCATTATTTTCGTTCATTATTACTAAATTGTAAGATACTAGAAATAGAAAAACTAACCTGTATCAAAAATTAGTTATGACAACTGGTGGCTTTTCTATTATGACTATAATCCTGATTCTTCTGTCATGCACTTGGTCATTTTGACTTGGTCATTCCTTCTGTATAAAAACTGTTGCTAGGTCACACTCATTGTAAATTCATTGCCATCATCAATTATAACCAAAAGTAAACAACAACAACAACAAAAACTTAATAACACCAAAGAGCCGGGATAAACCAAAGGGACCATGGGGGAGGGGAAGGGAAGGGGGGAGGGCAAAGACGGGGAAGATCCCAGAGGGTGCACAAGGGACTGAGGTGATGGTGCACGGGTGAAATGGTGGTGGGTACCCCCTGGGGACTACAAATGATGTCAAATATAACTAATAATAATAATAATAAAGTAATAATACCTATAAAAATTGTTTATAAATACACAATATAAAAAAAGATATAAAAAAAATTCATTGCCATCATGCAGTTACACTTTTAAAAAGTGAATCCAAGGAAAATTTCAGTAAGCATAACTAACTTGGTAGAAAATATATGTGTTGAAGATGTATTCTACAGTCATTGAACAGTATAAGTAATCAGATTCATTTATTATTGAGGTTCACTGTCGGGATAGCCACCACTGTTATTGCATACAGTATAATTCCTACATTGACTTATCAGGGCACAGACTTACTGTAACTAAGAAATCTGCATCAGATCTATATAAGTGATTCTTGGACAGATAGATAAAAATGAAAAGAGCTTATTTTGAACCATACCACAATCCTATTGTTGTCCTTTGCTTCCGATAATCAAGCCACCTTATGTTCATTCATATATGAGCTGCACTTAATATCTGAAACAGCCCTAAATGGGGAAAAAAAATAAATTAATTAAATCTGAATATAAACATCGAGTTTTCACCATTCATTCTGTTATCTCCACCAAACAGTAACGTGTTAAGGCATCCAATCTTGAATCAAATTAAGGTCTCTGTTTCCATTACCCATCTTTTCTCTGCTAGAATATTTTTATTTATTTTTTTTTGAGATTTCTTTATTTATGCATACAAGAGCTGGGGTACAGGCCAGAGTCCAGGGCAGTAAGAGGATTCACCAGAGAGAGTGGGGAGCAGAACAGGCAGACTGACTGAAACACACTGCTGAGGGGAGCAGCGGGTGAGGCAGGAGAGGTCTGCTACACCATGTGGGTCCCCTCCCTGGCCGGAGGCAGGGATCGAACTTGTGCTGCAGAGGCTGTAGTTTGCTTCATAGTGCGTTGTTTAACCCACTGCGCTACCAGGGAGGCCCTCTCTGCTAGAATATTAACTAGCTTATTATCCCCAGCTAACATAGATTGTTTCCATCATTCTGTATACAATTATATACATCCATAGCCTCACACTTTCATTATGTTTGAACAAGTTCATGGTCCATGATGGTTTTGCAGTACTTACCTATTACTTGTATCAAATAACCCAGGAAACAAGAATATAATCACTTATTGTGAAAACTGTGGTCCCTACAAACTTCTGGCATCAGCTACGTCTATGATGTTGTACTTGACCCTGGCCTTTGCCCCTGGTCATTCATGTTAATGACTCCAAATTCTCACCCCTTTCCTTTGGCATTATGTTCTGTTCCACCAACTGCAGCCTAGCAAATGATTTCTTCCTAAAGACCTCCCTAACTGTTTTTATTATAAGTACACATTCACAAGAAAGCTTCAGGGAATTTGATCTTTTCCTCCATTTGCTTTATTACTGTTTTGGAGAAATTGGGATCACTTCTTTCCTGGACTACTGAAAATTTCTAACTGATTTCTCTAACTACAGTTTTACTTTTCCCGATCATCTGCTCCCTTGTATACAATGTATCCATTCTCTTCCATATGCTCCCCAATCTGTCTGCCCTTTCCTGAATGATTTCCTAAACTAAGATCCATAGTTCCCACTACTTTTGGATGTGTCCAAACGGACATTCAACAAACTCAACATATTTAATATGTCAAGAACTGAATTTTTAATTTCCTGCCCTACAACCATCTCCCAGTTCCACTAACCTCCACCCCCATCCCCAACACCACCACACACACTAAGTTGTGTAAATCTGTATGTCCCTTCTTAGTCACCAATCTCCCGCAGGCATCATGTACAATTCATTGCTAAGAATCGTTATACCTCCCAAATATTTCCTAAATCTATCATCTCAGTAATCCCTGTTTTCATCATTTCTGGTTAGAATTGAACATTACTTACTAACTTGCTTCCTCAGTCTCACTCCCCATGGATGTATCTACATCAATGATAGATACAGCAATACTTCTAAAACATTTGTGTGTGTGTGTGTGTATATGTCTGTGTATAAAATTCAGTATGAGAAGGCAGAAATCTCTGACAAATTCACCTATTCAGTACTCACCATCTGAAAGAAACAAGAAGATAAGTCAAAACTGGGATTTAAGACTGACAGTATACTAACACCAGATTTTAAGAAACATTTAAGAGGAATTCCCACTACATGTAAAGTCAGTGGCACTCACCATAAACAGGAGGAAGGAATATGCATTTGCTGAATACCAACCACATGTCAAGTAATCCAATAAATCCTTTGTATAGAAATTAATCATCACAACTCACTTGGACCAGCAGTGTATTAGCCAGGAATACCTGTATGTTCCTAGAGGTAGGTGCAGATTTTTGAAGCAGGGAGAGAGTTTCTTTCTATACACTTTCCAACCAGCCATTAAGCCCTCCCTTTCTATTTCTTATTTAATACTGCTAACTCTAAGAAACAGGTTAGGGAATAAAGGTGGGCACAATAGTAGTGGTGTTTCATTTATAGAAGGCATATTTCTTACAAGTATGTTATAACAGTATAGGTAAAGATAAGATTATGGAAGCAGGGCCTCCCTGGTGGCGCAGTGGGTTGAGCGCTGCTCTGTGAAGCATAGGCTGCACAGAAGCATGAGTTCGATCCTGGGCCAGGGAAGGGACCCACATCCACACAGTGTGGCCTGCCTCTCCTGTATCACCCGCTGCTCCCCTCAGTGGTGTATTTCAGTTGATCTGCCTGTTCTGCAACTCCCTCTGTCTCTGGTGAATCCTCTCACTTCCCACACCTCTAGGCTATACCCCAGCCCTAAATGCATAAATAAATCTTAAAAAAAAAAAAAAAGATTGTGGAAGCAGGTTTTACAGAAGATTATTGTTTTTAAGGTCCTTATGTGCTCAAAATGACATGTAGCAGCTAGTGGAATATAAAAGTAGATAACATCTTAGTAGCTTAGTAGCAACTCCAGATACACAGTTGCAGATAGTGAAAACTGAGAAGAAAAAAAAAACTCCATGTACCAATCAGCTATTGTAGCTTAAAGTCTGAGAAATAGACCACTTTAAGGCAAATAGATTCTGACACCAAAGAGCATTGCACATAGACAATATGATGGCAAGCCAAGAGTAAATAAATAAAATAAAATAAAATAAAACAAGAAAACTGGTTATCTGTGTAAAAAATGAATGGCAACCTGAGAAAGATTACATTTAAGGTCTAAAGGGAGAGAGAGGGTTTAGAAAAACTAATTTAAATAATGTATTGTGTGTTATTTTAAGTAAGATAGTAAATCAGAACATTCATAAAATAGAAGAAAGTCGTAAGGGTGAGATGAAAAGGCACAAAAAATAAGATATAAATAGCACAGAAAGGATTGCTTTCTTAAGTTAAAAACAAAATTCACACTGGAGCAGAGCAAATTCACTGAGTTTTACTTTTCTAAGTAATTTGCATTTTTTAACCTTGGCAAACAACACTGAATAGAATTATAAAAACAAAAAGTAAAATTCACTAGTAATAATTTAGGAAGAGTTTAATTTAGAAATTGCACTGAACTCACTGTGATTTAGATATATGCCTTATTTTTATGCCTCAGCTCTAAAGCAGATTTTTTTTTTTGCATTCTGAATCTTTTTTTGTAGTTTCTGCATTATTGTATATAAAACCTAATAGTTTCCCCTTTCTGATTCAGAATCATTAGTGGGTTTTCTAAAGTCAATAGCTAGATTTCTGTGTTAAATGTTCCACAATAGATATGTTGGTAAATCTTCAAAGTCCTCACCATTTATCCTTATGAAATTTTGCTAAGACTAAAGGAAAGTTTTTTTTTTTTCTCTTCCTTTATTTCTATCCTTGATATAAACTGAACCCAGAAGAATATAAATACATGAGGAATAAAAACTATGTAGAAAAAGACAGGAAAGCTCACCAGGAACACTTTAATTGCTCTAAGTAGCCTGTAGGTTACTATGGAGGCTACTCTTCTGCCACTAAATATCTTCCAAAGAATGATCTTAGAACTGGCCTTATAAGTCTTTGTAGATAAAAGTAGCAGCTATGATATGTTCAGTTCTAGATTCTGAAATTTTTGTGGCATTACTCTCTGCATTCTAAGATATTCTAGCACTAGCACCATCAGTTATTCACTTTAGAAGCTTCAAGAAATGTTTGCGTTCAGTATATATAAACATACCAGTCAGTTAATTTATACTTCTTGGCGACTAAAAGAAAAAGAAACAAAAAAGTAAGGAGGGAAAGAAGAATAGAAGAATGGCAGAGAGAGAGGGAGGGAAAAAAAGAAAATGACACAAATCTATAATTCTGAAATATTGTGTTTAAGTCAATTCTATGATAACTTAATAAAATGTATGTCCACCTTATTAATATGACTTGTATATATATATCTTACTACCTCTTATATCATTATCAATAGTATAAAGAGTCAGCTAAAACTGAAGCTAGCTCTGTAGCCAAGGAAAAGAACAATACCAAGCGTGTTTCAGGAGCAGTCAGCTGCTCCTTAGTAGAGCCACAATGACTTCAATGCTCAAAATAGTTCTTATCACTTAAAGGCACATCTCAGACTATAAACGGATTGCCTAAAAAGATACAGAAACTAAGACTAAAAAATATTTATTATGAAATTTTGTTCAAAATTTTATTAAAGATTAAATTAAAACATAAAATATATTTTATCTTCTATACATCAGAAACTACATCAGTAGTTTGATTTTATATAAAAATATCTCAATCCTACAATGAAGACTTAGAAATTAAACTGGAAGTTACATTATTACAAAATTACAAAATATTCACAGTCTAATTTTGGTTAGATATTACATACTCTCTGTTTAATAGAACTCCAAAAGAAGCAATTGAGCAGAACCTAAGTCCATGCAAAGCTAAATTCATGGCTGCCATGAACACCTACCTGAACTCATTCTTGCAAATCACATTTATCCCTTTCTAATACCATGTTTCTTTCAGGTCTTTAACATCAATCTTTTGACACTTTCTGATTCTGTGATTGATAAATGTGCATCTTTGCTTTATTGCCAGTAAGATAGTTTTATTCAGATGTATTTTTAGATGAGGATAAAGTCTTATCACCCCAGTCATCACTGTGGTTCAGAGGATGTAGAATAAAGGGGTTTAGGGGAAGAAAAGTTAAGCAACTTGGATAGAGCGCTGCCTTCAGCCCTGGAGCTGATAGATGAGGAGAACACACCTAAGTAGAAGAGGAGAAAGGACACCCTGTCTTTGCCCCTAGACAAAGGCATGAGTGTTCATGTCATGATAATATGAAGGGCATGTTGATGCATCAAGGCCCACCTACCCCAAAATTTCAACTCTACCAATAAACATTTCATCCTTAGGATGTTATGCTTTCATGATGATCAAAGGAGGCAATCCACATTATGAATTATAAACTGATACTTATTATAAACTGAAAAAGAATTAAAGGACAGCCCCTTGAATACAGAAACACAGGAAAGTTAAAATAATAGATGAAAAAGACACTAAGAGGGTAAAAGTAACCATCAGAAAAGTAAAAAAAAAAAAAAAAAAAAAAAAAGAGTCCCATATATGTCACTGTTTTCCCCTGGATAAAATTCCCTAACTGGTTAAGGAAAAGGAGCTGTGAGAATCAAATAAAACATGTATTGGGCACCTAGTATATACATTTTTATAACTTAGAGCTGCAAAGAAGAAACAAATATAGAAATAAAGCTAGTAGATAGGAAGAAGGCATAATGAGAGATATCAAAGATACAGTAGGAGACTGAAGCAAAAAATCCTAATACATTTTGTAATAAATTGGGAATTCCTAATTCTACTTTGGAGATTTGATCCTGTCATTATTTGAAAATAAACTGTTAGAGGAGAAAAATGCTAGTTACTCATCATCATCAAGGTCTACACTTATAGAAAATTGCAGGAAAATTTTATGCAAATCTTAAAAACCGCCATTCAAAATTTGCTGAGTAGAGACCAACTTAGAGTTGCCAGATAACAAAATTGAAGCTATATGATTTCTTAGAAATAAAGTACAAAAGAAAAAAAAAACACATTTTTTTTCTTTCCTCAATATCTAAAAAGAGAATTTCCTAAAATGACTCCCACACAAACAAGAGTCATCTCAGCATCAAGTATAAAGTCCAAGGAATTGCAATTAGTGATGAACTCTACATCTCCTTAAATAACTTTTCAAAAACTAGGCATACTTTCAATAGAATTCTTTTATTCACTCTGTCATCAAATTTTTGTTGAACTTCTTCCATGAGCAAGCTTTGTTGCTTAAAATGAAAAATGTCAAGATTAAACCACTGGATTCTTAACACTTCAAGAATTTGAAGACTTGTTGAAGAGGTAAGACATGTCCAAAAGACAACTATAAAGCAAGGCAGAAGATGTTAATTGGTGAAAGGAAAATTAAAGCAAAATGCCAGAAAAGTTCAGAGGAAACAGAAGCCATTACACAGTGTTGAGGGACAAGTTAATCATTTTAGAATTTCATTTAGAATTTTAAAATTTCACTTTTCATGGAGCACACAATATCTGAATCAGGCCTTGAAGAACATGTAGAATTTCTATATAGATAAAAACTGAAGGAATTCCAAGTGAGAGGAAAAAAAACAAAACAGGTCAGTAAAAGGATTGAATGCTAAAAATCGAGGAGGGGAGGAACTTATTATCCAGTGTATATTTAGTGATGATGAAAGTAATTATGAACAAAATGCTAGACTTCCATGACTTTTCTCAGAGCTAGAGCTCATTGATTTTTCAAGACAGGTTAGTGCACAAATCATAAATTATCTTCATAAAATCATACCATAAAATTTAGATAGTGCAACCATTCTCTATTTTAGCAGAATTGAAAAACTGAATTTCAAAAGAATAAATTACATTGTCAGGTTCATACAGCTAATTTATGGCATTGTTGGAGTTTATTGTTCTAGTTTATTGTTCTAAGAGGAAGGATTTTCCTTGGTCCATAAATACGCCCTCATAGCCTACCTCTAACTCTCTTCCCACTCATGCCAAAATGTGCATTGGTTCAGAGGCTGACCCAAGTAATCTGTGACCAAGGGAGAACGTATTTTTCCAGTAAGGTATTATGATTTACATGCAATATCTACCATGTCCTCATTAGCTCCTTGTTGTAATCAACTCCTGATTACCTAAATAGGGTCAAAACTATACTGTCACCAAGAAAAGGAATTTCAAAAAAGAACCAATAACAGTTGAAATTCATTAAACATAACTTTCTTAGATTTGACTCCCTCTAGAGTATGTCAGAGGAAAAGACTTGATCCAGTGAATTCTTTTTCAATATGCATTTTAAAACATGGGAAGTTCTTACTATAATATTTTGCTTCCCCAACAAAATCTACAAATCTTTCTTTTTTTAAAAAAAGGCCATAACAATTCAGTCTTTCTTAATGGTTAGAGCTGAAATATTTCCATTGAGTAAACTATTGATTTTTATTCAACTCACCTACTAATACTGGTCATCTCTAAAATGGAGTAATTAAATAATGACCCTCTGATTTAGCTTTAAAATTCCTATTTCACAATAATAGTTTTTGTATGATATAATTTTTTAACAAGCTATCATTTAATAAATGATATCCAGTCCAATAAGCCTTTATTTCTATAATTTAAAATTCACTAGCCAAACTAAGTGAGGTATAGTTTTTGATAAAACTAAATGAACAACCATGCATTCATAAATGTGCAAATGTTATGTTTTTATGATGAGGTTCCATTTATTAGTTTCATATTGGGGAAACTGGAGATTAGTTTATCCTAAAATCTTGGCATTTGAATATATTTGAGATCTTTCATATGTTTTGCATTCTCAATCTTAGGTAGAACTACTCAACATAGAAATTTTCTCAAAATTATCAAAGCACTAATTATCATACATCAAACATAATAGAAACATTTATGATGTGCCTAATAAGAATAATACCCACTCTAGGAAAATCAAATTACTGTTGTGTCCTTTCCTATTCTATCAGGGTACCTACATAAAGTGGATAAATACTCTAAAAACAGAGATGATAAATAGATAGACAGGTAGATAGACATATAGAGTATATATGGATATAGAGATGTATTTTAGTGAGTTTTATTTAATGAACTTCTGCTATCTATCCTGATGTTAGGAAATCCTATTATGTTGACCTAGTGCCTACCACTCCAAAATTTAAATAGTTTACAGATAGAAACTCGGAAATAATATGGGAAAAGAAACCATAAAATCTTAACTTGAAAATACCTTAACACACACCCGAATTTATGCAGGAATTCTACTCTACAGGAAATCACATTTCATTTTAGTCAGTCTCCGTGGTCCAAAATGACCCCTCTGTCATTCTCTCTCAGTAGTGCTTTTCCTGGTTAAAAACAAAACAAAACTCTTATTAGAGCTTGGGTCCCCAGCTATTAGTTGATTAGTAAAGTATTTTGTTGTGTCTACTAATATTAATAATTAACCTGATTGATTAATATACTATAAAAGGACAAAGGAGAGTCATGCTGGCGAGAACCTGTAACAGATTGGTTATTTATTTGGACACTGTGGTGCATTAAGAGTTCATTTTGACTTCTTTGAATACTGCAAAGCAGATAATTACTGCCTTTTTACAGGATTGAGAAAAAAAATTCCATTTTCACGGGTTGCAAAATGTAATGACTAATCCTTATTATATTGTATTACACAGTTGTGAGATGGTTCTTGATGTCAAGAGACCATTTCCCATTCCACAGACCGGACTCACTTGACTTTCTATTTATTTAAGTGACACTTGTTTGAAATTCTGGGTGCTTCTTATCCTTTTAGTCACACACTGCATCTGGGAGTCTCTGCTCTGGCACTTTTAGCACCTCATTAATTACTAACTGTAGCTAAATCCTGCTGTTTTGCAACTCCCCAGCCTTTGTTGGGAAATCACAAGCCCTTGCTAGAATGAGAAGGCCGGACAATACTTATCTGCCAAATGTCCAGTTTGGGTGCTTATTACAAAGGCTAATTATCCGTAGATATGCAAACAAGATAAGATAACTCTTTTTGTCTCTGAAGTGCCTTTAGGTTTAGCACCAGGGGAAATTCCAGGAAGCATTTGCATTCAAGTAACTAATATTCAGAGAAGTTAAATAATTGTTAAAGTTATAAATAAGAATAGGTGAGGAGATAGAAAACCACCTCGGAGTTCAGAGTTCACTTAGGAACCTTGTAGAGAACTGAAAGCAGGACGCCCAGAGGCCAAACATACTTTAGCACTTACTATCTGAATCCCCCATTGGACTCTCAGTATAAGCTTTGCTCCATTGTTGTTTATTTTTTGTACATACAAGTTCTGAAACCCCTTCCCCCAATAACTTCTAAGGCCTTTAGGGGCAGGAAGTATTACCCTCTAATTTTTTTTTTTTTTCTGTATGTAGCATCTAGCAGTTTGCTCTACACTTTTCTCTCTGTAGACACTTAAATCCATGGTGTCATCCCACTACAAAATTTAATAAAAGTATAAGCAATTCTTTCAGTCAATGCAAGTTCCTCAAAACACATTCAAAGTTAGTTTTGAATGAAAACTAACAATTTTTGAATAATTAATTTGTCAAGCCAAACCTGGTGTCAAGATGGCAAAAATACTGAACAGATGTAGAGCGTGACCCTCACCAGCATTAGAAATGTGGTGTTGCCTTTGTGCCACATTTACAATGAAGAGACTACATATTCTTGAAATTAATATTCCTCGATCTGGGGGCTAAATAAGGGCAAAAGGAATCCAAGGGATAGCTTCCCACACTTCTCAAGAAAATCTTCATATAGAACCCTAAGACTTGGGCGTGCCCTTGTGGCACAGTGGGTTAAGCAACACACTATGAAGCAAACCGCAGCCACTGCAGCAGTTCAATCCCTGCTGCCGGCCAGGGAGGGGACCCACATGGCGCGGCAGACCTCTCCTGCTGTGCCCACTGCTCCCCTCAGCAGTGTGTTTCTGTCAGTCTGCCTGTTCTGCATCCTGCTCTGTCTGGTGGATTCTTTCACCACCACCACCACCCCCACACACCTCTGGCACTGTACCCCAGTGCTTGTATGCATAAATAAATAAATCTTTAAAAAAAAAAAAAAAAAACTAAGACTCCTTAAGTTAAGGATTCAGATTTGCTTTCTCTTCCTGTAAAAACTATGGTTATCTTCTCTGAAATGTTCCTTTTCAACACTAGCCCTTTCCTAAACAAAGAGATTAAGAGAAGTTGAGAATCATTCACTCATCTAGGTGCAGCAATGACTCTTGTTAAAGATAAAGGGATGCAGGTGATTCCAGTTCCACCTTCACCTCTGATCCCACCCTATCAGATATTTTGGAACCTGTAGCTCATCCCACATTCTCTTCTTTCCATGTTTACCTCTCTGCTGTGTGAGTTCATTCCTTCTTGTCACTTGGTAGAATGATATAAGTGCACTGAGACAAAAAAGGAATACCTATGAGGTCACCAGATGAAAGATGGAACATGATCTAAATTACCAATGTTTTCCAGACTTTCTTGTTAATAAATACCTCTCTCACATGCACCTTATTTATATATTTTAGGTTCCAGGGGTGAGTATGATGAAGTAGCATAGAAAAGAAGTTTTAGAATAGCCTAACAACTTGCCTAGCTCAAAGAGCTAGTAGGTACACAAAAGTGAGAGAATATGCCATAGGGTCTGGAAAAGCTTTCAGGAATTGCTGCTAAATATAAATCTGAACATTCTGAAGGCACATATATATATATATATATGTAGTGTATGTATATATAGATATAATTTATATAGTGTATGTATGTATTATACACACACACACACACAAAACACATGGGTCATTCAATTAGTCTCAAAGAAGAGAGAGAAAAATTTGAGCCTAAGTCTTCCCTTTGTATAGTAGTAACATCAGCACCTGAACTTTCCTCCTGTCTTCCTCAGATCAAAATCCCGTTCCAGTGTCAAAGACTAGCAGCACCTTGCCTAAAATACTTAGTTCTACTTATGTCTCTCTAAAGAGTAAGCTTTCTCTGGGGCTAAGAGAATATTTATAGCACAACACTCGCATTGTTAATATATTCTTTTATATCTTCTTCACGACTAAATTATGGGCCTCTAGTGACTTGTGTCCTTCATTCTTTTGATGTTACTACCACAACGTTTAATAAATTTGTGCTTACTTCCTATATATATAGTACACACTCAGCACTCTCAATTATTGGCGCCATGGAAACAGTAGCCAAGTGATTTTTATATATTGCAGTAATTTGAAAAAATAAATAAACAATTTAAGCATACAAATATAGGATAATATATCAATACATTGCACTATTTGTTTGATAGGTTACGCTTTTCCCCTTAAGTAAGACTACCTATAGAAATAAAACAGGGCTAGCTTATATAGTGAATCCATATTAGGCTTTGCTTTTATAAAAATAAATTTGGATTTCACTAACAGAGCAAATGTAAAGTATTAGATTTTCCTCCTGTTCTTAGGATTGGTATCAAAAAACGTTGACAGATTTTTCCCAAGATGTACGGAACTAGCTTTTACCTATATATGTTGCCATAGCATGTGAAGCCAACGTCAATCAGAGCTCTGTCTGAGTCTGGAAAAAATGTTATCATAACTTTAAAGAATGTAAATTACCTAGGTTTAGGGACATCTCCAGAAACAACACTTTCATTTAATTTTTTAAGATTTATTTATTTATGCATACAAGGGTACAGGGATACAGGTCAGAGTCGTGGGAGGTGAGAGGACTCACCTGACAGACTGGGGAGCAGAACAGGCAGATCTAGTGAAATACTCTGCTGAGGGGAGCAGCGGGGAGACAGGAGAGGTCTGCTGCACCATGTAATTCCCTCCCTTGCCTGGGATCGAACTGGCGCTGCTGTGCCACGGATGCTTCACAGTGGGGTGTTCAACCCGCTGCGCCACCAGGAAGACCCCAGAAACTTTTGTTAGGAAAAAAAAAATCTAAAAGCAGGGCAGACACTCCCTCCTCATCATGTGAGAACCCTGCTCTCTCCTTGAGGCTCCTAGACCCTGTCCGATTCCTTAGTATAGAAAATACAACCCTAGCATTTCCCTTTTTCTTTAGAATTTTTAACCATTATAAATTCTGCATATATACATACATATAAAATTTAATCTGAATGTTAATTTGTTTCTTGTCCAGACCAAGGAGAACCCAGAAAGGTTTGGAAACTTTCACCCGTGTCTTGATAATTATGTTCAGAACTCACCTGACTCTAGATTTTGCAAATACAAGTATATAAAAGTCAATGAAGAGGTATTAAAGAATCAGAATTAAAGTGTTTACAAGGAAATGGATAAATGCATAACTGTTTCAAACTATAGTAAGAATTCTTCATTTGCAAATAGTAATGAGTATGAGGATGCATAAGATGATAGAAACAGAATGTTAAATAGAGGTGAGTGAATTAATGAATGCACTGATCAAGGAGTGAACAGTTCTCAGTTTCCACTGATCTGAAACAAAAAGATGTGGATTTCTAAAGTTACATGAATAATGAAATACTGAACACGGAATGAAATAGCATGACGAATCCTGGTGTGGTCAAAGTATTCTAGTAATGAGGGAGAATAGGTTTTAATGCCAGTATGGCCATAGACAAGTCATCTAATCTCTAGTCTAGAGTCTCACTTCCACATCCACAAGATAGAAAAACACATACTAGTGTCCTTCCAATTTCAGAATTCTATACTATTTTATCAGTGAAATTATATTAAAACTTTCATTAAAAATTAGTTTTGCCAGGTTCTAGGCACAGGTTCTAGTTTTCTTTTGAAATTTCCACTCAGTACAGAAAACCTTTGCTGACATAACTTACCAATAAATGAGATTTTTTTCTGTATATTTTTACAAGTTTGCAAAGAAGATTGCAAAGTCCTTCCCACTTTAAGAATAGTATACACATTGGTCTCTCAAGGATGCTTTAAATGTTCTGCCTCAGAACCAGGTGGCGAACAGGTCGCCCTGATGTATTCCAGCTCTGGATCAGTTGGCAGTCGGGGCAGAGTGCAGCGTACAGAGCATCCCGGACTCCCTTGGGAGTTGGTGGGCCATCATCACATCAGGTATGTGCACTTCAGAGGAGAGGGTGGTAATTATGGTACCAGACTGAAATATTTGCCATGTGTGAAAGATTATGTTAGTTACCCAGTCCTCCAAGTGCTCTGTAATACATGAATGTTTCCTCTTGGCATTCTTTGACAATGGACATAAAATGAAATAATACATTCTTACATCTCACTTTTAAATACTACTAAATCAGCAAGAAGAAATGTATCCTATTCTAAGAGATTCAATTGTTTCATCTTTCAGTCAATCTTGCCCAGTATCAGTTAGGATTATTGGCTATTGCCCTGCGAATTATATATCACTTACTGCCTGCCTAATTCAATAGAAATTGTCTAATTTTTCCCTTGTTTATTCCATATCTGCATAATTATTTTGCTATACATGTGCAAGGGTCTTTGTTGACTGAAGGAATCCAGAGTCTGACTTAAGGAAAATCTCAGAAGCCCAAAGTTTTGTTTCTCACTCACACTGTACGTACAGCAGTCAATAGCAGGTAGGAAGTGAGAGGACTGTTACACCATCACCCAGAGACTTAGTCTGATAAAGGATTCATGCTTCTATGGCCATCACATCATGAGAAATGGGATGTGGTAAACCTGACCCTGCCTCTTAAAGTTCTTATCTTAAAGCGAATAGTGTCACTTCTGCTCTCACTTCTTTCAATTTATACATTTTTATGCCTGGCTTTAAAGGAAGGTGTAGGTGGGAAAATAAAACTTTACATGCATCCAGAAAGCACAGGGAAAACCAGTTATTTGCTGAACAAAGTTATTTGCTACCACACAAGGTCCTGCGAGGGCCAGCTTCATAGGGCAACCCCCTTTGCTCACTTTTTCCTCACACTTGTTATATGAGATGTCTCTAGCTCTCAATCAGGGGTATATTAGGTCCCACAAGCATGGGGATTCATTTTAGTTCATGCTTTGACCTTTGATTATAAATCCCATATGGACATTTTATACAAAGTCCTACATATCCATAACAAGCCTACCCCTCCTATATGAAAAGGAACATGAATGATGGACTGTCAAAAAGATACAGAACTGTAACTTCTTTGTCCTACTCACCCACTCTCTTTCCTGCAGTTCCAGGAGTTTCCACTTCTTCTTTCCTCTGACAAGGAAATCTTTTAAGTACTGATTCCTTATTACCCTATGACTTTCAGTGAAACTTTATATTTGAACCTCCAGTTTTGATTGCATATCTAAAAGAAAGTTTTGGAGATTAGAAATCTCTAGACTCTCAACAAATCTATGGCAGCACTAATATGGCAAACACTGGAATTTCTAGGGATTCCAGAAAGGCAGCTTTGAGATTCATGTCAGAACAATGTTATTGCGGTCTCCCCCCAAAAGAGCGAATGGCCTTGATCCTATGAATAAAGTAGTTCTAAAGCAACATGATTTTCAGGGAGTGAAAGTGTAATCTGCTTAACATTTTCACAATTGTTATCTTCAAATTAAGCAATGCAAATATTAAACTTCATGGCTATAAATTAAACAAAATAGATTTTCACTGGCTGGGGCAGTCTTTAATTAATATGTAACATGGATAATAGCCTCCAATCAAAAATACCTATGTTATCACTGAGGGTTCTGCCAGTGAGATGTTTAGAAGTTGATGTTTCCCCCTAATGGTCCCATAATTAAAAAGATAAATTGCTATATATAAAATAGCAGAACTAGTCTATAGAGAAAAAATAGAAGTCAGGGCTATCAGAGAAAATCGTTTTATAGAATTTTTACTAACCAGGATCAATAATAGCAACAATATTTATGATTTTTAAAAGAAAATGGGTGAATAATCAAAACAGTATGCCTCCTTTTTTTTTTGTTTAACAGAGTACATCCTCATCTATTTTCAACCTTCATTGTATTTTCTGGGTACTTTTTCTTCTTTCTTATATCACAGAGCATGTCAACTGTTAGATGAGTCTGTTGCAGGAATTTTTATGTACATAATCAGTTGTGTAATCTTTCATATGACCTCCTAATTAAGGGAATCTAATCTATATTTTTATTAATGCTTCATAAGAGTCACCACTAGAGATCTATGTTTGTCCTTGAGCCATTCACACTTACCTTCTGCTGTTGCTTTTTCTTGTAGCTTGTTTCTGCTTCATACTTTTATCTCCCATAGCTTCTCAGCATCCTTATTAGATTCAAGTCTTTCCACGCTCCCATTTCATAATGTCCTGTACATATCAGACACTTTTTCCCCTAGTCAAATGTCAGATGTCTGTTAAGAAGAAAGCAAAATAATTAAATAACTTATTTATCCTTACCGTTCTGTAAAAAGAGATTTGAAATTTGCATCTAAAATAATTGTCTAACAGTGATGATTGCAAGTAGTATCATATATGTAAAGATGTGAATAAATTCAGCAATGAGAAAAAACAGATGAAAAACATGTGTACACATATGCAGAAAAAGAGGAAAACCAAGTTATAGCATTATAATTAATGGGGAGACATCCCCAACTTATTGCTTATTTTTAGAAGTCAAACTAGCCTTCAATTCTTTACTATTAAACCATGGATTTTTAACAAAAAATAAAAGACACCACATCTTATATAATTTACAATGCAATTTAAAAAATTAGTTTAACAATCACTAATAATGAACATTTTCTATGAAGTAATGCAAATTCAAAGTACCATTATTTTTTTAAAAAACTTTTTATAGAAGTACCATTGTTTATGTAGTTAGTATTTTGTAAGTGCAGGCTCTCTCCCTGCCAGAAGTAGTCACCGTGGTATAACACCACCCATAGTCCACACCATTATCCAGTGCCTTCTCCCCCATACTATTTTTAAGTCAGGAAATTAGTTTATACAGAGGAGGTAAATTCATTAATTTACTTCCTTTCTTTCCTAAACCCTGAAAGTGAATCTACTTCATAAAGTAAAACAATTAGACCTATATTTCATTAAATCTTAGAATCATGGCATTTAATAATATAGTGGCTTCAAGTTCCTCTGCATTAAAGTGATATTCTTTTGACAATAAATATCAGGCAAAAGAAAGGCCTCAGAGCAAGAAGACATTTACAGTTGTTCCTTCTTAATGAGGTGCCTTCCATCTTGTATTTACAACTCTTCAGTAACTTATCTTCAGATAAGAAAGGAAGGAAAATAATAGGATAAATTACTCTAAACGAGGGAAACCCTTATGACTTCTTGCAAAGTCAAAATGCCCCAATTTTTCTTTATGTGTTTCAAACCAGGATGGTTTTCTACTTGTAGACTCAGCCCACAATTTTGCACTGATTTTATATTCTGTGATATCAAGACTAGAATTGAAACTCAATGCAGAGAAAGAACTAATCTAGAACCAGACATTCTTTATAGACAGGGTATGTGATAAACCTCAATTCCATTTTCTTATTTCAATTCAGTGTCCATTTTCTGACCAGCTAAAGGATTCAAAAGCTGAACTTTGTATAGAAGTCAATAATCTAAGCATTAGATCAGTGGTAGGTTAAAAGTAGCCAAAAATTCCTTGAACTCCTCACATCAAAACATGGAACCTGCTGGGTGTCTCCTGGAATCTGGGCTGGCCCTATAACTTGCTTTGCCTCACCAAAAACAGTGGAAGAGACACTGAAGGACTTTCAAGGGGCCCTGCCGCTTCCTCCCCTGTGCATCTAGAACTCAGCGATGCTTGGAGGATGAAAACCCACTGGGAAAGAGGTCTGTCATCTCTTCCATCTCAGTGAGATCCAAGTTTCAGCTGACTTGACAGCTAAATGAAGCTTATGAGTGAATCCAGGAGACACCAGAAGGAGAATCTTCAACCCATAAAATTAAGAGAAGACAAATAGTTGACATATTAAGCCACTAAGTTTAGGGATGGTTTGTTACACAGCAGTGTAGAACAGATGTAAGTTCCATGAGAGGAAATTCTTTCATTTCCTTCTATCTTTCTGCAGAATATCCACTGAGCAATTTCACATTTAAGCACACACAAAAAAACCACTTGCTAAAATGGAATGAAGGAGCAAGTAGGCTAGCATTCAAATGTCAGGATAGCCAATCAGCCAGAGTCTTTTCAATTCTTCATAATGGCTTAATATCCCCTACCTCTGGGGCATATCCCATAGGTAATTGTGATATAGAAATGTTTCTAGGAATCAGTGATTATCTAGGAGAAGAGAAGCAGGAGAGAAGAGTAGAGCTATGCTAATCCTTTATCACTAACATGTGAGCTAGATAGTTTCAGGACAGGGAACGTCTAATTTGGTGGTGGGGGAGCTAGAATGAAGAATGAATAAGACTCAGCAGGGGACATTTGGTAAGGCTGAATGAACAAAAACTGGTGAGAATAGTTGCAAAGGAATACTGGAATGTGTGGGGAATGGTAGAGCATGCAGGTGTCCAGCAGAATGAGAGGCAAGACAACTCAACTTGGAAGATTGACACTCATTTTTCTGTTGGTTATGTAAATATTCTCAGACACTTCTAGGAAGTATTAGAAATGAAATGTCATTTTTCTCCCATGAGAGGAATTCAACCACAGTCTAGCTTCAGCCAACTGGTGAAATCATTAACCCACATAGACCCCCACACTGGTATCAGCCATTAACAACACTCCCACATGGCCAATACTGAACCACATTGAATTGCTGGAGGAGAAGGAGGCCTGATACAACTCTTGGAGTATGGCTGCCTCCCTAGCCAGCAGGCAGCCAACCATGACCACTGACCTCCACAAAACAAGGGGGAATAGAGCTTAGTCCTCCACCTCTGAATCAGTGCCAGTCTAAAGCAAAGGAAGGAATCTTTCCTTTTTCACATGAAGCTTTACCATCAGTCTTTCAAATGTTGTTACCATACATCTTAGAGCTTATCTCCCCCACAAACAATTGTCCCTCTTTCCTCTTGCCACATCGTACACACAGACGTTATCACATAGCACTTGGTATAAGGAAGCTTTAGTGGTTTATGTGCCTGTCTCTTTCAATGAGGGTTTCTTCTTGAGGGCAAGACTCTTGTCACCATATTTTGTGCCTCTCAACTCTGACATGGTGTTTGCAACATGTTCGATGAATGCAGAGGTAAGAGTAACCAGCTGATCAGACGTAACTATCTAAATGCATCAGTAGTAATAAACATGACCATAAATGATAGGTAAGGATATAAAGGGAGAAAGGTGGGGGCTTTTTTGTTTGTTTTTAAAGAGAGCTGCTTTGAAGAGATGCTTCCTAAAGCTTGTTGTTAAACATGCCCTTATGTTCCTCTATCTGCCATTTTATTTGTCATAAACTATAACATTGTTTTCAACTAGAGCACCAATGCAACCAATAAAATCATTCCTTCATGATTGCTGTCTTAAAGACAATGCATCAGATTTCATTTCTTTTCCCTAGCCTATCGCTTCTCGGCCTTTTGGCTAAGATCAAGTGTAGTATCTTTTCCCTAGCCTGGAGTTACTCATATATAGTAGGCTCCATCAACAAACACTTATGGAATAAATGGATGACTGATTGACTGAGGTGCCACCCTTTATCATCCTTTCCAATAAGGTATTCTTACTCACGTGTGGATGGTACAAGACTCATTTTAGCCTAGCAGGAAAAAAAAAAAAATGAATAAAAAATGACTAAGTCAAAACAGGCCTGAGAATCAATGTCATCTTTCATCCAGACAGCCTTGCTCCTTCTTTTCCTGTTTATCAACTTGTTTCTGAATTGCCTAGCTACAAATTTGAACGTGGAATGTGCTTTGCTCCTTACCGTTCTGATTCTAGTTATTTGATAAGCCTTCTGGTTTGTAACCCTTCAGCCTCCCTTGATTCCCTTCACTTCACCCAACTCAGTTTTAATCAAAGTACTTTCCTCTGCAAAAGCTGGATGACACAGTAGAAGCAACACTGTCCTTAAATCAGACAACCCAGTTTCAAGTACCCATTCTGAACATGTATGTGTCACTTAGGGGACCCAGTAAGAATTTTTAGAAGATAATTTTACAAAAGAATTATTTAGAATAGTACAGATTTAAATTAAACAACCGGCAATGTTGAGGCACCCAGGGACAAAAAACAGTGGGAAACCATTTCTACTCTTAGATCTAAAGAAGCAGGGAGAGCAAATGGTATTATTGAGACCTAGTTCTGAGCAAGAGTCATGGAAATGGGGCTGCTTGACAGAACTAGAGTCCCCCTACCCCCCATAAAGCCAGGTCCAGAATGGTGCCAAAGCGGGAGGGAGCAAGATTCCTCTTTCCCCTCATGCTCTAGTCTCCTGCTGTGTTCCCATTGACTGAACTCAACCAGAAACTAAAAAAGAAAGTTCTGAGGATTAGTGCATAAAAAGTCAACATCCTAGGGACAGGGAGGGCAGAGAAAATAAATGATGGAGGTAACTCAACCAGAATTCTTTCTCTGTAAGTTTTAGCAAGTGACTTTGCCTTTCTGTCTTCTGCTGAATTATCTATGAAATTATGCATTTTGAGGTTATTTTGAGATAACATAGGCAAAAGCAACTGCACAAGTATTGCTCATTATAATTATCCTTCATTTAACCTTGAACTCTACACCTTATGGTGCTTTCATGGCTTTGGTAGTAACCACAACCACTGATGCTTCATTACCGACATTCTAAAGAGTTTCCTAGGACAAAAGAGACATGGATACGATATAAATCATCATCCGTAATGTGAACAGAAAAACGTAAGGAGTCACATGCTATGGAAAGTTCTCCATCAGATCCATGTTCCTTCCTTATGATTCCAGAAAACAAATTGAAGACTTCATGGTACCTCTATGAGGTGCACAAGCCCTTTTCCTTTCTGCCTCTAGGAGCCTGCCCAGAATATGAAGTTTAAAATCTGTTCTTCCTTGGCTGAAACTATATAAACATCTAGAAAAATTAAACTCATCCTGGACCTATTTTGCTAGACCAGAGTCATCTAGGATTCTCGTAATAGGTTAGGCATTCCCAGAAAATCAACGCGTTTGAAAGCAGATTTCTAAATCTGGACCTATTCAATTAAACACAATTCTGTATATGAAAGCTGTGATGTCACATAACTAGAAATAGCTTTGACATTTTCAATTACAAGTCTGTCTTTCTTTTTTGGAGATATTTTCATTTCTTTCATAGCTAAAAGGAACTCTGGATCTCACTCGGTAAAATCCCCTCATATTTCAGATGAAAAGACCTGGAACACAAAAACATACAGAATAAGGACCTACCTCGATCTCCACATTGCTAGTCTAGCACTCTTCTTACTGCAACACACATCTTCTATATTTAAGTTCTATAATCAAGCAGAATTTTCTGAGCTACTAAATTCTCCCATATTAAGTGTGGCTGGATATTCACTTTTTAAATGAGCCCAGCAATTAAACGATTTGTGAAAGAAAGAACTTTTTAAAAATAGGCACAGCAGACAGTGCTCACCACAATTTTATAAGTATCCCATAACTTCATCTGGAAGGAAGAACATTCTTTCTTGTTGACAGAAAGTAATCCATCATGGGCCTTGATTTTCTCATTTTCCTAATGCTATATAAACATTTAATCATTTTTAAAATTGCTATAATAATTCTGTCTCCTTTATTTCTCTCTCTAAAAATAGTAGTTGTCCTTCATGTACTCATTTCAATGGCTTTTAAATACTGCTGTCTGCTCTGTGTTTCAGGGATGACTTCGAGCTGTGTCAGTTACACAGGCCTGGCCAGCAGTACCCTGTTTCACTTACTCACTCAGATGTCTCCAGATCTGAGTAACTGGAGAGTTGAGCACTTTCAAGATCTGCATGTTAGCTGTGTGGTATAATGACTGATGTCAGCCCGAACTTTGCCAAAGATCTCTCATCACTACTAGTTATATCCCATTCCAAACTATTGGGCTTGCTCTCTCTCTTTCTGGAGCACACCCCCTTTCACATAGTTGCAGTATGGATTCAACAATATGACAATCATTTTCTTCCCTTAAAGTGCCACTGCTACAAAGAACAAAAATAACTTGTTACTGTTGTCACTGCCTGGTGAGGAGGGAGAAGAGAGTAGTAAAGGAGAGATGAGACATTGTAGTAATTAGTCTGCATGTATTTAATCCCCTACCTTTGTCCAAACACTATTCTATTCTCCTGGCTCAACTTCCTTAAACTTCCTGGGCTTGAGTATTTTATGGAGAACAATAACAAGCAAATGTTGACTTCTAGACTGATCCTATGGTTTTTAGCATGCTTTTAGGCTTGAGCCCTGAACCCATCGGTAGTCACGAGCTTCTGTAAGTATTATTTCCTTGATTAAAATAATAAAGGTATTTATTTGTTGCACAGAATAAGTCAAGGCAGGCATTCCACAAAAGCTGCTAGGACAATTGAGGGAATGTAAGATTCAGCAAGGCAAGTAAACAGGCATTTAATTGTAAGAGAACATGGATCAGGAAAAAGTTATTCTAAAGCATAGCGTCAACAGAGAAAGAATACACTCGCCGTTTATTTAATGTTTTCCTTATGTTTCCTCAAAACAGTGCTTATTCCCTGACAAGTTTTTCCTGCCCACTGCATCTAGTACTTCTTTTCTGGGATGGCTCAAGAACTGTAGCTTCTAACTGCTTGTTTATTTATTTACACTCCCATTCCTGCTCTCATCCAAACTAACATATGTCTGCACAACACAGTGAAAAGTAAATGTCTTTCTTCATGTTAATTTCCCTGAAGTTGTTCACCAAATTGCTTTTTTACATCCCTTTTGCAATCTCATCCCATCCGGCTCAAGTATCCTGGATTAGAAAGGCCGTCTCTGGAGTCCTTTTCAAAGGGAGCCTCCCACAGCCTTTAAATCCCCCACATTTTATGGTGCAGATATTCAGGATCTGAGGCATTAAGTAAGAAGGAAAGCAAAGCTGACAGGACAGGCACAGAAAAGTAGAGTAGCTTCTTTTTTGGATAATCATTATGGGAATTGTTCTGCTATCTGTAACTTTTTTGGTTCAACGTGATAAACTCAGTCTTTTGCAAGTGGACATTAGGTAACAGCTAAAAGAGGAGTGTGTGTGTGTGTGTGTGTGTGTGTGTGTGTTACAGAAAAGAGAATTCTACCACGGAAAGAGGAATGTTGCAAATGGAAATTCTTAAAAATAAGCCAAAATCATAATCTTCCCAATCATCTCAAACCTAAAAATACATCCCCACCTGCAAAGTTCTAATACAGGTTTGCAAGGTTATAAATAACATCTTATGAAGAAATTAGGTTGAAAGTCTAGTGTCAGATTCTGGCTTTTTGCACTTTGATAATAATGCACTTTTCATTTGCCTTTCTTGGGCATGCAGGACATTGTGTCTCCTTCATCCTCTTTTCTGTGATGTATAACAACCACAATATTGAAGTGTTCAGAGAAACAACAATCTGAAGCACTGCAAGCTTGCAAAATGGAGTGGATAGGTGATAACCCTATCTCCTCTCACTTATCAACACATAAGTTGAAGGCAATCCAGTAACAGGGATTACTTGGAGAAAGAGGGAAAAGTAGAAATCTTTTCTAAGTCAAAATTATTTGTAGATAAGAATTAGCAAGGCATCTAGGAATCAGGGATTTGTGCAAAGTGACTTCTTAGAAATTTGGGGCGGTGGAAAACTGCAGTGCTGCAGAAGTGTCCTCCTTCAGATGCTCTGTGAAATACAACAACCAGAACAGGTTTATATTAAAATCACTTTGGAGGTCTTGTAACTTTCAACTTCATTAACTACTGGTAGATCATCGACTCGTGCTACCGGGGAAAGAGCGTGGAAAGCTTACCATTGGACTAATAACAGCCAGGGTGTACACCTCTCAGAAGTGCCGGCCCTCCGTTCTGCCACCCCTAGGTGGCCCAAGGAACCTTATTTTTTCTTGCCTTTGGGCCCCCATTTGTGACACGAACAGAAGTAAGTAATGGACCTTCCCCACTCTCCCAAGAGGGAGAAAAATCTTACTGAGTATCACCTCTGGTTCTCCAGTTGAGAAACCAAAATTACACAGCAAATCCTCTCCTGGAGATTGGGAAGCAGAGGGTGAGAGAGCTCCGAGTTAGGACAAGCCAACTGCAGAGGGCAATTGCTTGAGGGGAGGAGGAATCTTCCAAAGCAGCACAATTGAATTTCCAAAAAGGATGACCTTAAGCTCATATACCTCTGTCCTTCGCTCCTCCCCACCCCGCTGACCCCACCCCACCCCACCCCCACCTCGGGCAAGTAACTCGCCGCAGAGCTGACCGCCAGTGTCCACTGAGCTTCTTCAGGACTACCAACCCGATGCCCAACTGCTGCTACTTTTATTGGAAGAAAGGGAGAAAAGCAAGAAAGGAAGGGTTCAAGAAACTGGAAAGAAGTACACAGCCAGAGATCTTCCAGCGATTGCCAATAAGAGGGGCGAGGGGCCCCGGGTCAGCAGTTGCGCGCGGGCGCGGGAGGTGGGAAAGCAGAGGCGCACCGCCACCGGGAGTCCAGTGCGCCCAGCCAGAGGCTGCCGAGACCAGCGGCCTCCGGAGTGGGGGGGCTGGGGTCTCGTGCCCACTGGACCTGCGGCCTCAACACTCCAGCCCGAGCTCGCCCACCTCTCCCGACTAGAGCGGCCCTTCTGATGGACTCCTCTCCGCATGTAGTGCTTTCCCCATTCTCCTGAGCTGGTGTTCTCCCGCCTTGCTTGCTGTGTCCAGAGATGCTCGGCTGCAGACTCGGGACCCCTTAGGCGCCTCTTTCCGAACCTCTGCCAAATCACAACGCCTGTACTTTTCCAGCTCCCTCTTTCCCTCTTGAAATTGAAAGTTATTGAGGTCGCTCAGGGTTGTTGCTCCAGCAGTTTCCTTCCCCGCCCCCGAGCTCCCCCCGCCCCCCGCAGCCATCCACCCCTCTCCCCCTCCCTCGCCCCATCCTTCCCTCCCTCCCTCCCTTGCTCCCTCCTCCCCTCTGGGGTGCTCCTGAGAGCCCAGCCCGGCACTGAAGCGGCTCCTGCTCAGGAACGGGAGAAGCAGCTCTGGGTCTCTCCGCCGCCCCTTGGCCATGGCCGCGGTGCCGACGGCGTCCGCTCCCCTGCGCTCCCCGGGCCGCAGCCGCTGCCGCCGCAGCCGCCGCCACCTCTGAGCCCACCGGGCCGCCGCGGCCGCCCGCCCACCCGGATCCTACCCGCGGCCACAGCCGCCGCGCACCATGCTACCTGCGGCCACTCTGGCGAGGCCGCTCGCTGCTCCTGAAACCCTCGCTCGCGGCGTTGACAGCCACCCTGACGGAGCCGCAGCAGCTCGGACAATTTAAAGTACAATAGTTGTTCTCCCAGTTCACCCGACCCGCTTCGTTTGCCATCCCAGCGAGCCTATCGGATTTAAGTGGAGACGTCCGCTGCTTGGGTTCTCTTGCTCGCTCGCTCTGTAAACGCCTAACACCTACATATATTTCTAAAACATTGAATATAATTAACAATCAAAAGAAAAAAGAGAAAAGGAAGGGAAATATTACTGGGTTACTATGCACTTGCGACTGATTCCTTGGTTTTTTATCATTTTGAACTCTATGGAATACATCGGCAGCCAAAACGCCTCCCGGGGAAGGCGCCAGCGAAGAAGTAAGTGCTGGGGCTTTTTTTTGTTGTTGTTTTACGCATTTGCTCCCTCCCGCCGCGTTCACCTGTCGGGTCGCTTTGCCAGTCCCGAGTCAGCTCCGACGGCAGCGGTCCCCCCGCCCTCACCCCACGCCTCCAAGAGGAGGTAACCGTTTTAGCTTCTGTGTTCACCGCGTCTTTCACGCGTTCCTCTCGGCGCCGCTCGCTTCCCCCGCATCCTCGCGCGTGCCAGAGTCGGGAGGACCCGGCGCTCAACTGGCTCCCGCCCCCTCGTTAACTTCTGAGCGCCACGAAGTTCGCTCCTTCCTTAGACTAGTTCAATGGATTTGTTTCCCTTCCAAGATTCAGAAGGGTTTCGAGCCTCAAACACCCCGTAGTCTACCCGGCGGGATGCCCCTGATGGCTGAGAAAACACCGGGGGAGGCACGGCGACGGCGTGCGTGCACCTAACTTGGATGCTTCGCGTGGGCAGACAGTGCTGGGCCCTCCCGCTGAGCCCGGGTTCCCGAGAGCCGGCCCGGGGAGCTAGCAAAGCCAGCGCCTGCGCGGCCTGTGTCTCTGACCACTCACTAGTGGGTTAGAAGCGCGCGCGAGGCGCTGCCAGGGGTTGGCGTGTCTGCGCGCTTGCAGACCCGCTAGTAGTCCCATTCCCCGGGAAGAGCATCGCTGAATCCAGTCAGAGGGTGGGAGCCGGAGGTGCCGAGTTTCCAGTTACAGTCTTGCTTGTCACGCGTGAGCGCTTTTACCATCTCAGACTCTTTCAAGTGGATCCCCAGGGGATCCACCTAAAGACTCCCGCGTGCATTCTACACGCCCCCTACCCTGACTCCTGTTGCTTAGAAGGTTTGTGAAGGTTTCTTAAGAAAGCGCTTTAGCACACCCCTCCCCCCCCACCCCGGCACCCTCAACTCAGGTTTGTCTGTCTGAAAGGTGGTGTCTTCCAGAGAACAGTGTGAAAAGCCTGGATGGCTCCCGGTGCCTCTGCGCTCTAGCCACTTTGGCGTCTGTTCCTGGTAGTGAGTTCTTTTGCAATTTGGGGGACGACCCAGGATCCCTCGTGTGGGGTGCTGGTGCGGACAGGGAGGAAGAAGTCTAACTTTTCGGGGCTCTGAGAGTGTGGCTATCGCCTTGGGAGCTGGAGGCTGTTGGTGGCCTCTGGTCCCGCGCGCTGCTGGAGGCTGTTGGTGGCCTCTGGTCCCGCGCGCTGCGCCCTCTCTGAGAGCTAGCGGCGAAAGCCCCTGGGACAACCGCGGGTGCGGCAAAAAACACTACCCTGGTTTGTGTGAAATGGAGATTTAGCAATCGCTTCGCCGTTGCTGTTTGTCTCTGCCCTGCCCCTGGACTTGAGGGTCCCCTGAAAGCTACCTTTGTGTCACTGTCCTAGGGTACACAAGGTTTGATTCACCTGAAAATTTCCTTTAAAAACGTGGCTGAGCTTGCGCGCCAGGGGCACCGGCCTGACCTCCCCGTCTCTAGAATCCCGTAGCAGGGGGCAGGAGAGCGTCAGGGCATCCGATTTATTTTTCTTGGACGCAGAATGGTTTGTATTCTTCGCAGCTCCTCCACCAACCCTATCACTCAAACTGTGGGGCCGCTCAGAGGGGTCGCCTGTGGCTGGAGCCATGCCCCGATCCTGGTGGTCCCCGCCTCCTCTGTGCAGGGTCCGACGATGACATTGAGTAGTGTCGGTGAGAAAAGGGGTGACGGGCACAAGCTCAGGCTCTTGCTTGCCATCACTTTTCAGCTCGTGCCCGTCCAGTGACTACAACCCACTCCTTTCACACCAGTGAGGAAGGACCCCGGGTCCTGTAATTGCTGGGGCGGGACAGGGTTTTAAGAGTTAGTCTCCGAAGGCAGTGTTGGATTCTGTAGGAAGACACGAGATCTGTCATCCATTTGTTCCCGCCTCCCTGAAAGAGTAGATAGTAGGGGAAGCTGCAGGCGGACGTTTCCCCAAGACTGCGGGGAGCCACGGGATGGTGCACCCTTAGACTTGGACTAAAGAGGAATCTCGGAGTCGAAGGACAAACAGCTCTATGATCTGCCTTACTCGTCTGAAGGCCAAGTCAAAGGCGCCCTCTGGTTGTGTAAAGAGGATGAGAGAGGGAGTGGGTGGGATTGAGTTAAAATTCCAATTATTCGGAGGAGTGGGGCTGGAAGAGTGCTCTCATAGTAGGGGACTCGACTTACGCCTTCACACTTGATTTTGCATTTGCGGCTGCACTTGCTGGTGCAATTCTGGGAGAGGGGCGACCCCTTGCGTCCTCTGAGGAGACAGACGAGAATATTGGCAGGTGCAATATGGTTTTTAGAATTGGCAAGAGGTGGCGGGTACTGTGAGATCCTGGTTAAATGTCCAGAAACTCAAGGTCAAATTGCATGTGTTCATACTCATTTCTTGGGTGACCTGAAAGAAACAGATACATAAGTCTTTTCTCAAATAGGAACTAGGGAAAAGTTTTTAAAATGAAAAATAAGGTTGTAGTGTCAAAGGTTTTATGCAGTCTTTCTTATTTCTCCTTCAAGGGACAACAAATAAAATGACTATTAAAGAATATTCCTTCTGGTTTGTAACTAAATAGCTTCATTTTTCCTAAACTTTTAAAATCATAACCAAAAAATGAGAGAAAGAAAATTAAGGGCTAATACCTATATTTCAGTTTTAAATCGGTTTCTTGACTATTTTAGTAAAGTTTATCCAAAAAAAGAGTCTTATTTAAAATGTTAAATATAGTCAGCCTGAGGAGTCATGGTTAATTCTAGGTATAACAGTTAAAATCATACCAATATTCTCTGGTTTCCCTGAAATGATTTCTGTAAGATTTGTCTCTACATTGTTGCAAACTAGTTATCTTGTTTCTTATTACAAAAACCAGTTTAAGCAAGATTTCTGTAATTTAGAAAATAACTAGTTATAGGTGAATATAGACAGTATTTTTTTTTACCTGTGAGGATTCAAATAAAATAAGCTCCTAGAGAACCTAAATTTATTCCAGAAAAAATGTAATACAATCCTTATTCAAAATTTCCCAAAGGTAAGCTTTAACTGTGTGGGATCAAAATCAAGAACTCCAAACTGATTTTTCAACTAATTTCTACCTCAACTTTTGCAACTTGGTACAGTCAGCTTCTGAATACCTAATTACTAGTAAAGCTAAGGCTATAGTTGCCATACTAATAATCACAATGCCTTACTATTACACTGATTTTATTTGAAAATTTCATTTACCTTACTAATAATTGCAATACCTTACTATTACACTGATTTTATTCAAATTACTCACTTGGACCCCTAAATAGCATGTTGAGATAGTGAGGTGGTATTACTATTCCCGTTTTAGAGAAAGAGTCTGAGAAACTGAAGCTAAGTAACCTATACAAAATCATACCGGTAGTAAATGGAACTTATCTCCTGCTATTTATAATACACATTGATCCAGGCCATAGAGAAGTACAAAATATGCATTATTGCATATTATTGTCTCCATCATTATTTGATATGTCTGAAGAATATGCTGTTGTGGTTGACAGAGAATTTTTGAATTGTTATTTTTATGTATTCATTAGTGACGAATGTCATAGAGTTAAGAACTAAGTAATAGTAGGGATGCATGCTAGACATAATACATTGTTTGGTTATTCAGAAGACACTTAGAATCATATTTTGCCAGAAGACTATTGTCAGAAACATCAGATATGATCATAGTATGTTTTTAATTTGATGTCATCAATTGAGTTTTAATTGCAAACAATTCCAGATAAATGGAAGTTTTGAAAAGCCATTGTACACATAATTACAAAACATACATTGCATAATCTCCAAAACTTTTAAGTTTTCCATAAAGCTGTCTGAGAAAAGGAACAAAATTAAAGGGAAATAATTTTAATGCTGATAAAAACTAATTTATTGGAACATACTGATAATTAATTGTGGTGTTTCAGGTGTTGAGTCATTCTTAGAGATTCTGATATACTCTTGGTGATTATACTGCAAATCCTGGAAGATATAAGTTAGGTGTAAAATGGCAAAGTCTTCCAGTCTACAATGCATTTTATAATATTAATTTTAAGTTGAAGTGTAGTGTAAATATTAGGTACAATCCAATTTTCTTAACTGTCTACTTTTCTCACCACTCTACCTTGCTTTTGAGAGAAACAATTTAATAGTTGGAGATGAGTAGAACTTGCTGGAGAAAGTATGCTTTGCTACAAACATACCATGTGATATCTCTGAATCAGAAAAAATATGCAAACTCTTAGGCAGTAATTGTAACATCTAGGACCAGCAAAAGGCTTTTGGGTGGGGGGTGTTCTAATTTCATCAGCATTATACTATCAGAGTTATTTCTTAAAATATCCCTTTATTATACAATTTTAACTCTCTGTTTATTACTTCAGTAAAAGGATTTTACTAACAATTAAGAATGATAGTTTTTAAGTATTGTCTTTTTACTCCCAAGTTATTCTATGGAATGTAAGAATTTATGAATGAGTGTGAAATTAACTTAATGTCATCATTTCAATATTTCTTTAAATATGAAATATGAACAATATTTCAACTTGTAAAGAGATCATTTTGCTAAATCATTTATCCATTAAATTCTTCCCTGACACTTAATTAGGTCCCCAGAAAGCAGTGAATGGCAATTACAACATGTAGTTAAATTTGATTTTCATGTTATTATGGAGAAACCCTTGCCTCACACTTCAAAACAAATTTATTAGTCATCTGATCACTTTAGACTATTGGAACCTGGACAGAAATCTCCAGATTGCTACTAAATGTTTAAAATATTTTCTAGGTAAGTGATTAATCTTTTTTTAATATCTAATAGTTCTTTTAAATCCTATAGATTGTGATAGAAACAATGATCCCTCTACTGTTAAAAGAATGAACTATCAAAAAATAAAACTGTTCTGTATATTGATTTACCAAAAGACGTTCTCTCCTGTATCTCTATCCAAATGTTTCATTTTGGACACAGTCCTAACCTCTTTTTCGATTTTCTTAGTATTCATCCACCCCATCCCCCCAAATCCTTTTCCAAGTAGTGAATTCTTGAAATGCCATCAGAGTGGGTATTATGTTTCATGAAATGTAAGAATCAACTTTGGTTACCATTAGGAAAACATCATTCAGTTTTGAGAGCATGGTAAGGATCATGCAAGACAGTGTGTTGAAATTATGTTTTACTTGGTTAGGACTATTGCTTCTCTTAACAGTGATTATACACTGGCATTCTTTTGAGAATGATAATTTGAAATAAAAGTTATGTCATAAATTATATAGATTCCTTTGTTTTGATTTTGAGTAAAATATTGATTGCCTTTGGTTGTGAATTTTTTCTTAACATTTAAAAAGATTGGATTTTCCAAAATATACCATGTCTTGAACAACCCATTAAGTTTGAAATGGTTTGGCATTGTATCTTAGCAAAATCTGTAAAGTACAAAATACACATCTGTGAAAGATGCTATCTATTTTGGCTGTTTCTTTAATTCTACCCATTACATCTTTACGTTCAGGATTAAATTACTCAACCAGCAATACTTTAAAAAATGGTGTGTTCCATTCTCAAAGATTGTGGGGCTACTGAAAATGTGTACTAAGTGCCATTCAGTACTAAGAATCACATTTTCTACTCTAACTGAAATATTTGAGCAATATATCTGATTTCTCTTTACATGTGAAAAAGTTCATAACTTCATATTTTAAAAATATGATTGCAAATGCCTCTTTTCTGATAAGAACATTTCTACTTGTATTCTTAGCAAAGGATCTAGTTATTTTTTATTGTAACTAAAATTCTTCTGGGATTTTTTTTAAGGAAAAAATTCAATGTTACTAAAGAAAATAATTCCCTAATTAAGTATATATTTAACAACTTTTAACTGTCTTGATGCTTATGTAAGAATATCATCCAGTCTTCAATACACTACCTTATTAGGGTTTCATCTGACCTTTAAGAACTTGATGAATAGCTACCATTACAAGTTCATGGTAGACAGGGGACTAAGAAGCCATTGAGGAAGAATCCTATGTGTGTGTTGCGAAAGTAGACTGAAGAGTAGAAGATCTGACTTCCAGGTGCAGAACTGATACTAATACTTGGATATCCCAGAAAACTCCCTTTATCATACTAGACTACAGTGAAATTAGGTAATTTCATCTGTGATGGGTCAGAAATTTAGATCTAAGTGATTTCTGTGGTCTCTTCAACTTTTAATCTTTTGGTATGAGTAAAATATAAGTCATGACCAGGAAGTTTAAGTTTTTCTTAAGTTTTCTTTAAAGATTTATTTATTTATGCATGCAAGAACTGGGGTACAGGCCAGAGGTGCAAGGGGTGAAAGGATTCACCAGAAACAGAGTGGGGAACAGAACAGACAGATTGACTGAAATACACTGCTAAGGGGAGCAGCTGGCTAGACAGGAGAGGTCTGCTGGACCATGTGGGTCAGCTCCCTGGCTGGGGGATCAAACTTGTGTAGCAGTGGCTGTGGGATAGCTTCATAGTGCTGCAACTTAACCCCTTGCACCACCATGGAGGCCCGAAGTTATAGTTTTTCTAAATTTAGTAATCTTGTTAATCTAAGTGTAGTAGATGAAGATTAAGAATGCAAACAAATATAAGCATTCGCTTATTATAGGTTATTTATCATATAAAGGTTAATCAGTAAGATGTCAATGTCAACACTGTATTAATTTTGATAATACCCATTCTTCACAATTTCTAGTGCTTGAAAACAGTAGTCATAGCATTGGTCAGCATTCTCAATCTCCAATAGGTTCATCTTGTCCTTGAGGTTTGATTCACAGGAAACTGATTTGGAAAACCAACCAGAGGGATGCACCAGAGCTCCCCTAGCACTACAGGCTTTCAGGAGTAGCCTCTTCTATATGGAAGTGACAATTATAGTGACCCGGGTTTAGAGTAATAAGACCATGCACTGAGGCAGTGATTGAGCAAAGAGTACATACAGTAGTAATTCATATTGATTAAATCCATATATTTTGATAACTAATTGGATATGGAAAGAAAATAGGATGAGGTCACTGCTAGTTACTAAACCTTGGAGTATAAGGACTCAGTGTGGGTGAATGGAAACATGACAGAGATAAACAAACAAGATAGGAGAAGCAAATTTGGTTAGAAATTTATTTTTCTGGGCCTCCCCTGGTGGCGCAGTGGGTTAAGCAACGCACTACGAAGCAAATCGCAGCCACTGCAGCACGAGTTCGATCCCTGCTGCCGGCCAG
>JAGFMF010011861.1:11317764-11343488 GCA_019455555.1 Galemys pyrenaicus | reverse complement strand
GGGACTGAGGTGATGGTGCACTGGTGATATGGTGATGGGGAATACATGGGGATTACAATTGATGTCAAATATATATAAATTAAAGGGAAAAAATAAAAATATAAAGGAAACGTTCTATTTTAAAATAAATAAATAAAAACATAAACTTGTGCATACTCAGGTAGGATGGTTGAACTGTTTGGTTGGAAATACTCTCCTCCAGCTTTGTCTCATGAGTTCAAATAATGCATGAGCAACTTTCCTTTTTTAAATATTTTTTTATTTATTTATAAATCCAAGAGCTGAGGTACAGGTCAGAGATGCGAAGAGTGAGAGGATTCAGCAGAGACAGAGTGGGGAGCAGAACAGGCAGATCAACTGCAATACACTGCTGAGGGGAACAGCAGCAAGACAGGAGAGGTCTGCTCTGCTATGTGGGTCAGCTCCCTGGCCAGGGATAAAAATCATGCTGCAATGGCTGCCTATAGCTTAATAGTGCTGCAACTTAACACCTTGCTCACCAGGGAGGCCCAATGCATGAGCAACTTTTCCTAAAACTCCATCACCATGCAAAATCATGATGTTTCTTGCTATTCCATGTAAACTTCTTAGCTACTATTTATGCTCACCAATATTACTTATGTTTTGTGTTGATTTGTTCTCTCCTATACTTCTTTCTATAAACTTTAATTTTCAGTCAAACCAAAAAAATCTTCAGTAATAAGTGATCCAAATCAAAGCATCAAAATTCCATAAGAGTCTGGGTTTTTTGTTTTGTTTTTAAGTGGGGTGTATGTGTTTTATGAAATGAAGGTGTTTGTGATTTATTATGCACCTGCTAATATACCGAGTCTTGGCTATAAGTATGGAATACAAAGAGATAGTAAGACAATTCCAAGTCCTCAAAATCTCAAAATAATCATTTTACCTGCTTTTGTTCCCCCTTCTATCATCAATCTCTACATTGGCATCTGAACACAAAATGTCATACACCTGATTTTTAATGAGTACCTTTAAGAGTGCTAGGTGCTTATATAGCATTGCCTTAATCCTATTTCCATTGCCGCCCCAGTATCTGTCAAGTAGGGATTCAGGTTAAAGATCAGGAAACTCAGACTTAAAGATGTTAAGCAATGTTTCGTCTAAGTAAATAATCAGACTGTGAATTCCATGAGACAGATTGTTGATTTTATTCATCTTTAGATTCTCACTAGCCCAGTGCCTGAATGCTGGATAATTCCTTTAAATGAATATCTGGATGAAGCTATGTGTTAATGGTTGAGCTAGGAAATGTCAGAACTCAGTGTGAGTCCAGACCAGTCCTCCACCTCCCTGTGCTCCTCAAGGCTCCTTTCTGAAAAATATAGCAATGCAACATGCTGTGCACATGAGTACAAAAATGTATCCTACTCAAAACATTGCATGTCAATACCTTCTGTTCTGTCACCAATTTTGTGAATCTAGGAGAAAAGTCAATATATTTTCTCTGCTCAAGATTTTAGGCTTAATATATAAAGCTGCATTTATTTAATGGTATACCCACTATTTGCACATCTTCTTGTGCCTGTTAAAATACCACAAGTCCCTTGCCTGCTGTTTGCTTATGCTAAGGCTTCAGCCAGCAGATATGCTACTTTAGTATGCTATGTGGCAAGAAGATCCAAGTTTGTTCATAATATAACAAAGTAGAGTTTGTTTTTAGCACAAACTGAAGTTTGTTTCACTCAAGAATGCGAAGTTAGTAGTTATGGGAATCACACCCATGTAGGTTCATTACCATTAAACTATCACATTTTCTGTTTATGTTGATTCTAATTAGTTCTCTCCTAAAAAAGTGGGGGGGGGGGGTAACTCTCTCAGCCAGACCAGCACACATAATGATTCCCACTGTTGGATGAACACTGTTGGATCTGTCTCATGAAAAATGCTGTTATTACCACCCACTAACTCATCAACAGATCCTGGCTCTCTATGGAATCTGGGTCTTCGTTACCCCCCTCCACACCCTCTTGTCCTCTCTTCACCTCCACTTGGGAACATGGCCATTTGGACAAGGAGAAACTTTCCTGTTCTTAGCAAAAGCTAGAGATGCTGTGTCAGTATCTTAATTTTACACCCATAGCTGACTGCATTAGCTTTACACCCAAAGCTGAATGCATCAACTTTACGATAGATTTTTTTACTTTTGATTAGGAAAAAGTAACTTATTTGTGGTTCTACAAGTGAATCAACTCTCATCTGTTCAGCAGCTCACAGGAAAACTAATAAGGCTTTCATTATTTTTGAAGAATTAACTTTGGAATTAGCCTACAGGTTATAAATTTATTTAATGAAAAAACATAATAATTGAGATTCTAAAGGAAAGACTATATTAAAAGTGAAAAAGATTGTAGTGTTGCCCTAAATTAGACTGTCAATATGCAAATGGCAAGAATTCAGAATGACACAAAAAAGATTATATGCAAGATTGCAAAACTTTTGCTTTTTCTTCTCTTGTTCTTATGACCTCTTATATATTGCATAACTTGCTTGTTTCTCCTCACTACCACTGCCCCATGTACACGCTAGTAAATGAGAATAAAAATTTAAAACCCCAAGGAAAACTAAAATTATTGCTAGGAGATGGGAGGTCAAAAGACAAATGAAATGTTCTCAGCAGTGAAGAACATGTAGATGGATGCAGTCTCCTCAGAACTTGGAACCTCAATGTAAACTCCCAAGTTGTAGCTAATTAAAACAATCTCCCTTAATATTAAAAATTACCAAGAGAACATCTTCTCATGGACTACAAGATGCTGGCTCTATTCCATGACCCCCCCAAATTAAGAAAAATTAAAGTAAATATCAGGTAAAATGTGTTCTGTTCCTTCCAGCAACTGAGAGTCTAAATACACTTAACATATCTTTTCTACTATTGACTTTAGTCCTCAAAAGTCCGTTGGGCCTGGCTCTACCTGATCTGGTGCCACTCATAGTGCTGCAGCCTCATTGGTTTGCTGGGGGCTGCTCCTCGTGCTCTGTTGTTTCTCAGAACTTAAAAATCTTTGCACTGCTGATACTTCACCTAGAATACTCCCCCTCCGGTTTTTATGGCTGACTCCACCTCATTCTCCAGGTCTCAAGCCTTCTTTCCATAAGGGGCCTGCCCTGATCTCTGTGTTTTAAAGGGGATCCCCAGAGTTAGCCTGTCTCAACCACCTGTTTGTTTCCTTCACAACACTGATCACAACCTTTACTTGTTTATGAACAGATTCATGTGACAATGTCAGGGACTGGAGGTCTTGTTTACTGCTGCATTTTCTGCACACTGTGTAGCTTTGGACATAGACTGAGGTCTCAGAAATTGATGGTGAGAAACTTGACCACAGTCTCACTCATTTTTCTACAATGGAACACACTTTTGTCTAGTTCTCATTTTGACTCCTGATTCTGTAGCCTTGGTTAGACAAAGCACAATCCTTGGCCACCAAGTTGGCATCTGGCTACAATAGTCATCATATCTTAGATTTCAGAATTTCTACATCTGCCATCATTTGCCAGCCATTTTCTTAATATTTTGAGCTGGCTTGATTTTAGTGGAAAGTCTAGCTAATTGCTACTTAATGTTAGGTCTGTTTTATTACTGTGGTTTTATTTCAAAGTATTTATAGAATATAAGTATTAGACTCCCCTTCAGGAAATTATTATTCAGTAAGAGAAAAAGAGAGATTTTCCAAGTTCTCAAAGAAATAGTTTCCATTAAAAACAGTATGTTTCTCCACATAATAATGGTGGAGCCCTGACTGGGCTGTGTTCAGCAGCTGGTGAACACATTCCTTTCTGAGACAGGAATTCGGTGAACCCATTGGTATGGAAACAAACTTTCAGATTATTCAAGATTGATTCACTGAGACCAAAGATATAACAGACTCTGTTATCCTTGCTATTGTTAGTCAACTGTGTGTGCTATTGACTTTAATAAGAGATCAAATAGACTGTTTGTCACATGTCTATATATTATATTTATACACCTGTGCATATGGACACACAAGTGTATTTATACATATTTAAATACATAAGTGAATTTTAATTATATAATGACAAAACCTTGGTTCATAAAACTATCAAATGATAAGCAGTATTTTAAAAATAGCAAAATCTATATACACCTGTATATAAATTGCTCTTTCAACAAATTATTAGTCAAAATAATCATGGAGGAATATGAATAAACCTTTACTCATCCAAATAACATCATGTGAGACTATCTAGGACTTTCATATGGCAGTAAGTAATTATTTTCATTCAAAATAGTTTTTGTACATATTTTTTTATCTAAACCTAGCACCTTCAGTTTGTTTAGAGGTAGTCCATGTAGTCATTGTCAATTCTGTTTTAGAAGTTTTAACTTATGAATGAACAAGAAGCATGTGCTCTCAATATTTTCTTGGGTTGATTCAAAGGAATTTGAAAAGATTGCCAAGTAATTCAAACTTTTAGCATTAGATTTTTCTTTTGTGTATATTGCCAATCATTTCAAAGAAACTATGAAATGTCTTTTTGTGAATATAACACTACTCTAAACTTAAATACAGTTCTGTAACAAATCTCAAGATATGATAGAAATGTTCTGTCTTAAGAAGAACATCTACATTTTCTCTCTAGGTGAATGAATTATTGATATATATAGTACATAAAAAAAAGGTTTTCTTGTTTTACTTTAAGTAATCTTTCATTATTAAACATTCTCAAAATGTATATGATTTAAAACTTAATTTCTTTGCCAGAGGTTTATAGGCACACCCAATTAAAAAGTTATTATTTTTTAAAACATAGTTTAAATTTTATATTTTGCCTTCATCCATTCAATAATCAAAAAAAATTTTTTTGAGGGCCTCTCTGGTGGCGCAGTGGGTTGAGCGCCATACTGTGAAGCATCCGTGGCACAGCAGCAGTGCAAGTTAGATCCCCAGCCAGGGAGAGGACCCACATGGCGCAGCAGATCTCTCCCGCCTGGCCCGTTGCTCCCCTCAGCAGTGTACTTCTGTCACTCTGTCTGTTCTGCTCTCCACTCTGTCTCTGGTGAATCCTCTCACCTCACTCGCCTCTGGCCTGTAACCCCAGTTCTTGTATGCATAAATAAATTAATATAAAAAACTGTTTTTTGAGAAACTATTCAGTAGTTTCTCTCTATAGAAACTGAATTATCAAGAAAGTAATGAAGAAATTAATTAAGACCAATCAGAATGCTATTTTCAAGAAACTTCAGTCAATGTGAGTGTCCCTACAAGTGAAAAGAACATGGGGAAAATGATTATAGAAGTATGGACTTTTCACCTTCACCTGTCTCTTAAGGTCACGCCACAGAAAGTAGGAGGCAGTGAATGTTGTGAAGGCAAGAATGCGTCAGGGAAAATCTGTGTAAAGTTTGTTGGCTAAAATAACTTATCAAATTTGTAAATTTTATTAATTTTTTTGTTATCTGAATTATAAAATCCGTACATCACTTCCATGTATTTAACACTTCCCTTGAACATAGCCAAACCTGTTTTATAAACCTAAAGTCCATTCAATTTTGTACTTCTAACAATACTCTAGCCACAAGTAAATAAATGTCCATCAAAGGTAACTGGCAGCATGCAATAATGGAGTTCTTCCACCTAGCAATTTACAGTAGATGTTTGTACATTTGCATTTGTGTTTTAGAAGGGGATTAAAGTCTGGCAAATCCTTGTAGTTTGCACTTCTGAGAAACAGAACTCAGTTTCCAATGCTGCAATAGATTTGGTATATCATAAACATTGAACAAAATAAGTTAAAGTTTATGCATTTACCAAATGCTTGAATACTTTTTAAAACTCTACGACCTGGATGTTTTAACAAAGGAAAAATAATGAGTTAACTTTCAAATAGCTCTTATGAGCCTTTGCCTCATTTATGCACCTTGAGATTACCAAGCAGAGAACGAATAGGAAGGCTTGTCTTGTTAGCAAATCTGAACTCACTTAGGAGTATTGACAATACAGACATGGAAATTTGGTTTAAATTATGCATTAATATAAAATTTTATGATACTAAATCTTCATGTATAAGTCAAGAATAGATACATTCCTCTTTACTAGTTTTAGGGAAAAACATAGTAATTTGACCATGCAGTTGACATTTTGTTTTTTGTTTTTTGAGAAATCAAACATTGTACAAAAATGAATAATGGTGTAAAATATATATAAATTAAGATTAAAAGTTGGCATATTTGTAATCAGAAGTTCCCAATTTAAAGTTTACATAAATTCTGCCTACATAAATTCATTTATCTACTCACATTACACACCTAATTTTATATATATATATATATATATATGGAAATTGGATCAGAGAGCAAAGATCTTTACTCTAATTTTTGATCTAAACTTACTATTTTACAGCATTTCTGTAAGTCCTAGTTTGGGATTTCAAAATAAATCATTGTTATAGCTTCTCCCCTTAACAAGTACAAGTTAGTATGCTTAATTTAACTTTTTGTGAGGTACATGCTTTGCAAGCAAATGTGGTATAGAAGGTGCAAAGTATTATTAAAATCAATTGACATTTTTTTTTTCTTTTACTAAGTATCTCTTAATTTGACTATGCTTTCCTTTGGTGGTAAATAGCTTCCATCAGACTCAAATGCATATAACTTACAACCATCCCAATATTAACCTCTATTGATTAAACATCAATTTCTGTATATTTCATAAAACCTACAAAATCAATTATCCCAAAGCATGATTATATTTTAGACCTTTTTATTCTATCTACTTTTCCCCAACCATCCAACTATAGTTTCCCCCTACCCTCAACCCACTCCCCACTTGAACCTCTTCTATTTGCTAGCTGGATTAGAAATGCATCTTCTCAGATCCTCTTTCTTGTTCAGTTCATATTCAGTTGGTTATCATATTTGATTGACTCTACCTCCTAAATATCCCTGGAATATGCATCCACTTCTCATCCTGTTACACCACCTGCACTGTATGTTAAGCTATCACCAGTCTTTCCTCTTTACCATTTATGAGTCTTCTCCTACTTTCCATGCCTGCCATCTTGCCAAGGAAATTACCTTTATAATATAATTGTGATCATATTATTCACCACACTGAAATCCCTCTGGTCTACAGAATAATTTCCTTGGTACAACCCAAGGAATAATTTCGATCTACCTTATATTTAGTCTCTTACTATTTCACATACTTTTGTTAACCACTACTTATTCATCATTTGCAACTAATTCATGCCAATCTCTTTGATATGGGTGTCCCCACCTCCTGTTCATCTTGAACACATACAAGCTGATAGCTTCATCTGATTTTCTAAGATAAATTTCCAATGTTAGCTATTCTATGAAACTTCCCTATAACTGCCTCCTTCGCTTAGAAGAGTACAAAAGTATTACTTGAAAAAAGTGATTCAGAAATACAAAATGAAGTTATTAATAGAATCAAAAGAAGTGTGACAAAGTAGAATTTTATATTTTATTTCAGTATCATAAGTTTTTAAGACTGAATGGATTTTTAACTTTGACTGTAAAATTTGGTGATCCTTATACACCATTCAAGAAAACAATCATTACACTATTCAACTGCAAAAAATCTAGAATCCTAGAACATGAAATTCAGAATCTCAATTTTTCCTCACTTATACCTTCCTGAAAATATTAAGTTTGCCATCATTTGTACATGCCCACATACAAATCCCTGTTGAAAAATAGAAATGTTTTCTTACTTAGCATAGACAATTATGTCTTTGCTTTTCACAAGCCTATTTTGTCAAAAACTTTTGACTATGAATTTAAAATATGAAAAAAACAAGCAAAAAGAATGTTTGTACTGCAACGTGTGAATTGACTGTGCTACAGTTAATCAGTAAAAATTTTAAAGAGGGAGTTGAGTAATGTACTTTAGCATATTTCGTAATTTTGGTAGAAACTGTTACCAATTATGCATGGGACACATACAGATTCTTGCCAGAGAAGTTTCTAGACATCTAAACCCACATTTTAAATGAAATTTTGCAATATATTTACTGAAGATATATTGTTTTTTGAGACTTTAAATTTATGAATTATGTTTATATTTTCACATCTGACCTAGCTAAAGTTCTATCATATTTAACAAAAGTGTCAGGTGCTTAAAATTATAGTTGTGTGTTTCCTTCAAGCAACTGCCTTTCAGATAGAAGAAGCTTGGCATAGACCAATCCAATTCATCTTCATTTAAACCAGAGTTACTTAATGTTCTGAGCTTGGAATGATTTTATTTCAAATTGAGGTCCACTTTTCCATGGACAGTTCTTATTAAAATGTTTTACACATTTTTACCGTCAACTCTCATTTCTTCATTTGGGTCAGTCAGGGTATGAATAACACATGGAGGTGTCTTCGCCCCTTACCTTCCTAGTGCCTTTCCCTGCATAAAATATGCACACATTTTCTCTAAGTCTCCAGTGCTGAGTTACTAGCATGAAAAAATGACCCTGTAAATTGGAAAGCAGTTTTCCCTTACACATCCCCCAGGCCTTATAATGTCTAAACCTACTGTGCCACTTTACATGATCACCCCACCTCACAGAGGAGCATGGACAGGAAAAGCAAAATTCCCTTCCCCCACATATTTCCTCAGTTTATTTACAAAACGTCTTGGAATGAGAATGAGCTGTTTGTGGTTCTTGTGGCTGATCCAGGGATGGTTTCCTCTAGGCAAAGGATGCTGGTCAACCGAATGACCTCTCTGTAGCTAACCCATGAACCCCTGTGGTAAGACTGTTTGGACTTCTGGGTACCCTTCTAAGACTGGTGGGTTTCATTTTTGTAGTAAAGAACCTACCAATAACCAAAATTCACTGTGAAGAGAGCTTCAATAATTGCTAACTCCATCACATCCTATCCCTTTCACTAACAGCAAAAGAAGTCAGAAATTCATTGGGATGCCTTTACACTCCTGTGCATCAACTTTTGCTTCTCATAAGATCAGGGTTTCTTCCCTTATGTATGTCTGAAAGAACAACCAAACTATTAATGTTGCTTTTGAATAGAGAGCACATTAAGAAGGAAATCATCCCAAACATCAACATCATGAGAGTTGTACTAAGAAATTTTCTACCAGTTCACACACAGGTGTTGATGATTGGTTAATAATCATAAGAAATTTCAGAGTTGCAAAGATCTCAAGTAAATATGAATCTTCCAAATACCTGTTTACGTTTGTTCGTACTTCCTGATGAAGGGTCTCACCATCCCCTGAGATACATTGGTCACTCTTGGAAACCTTGGACTTCTCAAGAATTTGTGTGAGAGTAGTCCATAGAGTAGACTGGTCACTTTCTCACCCAGTAGACATTTCACTAGAGTAAGTGGAAGTGAGGATACAAAAACTATAACAATTCTCTCCCAACAGGTAAAATGTTAAACAGAAATTATACTCATATATGATCCACAATGCGTATACTGGTTAGATAGATGTCATTTTCATCACTATATCAAATTGAACTGATAAATACTAAACTCATGAGAAGAAATATTTTAGGGAAGCAAGGCGGGTATATGTGAATAACTACATAGTTTCAGAATTAATTTGCATTGGATCAAAGAGCAAAATTGTGTTCTCTAGTAGACCAGAGTTGAGAAAAGATATCCTAGAACATAGCGTCCTTACTGGAGCTAAGCCCCAGTCTATGGTGTCATCATTGCTGGAGAAATTAGAGACATGGAGACATGTGCTTATCATCCACCACATAAATGGGGGAGAAAAAAAAAGAGCTAAACTAATATGTATTGATTTTAATGAATACGCATGAAATTACCCAGTCTCCAATTTGCCTGAGTGCTAGTTCAATGAGGTGTGTGTGATTTATAAATAATTGGAACTAATATATTTTTTATTTTTCAAATACTAGAACTCAAATAACTTTAAAATGAAAACTTTTATATGTGTGTATTAAAGATCACAGAAAAGAGAGGGGGAAAAATTGCAACTCATACAACCATACAACCAAATTGAAAGCTAATGAAAGAAAATGTATAACCTGGCCAGAAAGTGACTTTGAAATTGTGTATCCATGATTTAACTTTTGTTTTTGTCTTTCTACATTTGTCCCCCCAGTGCATCCTAATGTCAGTCAGGGCTGCCAAGGAGGCTGTGCTACGTGTTCAGATTACAACGGATGTTTGTCATGTAAGCCCAGACTATTTTTTGTTCTGGAAAGAATTGGCATGAAGCAGATTGGAGTGTGTCTCTCTTCATGTCCAAGTGGATATTATGGAACTCGATATCCAGATATAAATAAGTGTACAAGTAAGTGTCTACACAAAATTATGTTTTATCTCATCCTTGGGGACTTTCCAGATTAAAGATGACCTCTAGCATTTTTGGAATATTCAATGGTAGGTAAATAATGACATTTACCTGATAATGAGTCTAAATAATACTTAGATTTAAACATTGGGGCAGGAAACTTTTCATCACTTGCAAAAAACACTCAAGTTTTATGTTGTTGTTTTTTTCATTGTTAAAGTAACACTGAATACATAGTTGGTACTCATTGACCCTATAGAAAAGTACTGTAAGCATTAAATTCCTCCAGAGTTCCCATTAGGATCACAAGATCCATGTATATAGTGACTTAAAGAATAGTCATCTATTTTGGCTTCAAGGAGATTCCAATATAGCTACTGAAACATCAGTTGCAAATCAGTGTTGGAAGCAACCTCAAATCACCTCTTCTCCAGACCCTGAAAGTCTACTCCTCACACTGTAGACCAAGTAATCTTTCAAAACTTTGAATTAGGAAACACCAGCTTCTCTCTGATGTACAGAGTCCTGCCTATCTCTCCAACCTCAGCTCCTGTGACTGCCCCTCAATGATGCTTTGTAGTCATCTCCCTGTCCTCACTCAACACCTTTGCCATTATTACCTAATCCTCACTGTTTTGGTAGCTTGAAAAAATTTTTGCCCACTCCTTTGCTTGTCTGTATCCCTTTTTTTAAATTCAAGATTCTGCACATCTGTCACTTTCTCAGAGAAACATTCAATGATAATCTTAACCAAAAGAATCAATCTCTCCTCCTTACAAGTCATTTTCTATATCTTTTCTACCTTTTTATTGTTGTTAATTATCTTTTCCATCACATTTATCACTCTGGAGCCCAACTGCTCTGTGGTCCCAGATGGTAACATGACCTCCAAGGTTAGTTGACACCAAAGTTGTATGTGTCGCTGTTGGAAGGATACATAACTGTACCCACAGCAGTTTACTGAAGATAATTAAGGCCTATTCCTCTTTTCTTTCTGTCTTGCAGAATGCAAAGCTGACTGTGATACCTGTTTCAACAAAAATTTCTGCACAAAGTGTAAAAGTGGGTTTTACTTACACCTTGGAAAGTGCCTTGAAAATTGCCCAGAGGGGTTGGAAACCAACAACCATACCATGGAGTGCATCAGTATTGGTGAGTGAGGAATTCTAGGATTTAGAATGGAATGAGAAAGACCTCAGATGACAATGTGAGGCTCACTAGGCATGCTTCTCAACATCCTACTTCTCAAGCAGCTGAGGGACTATCTCTAAGATTCTCTCCATTTTTCTTTACAAAGATGTCATTTTAACGGTGTTCCTATAGCCTTACCTACCCTGTACAATTTAACTCCTCTTGTGAATTCCATTATTTCTTAGGGACTAGCTTATAATTGTTTCAGTTATTTAAATGGCATTATTTTAAAATTTTTACCTATAGTAGAGGTATTATATATATTTGCATGCATATTTTTTGTGGGTTTGAACTAATTTTCTATTTTAAGGCAAGAATTAAGAAGCACACATAGATCTAATATTAACCAGGGACCAAAATTATTTTCCAAGGGGAGGAGACATGTTCTCTTGATAAATCCATTAATGCCCAGTAGATGGAACAGACACTAAGGAAACGGAAACTGGTATAGTTAAAATTCTCACTTTTTTCCCCCTCTCATACTGCTTTGCCTAAATGTCCTGCTTACATAGGTTTTCAGACATAAGGAGAGGATTTTGGACTTACTCAAACTACAGAAGGACACAGTCTCAGGATCTGATTAATTGCAGACTGCGTTTCCTGGAGGGGAGGTCCCTCAGACAAGTTGTTTGTCTAAATAACAGATCACTGTCAGGCTATATTTTCCCTCTTCTAAATGTTGTGTAGCTACTACAACTACGAGTTTGATGAACACTTGGGGAGCAGATGCTAAACCAAATGGGAAAACAGCATACTAAATCTCTAAGTCCCCTGGGCAAGAGCTACAAGAACCTTTGATGCTGCACTGGTGTTGGCATGTGCACACAAATGTCCTTCTGATTCAGTACAAGATAGTCCCCAGGACTCCCCTGGGGTTCCCACAGACAAATCAATTAGAATCTAAAGTGCTGGAGTAATAACTCTAAAATGGTGGTTTAGCCATTTCAGGTCCACCCCAGAACCTTTACTCATGAATGAAGTTTTTGGGAGAATAAAATAAATAGATAACATTTCAAAGATAATTCCAGAAGCATCTGGAAAACAATCCTGAATCAGTTCATGGATAATTTTGTTTAGTCATTTTTTTCCCTCTAGTCAATAAAAATACAGAAAAACAGCTTAGAAACAGGGTAAAAGATACCTAAGAAAGTGCTCTGAATTAATCTCTTTGCAGGTCCTGAGGGCTGATAAGTAAAGGTCATAAGTACCAAACTTTGGGAAAATAATTCTGTGGAATATTAAAGGATAGAAAGAATCAATTGCAGAAAGTTTGTGGTATTTCTCTACCCAAGGTAAAGGGTACATGTTTAAATTTTATTAATTGTGGAAGGTGCAACATTTAGGTTATTTATGTCCTAAATATGTTAATATTTTCCTGTTGGAGAAATTATTTAGCACCTGATTCTTTTGGTTTAGCTATTAAATTTAAATTTAAGAACTATATGTATTTTAGAACAGGGGTGAGTTTTTAATGGACATTCAGTAAATCTGACTCATTAAAGAAGTCATAATAGTGCTAGACATAATAGCGCTAATCAACACTTTTGTTCAGAGATGGCTCTTGTTGCTTACTTTAAAAGGAACATCTCCCGTTGGGCAGTGGATAAACTACAAACATTATTCAGGTCACGCCCATGGCTTGCTCCAGAGTTTCAGAGAAAATGATGAGCTACACTTGATTACCACAAAGGAACAATAAAGCCTATTCCTTTAACAAATATTGAAACGAGGACCCAGATGACCGAAATGATCCCAAGGACACAGTGATTGTCAGTGCTATAATTAGTACCTTCACTCTAAGCTCTTTTGTGGTCACCCAAGAGGTTGAAGAATGTGTCACTCCCTTTGCTAAAATCTACACTGTATGAGTTGTGTCTTACTCATATTTTAAATTGAGATGAAAATGCATAACCAAGAAATCCATCCTGAAACCAAACTAGGGTTTGGTATCACTACCAAACTAGGGTTTGGTATCAGGTTTGCAGGTTAAATTAAACATAACTGTCTAATGAACCCAATTTTACAGAACATGTACAGCCCATTTTGTGCTCCAAATATTTGCCTTTCAATGTTGTCATGCCCCCATTCTCTTGCTCCTCTTGGAGATCTGACCTTGTTCAAGTGGTGACAGGAGGAAGACACTCAGCCCCAGACACTGAGTTGCAAGGAACATGCCCTTGCTGTGTTCTCTATGGAACCATGCAGCTAGTCAAAAAAAAAAAATGAGAGCAAATGAGCAATGGTGTGATAAGGCCCTAACTGGGGGAATATCCAGTTCAACTTTCCCGATTCAAGAATCACTTTTACAGCATTCCAGAAATGATTAACCACTTCCAGGGAAAGATAGCTAGTTACTTTCTTGAGGCACTTTGTTAGTGAATATGTAGTTAAAGATTCCCAGTGTTCGATGGTTCTTAATACAGAAAATAGAATAAAGAACCTGAATAGTTCTGTCTTTTCTTAATTACCTCTTAACCAAATAGTGCCCCAGTCCTACACTATTCATTCAATGAACTAATTCATTCTTAATACTTAAATCATTCTTTATACTGTTTTTCACATGTTTTTCAAAGTTTTCATTTTTTCCCAAAAATAGTTTTTGGTCACCAAGTTTATAGGTTTATTCTACAGACTTTCTCTAGGAAAAATTCTCTACCTCTCAAAGCTTTTTAACTATTCGATTAAGCTTATTGGAGCCTTTTACACCCTGAACTTACACATTTTTAATATTTTCTTCCTTCCACAATGAAATTATCTAAGATTGCTATTAAAATTTCATTTTTAGAACCATTCATCACCTCAGTAAGGGCTCATAGCTACCTATACAGTAATTTTTTTACTGTTTTCCTAAAGTCTAGGTATACTTTTGCCTAGACCACCTTTGCTATGTGAAAAAGCAACTTCCACGTGTTTCCTAATATTGTTCTCTTAGTTCTAGCATTATGAATAGAAAACAAAGTTATAGGCCACAAATTTTAATTTTCCTGATTGTATTATTGGATATGTTTTATTTGTATGTGCTAAAGATATACTGTTTTCTAGTTACTAACTTAAGATTGGGAGCTTTAACATATAGCTTTAATTGGCAAGGCATTTATGTTCTTATTAAGTGACTTGGTGTTCTATTCTTTAACCAGAATTATAATGATATAACTGACCATGAAGATTGTTTTGAAAGTGGTTCAGTTAAGTTCATTTGAGTTCATAGAAACTAAATTCACTTGTCTAATAATTTCTAACTTTGTTGCATTCAGATACCTGAAAATAAATGAAAAAAACATGTGAAAAAATATAGTAAATAAGTCTAAATTTTGAAAACATTTAGGTCATATTTTTTGAAGTTGAATGAGAGATAACATTCTCAAAAAGCCTCTAAATAAGCAGTCAGAAAGAGTTTTTAGAGGCTTGTTTTAATGGAAAGTCATATTATTTTAAAGAGTTCATATTGCAAGCTGTTTCATTTGTTGTAAGGTAGCATGTTTTATTGACATAATGTAAGGATAACACCTTGCAGATATTTCTTTCATTAGAAGTGCAAAAATGTGTTTTAAGATCTTGGAAACACATGTTTGAAAAGAAGAGATTTGTATATACAGTAAAGGAAAAATATCTGTATAAAAACCTTTATAAGAGGTCCATCAAGTCATCTTAGAAATCACTTGGTCCAATTAATTCTAGGAGCAGCATTCACTTAAAATAAGAGTTACTGTGCTGAACCAAATTCATTAAGTGACAATATTTAAATACATGATAGTACAAGGGTAGAAAAGGCAGTGAGCTGCAGGCTAAGGACCTGTATTTAATTTTTGCTTAGCTCTTCTCAGTACACAAGTTCTCAGAGTATGTTCCCACTACCTGCAAATCAGCATCACATGTCTTGTTAGAAATGCAAATTCTTAGATACTACTATATTCAACTGAAGCACAAATTCTGGGTTTTAGTATTCCCTCCAGGTGATTCTGTTGCACACTACAGTTTGAGAATCAGTTATTTAGCACACAATAATGAATACTCTATCAGGTTAAGATCAGGATGGGTCAGTACTTTATCAGAGCTCCAGAAATTGTAAAGTATTGGTTAGTTGTGAATTATATTACTTCCTGGGAAAATCAAACGTAGAGGAAAAAATGAACCTAATACAAAAACAGTTATGTCTGATAATGTGAACACTAATAAACTGAAAACATTCTGTTTTCAGAATGCTTTCAATATCTCTTTGGTTTATTTTTAAAATGTCTTACCCCACCTGGCTCTTCAGGACACTAGCCCAGAATTTGGGCAGGTATTGGTGGAAGTAAAGCTTTTTGTTTATTTAATAATTATGGTAACGTTTAGCCAGCTAAGACTGTTCCTGCTGTTCTGTTTCAGTGCACTGTGAGGCCAGTGAATGGAGTCCTTGGAGTTCATGCATGAAGAAAGGAAAAACATGTGGCTTCAAAAAAGGAACTGAAACCCGGGTCCGAGAAATAATACAGCATCCATCAGCAAAGGGCAACCTGTGTCCCCCCACCAGTGAGACAAGAAAGTGTGCAGTGCAGAGAAAGAAGTGTCAAAAGGGAGAACGAGGTACAGTCATACTAACAAAATGCATTTGTTGGAATCCTCATAATTTGATGCAAATTTCACTTTATTTCTTAGGAAATATTTGCTATTTTTACTCATCTACAATTCTAGAATACATACCAAACCATGATTATGTTGGCTAGAAGTGACAGAATGGAGATGTGCTAATTTCTTTAAATGAATACTGATACCAGAACTTCACTATTAAAATGTGCTAATTGAACCCTGAGCATGAGGCTGTATTACAGGTATTTGGTCCTATATCTTTCTTTGGGGCCATATTTCTCTTATTATCCACCTTCCTAATGACTAGAAATCTTTTGGAGAACCTCATAAACACAAAACCTAACTAACACCATTTGGTACAAGAGCATGAGCAACTGTCATAAACTTACTCCTTTCTTCATTGCCCACAAACCAAAATCTTACAAGTAAATGGTAAGGTTTTTTTTTTTTTTTTTAAGATTTATTTATTTATCCATATAATGCACTGGGGTACAGGCCAGAGGTGAGGGGTGGTGAGTGAATCCACCTGACAAAGCAGGGAGCAGAACAGGCAGATGGACTGAAATTCACTGATTAGGGGAGCAGAGGGCCAGGCAGGAGAGGTCTGCTGCTCCATATGGGTAACTTCTCTGGCCCAAGGCAGAGGCAGAGGCAGAGGCAGGGATTGAACTCATGTGCTGCAGTGGCTGTGGTTTGCTTCATAGTGCGTTGCTTAACCCACTTGCGCCACCAGGGAGGGCCCTAAATGGTAAGTTTTTGAGGCTAAATATACATGTAGCTAAAAGTTACTTAGGATTTTTAAAAAATTTATATGACTTACTATAATCCCTTCCAGCTCTATCAATGTTGTCTCAAATGGATGAGTTTGTCTTTTTTGATCACTGAGTGGTATTCTATTATGTATATACATCGCATCCTTTTAGTCCAGTTATCTATTACTAAGCAAAATAAGACAGAAGGCGAAGCACAAATATAGGATGGTGTCACTTATAGGTAGAAAATAGGGAAACAAAACAAAGGATCAGATAAGGCCAAACTTAAAAACTAACCCTTGAAAATAGACTGTAGAACTGAGGGTCCCAGAAAGGGAGGGTTGATGATGGGGTAAAAGCAAAGTGGGAAGGAGAAATGGACTATGGCGGTGGATTATAGGTGCTTTGGTGGTGGATACACTGTAGAAATACACCTGAAAAGGGAAGGGTTCAAGTGGATGAGGAATCATATATTCTCAAAATACAAACATGATTTAAACCAACATTATCTCAATTAAAAAATTAAATAAAATATTTAAATGTATATGTTTTAATATTGACCTTACATTTAAGGTAAATGACCAAAGTCATATTTTAGGAGTAAAATATAAGCATTAATCACATTTTGTTCCTAGATATTTTTCATTTTGTTTGAATTTTATATACCTGATTACAGAACCCATAATTAATATTTAAAAACTGTCAATATTAACTATTTTTCAGGGCTTGTTCTGAAGTCTTATGATTTCTAAGAAGAAATATATCATGTAATATGATGCTTTAATAGAAATTTAGTGATTAAATTTCTACTTAAAAAGTCCTTAGCTGTTGACCTTTAAAATATAATTTTCCCATCCTTCTCACTATTATTCTTTGTACCATTGCCTAATGATGGGATTTGCACCTTTATTTACTTTTTTTAAAGATTTATTTATTTATTTTTGCATACAAAAGCTGGGGTGCAGGCCAGAGGTGTGGGGGTGTAGGGACATGATAGGATCCACCAGAGATAGAGTGGGGAGAAGAGCAGGCAGATCAACTGGAATACACTGCTGAGGGGAGCAGCTAGCAAGACAGGAGAGGTCTCCTGTGCCATGTGGGTCACTTCCCTGGCCTGGGGTTGGAACTAAAGCTGCAGTGGCTGCTGATAGCTTCCTAGTGCTGCGACTTAACCCCTTGTACCACCACGGAGGTTTGCACCTTTATATGACTATTGATAGTTAGCTGGTGAGTCAATAAATAATAGTCTCAGCTAATTGTAGCTTGAAAGGAGCTTGGCTGCCTATGTAGTTGAACTTCCTTTGCTTCTTTTATTCATTTGTCATCATTTTAGGTCTTGCTAAATGGCCACAAATTGTGCTAAGTCCTGAGGATTCAGCAATGAATAAAATACTGTTTTTGTTCTCAGAGACCAATGGAGAGTTGAGATGTTCAAGCAAATAATTATAATTTCATATAATAAGGGAGATTATAGGTGTGTGAGCAAAGTTCAGTGGGAACAGAGGAGAGTGTTTTGCAAACATAAACATTGCTCACATATGAAAAAACTTGGGTCACCTGTATTTTGCAAACTGTTTCCTAAACCAAGAGAATTGACCATCTTCAGAATGTATAAAATCTGTTGTTGCCATTAGTAATCAAGTAGTTAATGTGCTAAAATTCTAAAGAAATGGGTTAATTTAAAGGAGTTTTTGTAAGTTCGTAAGAGGTTTTGATTAAAATTACATTTAAAGAATAAAAGTTGGCAAGTGAAAAAGGTCTTTCTGGCATTTGTTACCAATTAATTTAAAACATCTTAGATTTTAAAAGTTGGATTTAGAAATCAAATATTTCATCACTCTACTTGTTGGTAAGCTCCCCTAGCCGTACATTTACTTATGTTTACTAAGTTTTCTTGAGGTTTAATGACTTACAGGTGGTCTTTGCTGATATTATTCTTTCCATAGATTCTACATTAGTAATTAGCATTCAGTACAGCTTGCTTTTAAAATATAAGTGAGTAAGATCCAATAGAAAATTAAATTATGTTTCTAATTAAATTTATTTCTTTTACTTGAGAATGTAGTCTTTTAATATAATTTGTTAACACTTGAGTAATACATTAACGCTGACAATACCAGTTTTTAAAAGTAGCAAAAAGAAGGTAAATAATATCACAAGATTCACATAGTAACCTGTGACAGAAGCTTGACTTAAGTTTCTTTCTGGTAGTTCTTTCTAGCACTTGAAATAAAAAACAGTGAGATTTTACATTTATAAGAAAAAATTTATACAACTAGAAAAATGTAGGTGCTTTATTATTTTTCAAATTTGATAATGCATAGACTTGCCAAATAGGAAATATGGATCATATTTATAATCAAAATCAGATTTAGGTCCACTTTTATTTAATATTCTTTCAACATTTTATGTCTGACAAAAATTTGTCTCAATTCCCTATGAATTTAAGATAGGAAAGAAAGAAATTCCCCCTTCAGTCTCTACTTCTCTAACCTCGTACCTTTCTTAACATAAGCTTATCAAAAATCAAAAATCCTATTTAAAACATCAAGAAACCAAATGGCAAATGTTAAAAAACAAAACAAAACTGGACATGCCACTACATCAAATATAACATCAAAATAATATTACCCAGAGCACTCTCATTGAAGTTTTAAGATATATGCATGAAAATAAACATAATAAAGTGATAATTATTTCTCCATATACCTATACTCCATTTGAATAATTATATCAAGTGTTGCTCTTCAATACGTATAGAGTCATAAAATGAGATCTTTCAAGTTCATGACCTGACCATTTTGTCTAGATGAGTGCTAAAAAATAAGGATTTTTGAGGAATAAATTTAACCTAAAAATCTTGAATTTAAACTTACATCTATCATCCCTGCCTGAAAAATTAACAATAGACAGAGGTAGATACCTCATATTTGGAAAAGGTATAGAGCATGTGTTCAGGATTTTTTTTTTTTTTCTGTGCTGTAGTTGCCAAAAACAAAGTCTCTGGGGGAAGAGTGATAAGATCCAGAAATGACTTTCCAAAATGTTCACAAAGAAGTTGAATAGAAGGAAATAGTTTTTAGTAACAGAATAGATTACTCTAGTTGTGAGATGCTTTTTATAGGTATTAGTTGGAAAACTCATTTGTAAAATTTTATACACGTTTTGTTTTATTAACATTCTTCTCATACTTAGAATAGTTGTAGTAAATGAATCTGAATATATAAATGTAATTTTCCCCAAAGCTAAATTTTTATCTACTGTGCTATTTGTCCATAACACTTAGGATTATTTCACTGTATCTATCTTATGTATCAGACTTCAATTCTCTATCCATTACTAGCCTTATTAAGAAGTTAGTACTATTGCAATAGTTTCTACCTTGAACCTGTCATAATTGATTTACAGATATGCAATGTCAAATATATACATTTTATATTTTAAACAAGTTAACTAATATCCAAACTTGTTAAAAATATGCTGATATAGAATTAAACAAGAAGAAAATGTACATCAATGATTACCAACATAATTATTGACTTTTTTGATACATTGTGTGTAACCATTTTAGATAAGGACAAGTGAAATATCAGAGAAATATATGTATATTATATATTACATATATATTATATATTATATATTACATTATATTATATATTATATATTACATGTATATATAATATACATACCTGCATTTGAGGCAAATGGTAATTTTGGGGGGATGAGGACAGTAAAAGTAGGATCACCAAATATGTTTCTCATTCATTGTATATTATTAATTTATGAAGGGAATTTCCTGTAGATATTGGATTTTAAGAAAAATCCTAAAGAATGAAAGAATTTTGTTCTTTGGCTAACTGCATGAAGAAGACTGAATAATTACATATAATGTTTATTTTTGAAATAGAGAGGAGAGAGGAGCAGAATCATGGAAGAAATGAGACAGGATCTGCTTTCTTGGTGTAAGGAAGAAATAGCATTCTTCCTAGCAGAGAAAGAGAAAAAGAATCCATTAAAATATAAATAAATAAAAGGTCCAGAGACATTTCTAGGAAGGAAACAAATATGTTGATTCAAACAAATGAATTAATTCATAATTTGATACATATTGTAATCCACTCTATGTGACTTCCCCAATATAAGTAAAAACTAAAGATTTCCTTCTGTCTTCAAAAATAAAAGTAGTAAAAATCTGTTAAGTTTTACCTAAAGAAAAATGTTATAAGTTAACTTATAAACTGTTATTAATACTGCCCTGAAACACCAGCTTATAAATATACATTATGCTTATAATGATGTAATTTTAAATTACATCAAGCTCAGTTTTTAAAATCAAGCAGATAAAGTAACTCTGCCTTATTCCTAGATTTGCTCCTCTGACTTTTAGTTGCATCCTAAAGGCTTTGTAACAACTATTCCAGTGACGAATAGCTACATTTTCTACAGGAAGGATTTATATTAAATATTGATTCAGTTTCAAAGCAAAACATTTAGCCAGGATTTCCAGAGCAGTTCATTAAACTCCAAGTAAGTGGATTTATTAGTTCAAAATTGTAAGATGCTAACTGCCTTACAGCAATTTGAGAATATCTTCTCCCACCTTCACCTCATAAAGACAGGTCAACTGGCCCACAGACACTCATCCTGTTTAAGCACTAGAGGATGTACACTTTTGGCTCTCTCCCTACACCCAATCAGTAGATTAGCCATTTGACATAGGTCAGAGAAAATTCAACACAGTACAGACCTAAGATAGTAAAGACATTAGACACTGTGTCTTTCAACAAGCATGATTTTCCTCCCCAGGAGACATTTCAGATTATCAGAATTTAGGAAAGATGAATGCTTTGGATACCTAATGGGTGGTACTTCTAAATACACTATCATGTACAGTGTAGGCCTTCATAACAAAAATGATCTATGAATAGTACAAATAATGAGACATCCTGGTATAAACTCAATAGTTTCTTTTTGTTATCCCTTCCTGGTGTATATTTAGCTCCTACACAAATGAGTAGTTTGTTCAGATTCTAGGAAGGACCAGTTGAAATGAAAAATTACACATGGTGCAAAGCTTTGGTAGCAAGCATAAGATGGTGGAACACAGTGGGGAGAGTGGTAATCAGTTTTATTAACAATTAATGTTCCTTTTATTTAAAATACTTCAATAGCAGGCAAAAATATTCAGTTTAAAACCTTTGAGATGTAGGGGCCTCCCCTGGTGGCGCAGTGGGTTAAGCAACGCACTATGAAGCAAACAGCAGCCACTGCAGCACGAGTTCGATCCCTGCTGCCGGCCAGTGGGGGGACCCACATGGCGCGGCAGACCTCTCCTGCTGTGCCGGCTGCTCCCCTCAGCAGTGTGCTTCGGTTGCTCTGCCTGTTCTGCTCCCAGCTCTCTGTGGTGAATCCTCTCACCCCCCACATCTCTGGCCTGTACCCCAGTGCTTGTATGCATAAATAAATAAAAATCTTTAAAAAAAAAAAAAAAAACCTTTGAGATGTAGTCTGTTGCAATAAATAACACCCGTCACTCCAAGAGGAATGTTCCTTAACGTAAATGTATTTATTTCCTTTTAAAGGCTAAGTCCAATTTTTCATTTAATGTCATCAGTGGAGAGACCTGCCAGTTGTTTAATCACTGTATTCCTTTCTCATCATCAAGACTAATTGTGTGGCTATAACATTCTCTTGTTTTTTAATAATCTCCTATCTTTTAAAGTTGAACCAAATGAAACTGCCATTTTTAGGTCATAAAAGGCCAAATATTAGCAGTTTATATGGTTCAACCTAATTTCATTTTTTGGATCTTCTATGTGAGGTCAGAGTTATTTCATTTATCTCTGACTGCATAACAAGTAACCCCAAAACATGGAAACATAAATGTAAGTAAACAATTTGGACTGAGATTCACTGTGTAGTTCTATAGGGCTACCTTGTATGGTTGGCTGACTAAGGACAAAGGAAATTGTGCTGTTTCAGTCATCACCAACATGACTAGGAGTTCTAAGCGAGAGGGGTTCCTCATGTGGGTCAGCTCTGAGCCAGCACAAATTTATGTTTATCTCATTCTGCTAGCCTGTGGAAGTCACCAGGCCAGTCTTGATTCAAGGGTTGAAGAAATGAGAGAAGACCCAAAGTTACTTTGCAGGTGGCATGCATATACAGGGATGAGTAGAGAATTGTAATTGTTTTCACAATGTTCTACAGAGGTCCTTATATTGTTTGTCATTGGATGAGTGTAATTACTCATTCAACATTCTCTTACTGTCTAGGGTACTATCTCTTCCTTTGTAAAAACACTCAGTAGGTAACACAGGAGATTTTGTATAAATTATTTCTATTGTACTTGTCAAATTGTGGAGAGAAGAATAAGAAAAATAAACCAAAAGCTAGGTCAAGATACTTTTATACATTCAATAAATATTATTAAAGTACCATCTATGTGCTTGGCACTCTTAGAAACTAAGCATATAGTAATGAACCTGAAAAACAAAAGTTCCTTTCATCATGTATCTTATATTCTAGATGTTGGCATCATGGTTTTGTTTGGTATTCAAGGTCATGACCATTGTAATGTATACCTGTATAAACATGTTTTTCTTTACTGTTTGCTCTTTTAGTAGTTGCAGTCTTCATTAGAGATTTCTAACACATGTGAAGACCTTTGTTTTCTGTTTATTTTTGTTTTGGTGTCAAGGCAAATACATACATATATATATTTCCATGCTACCATGTTGATATGCTAATATGTGTTTGTAAAATGGCTAAGTAGGGTTAAAGGTACAACTCGTGGCTCTGGAACAGAGTTGAGTTAACGGACTCTTTAGAGAAATGATCCCAAGACCTTGGCTTCATTTAGAGCCTGTTCTAGCCAACTGCGATCCCTGCCAATTAGGAGGGTTCCCTAGAGAGAGACTCAGAGAGCATCAGCATAAATTTAAATTCTGGACCCCCAAATATAGTTTCCAAAAAGGCCTTCTTGTCCTTTGCTAATTACAAAGTAAACATTTCTCCAGCAAAAGACACTTCCTTCTTTCAAAGCTCCTGTCCTCCTTCCCACCTCCCTAGCACAGTCACTCCTTGAAACTGCTAGTGTTGCTGAAATCTCTTTGGCAGAGAGGACACCACATTTGAAGACACAAAAGAATTATTCTTTTCATAGATTGTTATCTTGTTCTCTTTTTATCTACTCCAGCTACTTCTTCATAGAGGCATTACAGGCTCACTTTGTAGATTGTTATAACCTGATAGAAAGGACTGGATACCTTGTCCTTAGGCCTCCCAAGACTAAGCATTTCTGATTAGATTGCAGTTAAGTGCTGTGACATCATTAAAACAAAACTATTTTCAGGCTGCTTCTTTTTTGTTTTTATTTATATTAGAATCATGTCATTTTTTAACATGATGAATACAATTCACCACTCAAAAGTTTTAATTCTTACATATTGCTTTCAAGCCAGATCTGAAATAGAATGGGGTATGCTTATATGTTTTACTGCTTATTGGTCTTATTGTCCCTTGCTGCAGACTTTTCCACTCAGGGAAAGAGTTGGATCTGGATAGCCCATCCTTTATATCTACATTGCTACGGAAGCAAAAGTGTATGTAGTTGCTTTCTCTCTTTTAGCGTCCATTCATCCAATGTGAGGAAAGAACTCAGATTGATCCTGTGTGAGTCACATGTCCACACCTTAAACCAATCATTGCCACAGGGCAACTCTGATCAGTCTAAGTCACATACCCACTGTTGAATCCAAGAAACATGGGCCATCAACACCTAAAAATAGGAGAGGTAGGCTGATAAAACCAAACGTAAATGACCATCTTCTGAAAAAAAAAAATTTGCAAACTCTAGTTCATCCACTTTTACGTGGTAATCCCTGTCCAGTATTACTTACAGGAGAAAAATTTAAGTGAGGAAGAGTAACAAAAATTTTCCTACATTAGGCTAGGGAGACATATCCGGCATAATGCTAACATTATTTTAATTTAACTAATATTTTCCTGCTTTGTCAGAAACATTTTTATGTAGCTAAACTGGCTCTCAAATGAACAGCGAAAGAATCCACTACTCATGAATGGTTTCTGGGATTGATTTGTCTGAACTTAAGTAAAGACATATCCATTTCCATTTCTAGCTGCTGAGTGTTCTGTGTGAAATGTCCAGTGTGGGTAATGACCTTTTGCTTGATTAAGCATCAGGCCACTGAAACTTAAAATTAACTCAAACCTAATTACTGGACTTTTGTGTTTACACTGTGTATACATCACGCGGTCATAGCTCCAGCCTTTGTGAGCCCAGGCTGCCATAATAGAAAAATGAGCCTTGTGAAGACTTATTTTGTTTATTTGTTGTTTCTGCTCAAAAAGCCACTTTTCCTATTTTTGTAAAGTATCAGATTTAACAGTTTCTGAACAGAGTACAATTACTTTTTACATTTCAATGTAAAACACATACATTTTTCAACAAGCTATGCCTCCTTGTACTTTTGCATTACATAAAATCTAATGTTCTGAAAGAACAATTACACTTTTTCCACTGGTGTCTTGAATAACAACACATTTTAGGCAAGGAAATATAGACATAGCAAACCGACTCTTGGGAAATACGAAAAATTGCTAATTCCAAAAATTAAACATATGGAGATGTGTGTATGCATAAAATCAGCAGTTAATATCAAACTATTGTAACCTGTGAACAAAAATTATCCAACAGAAACAATAACCAGTTTTTAATAATAAAATTTGTAGGATACTGTTTAGACAAAATTATTTTTATGAACCATAGACATATGGTAGTGAAATTCCCCTTAGAATAATGAGTATAGGGCCTCCCTGGTGGCGCAGTGGGTTAAGCAACGCACTATGAAGCAAACCGCAGTTACTGCAGCACAAGTTCGATCCCTGCTGCCGGCCAGGGAGG
>JAGFMF010011861.1:11277819-11317714 GCA_019455555.1 Galemys pyrenaicus | reverse complement strand
CCCGCTCTCTGTGGTGAATCCTCTCACCTCCCCCCACACCTCTGGCCTGTACCCCAGTGCTTGTATGCATAAATAAATAAATCTTAAAAAAAAAAAAAAGAAGAATGAGTATAACTTATAAATATCTGTTGTGATAGTCATTTGGTTTTGAACCAATATCCAAATCATAAAGGAATTTTGTTTTATTTCAAATTTGCTTTGTTTTTAATTGCAATGACAGTTTATTAAAGTATTTCCCTGGCAAATCTGTGATAGATTTACACTTGTCCTATTGTCAAAGTTAGTTTTGAAACATGTAGGCAGAATTTTACATTTAGTTTCTCTGCCCCTGCCCTTTTGCCTCCTACTATGTTTTATGCCTGGGGACCCCTTCCTCCTTCTTCCTGTCCTGCCTTGTCATCCTTCCCTCTCATCCCTGCAAGTTTCCTCAGTTCTCAAAGAATTATCTGCTTATAGAATCACTGTTTCTTCTCTTGCTCACGGTTTTCAAGATATGATGTTAAATATTCGTGTCAGCTTAATGAAGTAATAAACTAGTGGATAGTTTGAAAAGAAAGACCATCTCAATTCAATTCTGGATTTGCTGTTTATATCTTTGTTTAGTCTTCAAAAAAGCATTAATTTAATTATCAAGTATAGCCTACATACTATGCTACATATGAACACCTTAATGCTGCACACATGTATACCATAATGGTGTACAGGGGTAATCAACATTGGTTCCCAGTTTTTGCTTTCACTGCCATAATAAAGAATTAATAAACTAATGCACTAAATTTCTGTCCAAAGAAAACAAGTGATGCATTGAAGTATTTAGAATAGGTACTGGAGCGGTAGTACCTATCTTCAAATTTCAGTTGTGCTGAAACTAGCTATATGACTTTAACTAGCTATATGACTTTAACTAGCTATATGACTTTAAGCAACACTTAGCCTTTGTGTAGTCTATTTTTACATCTGTGAAATGAGGATATAGCAGAGTTATAGTGAGGATTTACATGTTGAGGAGTCAAAACAGACTTCTGGTTGGCACATGATAAACACTCAATAATTGTACGATCTAGTATAAAATGGAGTCCCATTTTGACTGGATAAGTCAAAGTTTATGAATTTTTAAATATGAATGCATTCTGCCAGATTACTTTTCAAAAGGATTTTAATGGTTCACATTTACAGCATATCAGAAATGGCTAGTTTCTTACGTCTTTGCCATAACAGATGTTATCAGTCCTTTAAACTTTTGCCAGTCTTATGGGTTAACAATGACATTCCACTATTTTATTATTGATATTTTTCTGATTATTAGTAAGGAAAATTACCTATATAAGACACTTACCTATATACATGTTTTTCCTATTTTTGGCAATTTCTTTTCTGAATCAGTTGTAGGAGCTTTTTGTATAGGAGGGCTATTAACCTTTTGTCATGTGTTTAGTAAATAATTTTCTTATTCTATTTATTTTATTATGTTTAGTGAATTTTTCCTCTCTTAAATAACCAGAATTTTTCCTTCTTGGTTTGATAATTTTTTAAAAATAATTTGTTAGATACTGTGATGTTATATATGCAACAAACATGTACTGAATAGCAATTGTTGCATGACATATTGATAGTTGGCACAGTAACATAAATGTATTTGTGTGTACATATGATGATTGATTTGTCTGTATCTATATCCATCTATCAATCTAAGTTATATTGCCCCATATCCCTTAAAAACTCACTATTGCCTTTGCATATGTAATTATGAGGACATGTGTATTAGTACTAATCTTAGCCCTTTTGTATAGTTATAGCAAAATATGAATCATCATAATGAGAAACTTATCACAAGATAAGTAAGACAAAAAGGAGCATCCTGGTACGTAACAGTCCCCATTATATCATGCTTGCTTTATAGACACAATATTTTCTGTAGTATTGTTTTAATCATCTCCATTAATACCCTGTGCTGTTACTAATTAAATTTGTGGAGTTACACAAATATTTAATAATGTAACACTATACAAACTTTACCCCCTTTTGACTCACTTCTCATCAAGCCCTATTTTTAAACATCAAAGGGAGCCACCGACATGAGCTACCCTTGGCTGCAACAATGGAAAACCAACAGTATCCCTCCAATAAAATGACTCTTTCTCAGTACAATTGTTCATTCAGCAGGGAGAAGGGGGAGTTTGGGGTAGATATTCTGGGAAATAGATTTGAACTTCAAGCTAAGAGAGTTCTCCCTGAAAAGATGTTCTAAGAAAGGGCAATAAGAAGGTGGACCAGAAATGAAAAGGAATAAAAATGCAAACAAGAAGAATCTTATAGGGAGAAAGTTGACTTTTAATGGCATTTTAACTGCATCTTGCTTTGCTTCTGATAACAGATTGCAGGACTATCTACAAATGCTTATAAAAAGAGGAAAATGAACTAGCAAAGTTGTTCTAAAATGGGTTTTAGTAATAGAACTCTCTACATTAATGAACTCTTATGCAGAACCCAATATATATAAGAGGCAAAATCAGATGTGTTTATTGTGAGGATATGAGTAATTAGAAATTTAGTACACTGTTGGTGGACATGTGTAATGACCAAGCCATGACAGAGAATAATATGGTGGTTTCTCAAAAATTTAAAAATAGAATTGCCATATGATTCAGCAATTCCACATCTAGATGTCTATCCAAAAGAATTGAAAGCAGAGTGTGGAAAAGACATTTACAAAACTATATTAATCGCAGTACCATTAGCAGTAGCCAAAGAGCAGAAGCAAACCAAGTGCCCGTTAACAGACAAACAGATAATTAATATGTGTTATGTACATACAGTGGAACATTATTCATCATTATAAAAGGAAAAAGAATCTTACCATGCTACATCACCGGTAAATTATTAAAATATAATGCTAAGCAGAATATGCTAGTCATAAATAGATAAATATGGTATGATTCCACTTAGAAGTTATTTACAGTGGTCAGATTCATAAAGAAAGAAAATAGAATGTGGTTTCCAGGTGGGGGATTATGGAAAGGAATGGAGAATTGTTATTTAATGAACACAGAATTACAGTTTTGCAAGACAAAAGATTTCTGGAGATGGATGGTGATGGTCATTGTACAACAATGTAAATGTACTTAGTGCCACTGATCTGTGCACTTAAACACAGCTTAAATGATAAATTTTATGTGTATCTTACCATAGTTTAAAATAATACAAAAACACAGAAGTGTTTGTATTGACAGGCTAGCCAACCAAGAATTCCGTGCTGGAGTACTGCATATGAAAACTATTAAGCAAGATGGTTTCTAAAATCTCTTTTATGTGTTTCAGTTATATTCATGATAAAACCTGAACTTGAGAAAATCATATTTTTTGTTAGGAAAATTGTTTGAAACTCAGAAGGGAAAAATAGGTCAGTGTGCCCCTCAAGGTATCATGCAAAGGTTATGTCAGGTAGCTTGTTGTACTATTATGCTGTAGCTGTAGAATGTAAGGTGAAAAGAAATAAGTACCTGTGGGTAATAACTCTCCAAGATATATTAACATGCTGAGCTTTGTAGTCATTTCTCTCATTTTTCCACTTAAATGTATGGAAATGTCCCACATTTGTCATCCAAAGCAGTAAGATTATGGAAAAGACTCAAAATTTTGTAACATTCCTAACTTATAAGACTGTACACATCATCTTTAGTTCATAGTAATGGTATACGTATGGCCATTACGTGTCATTTTGAACATTGCTTCTTGTTATTTGTCCCACCTAATCCCCTAGCACATTGCTGCATTCAGGGTTTCTATGATTTATCTCTCCTTTCTGATTGCTAAATGCATAATCTAAAACACTAGGTTGCAAACTGGCCTTAAATTGGCTACAGCTTAGGAGAACTGTTCTGAACACTTTTTATATAAACTCTAAAGAGGTCAGATTTAGAAAAATCTCAGCTGCTGTACTTGGATCCATGAGCCACTGACCATTTATAATTAATATTAATAAATGGCAGATGACAGATGTTTATTGCTTAACTAAAAATGTGTGTGCAATACTAAATGTTAAAAAAATGAGTTAGTTTAAGACCCAGTGGACTTGAATATATGTATTTGGAATTGTGAAAGGATAAAACTACCAGCATGTGATCCAGAATCCTCTGACTGCAAACACCTAAGCTCCAAGGGATGATTAAAGTGTTTTTAATTCATTATACTAAATATTTGATTCATGAAACTCTTCTCCTTTAAACTAAAATGCCTATTTTGCAAACTTATATTTCTCTAGAAAGGAGACTTAGAAATCTTCAACATGCCCTTCACTGTTGATCTCACATTTACACATGTGCGATTTCAGAATTGCTTAACATGCACAACTTTTGTCATCAAAACACACACACACACACACACACACTTCTCTCCAAATACTGTGTTGGGTTAAATCCCCCAGAGTTAGCCCTCCTAACTATAACAATAGGCGGGAATTTACTCCTCTCTAGACACTAAGGAGTTAGGACTAAGTAATTTAGTTATCTACTTGTATTATTCCAAGAACCGGTTAGGATGGATAAAATAGCGATTAGACTTCTAGTTGCTGAAGAGGAAAAAGTAATGGTTTTCTAGGAGAACAACAATGGGACCCAAATCATTTTATAAAAGGTGAAAATACAGGAATATAATTTGCTTGGGTTGTATGTTGTACATATGCATTGACATTTTTTTTCACTTGGCTGTGATTTAATATAATTTGTCTACATATGGCAGTTTTGTACAATTATATCATGTAGTTCTTTAAATATTCTGAACATATCTGCATTGTGGTAATTAACTCCCTTAAAGATAAATAGACTTTGAACATGACTGGTTGACTCAAAAGCACACACAGGAAGTGGCAGACCCAAGACCCAGCTCTGACTCCAAATCTGGTGAGATTTCAAGTCACTAAGACTAAAGAGTTTTTAACTGTGTTAGCTTGTAAATAAGTCAATCAGGATAAAAACCTGGATCTTTTGTCTATTAATCCAGTCTTCATCCCATGTTGTCTCTTTCAACACTTTTGCCACATGTTCAAGATGAGCATTTATTTCTATTTGTCTGACCTTTTCTAATTATGCCCACCATACATGTGGTTGGCATTAGCCATTATTTCTTATTATTGTCATTGTTACTGATAAAATTAAGAACATTCTATTTGTACCACCAAATCCACTAAATCTTTCTGGTTTACACCCATTCTGTTGTTCAAAGAACAAACTTGAATTTAATGAACAAATTAGACAATGATTCCCCCTTTGCTACAATTCACATGGGTGTTTTAAAGCAAAATGGTTTTCAGACATTGCCACCATCATATTCAAATGCAGTAAATGATTATGTTTGTGGCAACCTGTTGCTTAAGCAAATATACCTTCAACCAGTAGAGCCTGTAAACTTCAGGTCTGCTTTATGCAATTTTCACAAGGTTATGTTTAAATATGAATCCTTGTTTGACTGCTTTAAGGTCATAAAAATTAATACATCATCCAACTATTACAATATAGCAGTGAACACATAAAACCCATTTAAAAATCTATTTCAGAAGTTCGGAATTTCAATTCAATTTATGAAGCCTATATGATCTCCTAGTGTCATGTGAATCAGTGTGAATCAGTATTCCAGACATAAAGCAAAGTTCCTACCCCGGGAGGCTTCCAAGCCTGAGCAAGCTGTAAGTGGATAGAGTTCCAAGAGAGAACACAATGTGCATGTGTGAATAAAGCAGATGCAGCATAACTCTTGGTTTGTTCTTTGGGAACTCACGACTATATGAAAAAATCACATGCTGCTCTCAATTGCTGTAGACATCTGTTGAAGGCACGTGAGATTGACGCTAAAGCAATGATGCAAAATTCCTCCTAGAATATAGTGGCTTAACTTAGGAAACAAGAGAATCTGGCTCTTAGCAGAGTAATAGTTTCTCTCTAACATAAATGTACAGCATGCTCATCCAAGTAGGCAAACAGAAGGCAGTAAGCTATTTGTTTGCAGAAAGAAGCGAGACTTTATTTTTTCTAGTGGTATTATTAGATATGTACTTACAGCCTTCACTTTGGGCTGTCAAAGTCCAGCCCATTTCTCACAGTGTGTGTGTTTGTGATACCTTGCTCTTGGCAAAGGTTTAAAATTTTAAATAGGCTTTTAAATATTTTTTAGATGTGAAATTAAACTACAAAACGAGCTTAATGGCAAGTTAGTCAGAAACACATGGATATGTTCCCTTTAAATTATATACAGATTTTCAGAATTAAGATGTGGTAAAACCTACTAGTGGTCTATTAAACCTTCTAAAGCACTTAAAGCATAATTAGAGATTTTCAAATTCAAGGAAGGCCTAATGGAAATAAGAACAAATTGGTGGTTGCCATTTTGGCATTTCCAGTGTTTTTATAAACACTTCATTTAGCTTAGTTTTGAAATAGTGGATATGTTCCTATTAAGAAAAGATCAAGAGGTGTGAGGAGAGCAAAGGAAACATGGGATGTTAAGAAACCCAGATTATAGCTGCATTATGAAACCGCTCCTATATAGGACTTATTTGTTGTGCTGTCCTATGAGAAGATGGGGTCTGTGGTTTCTCAGGTTGACCTCGCAGCCACCAAAGTTATGGAACCATTAATATGGAATTAGTCTTAACTTCATTTCCCTCAAAGTTTAAGTGTATGTGTGCTACACAGTAATTAATAATAATACGGAGTCAGAGAACTGGACACATAGTCACTAACACATTATTTAATAAAATCTATTTTATGATCTATTTGTATTTATCCTTAGCCATAGATTTCCACTTGAAGTACTCAGTAAGATTTTCCTAAGTCAGTTTGCAAGGATTTCTGACAGAATAGTGTTTGGCTTATGGAGAAGCTTTCTGCCTTTGGGCATCTTTATCTTAAGTGTTTGAACTAGCTATGGAGTCATACTAGTGAAAAACTCTTATTAAACTTCTTTTGTTTCGATCCTAGCCATCAGGCACAGATGGATGAAAATGTTTTCCATTCAAAAACTGTTTTAGTGAATAGGTTTTGTAGCACATTTCAGAGTGAAAAGGAAATGATATTCCCAGCTATTAAAAATTACTCAATGCTCACCTCAATCTCTTTATATTAATGAATTAATAATTCTTGTCTACTAACATGTTCCTAGAATAAGGTGGTGTTTTTTTTTTTTTTACTGATTTGTGGTTGTATGAATTACAGAATATACTTGAAAGATAATAATTGTGTTACTTTCTTCAGTTGCATAAGATTAATCTGTTGACACCAGGTGGAAATTAGTTAAGTGACAGCTTCAGTTATCAAATAATAATCCTTAGTAACTTTTTTTATAAGTGCGAAGTATTGGAAAACTATATTTTTGGATAATTTGGGTACTTCAAAAACTACTGTTTAATATTAACTTGCTTCAGAAATTCTTTCTCTTCCCAATAATTATTGCAAGTGTCAATTTTAGCACAGTCTGCTCTAACTCATAGATCCCAAATCCACAGCCTAAAACTGATTTTTTTTTTTTATTATTCAGTCTGAGTTCTGTATTTTATTACTAGTCTCAGTCTAGTAATTAGTAAGAACATATCTAATATCAAACCTGGCTATTCTTTAATACTATATTCCTAAAGACTTGCTCACTAACTATTCTAATACTAGCATATGAGGGCACATTATATGATGGTATTGTTAGCCGTGTTCTCGCTAAGTTTTATCTAAGTATATACTCTGGGTATTTATTAAAAAAATCACTATTATTTTAAAACACTTATAAAGTGCCCATCTGAAAATGATATGCTGTTGGATGCTTTGTAATGTTAAACAGATGCAGACATAAAGACAAAAGCAAATTCCAGAGTATTTTTGCAGCCATGAAACCACCATAAAAAGAGGTTTGTGACCCTAATGTTACCTTAACATTGTCTTCAGCATTTCATATTTAATTATAGTAGATGACTCACCATTATAATAAATATAGATTTATGAGATACTTTAATGTTCTTAAAACAAATGAAAACCACCCAGGAGGAGATTCACCAACCCTGAGGTTGTCCAGATTGCATTGGCTAAGATTAAGTGAAAGATCATTCATCTCCAAGGGTCATGCAATTAATCTCAGAGTGGGAGTTAAAGCAATGACTAAGCAGAAAAGGAAGCTGAAGTACAAGTCTATAACAAAAAGGGATGGAGTGCCAACTTCAGGAAAATTGTTATTTCCTTTCTTGTGTATAGATCTAAAATACTCTTTACCATCAGCTTCTTTGGGTCCTAAAATCCCACCTGTTTAGGTTAACAATTAGTCATGATTTTTATTAATATGGTCAAGCAGACAATAAGAATATGCTTTTTAAAGGGAGCAACTATGTGTTTTCATGCCTAGGGAGGAAAAAAAAAAAAGCACTATTTCAGGAGTCACAAGAAAGAAACATAGGATGAATTTATGATATTCCAGGATTTAAAATATGAAGATGCCCGAAGCACACTTTATAGATGAAATATTCTACTCCATGGTTTATGTACTTAAATAATATCTAATAAAAATCAAAGCATCTTCATTTAGCTCAAGTGACACCTGTTGCAAAATATGGCTTCCTTGTAGCTGAGTTTATACATTCTTAGTTATCCTTATAACTTTCTGTGGCAGCAAATTCTTATTTCAAATAAATAGTACCTGTCCTCCTCTTCATTATAGTGAGATTCTCAAACCTTTTATTTTAAACCAAGAATTCTTTTGATCTTGGTCCTTCCTTAATGACAGGACCTTCCTTTGACTGGGGAGAATTCTAGCACAAGTTTGGCCTGTATTTGGGGTTTTTAATGTGATGTGCCACAGCTGACCGCCCATGAAAGTGACGGCAAAGTCTACGGCTCACGTCAGTGTTCCCACTGGATATTTTGCTCATTCCTTGGGAATTTAAAAGAATAACAAATAACCAACAAATCATCAAAAACTATAACATGTTGCCCAATTCTTGGGAATAGGCCAATAAGACTGAAATCTGCTCAAATATCACAGATGTGAAGTCCAAGCCTTTCAAGCTACCAAATTGCGTCAAATACTCACCAGCGATAATTCATGTCTTAACTGAACAGAAGACACAATGTGAGGTTTCACTGCTTCTCAAACCTAGCATGCCATCCAGTGGGCAGGTGCTCTTATTGGTCCCTGCCAAAAAAAAGATGGAGATGCAAATGTAATCTGGAATCAATTCGAGGCTGACACCTACCTGTTTCATGCCAGTAGAAAGTGTTGGTCACAAGAACTTAACTCTGAATTACTGATAAAGTGTGAACATTGTATGTTACAAATTGGAGGGACAAATAATCAGAGTTGGGTGAAAAACTAATGTAAATATCAAGTAATGTAAAGATTAGGTAAAGCAAGAACTGAAAAGAAGCTTTTGAAATGTAAATCGAAAAGATGTGTATCTACTCTCTCTCCTTTTAATGAGTAAATGAGACGAAAGAAAGGGAGAAAGGACTCACAAGAAGCCAAGGTTTTCTACAAATGTTTGTTTCCTCAAAAGCCAGTTGTCAGTACTGTCCAGGGAAAGGGTCTGAGAGAGCCAAACAATGGTCTTCAAGTTTTGTTTTTGTTATTGAGTGGCGGTTGTTTTGTTGTTTTCAAAAATAGAATAGTGAGGGCCTCCCTGGTGGCGCAGTGGGTTAAGCAACGCACTATGAAGCAAACCACAGCCACTGCAGCATGAGTTCGATCCCTGCTGCCGGCCAGGGTGGGGACCCACATGGCACAGCAGACCTCTCCTGCCTCGCCCGCTGCTCCCCTCAGCAGTGTACTTCTGTTGATCTGCCTGTTCTGCTCCCAGCTCTCTGTGGTGAATCTTCTCACCCTCCCACACCTCTGGCCTGTACCCCAGTGCTTGTATGCATAAATAAATAAATCTTAAAAAAAAAGAATAGTGAAATAAATTTTATGATGTTAATGGTCTTTTAATCTCTGGGATATAATCCTTCTTTTACTCATTTCTGAAATAGAAATGAAATGTGAAATAGATCTAACATTTATTGATTTTCAGTAGATACTTATTTAGCTTCTTCTATAGGACTGTGCAAACTATCAGAGGATCTTTCTAGTTATCTTGAAACCAAATATCAAAAAGTTAATTGTTTCACTGCATAGATTTTTGAACAGTAGGCTATATACTATAGTTGATAAGCAGAATCATTTTGTAGAATTGGGCTGCACAACAACTATAAATGCCACAGACAGACAACTTGAGATTCTCTAAGATACAAATACAAGAGTCTTAATTACTAAATTCACAACAGAATGTATGCCTTAAAGCACCTTTAATTTGAATCATGTTTTTTATGTAATCAAAAACAAAGGATAAGTAAAATAATTTAATTTGTGGCAATTTAGTTTTATCTGCTTCTTCAGAGATTTCCTGAAATGATGGAAGTCTGATAAATAAAAATATTCTCCATGTTATAAAAAAGTGTTGTTGTATAAGTCAGAACAAATAGTATGATACCAGTTTTCAAAGAAAAATACAGTAGGTTAGTGCAGCATCAATATGACATAAAATTCTTAAAATTACATATTGCATGTAATATAATATTATATTTATTTTATATGTATATAATGTTAGGCAATTCCAAAGGATGTTTATGTTTTGTGAGCTTTTATAAATGAAATTAAATATATCTGTGGATGTAAAAATGTATATTGCTTTAGATTTTAGCTAATTTTTTTCATATTATACATCAAAAGTATGAAAATATTGCTGAGAAAGGCGCATCTGTGTCTTCTCACCTATAACTTTTCCTGATTATTTCTAGGAAGGCAGACTAAACATGTAGTTCTGACATAATGCAGCATCCCATTTTGATTTCTGGTTAGCTCAGGAGCCTTTACGAGCTGAAAAACACCTCTGAAAAGGGCAAAACTCTCTGACCTCAGAAGTTCTGATAGGAAGAAATGAAGCAATGAACACAGAGTAGAGAAAACATTGGAATAAATTCCCCTAAGTTTCTAACCACAATGGTGTGGGTGCATGAAAGAAGGCATAATTTCATTCTTAAAGAATCTTCTTGTTTTCATGTTCTTTTTTTTCTTTAAGCTGATTTGCAGATGATATAGTCCAGATGAATTTCTGCTTAATCCTTGTTCACAAACTGACACTGAAAATGTTTCCACCATATATAAAAGTAAGATGAGGAGGACCCAACCACACTATAAGACTGTGTTTCACAATTTAGTTAATAATCAGATCAATTTTAGCAAAAGCAAATTTTGGTTCTCATTGGAACTGCATGAATAGTAGAGGCATAAACTTCTAAAAAAAAAATTAAGATGTGGTTTCTTTCTCACACTAGGCTGTCTTTGAGCTATCGTTTTGCAATTGGCCGTCAATAAATTCAATTTCCCCACATTTCTTGGAATACTATTTCCAGAATGGAAATTGAGGTATTTATGTTTTAACAGCTGTATAGATCTGTTCAGTGCCATTTGTAGCTAAGATTATCCATTCATGTCACTGTTTAGAACATTTGAATAACGTGATAGTGATCTTCAAAACTGTTTTTAACATAAGTTTATGGACTGAACTGTAAGAAAACCAATGCACAGTTTGAGTCTGTGATGGTTTTCTAGTATTGCCATAAAATTTAGTACATAAATTGTAAAAAATTTAGTATCTTAAACAACCCAAGTTTATCATCTTACAGATAGAGAGATCAGAAAACAAATACAAGTCATTTTAGGCTAAAATTAATTTATTGGCAAAACTCATTCTTTTCAGGAGAGATTCTGATTCCACTTCCTTGCATTTTACTACTCGTAGAGTTTTGTATTCTCTGGCTTATAGCTTCTTGTCTTCAAAGCTACAAATGGCAGGAATTTCTGCTTTTCACTTTTAAGGATCCATGTAATCAGATTAACTCATCTATATAATCTCTCCCTTTCAAGGTCAGCTGATTAACGATCTTCACTCCTCTGGCAATCTTAATTCCCTTTGGCTATGTGCAGTAACACATTCACAGGTTTCAGGATTAAGACCTGGTCATCTTTTGGAAGTTGTTATTCTGCCTACACAGGGCTGTTCTAGAAAAACAGATCATACTTCTTGGAAATTTGAAGGACACCCAATTTACATAATGGTCTCTTAATGGACTCTAAGTAAATGGTCACCAAGACAAGGACAAACATTGACTGGCACTGCTCATTTTTGTGAAGTGGACACTCATAGGGATTATTTTTTTCTATGAGAAATTGTTGACAGATTCAGCTAAGCCTGTCCAGTTCCTTCATTATTCTGTTTCCCCTTTAACTTTCTTCACTGATTTAGAAAGTTAATGCTTTTCATAAACAGACTGTAGAAAAATATGACTAAGTCTATCATCCCCACCTCATGCATGCATGTGTTGTGCATATTAATCAGAGGACAGACTAAAGCCTAGAAATTGGAAGCTGGATGTGATGGTACCGTGAGTAGGACTTGTATCTTTACTACTCCCAGCTGGGGTGATGTAATGATGCCATGCCTCATATAGAACGATTTTATTTACTGCATCACATCATTGCCAAAAACAAAAATTCCTTTACTAAGAACAGTGTAAAGAAACTAACAAAGCAGTACAATTATGAAAAAGCTAAAGTAAGTCTAATAAAAGTACTTGATGTCCTTCTAGAAAATTGTGGGTTTTTTGTGAATAGAATTAATATTAAACTGAATAGTTGTTTAAGTTTGTGGCGCGATCACTCATCTTGTGTTGTATGATTCTCTCACTGAGCATTCTACTTATTCATCCTTTCATTTGACTTTCTATATTGGATAACTACTATATTCCAGGAACCATGCTAGTTGCTAGAAGTGAAAATGACAAGGAAAGCTTACAAATATGCATGAGATTTGCTTGAGAATCATAATTTCATGGGAGAAGTAGTTGAAAACAAATAATGGCAAAATAGATAAATAGATATTGTTTCTGTAAATGAGGAAGCAAATTCGTTCTATAAGCTGTGTAGAATTTTCCAGTTAAGGATACTTTCCACTGAAGAGCAGGCTTGAAGCTCCAAATGCAAGAAAGAATAAGATGGGATCAAATAATAGTACGAAAAGTAGTATTGCTGAAGCAAAGGCTAAAGAAGGGAAGAATTATGCTTTATAAAAGAGGCTGAAATCAGAGTCTGACTCCACTTTGAGATTACAGGCACCAGAAAGCTTCAACAGCGAGACACCAACAGGAACAACAAATCAGCCATGTGCTTTAAAAAGATTAAATGGAGGGCAAGGTGGGCAAAGGGAAAAAAAAAAAAAAAAGCATGTCCCTGTTTTTTGCAAGACTACATTCTAGAGTTGATAGAGGCTTGAAAATGTTGAAGGAATAGCACATTTGAGAGATAGATAAGGGGTAAATATTCAAAATTGCACTAAATCAGAATGATTTGACTTAATGACGTTCGCCAAAAAAGACTTAGAAGAACTAAGCCTCTTAAGCTTTAACCCTAGTCAGATTTAGACTTTTCTATTTTCAAAAGTGACAATCCACACAACTGTTTCATATTTTCTTAGAAACCATCTGATGATAAGCAAGGAGTGATCTTCAAAATATTTAACAACTAGCACATGAAAATATGTTAGTATTAATTCAATTATAAATCAAAGACATTAAACGTTAACATACATAAGATTACAACTGCTTACCATGTGTTGTAAATGGTAGTGAAAACCAATGATCAGATGATTTAGTTTATCTATGAAATACTTGTTGATTTTTACAAATCATTGGTTTTGGTTTCTGTTGTTTAGAGCAGATACACAGATGCATGCCCACCCTTATTCCCACTTATGGAAGTCTGACAGAAGACCTTTTGTACTAAATCCTCAAGGTTTCTGCAGTTGGAAAGTTCCAGCAGAGTTACAGGCCCCAAAATGAACCTGTGGCCAAGGTGTAATGATGTAGAGAGGATTTGTCTTCCTACTATCCCACCCCATTATAGAAGAAAAACAAACATTCCAATCTTATTTCTGCCTTCCTTAAACAGTTTTACTTCAGCCTTTTTATCACCTTCTCACTACTACCCACTTTCCTAAAAATTCCCTGGAAATAAGAAAAGACATATACTTTGATCACATATTTCCTTTTGGACTTTACTATGATCTTCAGACACACAGGAATGATTCACTTTGCTTAGAAAAACCAAAAACATGGGTTGCTGAAAACTATTTATCCTTTTTAAATCTTTTCCCCACATTTAATTTGGCATTTTTCTTTTCAGAATCATCTTACTTGATTTTTAAACACTCAAATAATAAATATTCATTTTCCTAGAGATTAAATAAGACAGTTTTTTCTTTAGAAATTGTCACAATTTCTTTAATTTTCAGCTCATTTGCTTAAGTCTTTTCCTAGGACTTTTCCCTCCCCATTAATTGTATTATACATGTCATCTGTTGCCCTTGCTACACCCTGTTAAATTGGAATTTTCATCATTCTACCCAAAAGCCCTTCATTTTGGTGGAATTCCACTGAACACAAAACTCAATGGATTACAACAAAAGCCACAGTCATTTAAACTCAGAGGGAAATCAAGCCTCTGAAACTCTTAGTGCCACTTCAAAAGCACCAAGGCTGGGTCAAGTTTCATTATTTTTAAAGGAGACTACATCCCAGCTCCACCGAAACAGGTCATCTTTTATTCTGCTATAGCAGATACTTTAAGAAAGAAATGGTTGTTTTTGCATCTTTTGACTTTTCACAATCATCCATAGTCCCTCCCACTCCCTTTTTTCCTTTCTGTCCTTGACCAACTCTTATTCTTCAGTTTCAGAAATGTTTTGTTTAATCTACTTTGTCCCAGCTTCCACTGGGAGATAGACTCTTGTCCATGCTCCCAATCTCAGTAAGCCATTAAGCCTCCCAACCTCTAACTCCTTGAAATGGCTCTAGATTTGAATTCGCCCTGAAATCAGCAGAGTAGGACCTCCTGTAACATCTCTGCTGTGGGCCAGACTTTCTAACCCTCTTTTTGAGACAGCCTGAGGGATACTTAATATTTATCTTTGGTATTTTTTTTGAAGATGATCTAGAATATGACATTACTGGACATAAGTATTTCCTTGAGACAATGATATAGCTTTCTGGAGTGGGCTGTAACCTATTGAAGTTAAGATTGCAAAAGAAGAGGCTAAGGACTCCATACTAATAAGTAGAATTCACTAAGATAATTATTCAAAATACTTGTTGATCACAGAATACTTTGTATGTAAGAATAACACCAAAGGCATCTGTATGTCTGTCCTTCCTTAACTGTCCCTCAAATGGATAATAGAGGGATAAAATCAAAGAAAAACCATTATCCATCTTTTCATTTAAGTTTTTTCAGCAAATATTTATTGAGTAGCTACTGGGTACAGTTTCTTCACAAAGAAAAAGGCAAAGTTGCCACATTTTGGGAGGAGGACAATGACAGCAATGCTTCCCAGTGTACCAAGTATGTGACCTCCTACATCTCTAAGATTCTCCATATACAAAATTATGCAGATGAATCAGAACTCAAACTGCTTGAAATCCCAGATTATCCTCTCACATCACCCCCAAATAACCCATTTTGTGAATTGTATTTCCTTCTAAAATATTTGTCCCAACTGAAATAGTTGAAAGAAAGGAAACTGGTTGAAAGAGGAGAGAAATTGGGTTTCTAGTGATAATGTCAAGCTTGGAAGGAGAGTTTATGTGTAGAGTGTTGAGTATTCAAAAAATTAACATAATTAATTCCTTTTGCATTAACCAGATTCTTATTAGAGGGTCATAATTTTATTTCCATCACAACATTTTGAAAATTGGTGAAAAATAAGACAGTATAAGTTTTACACAGAGAATGTATTTGATAAGAAAATATTAAAAGTCATAACCTAGTATAGTCTTATAACTTTCAAGATCAAAGTTTCTGAAGGATTCTTATAATAGGATATTTTTATTTCAGACTTATTGAAAATTAAATTGGAAAACAGGCTCTCTATCTTTCAATTGATATTTTTAAATCCTCTAGAAAAGTAGAACTTTTCCATCTGTGGTGGGAAGAGACCTATAAATAAACACACACACATACATACGTACGTGCACAAACATACAGACACATTTGTTGCACATGTGTCTACTCTCAAAATCTCCTCCTCCACCCTAACACGCATCAGTGAAATGACAGATGAAGCACAGTGTAAAGCTATAAAATGAGATACAGTGAAATCTTACTAATTTTGCTTAACTATAAGATTAAGCTATCTACATTAGTGAGGTTTCAACTATCAAAAAAAGGAAAGCTATAAAATCAGTTGTATTCTACTCAGGTGTATGTAACCATTATATATGAAATGATTACAAGGAGCTATCTTGCCAGTTATGGAAAGTAATTCTAAATAAGAATAGATATTTTCACCAAGAAATAAAATGAGAGGAAAAAAAAATTTGAAATAGCTTCCCTTACCTACCATATGTGAAATATGCATCTTATGGTCTTATTACATTGGGAATAAAATTTATTTATTACATATTTTGATACAGTAGAAAACTTAGGTTTTCTGTTTTCCAAACTAGTTAAGAAATTAATAGTTAGGGATAGAGTCTATTACAAAAAGAAAAATATTGACACTAAGGGAAACATTTAAGAATGTATTAAAGGAAAATAAAAATTAGTTTTACACTATAACCAATAAGTAAATGAAAATATGAAATTATAAACTGCATAGCTTCATTAAAGCATCATGAACTAACATACACTAAAGGAGAGGTTTGGTAACTGTGTTTCCTACTATGATGCAATTCCAGATTAGAGTTATTTTTCCCCCATAGAACAGTAAAAAGCTCCAAAGAAAAGAGTAGATTTGTGGGAAAATGAGGATTAGGCAGCATAATCAAGTAGTGCATACAATGATGAAAGAGACAAGCATATCAACATTTCTTGTATAATCAATCACTGCAAATATGTCATCAAGTAGGAGGCCATCCATTTCTGTCACTACAACCAAGCAGACAATTTGGGTAAGGGAGGAAGTATAGCACAGCCAAACATGGCTATCAACACTTCTTTTTATGTCTCAGAAGAACTGAATTCTAGACAAGTTCTTGGAGCAAATGGAAATTTATCCAAATGAAAATCAAATAATAAATGCCAAGAGAATATTCTTTCTTTGGAATTATTTCAGTTCTTCAATTTAACCAGCTGGAATGAATTTTCAAGTAGCATTCTGTTCAGCCTTTTGAAATAAAGGACTTTCCTGTTAATTGGAAAGCTATATTTCATCAAAGATGAAGACAGTGCTCTTGGCCTAGTGATTCTCTTTTTTTTCCTTTAAAAAGGCATTTATGGATATTTACACCATAAACAGATTCCAGAACATGTATTTCAACCATGAAAGACTGAACAGTGAGCCTATGCACCTAACTAAAGGAAAATTCAATGTTTCAGTCTAAACTATATAATGTAAACTTGCTATTACTGTGTTCCTTTCTGAAAGAAATATGCAAAATTGGATAAATATTGAAAATTAGTATTAGCTTTTAAAATCAAATATTGATACAACTGAGGTTTCTGATTTTTTAACATAACTGAGCTGGGTAAATCAACAAATTTAAGTGCTTTTTATTGTGTTAGTTAAATATGTGTTGGTGGTGCTGTGGTAGCATGATTGCCAACTCAGAAAGATTTAGAGCAAGAAAATAAAAATTCACCAGGGAAAAATTGTTTTTAAGAGTCATATTTTCAAAGCAATCTGCACTGTAGGCAATATATTAGTGATACATCCAATAAGATTGTTACATTTAAATTTTAAATTAAAACAAAATTAGGCAAGCTCACTTATCAAAAAAATGTGAAATGTTTTCAAAATGAAAAAGTATAATAAAGTACTAAGTAAATAATTTTTCCAGACTGTTTAAAGAAATCACTTAATAAATTGTCTGAATAAAAATTGTATATTCTACTTTAAAATGATTTTATAGGAAAATTAATCTGTGATACTGTAAGTATTTTTGGCAATATGTGTATGATAGGAATTTTCAAAGAGGTTATTTCACTGGTGTTGTAAAAATATTTAAATTGCTCAGAGGAATTTTTTTTAAGGGATCATGTGAAAGAGATATTTGAAATAAACATTCCATAGACTCACACATATTCTCAAACTTTGGGTTTAAGATGTTGGTCTGTGACAGCAGGCAGCCTGAACAGGAATAAGCAATGAGGAAGGAAACATGGAAGAGTATGAATGTTACCAAAAAAAAGTAAACACATCAATTTTTAAAAAGATTTATTTATTTATGCATACAAGAGCTGGGGTATAGGCCAGAGTTCAGGGAGGTGAGAGGATTCACCAGAGACTGAGTGGGAAACAGAACAGGCAGACTGACTGAAACACACTGCTGAGGGGAGCAGCAGGTGAGGCAGGAGAGGTCTGCTGGGCCCACATCAATTATTTTTTGAGATAATCATTTACTGTTCGAGAAAACTGGTCCTAACTGAACATTGTGGGTAGAATAGTAACAACAGTACTAGATAAGATTGCTTTTGAAACAGTGTAGCCAGCCAACACCATTGTCTAAATTTCTGAATATAAGAATAGATACTTAAATTCTATTATAAATTCATAAACAGTATATTAAAAAAAATCAAAATATCACACCCAGTGGCATTTTTTTTCCCTTTTTCAGAGCAATAATACTTATTTCACCAGCTAGTCATGAATTTATTGGCCAAAATAATGGATAAAATTTGACTAGATTTAATAGGCACACCAAAGTACCAACATACCTTTTAACAGCAAGGAATCAGAATTAATGATGTTTATACTATTGACACAATTGTATAAGATTCAAGACCTAGTTCAAAACATCTTAGGGGGCCTCCCTGGTGGCACAAGGCATTAAGCACTACACTATGCAGCATCTGCAGCCACTGCAGCATGAGTTCAATCCCCTGCCTTGCCTGCTGCTCCCCTCAGCAGTGTATTTCAGTCAATCTGCCTGTTCTGTTCCCCACTCTGTCTCTGGTGACTCGTCTCACCCCCCATACCTCTGGCCTGTACTCCAGTTCTTATATGCATAAATAAATAAGTTAAAAAACAACACAAAACATGTTATGCAAGTAGTTTTAGATCAAGAAATTTCAACATGTAAATGAATGGGTATCACTTAGTTTCCGGACTCTTGTGAACTAACCAAGTGTGGTAGATAGAATTTCAAAGTCAAGTTAAGAGCTTTTGCATTGAAAGGAAAGAACAACTGACATTACTAATTTTCAATGGAGCTTAAATGAAAAGGTAGTTGATTCAAGAGAAATATGTCTCATAAAAGCATACTAAGTTTAAAATAGTTAATAGAAATGGTGAGTTATTTTTTTAAATGCCGTAAAATGAAATACAAGATTTTTTTAACTTTTATAATGAATAAATTATAATCTTTATAATGAATAGGTCATAAATATTGCAAATAGTAAAAAAAACTGTGGGTAATTTTTCCTTTCTGGACTTTTAATTTCTTTTTTTTTTTAATTTTTTTTTTTAAAGATTTATTTATTTATGCATACAAGCACTGGGGTACAGACCAGAGGTGTGGGGAGGTGAGAGGATTCACCACAGAGAGCGGGGAGCAGAACAGGCAGATCAACAGAAGTACACTGCTAAGGGGAGTAGCGGGCAAGGCAGAAGAGGTCTGCTGCGCCATGTGGGTGCCCTCCCTGGCCGGCAGCAGGGATCGAACTTGTGCTGCAGTGGCTGCGGTTTGCTTCATAGTGCGTTGCTTAACCCACTGCGCCACCAGGGAGGCCCTTAATTTCTTTTTATAATGATGATTTATTATAGGAAAGCGCCCTGAATAGTAATATTCAATAACTTTAACAGTCCTCTGCCTGATGTCCTCTTAAATGCAACACACTTCAGACTGCTGATTCTGGGCAGCAAACACAATGAGGTGGAATAGAGATACCTTAGGTGAAAGGACCAGGGAAGCCTCTGTCAAGACATACAGCCAAAGTTCAAATTTTCAAATCCTGAGTCTTCAACGAATGATGAAATTCAGCAACAGAAGAATACACATGAAGGCCTACTGCCAATAATCAGCTCACAAGACAAGTATTTGATTTAGCAAAAGGAAATTCATTATGTAATTAGAACCCCCAAATTATGATTATTGATATTTATGATGCTAGCTATAAGACAAAATGACTTATAATGACTGCATTCAAACCTCAAAGAATTTTAAAATTTAAATCCATAGTTTTTCTTTTTCCTTCTTAGTACTAAATGTAACAAAACATAAGAAAAATATGATAATTTTATTAGAATTTCATGGTGATAGTTGAAAGATTGTTTCTAAATTAGATATAAATGACATAAATAATTTCCCAGTTGCATATAAACTCTATCCTATCTCTGGAGAGGATATAAACCATTAACTACCTCTGAGAGAGGGGTAGAAATATGAAAAGTAAATAGATTTGTAACACAGTAAAATAAGAGAAAGTAGAAAATGAGGTAAGTGGTACTGACACAATACATTCCAAAATGCGACTAGATTCTCAGGTTCTGAAAAAACAAGTTGTTTAGCAAACTGAAATTTACAGATTTACACAATCAGTTATGTTCTAAGCCTCAATTATCTGTTTTAATAAGTTAGTCCACAGCTGGACACTCTCCTTGCCTTCTGAAAAAATTATTCAGTAACTTAAGTGTGAAATAAAACACAATATCATGCCACATTGTATAATGTGGAGACAAATATGGAGGCAGAAGAGTGCCATGGTTAAGAGACCTCATTTTCATCATCTATTTTAAATAGGAGTTGTAATGAAGTTAATACTTTGTAGTGCTCTTACCTTGTAATATGCCTGGTACATAGAAATGTATTTTCGTTTTCATTATCATTATAAGAAAGAATTCAAATTATCATTACTCTATTGCTCAAAAAAGTGCTCAAATCATCTTCACCTTTAGTACTGCAACAGTACTATCTAGGAATATAAGAGGAAAAGAGAGGAAGTTCATAAAGGACGTAGCCTAGAAAAGGCTAGAAGACTGTCAATTTCCCTACAAGGACGACAAGAGGGTTAAATACTAAATCTGAGTTAAAGCATAGAACGACGGCTACTACATTCTTTTTTTTTTTTTTAAAGATTTATTTATTTATGCATACAAGCACTGGGTTACAGGCCAGAGGTGTGGGGAGGTGAGAGGATTCACCACAGAGAGCTGGGAGCAGAACAGGCAGAGCAGGGATCGAACTTGTGCTGCAGTGGCTGCGATTTGCTTCGTAGTGCATTGCTTAACCCACTGCGCCACCAGGGGAGGCCCTGGCTACTACATTCTAAGTAAATGTATCAACTACATGAAATCAGTAAACATTATGGATTGGGTGAATGAAGTGTAGGGGTGACTAGAAAGGAAAGTAAAGGGGCTACTGAGTGGGTGAGGAAGTGAGCAGCACCAGCTTAGGGGGGACAAGGAACCAGTGCCCTCATGTAGGAAACCTGGGTTTATCTGCTTTCACGTCCTCAATTTACGCTCAGTGTCTTTATAGTCAAGACATGTTTATTTCAGAATTCCCAAAACAATGTGACACAAATGGGCTATATCTCTGAAACTAACCCTTTCCAACTGGTAGCAAATGCTATTTCAATCTTAATATATTTTAAGGATGAAAACTACCTTTGCAAATATGAGTTCAAGGTAATTTCTCAGCATTTAGCAGAGTAATAAAGATATGTCATTCTTTTCTTGTGCATAATTAATGAGAAGCATCTTGGAAATTAAGTGGAGACAGTGTAAAATTAATTCATGTATTTGAAAACAGAGTAGATAACTTAGATAACTTTAAATTTCAACTGGGAGAAGTCATCTATCTATTTACCAAAATAAACTATTCAGTTTTTCATATTTTCACTAAATTGGCTATCAATTCATAGGTTAAAATAATACCAAGGAAATAAAGTGTTTCTATTTTATTAAAACATAGACAAAAAGGTTTGGATGTATTTCTCAAGTGACTTTTACTTGGTAATAATATTGCTGAGAAGAAATTTAGCCTAGCTGACTTTGAGCTATGTTCCCCACTACTGGATGGAGTTGTCATATTTATATAACCTACAAATTCAAAGACCTTAAAATATGTATCTACAAATAGGTCATAACTGCTGAAGAAGTTATACTGTGGCATTTCCTCTCCTTTTCAAATTGTCTCCAGGAAAAAAGATTAGAATTTTCATTCTCTATGTATAAAAATCAGATCCAATTTCTAGATTAAAGATCATCAAATTCACACCATTTGTACTTTCTTTGAAGGTATAAAGGCATGGGTTTCCAGCTAAATTTTATTTCACACCCCATAAAAAGAAAAGACCTAGAAATAAATTTTACATCTTAATTGGATATTTATTTAATTTGTTTGAATCATGGATTCAGTGGTGTTTAGTTCTCAGGTTACAGTGTGAGATACATTTTTAGCTTTTTTTTGTGAAATTGATCACTCATTTTGTCTTGGGAAGTGGAATTATTAAAGCTCAACGGCTCCCCCTAGTGGTCTCTTTGGAGAAACTCACCACGAGGCAGTTTTTATAAAGCAGTTATTTCTAACAACCAAAAAATTGTAAACTTCAAACTTTGAGCCATTTTCAGTAAATAAATTCTATTTGTGACTTTAAGAGGACAATTCTTTTATTCATATTGCCGTTACATTTTGAAAGATTATTGACCACTTTCTGCAATTTATATTTTCAACCTGTAACTTAAATATACACTATATAATTAGGAGAAATTAGGATCATTACCCTCTCTCTTTGTATTTTTACATGTTTATTCTTTTTTAGTTCATATTTATATTTGAATAGATTTTTAAAATACATTGTGCAACTGATTTTCATTTTGTATCTAGGTATCTATGCAAATATACCTAATCAAGAACTTGATTTAAAATTAGTAGCTACACAAGACAAAAATCATGTTTGATACCCTTTGGGAAAATAGATTAGTGAGAAACCATGTGATGTGAAATAAATGTTGGGAGTATGTATTTAAGGGAAGTGGGTCTTCTATTGATCTACAGCTATCGTTCTAACTGAAGCTGCACATCAGAATATGCAGAATATGAGGGTGAATTTACTATTAACTGCAGGTTCCTGGGCCCAATATAAGTACAAACGAATTATAAGCTCTAGGAATGGGGTATTGACAGCTATATGTTTCATTCATTTATGCTTGGAAACCTGGTCTGCAAAAGGTCCTAGGAAATGCTTATGTAAGTGACTATATATTTTTGTGTTTCACAGGAAATAATTTTAGATCTCAAAATTATCAGTCACCTATTCAATTATATCATACTGGTTTTCAACAAAATCTTAAATAATATGTGACTATATGCACAGCATAGAGATTTTAGTTACTCTTTTAGACCATAAAGTTCAAAAATAAATGTCAGTGCATACACTCCTCTATGGATTCTTCTTACTTACAAAAATGTTTCCAAAATAGCAAATAAGGTCACATGTCAGACTATTCTATTGAATTTTTCTAAACTACTCACAGAAACAGCCAAACTCTGCCACGCTCTCAAGTTCTGATAGGCACCCTTCTCCAGTTTTCAGTCCTGCTGGTGCTCAGGACAAGTTCCCAACATGGCAATTGAGTCCTGCATATCATTCCAACTTCTTGGGGTAATATCCTATATATAGAGACTGATCAAACCAAGGAAGTCTACTTTCAGTTCCCCAGATTCACTATGTCCTTGCATGCCTTCATGCCATTAACATATTGTTCACTGCTGGACATGCCCTTTTCCCTCATCAGCCTGGCAAGCCCTCACTCATTCTTTAAGCCTCAGCTCAAGCATCACCCATCTGTGTAGTCTTTTTCAATATCCATCGACAGAGTTCAATGCTTTCCTTGATGTGTGCTCCAGAAGATCCTGTGCATGTCCCTGTTTTAGTCTTAGCTTATGACTGCAATTATTGTGTCTATCTCCATATCTCACTTGTACCCTCAGGTTTTAGAACACATTTTGGCAGGGAGTAGAGGCTTAATTTATGTTTGTATAATGAGTTAATGATGCTAGCTTTCATTCTCCTGTGATCATCGTGTGCCAGACTTTATGCTAAATGCTTTACAAGCATCTCATGCAAGCATTACAAAATTTAGCAAGTAGTAATGATTACCCATGTTTTAAATATCAGTCAATTAAGCCCAAGAGATTTCAACACCTTGCCAAGAGTTGCCCAACTAGATGGTGGCAGACCTGGAAGAATTTGAACACTAACGTTTTTCTGACTCTGAAGACAGTGTTCTTAAATGTTAAACCCTAATCCTTTCCTGCAAGGGCTCAGATTGTACTTGACTGCTAATAGCAAGTTCTTCTTGACAATTACACTCCAAACACCACCCTATTAGCTGGAAGACTGAAGGAAGAAGAGCATTCTTTTAATCATTGGAATGCTGTACAACAGTTCTGGCACATATGTGAACAGGCACACATGCATAATCAATGAGTGAGAAAACACACACACGATTGTGATAACTGGAATGCTTCATTTGCAAAAATACCCCTCAAAATCATAAAAATAACTATTGACCACATCAATGAAAAGTCACTAAGAATTAAAAAAAAAAGTCCCCTTTAATGAAAACCTTACAAAATTTCCCAAATTGCACGTGATTTTTAATGGGCTGCAGCCATTCTTCTGCACTTCTATTTTATTTCTTGAACAAGAGGAAAATATATTATTTATGCAAAAGGGTAGTTAGGATTTCCAACCACTAACACATGGCCTATAAAAAATAATAATCCCATTTTTCTATTGTGCAATAACCCTCTGTTGGGCAATAGCAATGTACAATGTGCTAGTTTCCTGTTACTTTACTAGAGCCTCCCCTTTCACTCACTGCCCAGACTAAATAGTTATCCCTTGGATAATAAAACTATAATACTGAGTTTCAATCTACTTCCAAAAATGTTTCTGCCTGTCTTTAGAAATAATCATATCAGTTTGCTAATAAGCAGAAATGCACTGTAAGTTGAGTTTGTTGTCACATGTGGCTATAAAACATATAAATCTTTCTGTGACCAAGAAAGAAACAATATATTTCTTATGTGTCTAAAACATTATGTGGGATCACAGCTGTAAGATGTTGGACCATCATCAAGAGAACAATGTCAAACACTGAACTTCTGGATGATTTCCATAAAAATAACATTTTGTTTGGGGTCAGTAGTTTTTATGGAACTTTGGAATGATTTCACTGACAATTTTTTTAGAGTTGAACTTGAACACCTCCAAAATGCTCCTAAAAATGGAAATATTATATAATCTAACTTTGTAGCCACATCCTTCTGAAAACCAAGTATATACCATGTAAACCAGTACTTCTCTTCCACTTTGTGCAGTTTTATAAAAATTAAATTACCATACATATTCAGTAAAGTAAATTTATACTTCAGTCTTTCCTGTTTAGTCACCAAGTTCAAGTGTGTAGTAATTCAAATAGGTAGTAATTAAAGCCAGCATGAGAAAAAAAAATAAAAACAAACTAAAAAATTCAACTCTGGATTCCTTTCATAGAAGTCTTACCAGCCCAGCAATATTCTTTTAAGTGAAAAGTTCAAGGTCAAGGGCCTTCGTCAGTGAATAGCTAATTCAACCTACATATGCAGAACAATTTGATTAATATTTGCTTTATATTCTTCTGAATTCTCATTTGTGTTAATTGTCCTTTTATTTTTTGTGGCTTTTATTTTTATTTCCCTATTTCTTTGTTGTCAATGTGATATTGGCTTACAACACTGTGTATGATATAGGGATACAGTTTGTACTTCTTCACATGTACATCTCACCACTCCCAACCACCAAGGCAGCCATATCCTGCACCATAGTCCACTGGGCCTCTCTCCCCTTCACTCTCCAGCATCCGCACTCCCCCTGAAGCAGCCTCAATTCTACAGTCAGGGTGAGCATGAGAGAGACAAATAACAAATAATTTCACAAATGTATGGGGTATAGAGAAACAAAATGAAACTTAGAAATCTGAGAAATTCTCACTTAAGAATCTAGGTTTTGGAGATACATTATATTAAGACTTACAAGGACATTATATTAAGACTTACAAGGCAAATTTTTATAAAGTAATGAAATATTTTGTTAATATAGTTTCAGACAAAGCTAGTTGTGGTATAATATCACTAATCCAAGGAGACTGTATTGGCCGAGGATATCTATGCAGTATTAATAATGTTGTTCACTAAGATTCTGTAACCTGATCTCAAGAGAAAGAAAGCCAAACCACTGAATTCAATATTTGCAGCCTATTTCAGGATGTGAAAATATTTTGGTTTTCTAATGCAAAAAAAAAAAATAAGTCTATTATACATTTGTTCTAAAAATGAATAAATAAATTTGTGCTGGTTTCACTTTTTTAAATGCATCATAGGGTGAATCTGAATTAAAATCTGTTTCAAACTCATTTCAATTTCTCCATGGACTATGTATATTCAATGAATATCTACTGGTTTGATTGATAGAGACACAAAGTCCCTGCTCTTGTATCTCATGGCATAGGGTTATTGATAAGTTATAATCACTATCACACTTGAATGTAGAAAAATTGCAGTGGAAAATAATTTCAACCTTTAAATATTTGTGTTAGAGTACAGTTATCCTGGTATTCCTCAAGGTTCATTATTTGCATATGAATATGCAAATATTTTATCTTCTACTAGTTGGTATACTAATATATTCACAGATTACAAATATGTAACTGCTAGATGTAAAATCGGAATATAAAATATTGCCTTAGGTAAGAGTCACACAATATACACATTAATAAATGTCTATGTCAAACATCCATCAAAACATTAAATATCTGCAGTAGTCATCATGTAAAATTATTACCAAAATTAATAGGTTCTAATATAGAACCTATTAGAGTTCAGAACTATTGTTTCATTATACTTTGTTTGTATTTCGTGTTTACAGTGTTCAAAATATAACACAGACTTAATAAAAGTAATTGAGTGATTGATTCAAATAGCAGATATTTCATAGCAAAGGGTATGGTGTGCACCCTAAGAGAAATTTAACGTATTTTTTTAAATTTCGAATAATCAAATAGAATGTGATTGAATTTATTTTTTAAAGTTGTATCCTTTCATTTCAGGAAAAAAAGGAAGGGAAAGGAAAAGAAAAAAACTTAATAAAGAAGAAAGTAAGGATGCAATACCTGATAACAAGGGTCTGGAACCCAGCAGAGAAACTCCAGAACAACGAGAAAACAAAGACAAACAGCAGCAGAAGAAGCGGAAGGTCCAAGATAAGCAACAGAAGTCGGTATCGGTCAGCTCTGTACACTAGAGGGTCCCGTGAGATTTTGTAGACTCATGATGCTGCTATCTCCACCAGATGCCAGGACAGGTGATCTAGCCGCTAGGACCACAAATGGACATGTCAGTTACCGCTCAGTCTAAACAACATTCCAAATAGTTGCTATATTCTTCATAAAAGCATAGTTTTAACAACAAAGAGCCAAAAGTTCAAAGAAGGGATGCTTTCGAATGGTTATCATATGTGCTTCTGTGTATTTTTAAAAGAAATTTTGTACATAATTATCAATAGGCTATAAGATGTAACATCATATTGATAACATCTAAAGAAGCAACATCTCTTCCCTCTGAAAACATTTTTCCAAGCTATCGTTTTAAGGAGCAAAAGATAATTCTGCCATTTAAAGATTCAGTATCCCTTCAAAACAAACAAGACATCAGGGGAGAGAAACATCTTTCAAAGGACTGTGTTGTTTTGTCTGGGAGATCTAGAGAGTGCTCAGATATTAGGGCCTGGCATTTGGAATCATAGGAACGGTCATCACAGAAACAGCTGTTTTAAGGTCGGTTCTATTGCCCGCATCCTGTCCCTCTGCAAGAAGCATGAGCGTGCACACCAGAGTTAAATATACTGTATGGGATTGGAGAAAGGCAAAAAGTGGAAGAAACCATAGAGTTGGAGATGACTTTTGTGCTTTACAAAGCTGTGAAGGGTTGTGATTACCTGGATCAGGTCTCCAGTCTATGTCAGCACTGTGTGGTTCAGCCTCTGCTACCCCTTGGGTTATATAAATCTGTAAACATGTACCTTTAACTTACTTCCAAAAAAATCATACTTATTAGAAGAAAATTCTGATTTCATAGAAAACAAAAACTAGAGCAAAGTGATATAACATGTTTGCAAAATCGTGTTTCCTTTTGCAAGGAGGGAAGAACAATTTTATTACCTGCTTTTGGTCCACCTGGAACTAAAAGGGACACTACTTTCTAACAAGGTGTATCTAGTAGGGGGGAAAGCCACCACAATAAATATATTTGTTGATAGTTTTTAAAGTTTTGTTCATTTCGTTTCATTGTTTGTTTTATTGGAAAATTGTTACTCTTAGAAACTCATGAATTTCAAAAGAGGATACTGTATGCTGTTATTACTCAGAACGTACTACATTTCTCCATGTTTGCTTTTAGAACCCATCTTTCTCTAAACTAGTGGAGATTTACTGAAGGGTTTTAGGAGATATCTATTCAGCTTTTTTCTTATTTTAATCAATAAAATTCTAGTAATAGATGATTGGGTGTCCCAATGCTCCCTCTTCTCTGCTTAGAAATTAGCTTATCTATTCTTGTATGTCAGTTCCTCCTGCATCTTGAACATTTGGCCTTTTCTTCTCCATATTTTCTCAGTCTGTGGATCTCTTTTGGGGAGTGGAGTCACCCTAGCTGAAGGTCTCGCCAGTGTTGCACAGAGGACACAGCCAGCCCAGGGCAGGAGGAGACACCTCTGAGCTTGCAGCACAGAATCTCATGACCCACCTTAACCTTCCTGTTGTACTGGAAGGGTGCAAGTTTGCTCTGTCCCCATGCTTCCTAGTTCTCTAATGATCACTGCTTTCTGAAGAATTTGCAATGAATCTGGCTTCTGGCTTCCTGTCTCTGGACACCCTTTATCTACCAATTGTACTGCTCATGCGTAATACTTAGCTTAACTGGTTTTCCACTTCTCTTTTCTCCTCCAAGATATAAAATTTTTGAATGATGTATTCTTGTTTCTTACTTCGGTGTTTTCTTTTCTTGTTTGTATCAGTGTTTCAGTTAACTAGGTCTATTTCCAATGTATAAAAATAATTCGATCTTCAACTACCCCTTTGTCACCAAGGGTGACATATACCCTTCTCCTATGGAACTATGTTAGGTGGAAGGATAGTCTCATGCTCTAGAAATTTGAGATGATTTCAAACAGCATCTTTTCCCTCAATCTTCTCTACAGGAGCATGATGAACACCTTATTTTTTGTATGTTTAACGTGTCTTCATTCTTTCAATGAGTTATTGCCGGGAAGGTCTATGCTCACATATACAATCCTGGAAAAAGTTAAATAAAACAGGATATAATTATAGCCAACAATTGCCATGACTGATGGTTCTGCAGACAATCTGAATCTATGATGCAGTACTTAAACAAATGTGGAATCCGTCCAAGGGAAACAGAAATTAAAGTTAGCATTACTAATACTCATACATTAGGTGAAATATGAATGAATACGAATATACCATCAACTTTCATTTCATCTACAACGTAATTACTGTAATAGATTTTTAGGCACATGGTATTATAATCTTCAAGTAAGCAGTCTTCTCAACTGAGCAAAAACTGTATAATCGACTTCTGATAAACTTCCTGCACTAGTTACAGCATCATCACCTTTCTGCTCTGATTTTGTCTCTAAGACCTATTAAACTGTTGATAGTAATAGATTTTGGCAAATTCTTGATTCAAAGAGAATAGAGAGAGTACAGCAACATAAATCTGTCTATATCTGGTCTACTCTCCAGCCCTGGTAACCAAATTCTGCTTTATAACTGAGGAAGAGGTATCTCTTCTATTGACAGATTTAGATTCCAGTCTCAGGGGTGTTAGCCACTGGCAATTCTAACTACTCTGCCCATTTCTCACAAGTAATCTGAGAGTGGTGGGCTCGGAATGATCACTGTTTTTCCAGGCAAGGGAGTATGTACTATTTCTATTAGTTCAGACTTATGCCCCTAATGAGTCTTTATTATGACACTGTCTTTTGGGTTCCCCAGTCCTGCATTTGCCAAGAGTGGGAATATATAGACTTCTAGAAGACACAGGTTGAACTCTGCTGAACTGATGTTATTGAATTAAAAGTTGTTCACATTAGTAGTTATTAAAATATTGAAATGAATAGCATTGAGAAGGGAAAATAGAATATGTAATTTGACTAATGCCAGGAGTCAAAGCTGACCCCCACAAAACAAGATAGCATCATATCTGAAGTCAGACCCATAGGTGAGAGCTCAGTGAACAGCTCATGTCACCTTGGGCCAAATGTGAGATCTCTCAGAGCCTCCACTCTTCATCCACAAATCAAGGCAGCCACACCTGTCTTGTTATGAGAATTAAAATGTTCTTCATGCAATAAAATAATAAGCAAATAAAAATCAAGTCAAATATCTTAATCAATTTCACTTCTCAATCACGATATGATAATATCTACATAAATGTACATATGTCATAAGTTTAAGGGAAAAGTGGATATGTGAGGAACATGGAAATGAGTAATGGCAAATACAATATAAATACCAGTTTGTCTCAGATCCTCTTAAAATAAGAATATTATTCTTTAAAGTATGCATTTTTTTTAATAAATGGGCATAAATAAAGCCAGCACAGGACAGGAGGAGACACCTCATTCTACTTACAGCAGATAAACTTATTAGATTCTTTCTCAGTTCAACTTAACTATCTGGGAAAATGAAGGTGAGAAAGACGTCTTTCTAAAATTAATTTGTTAGAAAGATAGTGTTATTTCTTGTAATACCCAGCAACAGTTTGTCTGCAGGCCATTTTAATTCCATCCTCCATTGAAAGAAGAGTAAATAAAATGAGTGAAAATGTCAATTGAGACTTTCCCTATGGCAAGCAATGACACTTCACTTCATTAACTTAGTAAAATATGTTATCACTCTTATTATATTCCTAAATTTATTAGAAACATAAAACAAAAAGTTGTCCATACCTCGATCATTCTGGCCACTTAGGCTATGACTAAGTTATGTTATATAATTATCCCAAAAGCTCTTTGAGGGAGTTAATTGGTTTTGTTATTGAGAGTCATTGTCTTTAAAAATGAAAAATAGAAGCACAAAAAAGCACCCTAAGTCACACATTGGCAGCCAGGGGACCTGGAAGTCACTGTCAACTCTGGCTGATGCTAAATCAAAGTTGCTCTTTCCCATACATCACCTCATTTAACATCATATTTATTATTAATTCCAAGAATGTCCACAGCTCACATTTTCCCTGATCTGAACCAACACCTCATGAAAAAGAAGCTTGAAAAGTCAAATCTCTGAAACATCAACCCAGGATAAGACTCAGCAATGATTTGATCTCAAAGGTAATGTAACCAAGTAAATGAGTGAGTGAGTTAGTGAGTGAGTGTGTGTGTGTGTGTATGTGTGGAGAGAGAGAGAGAGAGACAGAGAGAGAGAGAGAGAGAGAGAGAGAGAGAGAGAGAGAGAGAGAGAGAGATAGGTCAGTGGATATAAAGAGGCAAGTGTGTTTGGAGAGAAAAGGAGAAATGAGCATTAAACACCATTAGAAAACAAAAAACAACCCAAAGTTGGGACAGAAACGAAATAACAATATGGCTAGATTGCTATATACCTTTATGACTGTGAACTCTGAACTCTGGTCTCTCAGTGTAAGTAGTGTATTTTCCAGCACTGTCATCTTTTCTCTGTGTCTTCATTCAGAATTGCAATGATATGAAATAAAACACCAACAGATCCTTCTTATTGTTGGGGCTGCTAAAACAACTTTCTTTACATAATGCTGAGTTTCTCAATGTCTCAGTTTCTTCAGACTTTCAAAATCAATGTTTTGTCATGCACCCTTTCTTGCCCCTCCTGTCCTTCAGATAATTTGAAGAATAATGTGCCCATCACATAAACAGACTTAAAAAAAAAAAAAAAGGAGAGAGAAAGGATGGGAAGGAAAAAAAAGGAGAAAGAAGGAAAAAAAATTTAGTAGCCACTATAATTCATACTCATTAAAATAAACTTGGAAAAGAACTTCAACTATTGGCATATTCTATAAACTGGAAAATAGGCAATATGTTCATTTCAGAACTTTTTTATTAATGAAGTACCATTGTCTTACATCTTTGTTAATATTTTGACAATATAGTATTTCACCCTTAAAGTGTCATCATTGTAGCAATCCCACTACCATAACAACTAGAGTCCTCCAACACAGTTTGTTATGCTTCCGTTTCCACCCCTCCTCCCCAAGTTTTACTTTTAGAATAGAGAATTACTGCTATTAGAATCAATAGATCAATATAGCATAGTGACAGGATATAAAATCAATGTAAAAAACTCAGTCCTTTTGTATACAAACAACAAAGAAATAGCAAACGAAATTAACAAAATAACTTCTTTATAATTGCTTCAAAAAGTAACTACCTTGGAATTAATCTAACTAAGGAGGCGAAAGTTTTATATAACAAGAACTACAAGATATTAGTAAAGGACATAAATAGGGATATGAGGAGGAGATGGAAAGAGAGTTCATGGATGGGGTGAATCAATTTAATTAAAATGATGACCTAAAATGATATACAAAATTAATATAATACCCACTAAAATTCCAGTAACATTTTTCAAAGAAATTGAACAAAAAATTTTTTTAATTTACTTAGAACCATGAAAGGACTTGATCTGCAGAACCAATTCTGAGAAAAAGGGGAGAAAACTATCGTGTTACTTGACTTCAAACTTTATATAAAGCAACAGCATAAAAAAATGATATGATGTTAGTGCAAAAATAGATACATGGGTTAATGGAATAGAATTGAAAGTTCAGAAATAAAACCAGGGACATACCAGCACCTAATCTATAATTCAGCTGCTATGAACTTAAATGGAGAAAGGACATTCTCTTTAATAAGTGGTGCTTAGAAAAATTGGAGAACTGTGTGAAAGAATGAAATTGGATTACTTGTTGACCCCATGTATAGAATAAATCCTAAATGAATTAAAGATTTTGATATAACTATAACTGTAACTATAACATATGTATAAGAAACATTAATGATACATTCCATGACATCAACAATATAATTGTTTTTGTCAACTTGGCCCTTATGGCAAGGGAAATGAAAACAAAAATAAACAATTAAGATTACCTCAAGTTAAAAAGTTTTACATGCAAAAAAAAGTATAAGGAGATAAAAAAGATATTGAATGGAAGAAAATATTTACAAAATTATATAATTGATAAGAGATTAATAGATCAGACATTCAAAAATCTTACATAACTCAACAATAAAAGAGCGAACAATGCAATTTATAAATGAGCAGCTGATAGGAAGAGATAATTTATGAAAGAGAATAACCAGAAGGTCCGTAGTCCTGTGAAAAATTTTCATCAACACTTCCACTAAAAGAGATGCAAGTTAACATCATAGTGAGATACCATCTCACTCCCATGAGAACAACACATATTTAAAAGATCTCCAACCAGTGCTAGAGAGGATGTGAAAAAGAGGAGCCCTGTTATACTGTTGGTAGAATGTAAAGTTGTGTAATTGTTATGGAAAAAAAAAATCTAAAAATGGCCATGCCACTCTTGAACATCCATCTACAAAACATGAAACTATCAATATGGGGGGGAAAAAAAATATGTGTCCTTTTATGCATACTCTTGTTTGGTCTGAATTCCAAGATGCAGACCATTCTTAATAGCTCAGTCTACCATCTGGTCCTGAAAATCTCAAAATTTAAAAAAAAAAATAGAGAAAGATAATTTCTGATCTCTCCTAAAATGGGAGTCCTTTTATTCTTATAGCTACTCAGACCTCTCCTGTCTCGCCCACTGCTCCCCTCAGCTGTGTATTTCAGTAGATCTGCCTGTTCTTTTCCTAACTCTGTCTCTGGTGAATCTTCTCACCCCCCAATGCCTCTGGACTGTAGCCCAGTTCTTGTATGCATAAATAAATTAATCTTTAAAAAATTAAAATTAAAATTAATCTAAAAATAAATTGGAGATAAAATAACTTAGTAAGTTCCTCTTTTTAATACAAAACAGGAAATTTTATTTATTCTTTATTAATCTAATAACGCATAAAGAAGTAAGCAAAACAGAAACAAAAACATGGTATTTAACATTCAAGGGATTATCCTCATGTGGTAACTATCTAGAAACAGGTTCTATTTATCTCTGTTTGCCCCTACTGATCTTTTTTCCCATAGTAAAAAATAGTGATGACTCACTTTAGAAACTCACGCAACGCTACAGAAAAATAGATTTTAATTTTATCCAAACCAGCAGTGAGAATTTTATTCCAAAAAAACTAAAATAAGCAGAGTCCCATTTAGGAAAATGAGTAATTTTGATGCAAATAAATTCTGGCTTTTTCGATGGCCATCCTAGTCTCCATTTAAATGTTTGAGTTTATGGGGTGGGGGGAGGGAAGATTGAATTATTATGATAAACCAGAATTTCCACTTGTTGACTGTGTAATACTTAAAGCATAAGTCAAGAGAGTAGGGCTTTATTTTTATACCCAATACGGTATTATGTATAGAAAGGAAGAGCCCATTAGAATGTTCTAGGGTAACCTAATTTTCCAATTTTATTAGGAAAATTATTCTTTTCAAAATAATTGTTTACTCATAGACATTCCTGTGGGTTTAAGCAATCTGAAACTCAGGGCCATTATTAGTTTCCATGTCTTCACCCTTTCCACCCACTCAAAACTACACAAAATTAGATAATAAGTTAAAACTAAATTGACAAAAGCAATTAAAAATTAGAGATTTACTGTTGAAAAATATCATTTGTTTCAGGCTTAATACAGTTAATTTGGGATATGAACATACAACGAGTCAGTAAAATCACTAGAAGATGCGTTGGTTCATTGAGGCTGCTATACAAAATACCAGAGACTAGGTAGCTTATAGCAACAGTTCTGGAAGCTGGTAGCCCAAGACCAAGATGCTAGCAGATTTGCTGTGTAGGAGAGCCCATTTTTCGGCTCAGAGATTACATACTCTCACTGTGTCCTCACATGTTGGAATGGGTCGGGAATTTTTTGTAGCCTCTTTTATAAGTACACAAATGTCAACCAAGGGGGTTCCCGGTTTATGATCTGAGACCATCCCAGTATCCCCACTTCCTAACACAGTTACATCAAGCATTAGAATTTTAATATGTAAATTGAGGAACAGTAGGGGTAGTACACATTCAGACCATAGCATCATTCATTAATGAAGTATCATTTAAGTGAATATATAATCAAACTATAGACTCTACATCCTTCTTGCATAATTAACTAGCACCAGTGTTTGGAGGGGGCCAGTAGAGTTACCCAATTGAACATTGTATTTTCATACAGAGGCTATGTAAATATTCTACCCAAATTTTTTATTAGGTTTCCAGGTAGATGCTAAAATTTGAGAATTATTTTATAGTAATTACTCTACCAATAATGGCATCCGTAGTCCATTTAATGTTTTCCAGTCTACAAAAATGATATGAAAACTTATTATTGCTTTTATAATTATATAACTCCCTAAGTTTTGATGCAAAAAAAAAGTGAAAATACAGATGCCAACTTTGTAATGAGTTAACAAGGGATTCATTTATAAATTTGAAGAGATACCTCTCTCTTAAAAGCAACACAACTAAACTAGTTAGCAAAATAAAGGTCTTGATCTGCTACCCAAGGATTGAAAACATAAAATACACCTTTGAGTAGCATTTCAACCAGAGTAGTCAGAAGTATGATTATTCCAGATCCTCAAAGAAATAGCAGTCTTGCTTTCCCTATGTCACTTAAAATACTTTATAAAGCCCAATCAATAAAAATGAATTGAGGAAAATACTTTAGAAAGCAAATTCATTCACAAGTTACTAATTACATCACAGAAAGACAAGGTAAGATAGGGCAAAATAATTAAAAGTGGAATACCATATGCGTGCTAATTCACAAGAGGAAGGTTCAGTCTCATTGCAAAGTGTTGATTACAATTGTAAAGACATCACACTAGCCTTTTTCCAAAACTTCTCCCCACTCTTACAAACTAACATCTGGATCTCCCAAAAGAAGAAAGATCAAGCGCACTCTGAGAGACTCAGCAAAGCAGGGTAAGGAAAAACAATGGCGGGGGTCAGGAGGTGGGGGTTGGGGTGGAGGGGAGTGCAGGGGTTAAGGAGGTTGTTGTTTTATATTACACAACAATTTTTGAAAAGAAAAAAAAAAGGCTATACAATATTACCAAAGTAGCAATGTTGTAATAAAGATGGGAAAAATTAGAACTTTGTTGAATGTTCTCATACTGCTTTTACAGTTTAATATTGCTCTACTTTCCAATATAGAGTAGCAGAGAGGGTAACAGAATCTTTGAGCACATGGGGCTTCCTCCAAAACCTTGTGGGAGGTTTAAGCAGTAACAACTACCCCTGCCCACCTGCCCCATGCTGGCTCAGCACTTCTGAACCTGTAATTAAGAAGCACCAGTAATTCCATCACAACAGAGGAAATTGTTCTGTATCCTGGGTACCATGAGAAAGAACATTTCCAGCCTTTCCGTTTTCACCTTTGACAGGAACCAGGTTTGTAGCAAGTGTGCCAGAGCCCAGTCACCCACGTTGCATTATGTTTCTTTCATTTCCTGTGCAGGGTAACAGCTCCAGGAGCTCCCAACTTTCAAACAGGGTAAATGATGTAAAACTTTACAGTATTTAAAGAAAGTGAGCAAAAATGAAGGAAACCAGAGTCTTCATCATGGAAGGAAATGAAAGGGATATCAAGAACACACTGGAGGCATCAGCCTCACCCACATCTTTCTCTGCTGAGGAGTTTACCCCACACCCATAGAAAATTGTCTTCACTTCAAGAAGCTGTCTATCTATAAATAAACTGACCAATGCATTGTCAAAACATAAATGGTCAAACTGTCATAATATAAACACTGCAAAATAAATACAAATAACATCTGGAGGCAAGGGTTGGATGGGGTGGGGTGAGAGAGAACTAACTTTCCTTAGTTCTGATGATAGAGTATGGATTTCATTTTTTTAATTTAGGAAATACTTTCCCATTATTTACCAAACACAGACAAAAGCAAACTGATTTTATTTTAAAATAAAAATAAACATAGTACTGTCTTACATAAGGTCGTTTCACAAGTTAGGCTGATCTCCTTAGTGATGTTTTTATTTCTTGTTTTCTACTATTTGAAACTGGGATAATAACTGTGCAATTACCAGTCCAGTTCATATTTAACTCTAATTATTATTGTACATTTTACAAGAAAAGCAGCCTCTTTTTGCGTTGGAAAACCATAATCTCTAATGTAACATACATTTCCATTGTGAAAGAATATTATAGCAATTATTACATTTCATTGTTATTACTCATTGAAATGACAATGACCAAGCCCATGTTTCATGTGTTTCTCATATGCATTCAACTGGTATGTAGCAATCACATTCAATTAATATCAATTAATATTTATACCAAGCCTATGATCATTAGTCAGATGCCTTTCCTGTAGAAAATAATTACATAGAACATTTGAGTCTCTCCTAGTAAATATAAAGAATGTTATATGGTCACTTTTCTTATTTTAAATAATGCTCTGGTAAATTTTTTGTAGGTAACAATGTACATACCATATGTCCAATGCCAAAGAAACAAAAACATTAGAATCGTATGTTACTTGTGAGTAAATTATATTATCTCAAAAAAAAAAACCTGTCTAATTTATAGCAAATTATATCAGTCAAGATATTATAAAATTATATAACCCTCAGTTATTCCTTATTCTTAGTTCATCAATCTCATTTCTTTAATCATATAAATCTGTTAACTATTAGTTGTATACATATTTTCATTAGTCAAATAATACATAAGGATATCTACATTCATATAATTGTGTTCTAAAAGTATACTTGCGTCTCTTCCATAGGGGGTAGAGAATAGGAAAACTATTGAGGTAAGTTGTCAATGGATAACAGTCTGCTCCTGATGACATGTTTTCTTTTTTTCTCTCATATGGGATAAACTACACCAGCAAAATATAGAACTCAGTTTTCCTTTAAAAAATTCTTTTTACAAAACAACAGCCATTTCCTTCCTCCCTCTCTCCCTCCCTCCCTCCCTCCCTCCTTTCCTCCCTCTTTTCCTCTCTCCTTCCTTTCCTCCCTTCCTTCTTATTCTGATTAACACAAATGCCAGTTGTAACAGTTTACATTTAAAGAATGTTCTAAATTCCAGCCCGTTTCATCAGACATTGCAAAAAACAGAGCTAGGTGAGGTTATAAATTGCAGTGAATTTAAGAAAATCATATTCAGTTAGAGTGAGGAACACTTTCCTGTCTTTCAATGAGCAAAACTTCACAAAGAAAAAATTAAAAAAACACAAAAATTCATTCACATGGTAATTTTTTTTAAAAAGAACATTTTCTTTTTAGTCTACAAGCTTCCAAATGTAACAGAATAAGACATTGTCAAAAATAAATATTTCACAACTCAACAAAAAGAAAGGGAGAGGATTCCAGACATGGTGAACATAGGAATAGCTATTTTTTTTTTAAGTAGCTCTCTTCATCCAGCCCTCTGGTGGTCTTCTTTGGTGGCTACTGATTCAAGTTTCTCTCCCAATCAATAGACTCCATTTGCCTGCGTCATGTGACAATCCAAATGTACTCTAAAGAAACAGCCAAGATGAATAGTTAGATAGAATCATCAGAGAATTCTGGGAAATAAATCTGGGGTTGTCTAATTAAGTGAAAGTCGAGAGAGAATTAGCTTTGGAGAAAGGAAGATTTGCATTTAAGTCCACCTACCACTGAATGACTGTGCAGTCTTAGAAAAATTATTTAAGTTCTTTGAGCTTCCATATCCTCATCTAAAATGGGACATTACTATAGATTGTATAGAGATGGAAGGGTTAAAGGTCACAAAGAATATAACATGCCTGGCAAAGGTCACAAAGAATATAACATGCCTGGCAAAGGTCACAAAGAATATAACATGCCTGGCATATGGTGGGTGCTCAATAAATTTTTGTTATCAGTAAATTTTATATCTGCTTTATTTAAAATATTCAGAATTCCAAATCACTCTGAAACAGACATATACATATTATATATACATGCATATATATATATACATGAGATACATGAGATAGACATGTATGTCCCTCAGTAATTAATATCCTATAATAGTCATTTTAATCAATGAATATTTACTATACCATTCTGGTTTTCAGGCAACAATCTTGGTGCTTTTCATAGAAATCCACAAGACAAAATTTTGATCTTTAAATCTTCCTCATGGAAAAAACACATAAGATAGATACCCAAATGTGTTTTACCTAAATATATACCTAGTGGTGTGGGGGTCAAAAGGATTGAACCCCTCACTCTGTCTTGGGAGCAGTGACAGGAGAGGGCCAGTAGTCAGTAGCCTCATCTAATCCCTCAAGTATGAATAGATCTTTGTCAGTTAAACCAGGTGGAAGAGGACTGATGGCATCACAGGCCTTGAGAAGAGTCTGGCATGAAAGAGCATATGCTGTTTGGAGAACTGGAAGTAGCTTTTGTGTTCTCTGGCAGGGATCTGGGAGGTGTGTGGGCAGGGAACAGATGACAATTGGCGTTACACGCTATGTGAAAGACTTTGGACTTCTATTGCCTTACAGAGGTGACTTTAGTATCAAAGAAGGGATGAAGATTTTAGGGGCCTCCCCGGTGGCGCAGTGGGTTAAGCAACACACTATGAAGCAAACCGCAGCCACTGCAGCACGAGTTCGATCCCTGCTGCCGGCCAGGGA
>JAGFMF010011861.1:11254477-11272450 GCA_019455555.1 Galemys pyrenaicus | reverse complement strand
CTGAGGTGATGGTGCACTGGTGAGATGGTGATGGGGAATACATGGGGATTACAATTAATAGCAAGTATATGTAAATTTTAAAATATTTTAATAAAAAAAGGAAAAAATAAAATAAAATTGTATTCAAATATAGTAAAAAAAAAACTTAAATTTACCAAGGTTAACAAAATGTTATATAACTAGTTGTATTTCTCAGAGGTGACTTAAAGGCAGTGATTAATAAATATTAGGACTTCAACAAATATTTAGCACATGTATATTCTTTGCTTGGCATAATTCTAGGTACTCAAGTTACAGCAGTAAATAAACTGCACATGCATAATGTCCATGAGGGTGATATTTCTTTCTAGAGAAGGATAGAACAGCAGCTGGAAATTTAAAATAAAGGCACAGAGACAATACAAAGATGTGATATTTGAGTGACTATAGGGTCTTACTCTGGGATAAATGGAGGATTCAAGCGAATAAGTGATATGATTCAAGCAAATCATGATATGACTCATATTTCAGAATCACTGATTTCTAGGCTGAGAATAGTTTTTATAGGGCAAAAGACAATGGTAGCAGATAGGATAATGTCATAGAATTAGGTGGTAGCAGCAAAACTGGTGATAGAAAATCAGATTTTGAAAATAGAGCTACCAGTTTTGTTCATAGATTCCAAGTGGGATGAGAGAGGACAGAAGTTAAGGATGACTGCAACATTTTTTGGTCTAGCAATTAAGATAGAGTGGCCATTAACTGTGAAGGGAAACACTATGGGTTAGGTCTGAGCATTTATTCTTTCTCTTTAAGCTTAATCTTTCTCCACAATACAAAAAATTGTTATTGTAAGTCAAAACTTTAAAAAGACATCTTGATCCCTAGAGGAAAAAAAAATAAAATCAAGCAATCTCATCTCAAACTGTACAAAGTAATAATGACAAGTTGGATGGATCAGTGTGTTCTAGAAACTCTGTTATTCCATATGGCCTAACAAATAGTACAATCCAAACTGCATCCATAATACATGAGCCACACAGAGGAAATGTTCAAGAATTAATAACACAATATAAATACCAGAGTAGATTTCTAAACTAATTTTGAAAAATCTATTTTTCTCTACTTTTATTTTATAAACCTCATACTTTCCTTCTTTTTCTTCTCCTTTTTTGACAATCTTCTATGTTTTTATTCTTTTCTCCTTTCTAAAATTGCATTTTTCTTTTTGGCTTCCCTTTGCCTCATTAAATTTTGAAGACATTGGTTTTATTCTGCAGCTAAAGTGCAACTTCTGGAGCATGTGTGAATAAAAGTTCATCCAAATCCATTATGTTTTATCATAATCAGCCTCTTCCTATTAGTAATACAAAAAGCACCCTACTGCAAAATCTAATTGGTACCAGAGGATCCATGGTGACTCTCTCATTTTATGTGGAGTGGGTACTTGCCCATGATTTGCCAACACAAAATACACACATTTCTTTAAAAATAGAAAGTGAAAGATGAGGAAAATCAAACATCGTCAGTCTGAAAAAAGGGCATAAATTTTGACTCAGAAGATTTGGGAACCATACGTTATATCTTGTGAACTGAGTAACTTGAGTATGCCATTTAATCTTTCTGGATCATAGCTTCCTTGGTTATTAGGCATTGTGTAGTTTTTGTCTCTTTTCTTCTAGTTTCTTACTTTTCTTCCTTTTTCTTTATTTTCTTTTACCCCCACCCCAAGCTCTCCTTTCTTCTCTCTTATCCTCTCTCCCTCTCTTAGTCTCTCTTTCCCTTCCTTTTTATTGTGACTCATGACAATAGGATTTGAGTGAGAGTTCAATGATAGTATGTCTAATAAAATAACAGAAAAATGAAAATGGGAGTAGAAAGTCAAGAGTGCAAATTAGCAGTCTCAAAAGCACCTACAGATCTATAATCACTTACCTCTAATCTATTGAGAGTTAAAAAGGTGCAGCTTAGGTTGCTGTACTCTGATTTTAACTAAGGTATTCAATCAATGCTGTCAGCTGCCTGGAAGCAATCATACCACTTTACGGAAATGTCTGCAACCTCAGTTTTTAATCTGCCCCACCACTCCACACAAGAGATACTTCCACCCTTAATATGGCCTTCGTAAAACTCTTCTTATTCTTCTATTTTCATAGCAATATACAACTGCTAATTTTGTCTCAGTTATTGAACGTAATAAAACTTACTTCAGAGGGATTAAATAACTTGCCAACATTTATCCACCTAGTAACAAATAGAGTTGACATGTTAAAGTTTTAGAAGTCCTGAACACCAGTTCCAATAGCAGAATACAATACAATAAAATAACAAATATTCTGTACATATGTTAAGATTTTGATAGGTCCTCAAGTTTAATTTGAGAATAAGATGTGTTTAAGGGAATTTTTCACTTTTCTGTGATATAAAGGATGTTCTTGATTGAGAAGAGGTTTACTTTGTTTGGTTTTATAGAAAGAAAATAATTTTCAGACACTATATTTCTGGGCTCATATAAGTGAGCTAGGTTTTTATCTGTTGTATGTTGCATAACCTTGGCTAGTTCTTCCAACCAGCTGCAGGAGAGCCAAGGGAGCTCCCTTGAGCTCCTCTCTTAGCCAACGCCAAAAACACTGGATGGGATTCCAACCAGCTCTGCCCTATGCCTTAGGCCAAAAGCTTTCTTAGTTGTCTGTGCTTTCTTCTATTGTTGTATTTCCTTGACTCAAAGAGTGCTGACATTGAGAATTTAGATTTAACCTTGGGAGTAGAAACAAATGCAAGAATACTTCCCACTGGATTTGGGTTCTAGGCATCTTAAGCCCAATTTGCCAAATCAAATGAATCAGTATGTGGTTAAGGTCAGCCCAGCCTACTGCAACTCTCCATGGAAGTTTGAAGTCAACCCTGATAGTAATAAAGTGTCCCTTTGTTTTGTTTTATTTTCTGTGTGTGTGTGTGTGTGTGCGTGCGCGCGCATTCAGGATATGGTTAAGAATAGAAAAAAAATGCTTGGAATATTCTGTCCCATATATCTTTATATAAAAAAATCTCTTTCACAGGTATAATATGAACACTGACTCATTTATTTCGTCATAACTAAATACATACATGCATGAGGGGTTTTGGTGTACTTATAGTAGGGTCCTAAAATAGACTTTTAATTGCTTTCTACTAAGGAGCTCATGATATAGAATTTGTATTATTTCAATCTAGAATACTTTCATATTCTCTTCTGTGACTGTGACAGTTTCTAGCAGGTCACCTACATTGGGATTTGTACTTAAAATCCCTCATTATTTTCAGAATAGCTTGGTGCTTTTTTTATATCTACATGTTAAAATTTCACTAACAGTTGATTCTACAGAGATTTGATTCCTCTAATTTTTTCCATAAAATGCCTTCAGCCTGCTTTACTTCTTAACCTTGAAATGTCCTCACTAACTTCTCTATCTCTGTCTTTGTCTTTGTCTCTATCTCCCTTCTCCCCACCTGTTTGTTTCTCTTTCAGATGGATCGTGGGTAGGTGGGAAGGTGGATGGAGGGAGGGAGGGAGGGAGGGATAGAGAGGATAAAAAGGAAAGAAAAAAGGAAAAGGAAAGAAAGAAAAAGTTCTCCAAGAGCACTGGTATTATATTCTATAAGCGGCAAGAAGAGTTACCATTGAATGGGACAACAATTTTCATGTGGACTAAATATAATTATCATGTGTGACATGTCCTATATCGACACTGACTACAATGACTGGGTATATATCTATTTAACAGTTTCACACACAGGACCTTAGAACTTTTAGTGAACATAGTTAAAACGGTATTTATTTCCTTCTCTTTGGGTACAGGATAACCACAATGGCAGTACACTCAAGAAACTCCCAGAGAGAGTAAAAGTTTCAAAAAAGAAAGATCATAGCTACCAAACACAAAACTCACCACTCACTTTCCTTTCCTGTGCCTTAAGAATGAATGAAGGAAATGATTCCCAGGAACTCAGAATGTTATTAAGGTCCTTTGGACACCTCTGAAATCAGAGTATTGGTAAGAAACAACTTCCCTCATAGCTCCCATTGTATCATGGTAGCTTGGGTCAGCTAGCCAACAGAAGTTGGCCATTGCTACCTCATGTAGAAGTCTTGCTGGCCTGAAAATGTTAATTAACCTGTGATATGTGGTAACCTTGGAATGATTCCCCTCCCCTTAAATCATTACCTGTGTCAATCATAATATAAGTAAAATGAGTTTTAATTAACTACTTTTCTAAAAAAAAAAAACTCTATCTTTTACCTAAGCTAGTCGCAGACACCTTGTTGTCACACAGAAGTAGAGCAACAAGATACTTCCTGCTATGTGTTAAAATGCCAACACTTATGAGGTTTTTTTTTTTTTAAAAGATTTGTTTTATTTATTTCTGAAAACAAAAACTGGAGTCTAGACCAGAGATGGAGGGGGTGAGAGGATTCACCAGAGACAGAGTGGGGGTGAGTAAAGCAGGTGGATAGACTGAAATATACTGTGAAGGGGAGCAGCGGGTAAGATAAGAGAGGAGTGCTGTGCCTGGTGGGTCAGTTCCCTGGCCTGAGATCAACTCATGCCTCAGTGACTGGCAATGGCTTGATATAGCACAGAGACTTTAACCCCGGTGCCACCAGAGACTCCTTAGCTGCTGAGCTGTTTTTATAAGTAAATTTGAACCAATTCAAATTGCATTCCTAAAATAGAGTCACTCTCCTTCCTCATATTTTCATGTGTGCAAGATCAGAAATAATCTCAGTATTTTGCCTAGATCTGCTTGGATCCATTCCTGACATGCCTTCTACCACTTTTAATTCCGAACCTGAGACTCTTGAATAGTGCCTGAGGTGATGCTGTTTTACCCACATACTTAAGAGTAAAGGAGCTGAAAGTGCCTGAGAGTTTATGTACCTCCCACAAACTTCCAGCCTTTGGCCAGTTACTTACTGACTCAAGAATATGAACACCCAGTTCTTTCCCCCTCAGTAAGGACAAATCCTGAGGTGAATTTTACTTTCCAAACAACTTGATCTTCTCCCAAAATCAGGCTGCAGCTTCTCCTGGCCTCTTTTGCTTCCCTGTCCTGCTAACATTACTCTCTTCCTGGTGTGTCCTGAGAGCAGTTTCATTATAAATCACGTGTCTGGGGGCTGATATGTTTTTGAGAAAACTTGCCTACAACATTATGCTGTCTTGAATAAATGAGAAAGTGATAAACATGGAGATGTTCTTTCAGAAATAATGCAAGGCTCCAAGCCCACCCACAGAAGTGTCCCTCATAGGATGTCACTTCAGATGTGACCTTCAAAAAAAGTTTGAAATCTCTCCCTAAACTAAGCCTGGATAAGACATCTTTTTATCTATTCATATCTTCTGTATTCCCAGAGAGAGAAACAAAAATAAGGCAATGCCCATAGCTGTTTAAAGATTTAAAGGTTAGGGAACTTTTTTAAAAAGAGGAATGTGTCATAATCTATTCTTTTAAAATTAGTAGTGGGAGTGTTGAATTCTGTTAAATACCCCCAAATAATTTTCACTTTGGTTACTTTCCCAAAAAAGGTGAGAATTAAAAGAGAAAAAGAGCAGGGCATAGGGAATGGAGGAAAAGAGACACAGTAAGAATCAAAACCTATCTAAGTACAGAAGTGTCCAAGTATTATTTGAATAGACACACTTGTGTGCACATATACACACATACACATATGGACATACACAGGTGTGTGTATATGTACATATTTATCCACCCAACAGTTTTACAAGTTGGAGGCTATGTTTATGTTCATATTTCAGATGGGAAAACAGCAACACTGAGATGTTTGAAAAATTTGTCCACAATCAGGCCTCCCTGGTGGTGCAGTGGGTTAAGAAACGCACTATGAAGCAAACCGTAGTCACTGCAGCACGAGTTCGATCCCTGATGCTGGCCAGGGTGGGGACCCACATGGCGAAGCAGACCTCTCCTGCTATGCCCGCTGCTCCCCTCAGCAGTGTACTTCTGTTGATCTGCCTGTTCTGCTCCCTGCTCTGTCTGGTGAGTCCTCTCACCCCCACACACCTCTGGCCTGTACCCCAGTGCTTGTATGCATAAATAAATAAGTCTTTTAAAAAAAATATTGTTACAATCATCACACAACATGTAACAGAGAGAAAAATAAGAAGATGAGAGACTAAAAGGAAAAGTGAAAAGTTAATCAAACATTAAAAAAATGACCCATATTAATGATAAAGGACTGGGCAGAGAGGTCTTAATAGAGAGGAACATACACACCTCCCACAAAAATAATGGGAACCTGACCTAAAAACTCCTAATGTACCACAACCACAGAGAGAGATCCGTACTCTAAAAAGGCATGCATAATTTATAAAGTGATCAAAATACAAACCAAGGCAGGAAAGGGTATATATGCAGACCTCAAAAAGAATGGGAAAGGCCAGCTAAAGGAGACTGATAATTGAAATTCAGACAGACAAGTTTTCAATATTGTAGGAATGGTTTTAATGTTGTGATCTGAACAAACAGCCCCTCTTCAGGCATAGAGAGAATGGACATGAATTATTGTGTTAGGAAAAATGAAGTGCAAGATGCAGAGTATCCATTTGTTTCATTACTTACTGCTATATAAAAATGACTCCAAAACTTAATGGTTTAAGACTTTAACCATTTTATTATATGTCATCATTCTGTGAGTCAGGAATTCTGGCATACTCAGTGGAGCTAGTGTTTTATTCTGCAGGGCGCTGACTCACTGATCTTTTACCAGGTGACTGGACTGGGCTGCAATAGCTGAGGTGGTTTCACTGGAGTACATATGCTTTGTCATGGTCAGCTGGAAAACCAGGCAGAGTTAAATACCTTTCTCCCTTCAAATATTCTCAGACCTTTCAAGTGGTCTCTGGAGCAATAGGGTCTGACTTTTTACTTTGTGGCTTAGAGGTTTGGGAGATAAAAACAGAGACTTCTAGTCTCATAAAAACATAAGAACTACTGCAGTCTCTTCCACAGAACTCCACTGGTTCAAAACTGCCCCAGGCCTCCCTTGTGGCATTGAGGGGTTAAGTCTCAGCACTATGAAGCTATCTGCAGCCACTGCAGCATGAGTTTGATCCCCAGCCAGGGAGGTGACCCACATGGCGCAACAGACCTCTCTTGCCTCTCAATCCACTTGCTTTGTTTTCCACTCTGTCTCTGATGAATACTTTCACCCCTGCCTGCCCCTCCAACCCCCCTGCCCTCTGACCTCATCCCTGTTCTTCTACATGAAAATAAAATCTTAAAAAAACCAAAAAATTGTTTTTTGTTGTTATTCAAGAAAATGTATATTATGCAGATAGTATATAATATGTGCTGCCTCACACCAGCGCAGCAGAGAGGAGGTCAAATAGACCCCACTTGCTGGTAGAAAGAGTGACAAATGATCTGTGGTTACTGTTCTTTTGTCAAATCACTCAAGCAGAAACAGGCTAGAAGGCAACGATGTAACAAACAAGGGCACAGCGTTAGACACTTTCCAGAAGGTAGTGTTTTGGGAAGCTTGACTGTCTCTGAGGCATCTAGTGAACCTGAAGGTTGGATAATTTTGGAAAAAGAAAGAAAATGACAGACTGTGTGGTTATAGTCACATAGTTTATTTGGAACTAACTGAACGTGCTGTATTACTTAGCCCAAAATGTTGTCTTCATGTTCTGGATCCCATGTGTTTATTGTCTTGACTGCCTCCAGCGTTTTCATGTCCAGATTTTAGCTTATGGTTGTAAGACTGTTTAAGTTCTGTTACTTTTCATTGTCCTTTATGTTTCTAAAGTATCTTCTACCTGTAAAGATATCTGGGTACATGTAATTTATTAATAGACATAGTCCCAGTCAGTATCACTCTCCAGTTGTATTTACTGGCCAAGACACACACACACAAAGGCAGTAAATACCTGCCTGCTGGTCAGACTGACCATTAAGTAATTATATCAGCAGTATTTTCTTCTTTCCAGGCCAAAATGGAATAGCTCAAAACAAAACAGGGTGATGTGAAAAGCATTCATTCTGGAGTCAAGAGGAAACCCTCCAGGCCTTTTGCAAGTTAAGTAACTTGTTCAAGTGTATTTAATATGAAGTTGGTACTACATATTTTCTAGAATTGTTGGGTTATTCAAGAAAATGTATATTATGCAGATAGTATATAATATTCACTTGAAATATTATAATTACAAATATATCAACTATAATATTACAAATTACAGAACTAGAATAAAACAATAAAATCCATGTCATCCCATGTGTCTAGTTAAATTATATGACTCTATAATTTTAATTTTTAAAAAAAGAAAGAATCCAGGTTAACCTTATGTATTATTAAACCTGAAAATACTGTGACATTATGTTTTTTGTCAAAATCTAATTTTAGAAATAATGTTCATTGTGTTGTAAGTTTGATTCATCAGGCAGACAGTCTAACTTGACAAATTGTTCATCTATTCCTTATGAACATGAAAACTTAGAAGAAATTAATAGAAATGGAAAGTAATAGATTTAAAAGTGAGCTTTTTATCATAAATTGCAATCTACAAATCATTTAAACTGTACAGTTCATTGTTATTCTTGCTTTTAAGGGTAGTAAAAAGCTAAAAATAAGAAAGCTGTCTTGCACCTGATTATTATTTCAGGTGCTTATCGCTCTTTTTTTTTTTTTTTTAAGATTTATTTATTTACGCACACAAGTGCAGGGATACAAGCCAGAGGTGGGGCGGTGAGAGGATCCACCAGAGACAGAGTGGGGAGCAGAACAGACAGACTGATTGAAACACACTGCTGAAGGAGCAGCGGACAAGGCAGGAGAGGTCTGCTATGCCACATAGGACATGGGTCCCCTCCTTGGCCAGCGGCAGGGATCAAACTGCAGAGGCTGCGGTGTGATTCGTAGTGCGTTGCTTAACACTCTGCAGCACCAGGGAGGCCCATATTTCAAGTGCTTATCGCTCCTCTTCAGTTTAAATTAAAATTGCTTTCTGGTATCATTTTCTGTCTGCCTGAACAAGTTTGTGTAGTTACTGTTTTTTGGTTTGTTTGTTTTTTTTTTTTTTTTACAACTCTTCAATAGTCTGGTGGCAAAGAGTTCTTTTGACTTTTATTAGTTTGAAAAAAAGGTTTTATTTTTCTTTTGTGTTTGAAGGATTTTCACTGACTAAAGAATTCTCTGCTAACCATGTTTTCTTTCAGTTTTCTGGTTTCCATTGTTTCTGCTTCTATTCTCTGTTCCGTTGTAATGTGACTTCTTTTCTCAGACTGCTATTAAGGTCATGTCATTTTCTCTCATTTCCTGTAATTTGATGATGATGTGATTTGGTTTGGTTGTCTGTGTTATTGTCATTGGTTTCCTAAATCAGTAGATTTATAGTTTCCATGAAATTTGAATATGTAACCCATTCTTTTTTCAAGTGTTCTATGACACTCATTTTGTCAGTTTCCTTTGGGATTTCAATTATGCTAAATATTGTCCCATTGGGTAGTGATTATTTGTTTTGCTTTTTAAATAAATCATACTTTATTTCTCTGTGCTTCATTGTGGGTAGTTTCTATTGCTTTGTCTTCCAGTTCGTTAATGTTTTTTTCTACAGTATATAGGCATTCTTAATTCCATAAAATATGTTTTTCATTTCTAATACTGTATTTTGCTTCTCTAGATGTTCTATGTGGAATATTTTATATTTTGTATTTTTCAGAACTTCTTGAACATGTGGATCAAGTTTATAAGAGCTGTTATATATCATTGCTAATTTTCATCACTTCTGAAGCTATTTCTATTGATTTTTTTAATAGTTATTGGCTACATTTTTTAATTGTTTACAGAAAAATGTTAACTTTAATTTTGATTGGTAATAGACATTGTGGAATTTATAGTATCAGTTGTTCTTTATGTTCATTATTTTCATTCATGTTGAATTTTGTCAGCTAGTAACAGGTAAGCTATCTAACAGGTTACTATAACTCCTATTATGAGCCTCCTTTTAAACTTTATTGCAATATGCCTATAGTAAAGTATAAAAACTAAAATTTCAAGTGCTTCCTTGATATCTTTACCCTCACTGGGCCCCAAAGACACATTTGTGAATTTCCTTGCTTTCACCAGATATTTCCTCCACTGTTTGGGAAAAGCTGCTCATCTGGTTATTTTCCCAGTCAACTCGATCAGCTGCATTCCACTGGATGTTCAACTTAACATGTTTCATCTCACTGTCAACATACGAAACTATTCAAACAAAACAATCCCCGTGTTCCATAGGAACCAAGGGTCACCTTGCAAAACTTGTAGCTGTGGCAGTTTCTTAAAATAAGAAGACAATAAAATTTGCCATATCAATCTTCATTTCACAAAAAATTACTCTGTAATGTGCAAAGCTATTTGATTGCATTTTATGCAAAGTAGAACTTCTTTCAAAACTGGAATCAGTCTTCTAAACCCTAAGCTTTATTCACTCTGTTTGGAAAATATTCTAAATCTTCTGTTATACTTCAATAAAGTTTATAGCATCATGAATATGACCCATCTCAAGGAACCACTCTCTTTGCTTATTCATAAGAAACGACTCCTCTGTTCAATTTCTACCATGAGATAGCAGCTATTTAGTCACATCTTTAGGCTCCACTTCTAATTCTATTTCTTCTATTTCTACCACATCTGCAGTTACTTCCTCCACTGAAATCTTGAACTCTTTAAAGTCATGCATGAGGGTTGGAATCAACTTCATACAAACTCCTTTTCATGTTGATATTTTGATCTCCTCCCATGAATCAAAAATGTTGTTAATGACATCTGGAGTGATGAATCCTTTCCAGAAAGTTTTCAAATAACTTTCCCTATCCATCAGAGGAATCAATACTTGTGGTAGCAATGACCTTATGAAATGTATTTCTTGAATAATAAAACTTGAAAGTCAGAATTGCTCTTTGATCCATGGGCTACAGGATGGATGTTGTGGTAGCAACCACAAAAGCAACACTCATCTCCTCATGCATCTCCAACAGAGCTCTTGGGTAATCAGGTGCATTGTCAATGAGTAGTTATATTTTGAAAGAAATCTTTTTGTCTGAGCACTAGCTATTAACAGTGGACTTAAAATAGTCAATAAATCATGTTGTAAATAAATGTGTTATTGCCACAGTTTATGCCTCCATTTATAGAGTACATGCAAATTAGACTTAGCATAATTCTTAAGGGCTCTAGGATTTTCAGAATGGTAAATGAGCACTATCTTCACTATGAAATCACCAACTGCATTAGCCCCTGAATTAGACTGTCTTTTGAAAACTTGAAGGTAGGCATTACTTTCTAATTTCTTTCTATCAAAGTCCCAATGGCATCTTCTTCTACTATAAGGCTATTTTGTCTACACTGAAAATTTTCAGTGTAATCACCTTTATCAATGATATTAGCTAAATCTTCTGGATAACTTGCTGCAGCTTTACAGTAACACTTGCTATTTTGCCTTGCACTTTTATGTCACAGAGATAGCTTCTTTCCTTAAACCTCATGAACTAATCATGAGTCATCTCTGATGACTTCAAATGCTTCTGTAACTTCTTCACCTATCTCAGCCAACATGGAATTGAAGAGAGTTAGAGCATTGCTGTGGCTTAAGTTTTGACTTAAGGGAATATTGTGGCTGGTTTGTTCTTCTATCCAGACCCCACAAAATTTCACCATATCAGCAATAAATCTGTCAACTTTCTTATCACTCACGAGTTCACTAAATTAGAACTTTCAATTTCCTTCAGTAACTTTTCCTCTGCATTTGCTTGGTGTAAGAGATCTAGATTTTTGTCTAGCTTGGCTTTCAATTTTCCTTCCTCAAGCTTAATTATTTCCAACCTTTAATCTATAATGATATATGTGTGACTCTTTCTTTCACTTGTATTTAAAGACTATATTTAAGCTTATGGGGCCCTCCCTGGTGGCGCAGTGGGTTAAGCAACGCACTATGAAGCAAACCACAGCCACTGCAGCACGAGTTCAATCCCTGCTGCCGGCTGGGGAGGTGACCCACATGGTGCAGGCAGACCTCTCCTGCCTGGCCCGTGGCTCCCCTCAGCAGTGTGTTTCAATAGTTCTGCCTGTTCTGCCCCCTGCTCTGTCTGGTTGATTCTCTCACCTCCCCACACCTCTGGCCTGTACCCCAGTTCTTGTATGCATAAATAAATAAATCTTTAAAAAAAAATAACAGGCCAATCATCTTCCAAAAATATACAAAATAAAAATAGGGTAAATATTAAGAATGAAACAAGGAGAATAATAAATATAACACTTAAAAATCCATTAATATAAGAAATGAATATATAAGCCAGAAAACCAAGTAATCAAAAACTATTTTTGGAAAAAGCTAATGAAATGGGAAAAAATCTATAACAAGTTTGATGAGATGGAGAGACAGAGGAAGAGAGGTGTGGGGGCGGGGAGAAAGGGAGAATAGGATCAGAAGGAGAGGGAAAGACAATGTTTCTGGTAAACCATTTCTCTCTAGGGTGGGAGAGATGATAATTTATGAGGTTTCTGATTTCTGTAGCATAAATTTACCCATTGTTACCTGTATAAATCTATTAATATGCAAACTGAGATGAGATGCATTAACTTTGCTCTGGGCAGTAGGACAACTCATTAGCAGCACATCATTAGACAGAAGTCACAAATAATTATTATTAGAGCTTAAAACACAACGCAATAAAGTTTTAAGTATAAGATAACATTCTATATTACTGTCGAATGAATTAAAAATTTGAAAAAGTAGACTATTAGCGAATAGAACTTACCAAATAGCCTCTAAAGAAAACTAGACTAGAACTTGGTCATTAAAGTAATAAGTTAGTCTTCTAAAATTTCACCTATTACTTAAAAAAATAAAATAAAGCAAACCTGGCCCACCAGATTTTATATATATTCCATTAAATATTTTAAAGCACTGGTTCTTATAGTCTAGCTTTCAAAACAAAAGTATTAGTACTACACAAGAATTTATTAAAATGCAAATTCTTAAGTTCTACATCATAACTACTAAATTAGAAACTCTGGGTGTGAGAATAAATGAAACTGTATAGTAATGCATGTTGAATTTGAAGAATTGTTTATTTTTTTAAAAAGATTTATTTATTTATGCATACAAGAGCTGGGGTACAGGACAGAGTCCAGGGAGGTGAGAGGAGTGACCAGAAGAGATGGGAGCAGAGCAGACAGACTGACTGAAACACACTGCCCAGGGCAGCAGCGGGCGAGGCAGGAGAGGTCTGCTGCGCCATGTGGGTCCCCTCCCTTGCTGGGATCGAACTCGTGCTGCAGTGGTTGAGGTTTGCTTCATAGTGTGTTGCTTAACCCACTGTGTCACGAGGGAGGTCCCTGAACAATTGTTTAAAGGACCAGATAAACGTAAAATTATACAAACTATTTTAGAAAGTAAAAGAAATTCCCCACTACTGATCTCATTTTGTAAGGTTACTTTACTCCAGAATCAAACATAGTATTTATAAGAAAGGAAAATTATAAACTGATGTCACATTTGCTATAAATCTTCTAAATAAGATATCCACAAATAGAATTCACCAAAGCGCCTGTGTTTGACTGAGTGTGCCATAATTAATTTGAGAATCAAAAGATGGTTTTACATGGGAAAATCTGTTACCACATTTGCCACATTAACAAATTAAAGGAGAAAAACCATTTGATAATTTTTATGGCTGCAGATATAGTCTTGATAAGTTGAAATAAGCCCTCATGATAAATAATAGCAACTATCATTATTATAGAAACTCTTAGAAAACTAGAAATAGAAAAGCTTAGCATGATTATAACTACCTATGAAAATGTTTTAATGGACAATATTTTTGATGAAATTATAGGATGTTTTTTAAAATTAGGAATAAGACAAAGAGACCTGCTCTGCCACTTCTATTCTGCATTGTAGTGGAGACCCAATGCTGTATGTTAAAAAAAATAATAATAAAGAAATAAAAGGCTATAGATCCATAAAAATGATATCACAAATTCATCCTTTTTAGATAATTCTGAATACCAAAATTGAAACCACTTTATAGACATATTAATGCAATCAAATGGGATTTTTTACAAGAAGGTCACTATATAAAAATTAATAGGGTTCCTCTGTATAACAAAAGATCTCATTCACAGTGACTGTAATTTTTAAGTTATTTATAAATAAGCCTAGTAAGCAAGATATACAATCATAATTATTTAGTGATATAAATACTAAATGATATGAATGGAGAGTATAGAATGTTATGAAAAGGATGACCCAATATTTTAAAGATACTATTTCTTCCCCAATTAAAATTGTCACATTTATCAAGTAAAAATAGAGAATACTCAGTTAAACTAGAATTTCAAATAAATTATGGATTTTTTTAGTTAGTGTATGATCCATATTTATGCTAAACAACTGTTACACAGGAAATATGCATACATATGTAAATATATGTATGTTTTCTATGTGGGCATGTACAATATATGCCTGTTATATGATATATATAATTTGTTCTCTGTCGGAATTTCAAATGAAACTGGACATCTTGCACTTTTTAACAATCCCATGCTAAATTAATCTATAGGTTCAATACAATCCAATATTGTCCCAACAGAATTTTTCCTGGGATTTAAAAATAACTAAGTAATAGAAAAACTCACATGTATGAAAATGACTTTTCCAAGAATAATGGGTAGGTTTTTGCCTTAGGTTGTATGATTAAAGATACTTTTAAACACAAAAGAAGAACCTATCTTTCCCAAAGATAAATTCAATTTCCACCCCCAGAACTTAGCAATGTGAACCCTGATTTTGTACCCATATTGACCTATTTATTCCAATTAGATGTAATAAGAGGGGGAAGAAGAATCTCTACATAGCTTGTTTATTTTCATTCATTTCTTTCTATTTCCATTAAGAAATCAAAGAGCATTTTTGATTCAAGATAATACCAAACTAAAGGAAAGTGCTACAATTTGATAATGATTCATTAACAGTCAGTTGACTTCAATAACCACATTCCAGGCATGATCTGTTCTGAGTGTCTTGCAGGTAGAACCAGCTGCTAGATACAGGTTCTTAAGACCATAGTAGACCAAATAGGTAGATGATATGGATAATGGTAAGACTGATTTAGTATTATATCCTGGTAGATAGGTGGAACTAAGTAAGAGAAAAGACCATAGTTATATAAATACACAATTTTTGTATAAGTATGTATCATTTAGTATTTTTAGATTCAAGAAACAAAAGTCAACAAAATCTAACACAGAGAAATAGATTGAAAAATATATAGGACACCTTCACACAACATCAGAGTCCGTTTTGGAAAAGTCAAAAGCCAAAGTATTTATGGGGAAAATGGAAACAAATGGATAGTCATAGTCATATGGGATTGATCAACTCCAACTGCTTTTCCTGCCTTTCTCTGCATTCCACATGAAATTCAAATTCCAAAGAAAGGAGCATCTGATTGGTATAGCTTGAGTCACATGTCCATCCCTTAGTCAGGTGAAATGGGGACATCTTGATTGATAGTTCCATGGCTGTATCCAATAGTGAAGGAGTAGTTTTCCCAATGTAAGTTCAAGGCACCATTTCAAAAGAAAGGGAAATGAATATTTGGCAGGCATAAACAACAGATGTCCACTGCATGACTGAGTAACACAGGTCTTGGGAAATATACCAGTGTGGAACAATGCTGTGATTGCCAGTTGACAATGGTGCAAGTCTGTAATTTTTTTTTCTTTTCATAAAAGAAAGGGTTCTTTCAAGATTAATCATTCTGGGAAGTAGTTAATACTAGTGTAGGAAATGAGGTGGGCCTCTGGGAAAGGAAAAGCCTTTCCTCACTCTCAGGGGTTAGAGGCATTAAGCTGACAAGCATTATTCTAGAAATGTCCCTGCCTATGCTGGCTGTATGATATGCAACAGCAACAGCAATGAACAAATATAAGTCACTTGCTGAAGTTTCTGGTACATGACTGTGGTTGTGGAATCCTCCTATATTAAGGAAGGCGCTTCAGAGCGGGTTGCACATAACTAGTACATGGCAAAAAACAAAACAACAAAACAAAATAAAAGAACTCTCCTCTTTATCTACCAACAAAACAACCAGTCATTTGGACTGTAGAACAATTTTCTTTTCCCAAGTTCAGGATGAGGTTTCCTCATTGGTGACCGGTAGGGGTCTGTGGTCAGCAAATTAACACTCAAGAAAATTAGCAGCAACAACTACATAGCACCCAAGGCAAGATAAGAATGTTGAAGTGAGCAAAGCTACTTATTCCAGAAAAAGCACATATATTTTACATTTAGTGACAAATCCATGTAACCATTCTTGCATAAGGCAACATAAGAAATCCATGTAACCATTCTTGCATAAGGCAACATCCAAAAGGAGAAACAGAAACACATATGTACATCATATATAGGTAAGCATTAAGCTGGATGTCAGTTAAGAAATATTGAAATACTTGCTGCTATTATTTCTAACAGTTATCATTTCTAAATTCTTTAAGTTGTTTTTCTGATGTACATAAGTTTGTAATTTTTTTGGCATCAAGTATTTCCCTTTCTTACTGAATATTTCTTCCATTTCTTTTAGGGTTAGGAAGTGCTACTCTGCGAAAGATCAGTATTATGGTGTGTATAATTCACTTTAGAGAATTCTGGCAATGAGAGTAGGCTGTTCTGTATGTGCTGCTTGATGTCAGCTGCCCATGATGTGTGGTCATTTGCCCTAGTTAGTTTCTCCCATTCATGGGATGATTAGGTAGCATTTAAGCAGAAGTGCTAGTCTCTCAACAAGTGCTTTAGCTAGTTTATCTCTGATCACTACCAGAATTTTCATTAATCTGTATGTGAACGGTAGGAAAGAATTTTTGTTCATGAGGTGAACACTGGTGAAATGAATGACATTAAGAATGAAAATATTGGTTAAACATTTCAAAGACACGTCCTACCCTCATTTGAACAGTATGCAAGAAATCTAGGGAGTCCTGTACTCTGTTCCCTTAGGGAGAGCACCAAGATTGCTCCTTAATGAGATGTTTTGTCTGCTTCATAATAAATGTCTGATAAATGGCTGAATTCGTGGAAGAATTTGGTGTAAGAATTTCCTTCTTATAATCAGAGTGAGAGGTTGTGGGGAAGTAGTCAATCCTCAGTGACCTCTAGACCACAATTAGCAAAAAGTAATCTGAGTCATATAAGATGAAATTTGCCCAGGCCAACTCACAAGACCCAGACATCCAATTGTATTTTCTTCCAATTTATTTCCTAGTTTTATCTTTTACATCTAACATGATCCACCTGGAGTTTTTAAATTTGCATGACAACAGGAGTGAAGTGATCCATATAAATGTGTGAAGCAAGCTGGCAGAGCCCAGGAGGTAGGAAGAACTGCACGACTTGCAGAGCACCAGGGGGCTGCTACTGTTGTGTCCTGCCAATTGCTGCCATCTGGGAATGGGTCTATCTAGTACCGCTGTATCTTCTGATTTGCTTTTCCTTCCCATGTTCCTGTCTTTCTTTTTAAAAAAATTATATCTAAACACCGTGCAACAAACAGTATATATTTTTGACCCAGTTATGGTACAAGGATGACCAGTTCACAATTTTTGCTTTATTATATAAGAGGTGAATATAATATATATTTTTCTCCAAGAGGGCAATGTTTCCTCAAACATTTGAAACTGTTGAAAGCATAGCCTTTCTGGTTAAGATCTTATTCTTTCTTCTTTTAGCACTGTACATCTATGTATTAGTAACTGTTTTTTTTTTTATTTTCTGCATATTGGGTTAAATTTTAAAATAATTCATCTATTTACATCAATATCTTTTCAGAGTTTGATTTGAAAGTTTAATGTCAATTTCTTTTTTTTTTTAAGATTTATTTATTTATGCATACAAGCACTGGGGTACAGGCCAGAGGTGTGGGGGGTGAGAGGATTCACCACAGAGAGCAGGG
>JAGFMF010011861.1:11241999-11254363 GCA_019455555.1 Galemys pyrenaicus | reverse complement strand
CCCCCCTGGCCGGCAGCAGGGATCGAACTCGTGCTGCAGTGGTTGCGGTCTGCTCCATAGTGCGTTGCTTAACCCACTGCGCCACCAGGGAGGCCCTAATGTCAATTTCTTAATACAACAAAATTTAAATAACAAACTACTTAATGAAATAATAGTTTGATGAATATTTTAATAAAAATAAGTCTATGTGTTTTTATAATTATTATTATTTTTAAAGATTTATTTATTTATGCATACAAGAGCAGGGGTACAAGCCAGAGTCCAGGGAGGTGAAAGGATTCACCAGACAGAGTGGGGAGCAGAACAGGCTGACCAACCGAAACACACTGCAGAGGGCAGCAGCGGGCAAGGCAGGAGAAGTCTGCTGCGCCATGTGGGTCCCCTCCCTGGCTGGAAGCTGGGATGGAACTCATGCTGCAGTGACTGCAGTTTGCTTCACAGTGCGTTGCCTAACCCACTGCGCCACCATACACTGTATGTATTCTTTTGTGACTAAATACTTAAGTTTCTTTCAGCTCTAAGAATTTTGTAATATATTCTTTTGGGTTTTTAAATATATATTTTATGACTTTATGTCACATATATAATCTGGACATCATTTTCTGGGTTATCAGATATTTTATATAACAGGGAGAATTTTTTTATTTATTAATATCTTGAAAGGACTCAATAGTCAAATTATCATAACTTGGAAGAAACACTTTAAAATTAATTCCATTATTACTTGATATGTAATTTGTGATCCAGTCATTTTTATTTTCCTAAAAAAATATTTATTTAAAAATTTTACTGACACCAACGATCTGCCTTCCATTCTATGAACATTGGAGAGTAAAGGCATAGAATTCCCCTAATTTCAAGGAACTCATATTCCTCAAAACAAGGACATAATAAATCATGGAATAAATTTTAAGAATCTTAAGTAATGATAAAAGTTCTGGTGAAATTAAGAGTTTGATATCACAGGGAGTGACAGGCTAAAGAATGTGGTAGGGAATTATGGGTAAGTTAAAAAAAAAAATCAAACCCTCTGAGGAAGTAACATTTAAGCTAGGACACATTAACAAGAAGGACCTACAAATATCCAGGGAAAGAAATTCGCCTTAGTGCAGTTGGGCTGCTATAATAAAAAGCCACAGACCAGGTAGATCATAACCATCAGAAATTTGCCATTCACTGTGGGCTCTCTTCATAATAACAGATTTGCTCCTCCTCACATGTGAAAGGAGGGAAGGCACTCATGAAAACAGAAGGTGGGAGGTAAAGGTAAATCTTTCCTTGTTCCTGGCTTTGACAATGGGAGGGGTAGGTGATTCTTGGTGGCCATGAGTTCCTGGATTACTGCAGCCTGAGTGGACACAGAGCCCCTGGCTTCCTTTAATAGCACTTCAAACAGCAGTGCTCCAGCAGCCTGGAGAGCACACAAGTAGGGTCCTGTGAACACAAGTAAAATTCCTCCTGTGTTAAAAGAGTAGTGACTGTTTGTAGTTACTGATTTTAAGGCTGTGCTCATTGCTGCTTTTTTGGTTCTTCCAGTTTCGGACATGTTTGCAACCAATTCACTGCATTATAGTTCGATTGTTTGAAATATGTGAAGAGATTTGTTTTCCAAATAGAACAGTGACTGATAGGGTGTTAAGAAAAATATTTCAAGTATCTAGTTTATAATTGGTCTAAACCAATAACTGATATCCAATATGATCCCATAAACAAATAAAAACCCTAGTAGTCATGATTACAAAATCATCTAACAGTGATTTCTTAAATGTAACAATGCAAAGTATATTTGCTGCCTTTATAATACTAAGCTATTTCCTTTATGTGATAGAATCTAGTTTTGAAATGAAATACCCTTGCAAAAAAGAAAACAGAGCTTTTTTTCTTGTCTTTTAATACTATGCTCGATGAGAAGTTGTTACTTAAAAGTGAGCGTGGACTTTGGAGACACTATCAATACGAGATTACTAAAAATCGAGATATACATCATCTATACCTAAAATCAGGACTTGGAAAGGCATACCTGATTTTATAGTCAACCTATAAAATGTGACTCATAACTCTTGAGTTAGGCTATTTCCCAGGCACATAATTGTTATGAATCAGTAATAATTTCTGGGGATGGAACAGGAACATTAAGAACTAGTCAAGGAGAGAGCACTGATTATTGCATTAGATAAGGAAAAACACAAGCAAAGCTGACTGTTGTTTACAACGGAATCCTAATAGAAAAGTACACATTTATTTGTTTGCTATAAGTAGGACAACATGAAATGGTAGGACAGAGACCAAGTTATAAGAACAAGTTAACAGCTATTAGAGCAAAATGGAAAAACTGAAATGGAAAAGTTTACTTTCCAAAACTTCCCCTTTGGCTTTCTTTCTATTCATCTGCTAGCTATAATGACAGATGCATTCCTGAATCTGGTTTGTTCTGTTTCCAGACATATGAGAAAATTGTGTTCATGGCTATCAGATGATTGGTGGCACATGGGGAAAAAAATCTAACTTAGGGTTGATACAAGAAATAGCCCCAGACCAGTGTTCTCCAACTTTTTGGACTTACGGCCCTTTTATACATGTAAAACTTATAGGAAACTCAAAAGAACTATTGTTTATATATGTTACTCTGTCAATATTTACCAAATTAGATAGTAAAATGGGTGTTTAAATATTAATTCATTTAAAAATAATAAGCACATTTTCTGAAAAAAAAAAAAAAAAAAAAAAAAAAAAAAAAAAAAAAAAAAACAAANAAAAAAAAAAAAAAAAAAAAAAAAAAAAAAAAAAAAAAAAAAAAAAAAACCTTTTTTCCCTAAAAACAAAGTTAACCTAGTGAGAGGAGTGGCATTATTATTTTACAGTTCGTGAATCTCACTATTGCCTGTTTTAATCAACACAGTGAAATTCTCATATCTGCTTTTATAATTCAGTCTGTTGGTCCATCATGTAGCCTCTGGAAAACTCAGGTGTATGTGTTTGCCTGTGTATTAAAGAAAGAGAGAAACAAGGCAGTCAGTACCTTAGTATCATTATAAAAAAAAAAAAAAAATTCACCTCTCACACTCTAAGTCTCAAGAACCCTGAGGGAACACTAGGAACACTTTGAAAACCACTGCCCAGACTAGCTAAGTCTATGGTTTTTATCACATTTTCCACTGTAACATACATAATTCTCTTATGCACGTTCTTCCAGATGTCTTCAGATAGTAACTAAATAGCAAAAATATCTTGACATTAAATCAAACGAACAACATCAAACATTTTTGGGTGAGGGAAGGCTAGTGTGGAGAAAAGAGGGTGACTGAAGGTGATGCTATTTTCATGAAAGCATTTTATCAGCTTGTAGGAAATAGTGGGTTACATATAAGCACTTCCTGGCAATCTGTTGCAATTCGTTTATCTGATTTAAACAAAGCAAAATAGAATGACAGTGACAGGAACATTATTACAAGAAATCATGAAACTGTTAGATTATGATTTTTTTCTAAAGATTTATTTATTTATGCATACAAGAGCTGGGGTACAGGCCAGAGTCCAGGGAGGTGAGAGGATTCACCAGACAGAGTGGGAAGCAGAACAGGCAGACTGACTGAAATATGCTGCCAAGGGCAGCAGCGGGCAAGGCAGGAGAGGTCTGCTACACCATGTGGGTCCCCTCCTTGGCCTGCAGCAGGGATGGAACTCATGCTGCAGTGACTGCAGTTTGCTTCACAGTGCATTGCCTAACCCACTGCGCCACCAGGGAGGCCTCTAGATTATGATTTCTTTAAGTAAATCATTTGAAAGTTCAGACATTTTAGCAAAGCTTGAAAGCAAATGATTTTAAATAGTTCTGACATGTTGAGAGAGGTTACCCTGTATTATTCATAGATAGAAAAACTCATCTCTTTCAGGTGACTGATGGAGATAGGTACATTGTATTCCTTATATTCAATTTTCTTTAAATATAGCTGCTGACAAATAGCAAGAACTTTTTATTTATGTTATTTGGTATATCAATGTATATGCACATAGGCATTCATAAACTCAATGTATATTTACAGAAAGCCTCTACAAATGTTTCAGAGTGTATTCTTGGTACTTGAGATACAAAATAAAACATACACAAAGTCCTGACTTCCAGAGATTTATGTTCCAGTGTGAAGAGTTGCACAATGAAAAGAACCACAGTCCTTTAAGGTGTAGTAAGGATAAAAAGGGAAACTAAAGGAGGAGAACATGAAATATTGAAAGTATTGGATGTCATGATTTATAATAGGGTTCTAAGTAGACTACCGACTGGAAAAATGGTATTTGTACACAACTGGAAGAAACCATTATGGGGGTGCTCTAAGCAGCGCAAACAACTAACTACAAAGACTGAGTTTGAGAGCTTGTGAAGCGTTTTCTAGGAACACAAAGCTAAGAGAGCAGTTTGTGAGGTTAGAGAGGTAGAGTGGCCACGTCTTGAAGTCACTGTAAGGATTTTGGTTTTTACTTTACTTTGGGAAGTAGTGGGAAAATTTAAACTGAGGTGTGATATGATGACTTCCTTTTAGATAAGTTTATTTTGGCCTCTGCGCTGAGAAGAGCCTCAAAGGAAAGCAAGGACAGAAACCAGAAGGTCAAACCCTGTCTGTGCCATTGCAATAACTAAACAAGAGATGATTTAAATTGTGCTAGAAGTGGTAAGTAGTCAGATTCTGGATGTATTTTGAAAAGTCAATAAACTATTTGCAAAATGGGTATGGGACATAAGAAAAAGAGGGAAACTAAAGATGGAACAAAGACAGATGGAACTATTTACTGAGATAACCAAGGTTATGAGTATGATCAAGAGTTTGAAGCCTGAGGCCTCCCTGATAGGGGCAGCAGGTAGAGCGCCCTCTGTGAAGCATCTGAAGCACAGCAGCGCCAGTTCGATCATAGGCCAGGGACTCACACTGCACTGCAGACCTCTCCTGCCTTGCCCACTGCTCCCCTCAGCAGCATACTTCAGTCAATCTGCCTGTTCTGCTCCTCACTCTGACTAGGGTGAATCCTCTTACTTCCCGCGATTCTGGCCTGTACCCTAGCTCTTGTATATGTGCATAAATAAATAAAACTTTAAAAAAAAGAATTTGAAGCCTGGAAAGATGTGTCAATGGGATTCTTGTTATTAATTCCTGTTTTTACTAGAGGATAGATGGATAGATTATGTAAAGCATTTAGAACAATGCTTTGTACATCATTGCTGGTTTATAATAGTGTGATCATTCCAAGCTGGAGACTTCAGTATATATCAAATTGCTAAAATTACCTGTTTATGGGTGTGCAATGTAGAGGGCTATAATTGAATGGCTAAAGAGGCATAACCATAGAAAATTAAACTTAGAGCTGGAGAATATATATTTCAAGATTCAGTTACTACATTTATAGATGTTATAAAAATATTGCTCTTGCTTACATGAGTAAACTCATAGAATTAGGTGGCATTCTTCAAGACATATATTATTAAAGACCATGAAATAAATTGATACTAAGGGAATAAGAGTGTCTACATGTTCCTATATGAATATATATATATTCTGAAAAAATTCAACATCGAAAAAACATTTAATGAGATCTCAAAATGCAACAGTACTGCAAGTAAAAAGACATTGGCATGGAATGTTTAAATTTATACTGTTTTAAAGATAAAACACATGCTCATTCATTTCTTCATTTTACTACAAATTAAGAAAATATAGTCTGTTCCGAAAAAGACTGATTTTCACGCTAAAATAAAATGGAGGATACTGCCAGGGTTTTGATGTTTGAGACAACACCTACGCATCCAAATAAGTAATTTCTTTAGTTTTAGATTCTTAGGCTAATTTTTCCCCTTCCAACTTCCTATGTACGCCCTATTCTGTTAAGGAAAAAATGGGTCCAAAGGAAAATCCTTTTTCCCCCAGATTAAATTGCGTTTACCATTCAGAAGGTGAAAAAATTACTTTTAGGAAAGAAAACAAGCAGTTCTTTGCCAAGAGTTTTCACCCCTAAATCTAACTTTTTGGGGGTTCTAAGCTGAGTTTCTAAGCAGCACCATCTGCTGGTTCTTCATGCGTCTTACTTCCTCTGCCCAAAAGTCTCTCTGGTGGAGCTACATTCTCCCTGTCTCCTGCAGTCCCCTGACCCTAATTACAACTAAAGTAAAATTTAAGCAGTTAGAAAGATCTCAACTTCGAAATTTCAGGTCCCCAAAGGCAGAGCTGGGGGCACCCAGGCGCGCGCTGGAGGGGCGGAGCCTGGGAAACAGGGCCGGGAGGGGCCAGCGCGAACTCCGAGTGCGCGACACAGCTTCCGCCCCACGTGGCCCCGCCCCCCCGCGACGCGACGGGCCGTCACGTGACGGCCGCGCGCGTCCCCGGCCGCTGCGGGCTCTGAGACGAAGAGAAAAGACAGCGAGGCGGCCGCGGCTGTGGTCAGAGAGGTGGGAGTGCGGGCTAAGCCCTCACGGGGGACAGGGTGGAAATCGGCCCTGCCGGAATCCTAACTGTTGGAGAGGAGTGTTGGCCCGCGGTGTCACCCCGGCCGCGATGCGCTCCGGGTTTGCGCTGCTCTCGGGGCCTTAGGGGCGGCGGCGGCGGGGTCAGGGGCCGGTACGTAGGTGGACGCCCTTGGGCCGGCGCTACTGCGGCTGTCTGCGCCGAGGTGGGGTGGGACCGCTCAGTTCTTCCCGCCGCCCCTACCTCGGCTGCTGTCGCAGTCGTAAAGACTGTGACGGGCTCTGTTGACCATGGCCGACGCAGCCCTTGCCCTGGGCGACGGCCCGTAGCTGGTCTCGGCCAGGGTGCGAGAGGCGGAGCAGCGGCCATTACTGCGCAGCCTCTTCCGCTGGGGTCCGTGTTTCTGCCTTTAGTGGCAGCCGGGCCCCTCTCTTTTCCCCTGGCGGTAGTGTCAGGCGTCTACCCGTGACCCTCTGAGGATTATAGGAGACGATGGTTTGGGGGTGCTGCTCTGCACTCTATTTCCCTTGTGGAGGCTCCGCCCGGGTATGCCTTCGGTCAGAACGAAACCAGGGCGTGCAGTCCGTGCATTTTGTCTTTTTCCGGAGTGTCTTTGGTTGCTGCTCTCTCTTGGTTTTCTCTACTCCCCTCTCCTCCCTGCCCCCCCCCCCCACCGTGTCTGGATAGTGCCTAATATTAAGATTAGCGCCTCCACCCTTGTCGGGGTTAAACCCAGTGCTGCGTATTCTAAGTTGTTTTGACGGTTATTATAGCATCTGAACAATTAAGAGAACTCAATACTCGTTGAGCTCCCAAACCTCAATGCATCCTAAAAGCGGAGGATGTTGCTTTGTTCTGCTGGTTGGGGGGGTGCAGAGTTCTCTTCCTAACCACCCCCCCCCCCCGCCCATCCCGTTGGAAAGTGTTGGTCTCCCATTGTTGTCACTGTTATTTTCTGTAGGTTTCCGGAGAAAGGCTGNCCCCCCCCCCCCCCCGCCCATCCCGTTGGAAAGTGTTGGTCTCCCATTGTTGTCACTGTTATTTTCTGTAGGTTTCCGGAGAAAGGCTGCAAAATTGTTTTGCATTTACACACCTTCTAGCAACTACATCTTTTTCCCCTTGCTAGCCACGTTTCGAATTTTTTTAAATTTCATTTCTGAGTGCCATTTTACTGAGTACTTCTCAAGTTTTGAGTACAGACATTTGTTTGCTAGGTAGTATTTTTGTAATGCTCAAACTATAGACTTGAGGGGGAGAAAAAGCCACGAAGTTATAGAAAAAGCTTTGTCTTTGTGTGATTGACATTTCAAGTGCCAAGAGCACAATCCTCCCCCAAAGTGTGTACTTTTTAAATAGGGTGTGAAAGTGTAACATATGTAATTATAGAAATCGGGATACTTAAGAGTGTTTGTCTTTTTAATAAAGTGAGTCTGTATTTAGAAAAAAGATGTGGCAAATAAGACACATTAAAGCAATTGGCAAGATAATAGGAATGATGTTGGTGTGTGTTGTTTTGTGACCAACAAATACTGTTTGTGTTGAATGTCTGGGTATTCTAAACACCCCTGAAAATGGGTCAGTTCATTTTTATTTTAAGGGGAAAGTGGAAGAGTGAATGTCAGTCTAGAAATAGGTTTTGGATGTGTTTGTTTTAGCCTTTTAGATCTTAAATTGGAGCATTTTGTTAAGCCTGACCTTTGATTTAGAATTTGTTTCAAATGGGCCTATGTAATTTGTGGGCAAAATAAAATAATGGTGTTTAAATATTTGAAGGCTTTGTTATTTATCAGTTCTTAAAAACTTGATAGAATTATAATCACCAGGAAAACTATTTTTCCAAATAGCTGATCATTAGATAAGAGGAGGGGAAAAAAAGGAGATGGTGTTTTTTTGTTTTTTTTTTTTTCTGGAGGCATGTGTCAACTGGTAAAACATTTTGTTTTAGTTTCCTCCAACTTGAATTGTCAGACTAGAGAGAGAGAGATAGTGTTAAATTTCCACTTTTCACAATTTTGTTAGCCATTTACCAGCATGAAATGCCTGACACACATCAGTTGGATATCTGGATGCTTTTTTCCCCAATGTGTTGAGTAAAACCATTTTCATTCTGCTTATTTCCTAATTGTGCCTGAGGAGCCTGATTTTGCTAGGTTAGGAATAATCTTTGTGGGTATGGAAACCATCTTATTAGCAATCTGCTTCAACCACCTGTGCTTATTATGGACTTTTTGTGTTGGTGGCTTACTACCTTTTGGGTTAATTAAAACAAAATCTGTTAAATGCTTGTTAATGAAAATATTTAGAGTTTAGAATTAGAAAATTATAGACTAGGATGAAATAGCTAAGACAGGGAAGTTATGAATTGACCAAGGTCATACATAATTAGCATCAAGACCTTATTTATAAAATGGTTGCAGACTATGAGACTTGTTTAATGTGATTAAAACATAATTTTACGTGCACATTTCATGCTCTGTTACTATAAAATGTAAAGCCCACATTGGTGTGGGGGAGACAAAGGTATAATGCCTGAGTATTAAGAATGTGAGAAACACAGATTGCGAGCTTGTAATGTTTTTAAGGGCTAGTCTGTACAATAAAGGAAATAATGTATGCTTTTTTGCAAGCTAAGTTTTAACAAGGTAGGAGAAAGGGAAAGCTAGAAATGGAAACAATAGTTAACCTCTTTTAATTTGGGACTTTCTTAAGAAAGATTAAGATGTATCTACTAAATACCCACTTTCTTTATTCCTTTTGTTTGTTTGTATACCAAAAGTGGGAAGGATTGGAATATTCTTTTCTGTTATTGATTGCTTTTATATGGAACATTTCCTGTTTTGTCTTTTTAATAAGTATTTTATTAAATATTAGCTTTTAGTAATTGAAAATATAGGAAAGTCTTCAGATATTTAAAATTGATATTTTAATTGTAATACTCTTTTACAATTACTTTTACAATTCTTTTAGTTCTTTGGAAAGATGTTATTTGACACTATTATCTGGGGGAAAAACCTTGAATTTTTACATTGAACTCCACTTGAAAAGTGGATTATATTTATTGTAATTAATCCTAAATATTTTTAGAGAAAATGACAGTATATGCAGATAATAGGAGTGTGAATTTGTTTAGTGGTCACAACTTGTAAATCGTACAGTATTTATATGTAGGTATACGTAATTGACTGTATGAGTAAATGACTTAAATTTACTGATAATTTATTTTTCAGTTTAGTTCTTCACCTTTTCCCCCTCTTCAAGTGATAAAGGACAAAAAATTTCTAATTTAAAGACTTTTCTCTAACAGTTCATTTCTACATAAATTTGCACCAAAAGAAGAAATTTTAACACATGAATTAATAGGTTTTTTTTGGTCAGATTGTTATGATAAATTTTACTATGGTAATTTATAAATTGTATTGAGTTTGGTTTATCATTTACAAATCATTCATTGCTACAGGTGTTATTTATGTTTGCCAAATTAATTCTGGCCTTTAGTTACAATTACAGTATCTGTCCTTTAAATTTGGCTACAGTAAAAGCAAATCCTTCTTTCATCTTTGGTTTCAAATAATGTAGTTTTCTGAAGGATGAGGACTTCTTCCATGAAGAAGTTACATGCCATACCCTATATTGCACCCAACTAATCATGTAATACTCTGAGGTTGTAATTGATGCATCAGTTCATTAGAATTGGGACCACCTAAATCTAGTCAGTTTTTGCTACAGAAGAATTTGCAGCTTTATTTCTTGATTGTGTCCAGCAGAGATGTGGGCAAAACAACATGAAGTTCATGTTCACTATTTACTGATTCTTGTAGTAAATTGTCAGTTTTATGCTTTAAAAAAAAATCTGTAAGACACTGAAAACTGCATTGCCCAGTGTGGTAGCACTGTCACATGGAGCTGTTGAGCACTTGATGTGTAACTAGTCTAAATTGAGTTGTGCTGTATGTTTATGATACACATCATATTTCAGAGTGCATTCATACACAAGCAAGAATGCTAAATGTCACAATTTCTTTATACTAAAATACATGTGGAAATGCTTGTGTTTAAAATACATTGGTTTAAATAAAACACATTATTTAAATTAATTTAACCTGTTTATTATTATTAATGTGACTAATAGAGACCTTGAAATTACTTGGAATTTTGAGATATGGCTTCTTGCATCATATTGCTGTTATATGCTGTATTCCTAGACCTTTTCTCTAAGATGCAGTACACTGAAGAAAGGATTTTTTAAATGTAATTGAATTTGATCATATCTCCCCATATTGATAGCTTTGAGGCTTGTGAACTTAGGTTTCCTCATTTATAAAATGGGTATAGTACTATCTCATAGGATGTGTTGAGGATTCAGTGATATGGGTCTCGGAGGGCTTAGCTTAGCGAACCTTACTATGCATATTACCTAGAGATCTGATTCTATAGTAATGCAGTAAGACTCTAGATTTTTCATTTGTAAAGAACTGCCAGAAAATGCTGACATTGCTGGTTGCATTCAGAGTTTGTATATAGCTAGGATATAGATTGCTGCTTTGGTTTTAATTTATTTCCTCCCCCACTGTTACCAGTTAGTCTTTACTTGGAAAAAATATCCATGTTTTCAGGTATTGGAAATGTCACCATAGCTTGTAAGAGTTCCTGAAATTAGTTTATTTTTGGATTTTTATCAGTAGTTTGGAGACTTCATTGCCAGTGAAGACTAGTTGAGTAAACAGTCAAAAGAGAAAGGTGACTTGAGTCTTATATTTGTAAATATTAGTAACTCCATCTGTTTTACTTTGTTCTTTAAATATATGTTGAAAAGTTTAATAACTGGGTGCCTTGATCACTGTTGGTCCAAACATTGTCTTATGTGCATACATTTTGTTGTTCAGTATTTTATTTCAGTTGTTACTCAGAAAGTTTTTCATTCATGAGGGAAATACAAATTCAAGTCAGCAAAAATTGGTTGTCAGTATACTAGTCACTGATAGGCATAATAACAGTAGTACCTACCTTCAGAGGACATATGGTTTAGTGAAAAGTCAGAAGCAAACAAATAGTTTTAGTGCATAAGTTCAGTAATAGAAAAGTGTACAAAAATATAGGGGAGGGGACAGTTTGAAGGTAGGGGAAGCATTCATAAGCTTTGAAAGAGACTATACCAAGCAGGAGGAAATATAGAACTAAATGAAAGTTTGGGGAACTATGAGTTATTTTATATTACTAGAGAATTAATCTGTGAGTATAGTTGTGGAGGTAAACTAGAAAATTATTTAGGTTTTAGGTCATTAAGACCTTTAAATGTTGCCCTAAGGAGCTTTGCTTTTATAAGCTGAAGGGCAATAAAGGGCTTCATGTATACAAAATATGGTCCATTTTGCCTTTTAAATATATTGCTCTTAGATTTAGTAAGTATTTTGAAGGGTCAAATTGTAGAAGATATCCAGTATTCCAGTAGTCCAGGAGAGAGATGATACAGGTTTAAAGGAGGGTACTAGCAATGGCAAAAGAATAGAAGGCAGAACTCTAAAGATTTTGAGACTAAAAATTGACAGCATTTGGTGTGGTTGAGGAGGTAAGAGGAAAGGAATTTTGTGTGTTGTGGTTTTGTTTTTTTTTTCATCAGCACTCATTACCTTACCTGCTGTAAACTTGGGCATTTCAGTAATAACAGGAGGTCTTATTTAACATGAGATTTTGTTTTTGACACACTACCTTTTTATAAGGAAGACAGTAGCTGTGGAGTACATTCAGTACTAAAGTGAACCACTTTACTTTTTTTTGTTTGTTTTGTCCATATAGAACTAATTTAAAATGAAATATTGGGGCCTCCCCGGTGGCACAGTGGGTTAAGCAACACACTATGAAGCAAACCGCAGCCACTACAGCACGAGTTCGATCCCTGCTGCCGGCCAGGGAGGGGA
>JAGFMF010011861.1:11191418-11241949 GCA_019455555.1 Galemys pyrenaicus | reverse complement strand
CCGCTCTCTGTGGTGAATCCTCTCACCCCCCCACACCTCTGGCCTGTACCCCAGTGCTTGTACGCATAAATAAATAAATCTTTAAAAAAAAAATAAAATGAAATATCCACGTTATATACCATGTGTCAAATTCTCTTCCTTTTTATGGCTGTTACCCATTTTACTTAATAGACCACATTTTATCCATTCTGTTTGGTGGATATTTGTGTTGTGTCCACCTTTTGGCTTTAATGAATAATTTTGCAGTCAACATTAATATATAAGCATCTCTGAATCCCTGTTTTCAGTTCTTTTTGGTTTACAGCTAGACATGGAATTGGTGGAGTATATGGTAATTTTATGTTTAATGTTTTTTGAGGAACTACCAGGTGCTCATCCATAGTGGCCACACCAACCATTCCCACCAGCAGTTCTAATTTCTCTACATCCTTACCAATACTGTTTCCTAAAAAAATTATGACCATCATAATAGATGTGAAGTGATAAGAATTGTAGTTTTATATACATTTTCATAAGAATAATATTGAGCATCTTTTCCTGTGTTTATTATTGGTTATTTTTGTATCTTTGAAATGATTATCAAGTCTTTGCGCATTTTTTAGTTTTTTGTATTTTTTGAGATGTAGTTCTTTATATATACTTTATACATTCTTATCAGATATGACTTGTAAAGCCTCTTTTCCATTTTGTAGGTTCTCTTCTTACTTTCTTGACAGTGTCCTATGATATACAAAAGTTTCAAATTTTGATGAAGTTTGAGGTTTTTTTTTTTTTTTGCTCATGCTTTTGGTATGATCTAGGAACTGATTGCTAAATCCAGAGTCATGGTAGTTTACTCCTGTTTTACCTCTGTTTTCTTCTATGAGTTGTATGATTCTACCTCTTATGTTTAGGTTATTGGACTATTTTGAATTAATTTTTGTACATGGTGTGAAATAAGTAAGCCTCCTGCTTCATTTCTTTGCATTTGCAAATTCAGTTGGCCCAACATTACTTGAAGAGATTATTATTTCCCCACTGAATGGATGTGGTACCCTTTTGAATATTAGTTGGCCATTAAGAAGTATGGGTTTATTTCTAGACGCTAATGTTTTAGTGTATTTGTCTGTTCTTATGCCAATATCACATTGTCTTGATTACTGTAACTGTAGTAATTTTGAAATCAGGAATGGGTATTCTCCAACTTTGCTCTTTCTCAAGATTTTTTTGGTATTTGGGACTACTCAATTCCATATGAGTTTGGGGTCTGGTTTTTCCATTTTTTTGCTAAAAAAAAACAAAAACTTTGAAATAATGATAAAAATTATTTTGAATCTATAGATCAGTTTGGTGATCTTACCATCTTCATAATCTTCTAGTAAATAAACATTAGTTGTCTTTCCATTCATCTACTCTTTAATATCTTTCAGCATTGCTTTACAATTTTTATTGTATAAGTCTTTCCTTGGTTGATTTCTAGGCATTTTATTTTTTTAGATACAGCTATAAGTAGAATTGCTCCCTTAATTTCCTTTTTGAATCGTTGACTGCTAGCTATAGAAACACAACTTTAAAAAAAAAAAGATTTTATTTATGCATACAAGAGCTGGGGTATAGGACAGAGGTGCAGGGCTGGGGGGAGGAGCGGTGGGAGGATTCACCAGAAAAAGTGGGGAACAGAACAGGCAGATGTGAAATACACTGCTGAGGGGAGGAGCAGGCAAGGCAAGAGAGGTGTGCTTTGCCATGTGGGTCCCCTCCCTGGCTGGGATTGATCTAGCTGCAGTAGTTGCGGAAGCCCCACTGTGCGGCGCTCAACCCCTTACACTACCAGGGAGGCCCAGCACAACTAACTTTGTGCATTGAACTTGTAACCTGAACCTTTGCTGAATTTGTTTATTAGCTCTAATAACTTTCTTGGAGAATCTGGAAATTTCTATATAAAGATTACAGATAGTTGTGCTATTTCTATAAATATAGTTTTACTTATCAATTTGTATGCCTTTCATATCTTTTTCTAGTGTAATTTTTCTGGATAAAACTTTCTAGTAGTGTTGAATAACAATGGTGAAAATGTATGTCCTTGTCTTGAATTTTTTTCACTTTAAAGATAAAGTTTACTGAATTTTGTTAAAGCATTATATGTATTTTACTAATTTGTTTTTGTTGCTCTTAATTAGCCTACAGCAAGTTGATGTTGAATTTTTTTTTTTCTTTTGCAGTATAGGATGAACCAGTATAGAATAGAAAATACTGCAAACTGACTATTAGTGAAGATGATGTTTTATTTTTGTGACAGACATCTGTGGGATCTGTAATAGAAATGTAAGTATAGCATCATGACTTTTCCAAAGCCGCAGTAAATTAAGTGGCTGTTATAAAATGCAATAAATCAAGTGTCTATTACACTTACTTTTAACTATACAAAGTGAACATTGTTATTTAACCTTTAGATGCTTTACTATATCATCAGTTATATCTTATTCACATTAAATTATTTAATGTATAATTCCAAAAATCTCTCTCTCAGAAGTAAACTGAACATGGAGGAATTTGTTCACAGAAGACTAGAATGTCTAGACAGATCCCTAGAACTTCTAGGTTCTGTCTTCTCATCACATATTAATTTACTTAAGTAACTAAGCTAAACAGACAGTACAAGTTTTTATGAAAAAGAAGAGCTTAGGGTTATAAAACACTACTAAATTAAACAAATTTTCTTCATACTATAATTGATTTTTTAAAAAACGTAGGACATTACTTATTTTAATTTATATTGTTTGTTTCCAGTTTTCTTAGCTGTGTTTACTTATAGTCTTTGAAATATGCTTTAAAATGTTCTAATACCCTGAATTTGCCTATATTGAACTTTTTTATTCTTGAAGCATTTTTACGTGACAAACATTTCCAGTTTCCAAGTTAATATGACCATTGTCCAGTGTGATGTCAATCAGGAAAGATGGCAGTGAATATTTTGCTGACTTACAGTCTTGGCAACTATAGTGTTTAAAATATTGGGCCCAAAAGAATAATTGCTGTATATACATGATCTCCCAGTTTGAGCTCTGACTATTTCTGTTTTTCTTACAAGATGGTTTTACCATTAAAAGTATGGCCATATCATTTTTAGTCAATGTTGAGAATGTGATAAGAGAAAAATGAAACTAAAAATATTTCTGTTTAAAGTTGGGCCAAATAAATCTTTAATACTGTTCACTTTTTTTTTGTCTGTAGCCCTGGAAGCAGTGTATTAGTTCCTCCTCTCCCCACCATAATCTCTTCAATGGTACACTGGTTGTTACTTATGGTATTGGCAGAATTGAAAGTAATGTACATAAACTTTTACGGCAGTGTAATATTAACTGGGGCATGCAAAAGTATTCTGAATCTTTTACCAAATGACAAATAATACAGTAACTTCATGTCTCTTGTCATTTTGGGAAGTGCTAAGGCTTTGTGTTTAAGAACTACTTAAGTTTTTGAGTCTAACAAGATGTGCTGAGCCAATTCTTTTGGGGGAAAGTAGGAGGGAGACATTAATTGATCTGTTGAGTAGCATATGCTTTCACTTGTAACTTAGAGTGTTAAGTTACAAAATCTTTGAAGGCAAGTATTTATCTCAAAATACTTTGAAGCTCTTATAGTGCCTAACATATTGAGAATTCATAATTGGTTGACTTGGAATTTGCCATGGGTTAGAAAAAAGTTATATTTACTGGTTTCTGTAACTAAGATTTTTCTGATAAAGGAATTCATTGCGAATCTAACTAAAGGTTGAAGAGTTTGGGAATTAAGCCTTTCGTAGTGATCAGTTCCTTTTCATTTAAATTGTATTGCTTTTCTAGCTATGTTCAGTCTTTTAAGAAAGTTAACTATCATTTTGAATCCTGCTATTGAGAATATAGAAAAAGCAGTAAGATTGGATTTTTATTTGGATGTGCTGTGACTGAAGACTAAGAGCATTGTTTTTCAAATTTTGATTTGCATAAATATTTTTACATAACCGCTATTTTAACCACTGGATCCAGTTTTGCGTGCCTGATACTAACCAAAAGCAAATGGTGTTATGGCAGAATCAGGTGATGACAGAAAAATTGTCACTCATTTTAAGCAGCTGTTAATGGTTTTCTATCTCTGAGATCTTCCTCTCCATTTCTTTTTACTTAGCAGTGGTCTGTTCTCTTTGTCATTTTATCCCTTTAAAAAATATCTGGTTTTCTATGGGATAAAATCAAATCACATCAGTGTTTCTTCAGCAGGACACAATAAGTCTTTGATGATTTGGCTTCTGATTATTTTTACAGCTTCATCCTGCTGTTTCATTGTATGACTCACTGCCTTTCACATGTTTCTATTTTGAGTCTCTCTCACTCCCAGCATCCTCTACACCCGATACTTTCTTAATGTCCATCCTTTCATCCCTCCATTATCACTTTCAATAAACATTCTACACATTTCATTTAATGTAGGAAGGCCACATTCTGACTATCTGCTTGTCACATATGTTTCCTTATTTAACAAAGTAGCTATATGTCTTGTTCATCTTTATACCTAGTAAGACTTGGCACTGTTCAAGGACCATACTAGCTGTTTAACAAATGTTATCTGACTTAATTCAGAAGTTCAAACTTTATACCAATGTTTAAGCTCCATATATCCATCTGAACAAATCTTACCCGGTTTCCCCCCCTCCTCTCCTTCCTCTTCAGGGCCTCTTCAATAGTCATGTCATTTTCTCCCTTGTCTTGTATGATGGTAACATTTGTGAAGTTTTAGTGTTCACAGAGTGTGTTGCTTTTGTTTTTTTTTTTTTTTCTTCTCACACTGACATTCTACAAACTGATTTTTAGATAAGAAAATTTAAATAAAGGGTTTAAACTAAGAGCCGAAGAGTAATACTAAGGGAGATTAAGAGTCAAGGTTTTTAGATTTCTTGTCTAGCATTGTATAACAGGTGCCTTAAATTATTCTTTCTCTCTTGACCAACTGCAGTTCATTATATAACCTTTAGTATGTTTCTTCAAGGCTTATCTGTAAGTACACTAACAGAATTTTTATACATTCCCAAGGTGTATAGTATATAAGTAAATGCTTCAAAAAAGTGTTTACCAGTCAGGTGAGTTAGTGTAAATTATTTGAAATAAATCTATCTATAATGTGATAAAATCACATTCCTCTTTGAAAAAAATTTTTTTTAAGCTTAACTGTCATTTTTTTTTTTTCTTTTTAATTTATGTGTACAAGAGCTGGGATATAGGCCAGAGATGCAGGTGGTGGAGGGGTGAGAGGATTCACCAGAAACAGAGTGGACACAGAACAGGCAGATAGACTGAAATACACTGCTGAGGGGAGGAGCAGGCAAGGCAGGAAAGGTCTCCTGCGCCATGTAGGTCCCCTCCATGGCTAGCAATCGAATTCGTGCTGAAGTGGCTGTAGAAGCCCCACAGTGTGGTGCTTTGTGCCACCAGGGAGGCCTCATACTTATTTTTCTTAACAAATATTTGCGTTTTCTTGTGTCTGCCAGGTCCTGAATGGGAATACTAAGGTGAATCAAAGATGACCCTGCCTTTTTTCAAAGCCCATGTATTTATGGGAAATACAAATGTTAATCAAATAAATACAACATTGCAATTCTGAGAGAGATTAGGAGTAAGAAGTCCATGGTAGCTAAGAGTTAGGGAGGAAAAAAAGTGATTTGATCTAGTCATGGAAACTTTTTGAGAGGGTTATAAGATGTGTAGTTGTTTTCCCATAGTGGAGGGCTACGGGCCATAAAAGACAGGAAGTGAGCACATTCTTGATACAGAGAAAACCTTATTATTGGAAGGAGTAGCTGGTGTGGTTAGAAGCCTGAATAAAAGGAAATTTAATGTTAGATGGAGCTGGTTTAAGAGGTGGGGGCAGGGGGGCCAGACCATGCAGGGCATATAAATCCTGGTCTTTACCCTAAAATCAACATTTTAAGGAAGGGGTAAATCGCTGGACCAGTTAAATGGCATATGCAATAACATATGTTAGCAAACAATATTTACCTCGTGGCTAAGGATGGATAGAGAAGGACGGTAAATATTTGGATTTAGGAAATAAAATTGATCAGATAATTTTGATGGAACAGGTAGAAGGGCAGTTTCCCAGTAATGAATTTCTGCTTGGATAAGCAGAAGCATAGAGTGTCACCATGTGGGCTTTTTGGGAATAAATAACGACAACAAAGGATGAATTGTTTTGTGCCTTCAAGATTACCCAAAAAGGAGAGTAGATAATTAGAACTAATTCTAGGACTAAAAGGAGAGACCTGGATTGTCAATAGCAACTTGTGACTCATTTGTATATAGGTAACAATTGAAGCCATGAGTATATATGAGGTCATCTTTAAAAAGTCACAAAGAAGAGCATATTGTTTAGAAAAAGGCAACAGTAACAAAAACAGCTGTTAGCAGAGAATATTTCATGGAGGGGGGATGAAATAGCCTAACTAACCACTGTTTTTAGAACCAGTGTTTTTAGATACAGAACAAAGATAGGAAATTTCCTAATTTTAGTTATTATTGAAAATATATTAACACATGGATATATTTGCAAAATTGTCATTTAGTAATATCCTAAAAGGCTATAAAATTACTATTTTCTATACTTAACGATCTAATTACTTTTAACTGGTTTTTGCTTTCCAGACTGAGTGTAAAGTCAGTCTAGAATGGATTGTATATTTTTAAATCTTTGCATGTAGTTCTGTAAGTTCTGTGACATAGTAGAATGTATATTTATTGAAAATCTATACCTTGGTTGTACTGTTGGGGGGGGTGCAGTGGGGTGAGGGAGCTTAACAAATTGTATAGCTCATTGTCCCCCAGTCCAAGTAAAAATTAATGAAAAATCAAAAATATTTTTCTTTTTTTTAAAATATTTATTTATGCATATAAGAGCTGGGGTACAGGCCAGAGTCCAGGGAGGTGAGAGGATTCACCAGACACAGTGGGAAGCAGAACTGGCAAACTGACTGAAACACACTGCTGAGGGGAGCAGCGGGCGAGGCAGGAGAGGTCTGCTACGCCATGTGGTTCCCCTCCCTGGCTGGGGGCAGGGATTGAATTCGTGCTGCAGTGGCTGTGGTTTGCTTCATAGTGTGTTGCTTAACCCACTGCGCCACCAAGGAGGCCCCAAAAATCAAAAATATTTTTTCTCCACTTTCATCTCTGTATACCCATTGTATAGTATGTGACTTACTAATAGGTGCTTAATGACTGGAAGAATTAAAGCATGCTTTTAATATTATATACTTTTTTCCTTATTTTCTTAGGATGGCTGGCTGTGGTGAAATTGATCACTCAATAAACATGCTTCCTACGAACAGAAAAGGGAATGAGTCCTGTTCTAATACCACACCTTCTCTAACTGTCCCTGAATGTGCCATTTGTTTGCAAACATGTGTTCACCCAGTCAGTCTACCTTGTAAGCATGTTTTCTGCTATCTGTGTGTAAAAGGAGCTTCATGGCTCGGGAAGCGATGTGCCCTCTGTCGACAAGAAATTCCGGAGGATTTCCTTGACAAGCCAACCTTATTGTCACCAGAAGAACTCAAGGCAGCAAGTAGAGGAAATGGTGAATATGCATGGTATTATGAAGGAAGAAATGGTTGGTGGCAATATGATGAACGTACTAGTAGAGAGCTGGAAGATGCTTTTTCCAAAGGTAAAAAGAGCACTGAAATGTTAATTGCTGGGTTTCTGTATGTTGCTGATCTTGAAAATATGGTTCAATATAGGAGAAATGAACATGGACGCCGCAGGAAGATTAAGCGGGATATAATAGATATACCAAAGAAGGGAGTGGCTGGACTTAGGCTGGATTGTGATGCTAATACCATAAACCTAGCAAGAGAGAGCTCTGCCGATGGAGCGGACAGTGTATCAGCACAGAGTGGAGCTTCCGTTCAGCCTCTAGTATCATCTTCTGTAAGGCCTCTGGCCTCAGTAGATGGTCAGTTAACAAGCCCTGCAACACCATCCTCTGATGCAAGCACTTCTCTGGAAGACTCTTTTGCTCATTTACAACTCAGTGGAGACAGCATAGCTGAAAGAAGTCATAGAGGGGAAGGTGAAGAAGATCGAGAGTCACCATCTTCAGGCAGGGTACCAGCACCAGACACCTCCATTGAAGAAACAGAATCAGATGCCAGTAGTGATAGTGAGGATGTATCTGCGCTTGTTGCACAAAACTCGACCCAACAGAGACTTTTGGTTCCTAATGCAAACCAGACAGTATCTGATCGATCAGATCAATCAGGCACTGATCGATCAGTTGCAGGGGGTGGAACAGTGAGTGTCAGATCCAGAAGACCTGATGGACAGTGCACAGTAACTGAAGTTTAAATAAAAAATGAAAAAGTCTTCAGCTCCATGCTTAAGGTTAAGTGGCTATCTGTAAATTTCTGCCCGTTGTAACATTATACTCATCCCTCGTAGTGCATTTTGGGAGTTGGGGTGGGAAGGGGTATGGGAAGGATAGGCCTGTAATTAAAAGTCTAACATGTCTCTGTTAAGAAATTTATTTAATGTAAGGAACTTGGGTGTTAATAGTTGAGAGCTGTTAGTAATAACCCAGTTTTCTTGAGGTCATTTATTTTATAGTTTTAATTTTTTCTTCAGTTCTTTTAGCCAGTGTGTGTATTATCTGTGCATCACAGTCAATCTGACTCTTTGCATTGTATCTTATTTTTCTGCATGGATTGACAAAACCATTACTAAAATTTGACACTTATGAGATGTCTGGTATCAGTATGAAAAGGAAGCTTAATTATGTGAGAATAGATACAAATTGGGAGATTTTAAAATAGATGAATAACAACTATTTAATAGTACAGTTACTGACATGGAAATGTAAAGAAAACAGCTAGTAACTTAAGTTTCAGAATCTTGTCTGTAATACACTTCATGGCGTTCCCACAGGCTTTGCTGTCTAGTCCTTGTAGTTTGAGGTTTCTCTTGATCCGCATTTTTCTTTTTGATTACAGAATTTATAATTTAATAAATACTAGAGTTTATCAAAAATAACTTGCCTTTTATTTGAATCTGGAAAGGGGATGGAGAAATTCTGATATTAGTATCCAAATGTTATTAAAAAAGGTGGTAGTTTGAATTGGTGGTTCATCTCCAGTAGTCACGTGCTCAGGAGTTTTATTTAAAGAGAATAAGCAGAATCCAGAGGCAGTGTGCATGGAATAAACAGGTACAGCAATAAACAGCCTGTGAGACTTAAGTTTCTTAAATACTGGTTGTAAGGCAATATATATTTTAGATTTTCCTTGCCTGTGTTTATTACTGGTGGTCTAACACAGCCTGAATTACAAAGTAGGCCAGTTATAGACACATTAATAGATACAAATCCACTTTATACAAAATAAAAAATTTGGTTACGTAGGATATATAAGGTTAACTAGGAAATCTAGACATTTGTTCCAAACAAAAGTAGTGAGTTTCAAACTTAAAAAAATATGACAGTTGATAAAGCACATGTAAGTTATCTGTAATGATTTAAATGTGAGCTGAATGTTATAATAAAAATTCACTACTTTGAAATTCTATGGGTAAGTTAGAATTAGGACTTAATTCTTTGACATGTTTTTCTTAAAATCTGTATCACTGAGATTATAAAAATTTAAGTTCCATATTTTTATAAAATGTACTTTTAAAGATAAAAGAAACTAATTTTCAGGAAAAAAAGTAGAAATCTTATAAAATACAAACGTGTAAGATGCTTCAAGAATTTCTCTGAAGACTTGGGCAGTTTTGATGTAAAATTTTACCACATGAACAGGACTTACTAGTTCGAAAACTCCAGGGCACACAAACAAATGGTCAGTTTTTTTCTTTTTTACCATTTTTATACCATTCCTTTTTGTACAATGCATGCTTTCTCCTCTCAGGTGTAGTCCCCATAAAATTCCCACCACCATTCACTCATGCACCATCCCCACAATCCCTCCCCTGAGAATGGTCAGTTTTATAGTGACAGTAGACTTCTCATAATGATAGCTATCATTGTTTAGTATATCATTTAAAATAGAAAAGTATTATTAAACATATCAAATGAGGCTCTAAAATTTTAGATGGATGACGAGGCGCATTTGAAAGGACCATTCCCTATGACTCCTATATTTCAGCCTCTTTGAACAGAAGAAAATGATTCATCATACCTTCTATTATTCCTTGACTCCTCCAATTTTTTTCCACTAACTTCAAGGTTAATTGTTAGTTTCGTAAGTTATTTCCAAGTAGTATGGTACAAAGACATGAATATAACACCAGGAATGGGCTTTGTGTAGGGACTTTTCCTTTTAAAACTGATCTTTGGCTATAGACTAAAATTATTATGGGATCTTGGAAATTTGTAATTTTTAGTCAAAGTATATTTTAACCAACTGTTAGAAATTACTTGATGAACCCCCAAGTATACTGAAAACTAAGCCAATGAGTTCAGATACACTATAAATTACATAAAGCCCAATTTTAGTCACAGCCTTCAGAGTAATACTGATGCTCATGTTTAAGATCATTTAACTTTTATGTTTTAAAATTTAGACTTTACTTATAGCATATAATATTTCTGAAAAACTATTTAAATTTTGCTTTCCTAGCAATAGCCTCTAAATTTGCGGGTCCAGCCCAAAGGGTTCCCAGAATTTCTTTTTCGTTTTGCAGTGCCTCCTCGAAACAAAGCTCTTTGGCTGAAGAAACTGATTTTTTAAAAGCTCTAACTACTTCAGGTGGCCCTGTGACAAACGGCTTTAGCCACTCCTGTGCCTCTTCTAGAGATTCATTTTCATCTGAAGACTGCAACACCTCTTCAATCATTCCTATGCTCAGAGCTTTTTTTGAATCCAATTTGAGAGTTCCACTTAACACTTTGAGAGCTTGTTTACTGCCGATAATTTCAACCAACCGGGTAGCACCACCCCAAGTTGGTATTATACCCATGTCCTTGTGGACAAATCGGATCTCACTCTCTTTAGTCATTAATCTGCAAAAAAGGAAAAAAAAAACTAATAAGTACATGTACATTAGTCATGAAGTACTTACTACCTGTTCATGATCTGATCTGAAATCTCCATAGATCTTTATACACAAATATATGAAAAACAATTATTTAAAAAATCTGGCTAATTCAATATATTACACAGTACTTAAACACTTTACTTTGGAATTATTGTCAACATTTTTGTCATGCTTGTTTATCCTCTACTTTGCAAATAAGAATTTTGTCTTTATTTTACATTTGTTTTTAGAAGCCCAAAGATTACTTTCTAAAGGGAGTTGGTGGCCTAATGAGAAAACCCTTATTAAAATGAAAATATCAGAGTCACAAAAGTTAGATTTCTACTGTGGGGGAAAAAAAAGCATAGTAAGTTCTGATCAATATTTCTCAGTAAAAAAATTGTCTTTTTAAACCCATCAGTGACCAAGGTGTAGGACTGCAAGAATGACCAAAATAAAATCTCTGCTCAAATTACATTCCAATTAGGAAAGACAATAAACAATGTCAGTGATAAGAGCAGTAAAGAAAGGCAAAGTTTGAGGCTATGTACACTGGCGGTATGCTATTTTAGATGGAGAAAACCTCCAAATACTTGAGTAGCTGAGTAAGCATGCAAAAATCGAGGGAGAAAGTATTCCAGGAAGAGGGAATTGCAAATGCCAAGACGTTGAAGTAGAACTGCTTTAGTATTGGGGAACAGACTAATAGCTGGAATAAAGTAAGCAAAGACTAGTAAGAGATGAAATCAGAGAGGTAAGCTTATTGAACTTAGAATTTAAAGTTTTATTTTAAGTGTGAGACTATTATGATGGCTTGACCAAGGGAGTGGCATCTTTCTTACAAAGATTGCTCTGGTTATTTTATTTAGCATTTAACAACACTGAAACCAGTTGTTTAAAAGGAATTTTATAATAATTAATCTTCAGAACAACCATATATGGTACAGTAGTATCCTAGAGAAGGAAACTGAAGAAACAACTCACTCAAGGCCATGCAGTTATGGAAGCCAGAATTTAAACAGGCAGATTAGCTTTATTCTGTGTGATTTTAACAACAAAGGATGCAATGATAGAGTAGAAGCAGGGACATAAATCATTAAAGAAAGCTGACAGTGGCCTGGGTTAGATTGAGAACAGTGACTTTCTATCGCAGGGGCTAATATCCTCCCAAATCTTGAGATTTTTATGAGTAAGGTGATTAACAGCAAAGTGGAACAATAAAAGGAAGTTAACATAGTTAATGGGCATGGCAAAAGTCTTCACATTTGTCAGTTAAATATTTGTATATTTCAGTAGGCCACTGTACTGCTTAGGGACTGCATATTTCAATGAGAAACTTCCACTATTTTAAACCCTTTAATTGGGCCAAAGGGCATGTCTGAATTTTAAATTTTTTAAGAAAAAATTATTGCCTTCAAACTGCTCATTACAAAAAAGACCTTAAATTAGTTCAGCTTTCCAAAGTGTTCAATGCTAAGCTGCAGGTGGTTTGTTCTATTAGTTCCAAGAACAACAAATTCGTATTTTGAGTCATTAATCAGGAGAAATACTCCAATAGAGAATTCTCAAAACAGTATATTAACTCACTTGGAAAGAAAACTTTCTTTTCACAGCTGTGAACTCCTACAAGGGAAAATCAATATGAACATTTGCTTTTAGAGGCAAATAGCTGTGAAAATAGGTTTCAATAAATAATTTTTAAATGGGAAAGAATAAAGAACAAGTCTCATAAGAATATGAATCTAGCTCAAAACTTGAGTATTGCCTTGTTATAACAGAATTATTGCCTTATTAAAACAGAAAATAATGCCAAAAATTAAGAAAGACAGATAAAAATGACAGAAATAATGTGACAAGATATCAACAAGATAAGCCTCCAACATAGAAACTGCTTCCTGATAGCCTTACAGGATTACACACTAATTACTCCTAAAGCTTAGATGCAGTTACCTGGTACCACCTGTAATGCTTTAATATAATTTATTGTGGGGCTAATCCATTACACTATATAGAACACTGGAAGAGCAACATGTTAAAATGATGATTTATATCAGGCCACTTATAAAATCATATTAAACACCCTTGTTTTGACAAGTAAAAGATTTACAAGTATTTTTCTAACTATTAGCCTATTGGAAATATTTAAAATTCCTGTGACTGCTCGAAAGAGGAAAAAATGAGGAAGCTAATAAAATATGGATACACTCCTTTGATATGGCATTATTATAGGAAAAATACCCATAACCAAAAAAAAAAAGAATCACCTTTGGCAGATGTTGCAAAGTTAATGGTCATTAACCTGGGAGCATTATTCAGGGTGCTACTACTCTTAATGAATTAGCTGTATGTCGCAGGTCTTTGAACAAATGTATTTAAGTGAAAGAACTTTAAAACTATGAAATTGTTTGAAGTAGAATGTTCTTAGTTGAAATGATGCAAAATTTTAAAGAAATGTTTATTACTATGAAAAAGTACTTTTGTGAACTTTCAAGTAAAGCACAGAAACAAATAACTGTGCCAGGATGCAGTACAGCTCTGATGTGAAATGCACAGGCTCCAGTCAGACGGCCCTGTATGGCCCCTGCACTGGCTGCATGTGATACCTTGTAAAGTATAAGGAGTGATAAAGAGGATGAGAAAGATTGCATTACTTAACACTTCTGGGTCACAGTATGCTTATTTATAAAATAGATATAATAGTACTTATGTTAATAATTATGAGTTTTAAGTGCATTAACATGTGAAGGTGCTCTGAAAGTATATTCAACACAGTTTTTTTAAGTAGGATTGGAGGATAAGAGTAAAAACGTAACTCCAAAATGATACAGACATGTAAATGACTGACAAATTTAATTAAAAAATAGATATAGAGATATTGTGTTTATGTTTTAAAAATCAGTGTGACTGCATCAGTCATGTGTAGAACACAAAATTATATTTTTATTTAGTGTGTGTATATATGTACTCACACATGCACATACATGGCCTCATTAAACTCTGTGTACTAGTTCATATTATTAAGTTGGTTGCTTGTTACAAATAACAATATTGTTTCTGCTAGCAAAAAAGCATACAGTTGCCTCCAGGACTAAAATCACTCAATCTCTAAAATATTGAAAGTAAAAGAGTTAAACCCATCCCGTGACGTTCAACAAATATTGTATGTTATCCTTCCTCGATGCCATTTCATTAGTGAACACTATAAAATATATAGAATTATTGTATTTCCAAATAGAAGTAGAAATAATACTGTGTTCAACTATATATATGGCTGAAACAGAAAATTCCAAACTGACTTAAAAAAATATTGACACCTCTCTAAGACTATCTTAAGAAATATTATCAATGTAATAAAACCATGCTCGAAAATTCTGAAGAAATCATTGATGTTACAAAATTAAATGATGTCACAAATTTAAAGTTTGGAATTATAGACATAAACTTTAACCTAGGTACTTGTACATTATATATTAAGAGCCAAAGACAATAAAGCAAACTGGTGATGTGGGGAACTCTGGTATAAAAACTAGCAACAAGCATCTTTGACAAAAATTGTACTTTTAAAAAAACTCTTATCTTGAATATAAAGACTTCATTTATTTGCACATGTATTTTCCTGCACCATATCCTTCCTGCTTTCTACCTGCTATGATATCGGAAGACAAATTATGAAAAACAGAAAAACCCAAAGATTTCCCCCAAAATCTCACCTTTCTAATTTCCTAGTCTAGGATGACCAGTCCTCATTAGCCTCCAATCATATGGAAAGAGACTTCTTAAGTAAGGTTTATGGTTAAATGAGTGAACTGTTTTTTTTGTGTGTATATGGTGGTGGGGGTGTATATATGAGTGCAGTGGGTTGTCTGTATGTGGGGGGGGGGTGGCAGTGGTAATATGACAGAAGCAGAAAAGAAAAATGCTCTGGGCTTGTCTGAGATTAATATCAATTGGTATTTCTAGTATGCTCAGAAGTACGTTTTCTTGATGTTACAGATTCTAAAGTAGACATTTGTGTGATAATGGTGGTAACTACAGAGTAAAGCAATGTGAGCAGTGCTACTGCTTCCTGTGGTGAAATCTCATATTCAGAGCACAGGCTCTGCCACATCAAAACTACATACAGTTTTTTTTTAATGACTGGAATATGCTGGTGAGTGTTCAGTGTGTGTGTCCACATCCGCATGTGCAAGGGTGTCTATTATGTGTGTATACATATATGCTGTATTTTAGCTGTTAGTTTTTTAAGATAAGTGCTACCTGCTGTAGCTCTCTTGAGACAAGTGTGTTTCCTGTTCCCTTTCTCTGTAAGACTTCGAACTAATGGATAGCGGCTGGAAATGCTAATACCTTGAGCTGAGAGGTATTTATATTCATGAAAACAATGTTAGAGAGCGGAAACAAATTAGATAGGCAGGCTCTAAATTGCAAAGTTGAGAATTTTGTTTCACGAGAGACATGGAAGAATAAAAATGTGTTTTCTATTGTATACACAGCTAAATCTTTGATATTCCAAAGACAAACAGGAAAGAAAATGCAGACTACACAAACACAAAGAGACATCAACATGAAAATTTATGCCTCGCTAAAAATCTTTAAAAATACAAGTTGAAATATAAGTTTTTACTATTAAGGTTTTAGAAAAGATCTTTTAGAAGATTATACTCAGTGTTACTACTGGTGGTATTAAAGATTGGTAGAATCTTTGCTAGAAGATAACTTGGCATTATGTATCAAAAACCTTGAACACTTCATGACTTTATGATTAAATGCTTGTGCTGCTGATGGGGTTTAGTCTAAAGAAATAATGAAATGTGGGTAGGGTCTTATGAATAAGGTAGCAATCACAGCATTAAGGAGGATATTTTAGTACATACATATTGATGGAATATTTTAATCTTATTAAAATTCATGTTTTCCATGTATATTTAATGACATGAGGACACTCATTAAATATAAATTATGTCTTTTCAAAAGACATGAAAAATGTACACACCACAATGTTACAGTTATCTTGGATGGCAACAACTTTAATTTTTTTAAAACTACTTTACTGTATTTAAAAAATAATCTAGAATCCTGCTATTCAATGAGTGGTTTATGGACCAACCACTTCAGCATTATCTCAGGTGTCACCCTAGACCTGTGAAACCAGAACTGCATTCATATTCACTAGAATAAGTACATATTCATATGTATCAGAAGCTATATTTTTAAAATATTACCTGTATTATTTTGTATACCGTATGTATGTATTTATGTATCAATGTTATAACAAAATTTAGTAAAAAAAAAACCCATTATGTCAGTTCTGTAGGTCAGAAGTCTGGGTCCACCATGGCACATCAGCTAGGTTCTCTGCCTAGTCTCACTAACAAGACTGAAATCAAGGTGTTGGCAGGGCTGCCTTCCTTTCCAAAGGATCTGGGGATTAACCCATTTCCAAACTCATTCAGGTTGCTGGCATAACTGAATTCCATGTGTCTTTAGCACTCAGGTACCTGTCTTTTTGCTGGCTTTCAGTGGGGGTAGGGAGTGTCCCCATCTTTTAGTGCTAACTTCCTTCTTGCCTGAGGGTCCTTTTCTCTATCCTCAGTTTTCTTATGCTACTAATCTCTTTGACCTCCCACTCTGTTTCATGTCTTTATTTTTAAAGTTTCATGAGGTTAGATTGGGCCTACCTAGTGAATCCAGAGTAATCTGTTTTAAAAGCTAAAACCTTAATTGCATAATAAGGTCCTTTCGCCAAATGATGTATATGTTTTGGGAAGTAACAGAGTTTGGGTAGAAATCTTGGGGAGGGCATATATAGTCCACTTGAAAACTCAATGGTACTTAAACCTTTATTACCTTACAATTCTGCAGATCCACTCTTTTAAAATCAAGATGTAGGTAGGGTTGCATTCCATTTTGGAAACTCTAAAGGTTAATTTCCTTGCCTTTTCCATGTTCTAATGTCTGTCCACAATTTTTGATTCATGGACACTTCCATAAGACAAAGTTTCCAGGAGTTAAACTACAGATATTTTTGGAGGGCTGTTATTCTGCCTTTCACATCTATCTAGGAGTAGGAGTACTGTGTCAAAAGGGTGACAGTTAACTTCAGTAGATACCGGCCATTATCCAAAATTGAGTTCTCCATGACTGCTTTGGTTCTTAGTCTTTTGCATTTCCATATAAGTTTTAGAATGAAATTGTTAATTTACAAACATACACCTTCTGGGATTTTTACAGGATTACATTTACTCTATAAATTAATTTGGGGGAAAGAAAGAAATCCTTACCATACTGAGTCTCTCATTCAATGGTTATGGTATAGTTCACCATTTACTTAGGTCTTTAATTCTCTGTTATGTTTTTTAATTTTCAGTGTAGAAATATGATATATCTTTTGTTAGATTGTCCCTAGTGTTTTTTCTGTCATATGTATTTGTGTATAACTGGTAGTGTCTATTAAATTTAAATGTCTATTTTTTTTTGCTGTTGCTATAAGTTTGTTTCTTTGCTGCAGAAATTCATTTTTATTAACTATAGCCAACAAATTTAGAAAATCAACTTACAAATTCTAATAGATTAGTTATTTATTCCTTTGAGTATTCTACATACATTACCATGTCATCTGTGGATAATGAGTTTTTATTTCTTACAAACTGATCCTTGTAAATTCTTTAATTTCGCTTATTAGCTGTCTAGAATATGTAGTATAATGAAGACTAAAAGTGGTTATAGCACTTTTCTTATTCCTGATATCAGAAGGAAAGCTTTCAATATTTTCATCATTATGAGATGTCTGCTGTAGGGTTTTTATCAATCTTCTTTATCAGACTATAATCTTCCCTCCTAATTTGCTAAGAGTTTTTAATCATGAATGAGTTGTTGAATTTTGTCAGATGCTTCTTCTCTATCAAACTGTAACGTGATATTCCTATTTCCCTTTATGTGGCACATTACTCTGACTTTCTTATGTTAAATCAACCTTGTATTTTTAGGATAAACCCTCTTGGTCATGATGTATTAACATTGTTACCATTAGATTAGCATTGTTAATATACTGTCAGTGGTTTTTATATTTATGTTCATGAAAGACTAGTCTATAATCTTCTTCCAGAAATAGGATCATTTTTAGGTTTGGGAATAAATACTATGCTCATTTAAAAAGTCAGGAAGTGTAACTTCTTTTTATCTCCAGTGAAAATTTATCTAAGATTAATGTTAATTATTTTTTAAATATCTGAAAAACTTCACCCATAAATCTGTGGCAAGTTTACACTTGATGTCAACCCAAAGGCCAAGAAGCAATTTTAAAAAGTAAAATTTCAGGAGCTAGTCAGGTGGATAATAGCTATTGACTGAATCCTAATCTCCCACATATCCTCCCTAATATAAAATTTAACAAACAGCAAAAGAAAATCAGATACGATCCACATCTACAGTATTACTCAGAAACAGAATCCTATATCCTCAAAAGTATCTGTTAGCACAGGAATGAACAACAAATTAAAGAGATTTCCTGCTGGCTGTTGCAAGCCAATGGCCCCGTAGTGATAAAGAAGACACCAAGACTTGCCGGCAAAGCAGAGGAGGAGAATAGAAGACTGAGGAAACAGTCAAATCATGGTATAAAATATTGAACACATTTCTAGGATTTGGTAGTTCACAGCACTGCCTTCTGAAGAAGCACATTCTCTGAAATAGACCCAAGGAAGTACAGATGGGGATTTTCTTGGGAAATGAAAGAAAAAAAAGAGAGGAAATGTTAAGAATTCTTTATAGACCAAAATGATAAAAGTCAAGACAAGCTTCCAGTTTCACTACTATCATCATTATTAATGTCATCCATTCAATAATACAATTGTTGGAAGATGGTATTCTTAAATTAGGAATCCAAGCCACAAAATACTTAGAAAACACTGAGCCTATTCAATAAGAAAAAAGCAGAACATGTGAGTTCAAACATTTCAGCTAATGAAAAACCATTAAATTAGAGGGGAAAAAAGTAATAATCACTCCAAATTAAATTCAGTATCTTCAAATAAGAATCAGAATTTTGAAATTTGAAAACCATAAATTTGGAACAAATTTCAAAAAGTGTGGTGTCTGTGGAGATAAAATAATTAAATTCAAGAAAGAAAAAATAGGAAAATAGGTATGAATGAACATTTAATAAGGGGTAATAAAACAGGAAAAACCAAGGAAATAACAATTGATTTTAAGGAGTCAGAGAAAAAGGCAAAGATGTAGTATATTTATAACTAGAGCAACTAAAATAATGAATATGTACACACTAAAAGGATCTACTGTATATCAGAGAAAACTGATTCTAAAGAACTCTGAGGCATAGGCTAGTAAAAGTATTACACTTTAAAGATAGAGAAGTCAGGGTTACCAGGCAACCAAAACAAAATAAAAAAAACTTAAAAGGGGCCAAGTAATTATGATGTCATTAAACTTATCAAAAGCAAAGAAGTACCAGGTCCAGATGATTTCACTAAATCTCTACATATCATGTAGTCCCATCTAGATTGTTTCTGAGATTTAAAAAAAAAAATCAGCATTCTTTTAATGAAATAAAAGATAATATTGATAAAAAATAAAATTAGCCTAGTATCTTTTATGAATATTGTAGTAGGCAGATTCCTAAATGACCCCTAATCATCACTGCTTCCTGGTATTTACACCTTGTGTAATCTTTTCCTTCTGAATGTGGATTGAACCCAATGACTCCCACCTATGAAACAGAATACAGCAGAAAAGAGGTCATATCTTTTGCAAGATTAGGTCACAAAAACCATAAGTGTCCATCTTGTATATTCTCTTTCTCCTTTCTCCCAGATCCTCACTTTGTGAGAAGCAATCTTCCAGGTTATTAAGTAAACCTTGAAACACAGGTGTCCAGAAATTCAATATCCCTCACTAACAGTCAATAAGCTTCTGAGCCTGCCAACAGCCACCTGCAGGAGCTCAGAGCCAGAAGTCCCCTCAGTTGAGTCTTGGCTGACATCTTGATACAGTCGCATGAGACACCCTAAGCCACAGGCGCTCAGCCAAGCCATATGTGGATTTCTGACCCCTGAAAATAATAAATGTTGGTATTCTGTCTCACAATAAATGAAAATAATAAATGTGTATGTTTTGAGATATTAACTTTTTGTGTGACTTACTACTCATCAAATGATAATACAAATGTCAAAGCAAATATCCTGAACAAAAACATTATCACATAGATTTCAACACCACATTAAGAAAATCATACACCATGACCAAAAGGGGTTTCTATTTCAATAGATGCTAAGATTCAGTTAATATTATTGATCGCATTAATAGGCCTAAGATTCTGAAAAACCCTTTTATGAACTTCAGTACCTCAAACTCTTGAAAAAATATGGAATGGGAGGATAACTCTTCAGTATGAATCTATAGACATATATAAATCTAACGCCACCATCAGATTCAATTTTTTTAAAAAGATTTCCAATTAGTTGTACACCAATAGTATGGTAAAATGTGATAAAACTACATCATTAGAATAATGAAACAAAACCGCAAGACATATACATTTCTTGAATATCATGCCTGGAAAATATGGATGTTAAACATACATATGTTTAATGAATGAAGACACCACATCCAGAAAAGTTGGTCTACAAATGAAGCTGCTCTGTGAATACATGGAATATTGTAAGATATACCTGATGATACCTGATGAGGGCAGCACTCTCAAACATAATAAGCAGTAAAACTAAATATTTTATAAGGTCCTAGGACACATCACATGTCCTTCATTTAGATAACAACAAAGCAAGGCAAGTTAGTGGTATTAAAAACTGCTCTGATTATTTTTTCTGTAATTTTTTCCTTCTGTTCTAAATACTATCGAAGCACAGATAAGTAATAAATATAAAGGACGATGCAAAAGTCGAAAACATACTTGAAAGATGAACACCATAATCTATGATGGAGAATTGCACTTTCTCTGGATGACATCTATAAAGTTTGAATTTGCACTTACTTTTATGTAAAGATGTTTTTAACCATAAAACTGAACACTTGCATGTGGCTTAGAATTCTTTAAGTATATAAACTATATATTCAACCATATTTTATATTTATATATTACATATGCTATATAATTACATTTTAATTAAGTATTTCATAAGTTATTTAGTCTTTTCACACATACCATATTTTATATTTAGTCTCATATTGTTCAAAAGCCAATTGCTTCCTCCTCATAGCAGCATCCCAATGCAGTCTGCATTGAGGACAGCAGAGGGCACTGTCCTATAATATGCTCATTTTTCACGGTATACAAGAATCCTCACCAATCAGGAAATACTACTGATAGGTTGCATAGAAGCTAGGATTCTTGTAATTTGTGTTACACACCAAAACTATATCAAAACCTCTATTTATATGAAGATGAAGCGATGATTTAACTGAATTGAAATTTGAGTCATATATTATAAAAATGAAAAATATAAAACTCCTTTCATGATCTTACTGAATCTTTCCTCTTTATTTATATTACAATATAATCCCATTTTTAGACATTCATTTATATAATGCCATTTACAAAAAGAAAAAACAGAACATTGATTATAGAATATTTTTCTTATAAAATGATAATGAAATTAAAAAATAATTTTCATACAATTTGGAGTAAAGTTTCCCTGAGGTAGAAATGAAGGGGCTGTGACTTAGAGGGACATGTATACATATTATTACATACATATTATATATTAACAATTTTTAACAGATGTTAACTAGACTTATTGTGATCATTCCACAATGCACACCAATATAAATCATTATGTTGTACATGTGAAATTAACATTACAGATCAATTATACATCAAGTAGGAAAGAAAATCTCTCTTATCATTAAGAGGACTAAAACAGCAGCCTCTCTCCATTTTTTTCTTTCATTTCCTTCTTGTTTACTTTCTTTGTATACTTCTGTTGGAATCTTAAAGTTTATATTTTCTTGGCTTCCCTCTAGAGATTTTGCTAACTTTTTGAAATGCACAGTAGCAAAGTAGTGGTAGAGTTATTATATAACTGGTTGACTGAGAAAATCTACTGTAATGACTGACAAAGAAATAGGTGCCAATTGATTATTCAAGATGATATAAAATAGTTATATTTGGGTGAATTAATCTAAATATATTATATAAGCTATATTTGTGCAAGAAATTATACAATTTTCATCCTACCTGAAATCACATGCTGTTGTAAATTCTGCTCCTCCACCCAATGCCCGACCTTGAACCAGTGCAACACTAATTAAAGGAAGTCTGTATATGTTTGGATAAAAGAAAAATGAATATTAATATTTCTAATATCAATATTAACTTACAAAAATTATTTCAAAAAATTTAAGATGCAATAGAAACAAAATGACTGAGCTATGTTTATAGCAACACATGAGCTTATGCATCATGTAGGAAAAAACATCAGAGAAAAAATATATAATAATTTGTACTGTCATGCAAGTTTATTAAAATGCCTCCTTGAATTATTTTTGTACAATAACCATATTGTAACTTTCTTCCAAATAAATGGAGTTTTTCGCATAACTTACAGCTCCTAGAACTTCTCGGCAACTGGTGTGATAGTCCATTTTTATTAATATCAGGTTTTGGGTGGGACAATTAGGCTGTCTACAAAGGGAGGAATGTGGTACAGTCAACCATGCTCCAAAATGGTACTATTATGAAAGTTCTTTAAAAAAAATTTTTTTATTACTCATTGAAATGATCCTCACAGTCTAATCCTACATAACAGAGTGGTTCATTAGTAAAAATAAACTCTTTCACCTTTTCTGTTTTCAAAGCTCCACTTCACAGGTATATGAGTATTACATGGTTAAACCAAAATGTTTTGAAAATATAGAATTTTTTGTAGGTTTCAACCAAAGCAGCAGGTTTAAACTAACTGATTTTTTAACACACTCTGCTTTCAAACAAAAGGAATCATTAAAAAAACAAAAAAACTTAAGACTTTCTAAGAAAACATCTAGAGGGAAATGAACAGGATCTAAGAGGATGGAAAAATATTTTATAATGCTAATATAATTTATTCTTTCTAGATTCTCATAGATGAAGAACATCAAAAATAAAGTGATATTTAATCAGTATACTAAATACAAATTTCCTTAATTTTATAATTTTGAAGTTATCTATGTTATTCAAAATATGGACATAGGAAGGTCATCAGTCCAAACATCATCATTTATAATCTCAAATGCATATTAGTGGGCCAAGAATTTTTTCTTCTTTTCATCTACTTACAAAGTGAATTGATCTTTCCTTAGAAAACTGCTAAGACCCTTCTCTAAACTATAGCCATTTTCCTCTAGATACAGACCACTTCACTGTACAACCTACTAATTTTGAATATTGGGTTAACTGTATATTTTATCCTTTGATCACTGCCCTTATTCTGCTTTAATATCAATAAGTAAATTTCCTCATGGTTATACCTAAATATAGCTAGTAATACAAGATCCTTAGGGAAAAAAGCTATGTCTTAAAATCTTTTTAGCCCATCTTTCCTAATATTTGTCTGACTTCCCAACATTCAATTACATGAGTGTCCTTGATAGCACAAAGAAAGTTCATCACTAAAACAAATATAATTTGAACATCAGCTATTCATTTTTAACTGCAAAAAGCAGAACAGAAGCTGGTTTTGCAGAAAGTGTATTTTAAAAAGAAAGAGATATTACCTCATTAATCTTGTTAAGAGGTTTTGCATGAACATACATAAGGCCATTCCATCCTTTAAATAAGAATAAGCAGACACAGAGGTATAATGTAAACGTATTATATGACATTTAAAAAATCCAGAATTTAGAAAATGAAGCCAAATATACACATAACTTTTTTAAGCAAGGTTTTCATTTAGAACTCATTGATATTTCTGAAATACAAATGATACAGCATTTAATTCTGTTGCTGTCATAGGGCTCTTTCAGCTCAGCTTTCCATGAAATACTGAAAATATTTCGGTTTGAGTTAGATCACATACCCCAGACCACAGAAGCCTAAGAAACACCAATCTATTAACCCAACCCATACTCTGCTAATATAAATATTAGGGAAATAAAAGGAGGGTAAGAATAAAGAAATTATGTTAAGCTTTGATTCTCTGTACTTTGGAGGCTTCTATATTACTATCAATAAAAATTGCAATTTATTAAACAAATTTCTTAAAAGACGTCCAGGATTTTATCTTCAAGCTAGAGTAAGAGTAAAAGGTATCTAAATTACCAGACTTTCTTTGAGACATTATTATACCACTGTTGCAGTGAGTAGGTCTTAATTACTCCGTATTTTTTTTTTTTTTACCTCTTATAAAATTCTATATGAGTTGTGCTAAGGAGCTTCCACAAAGAATTGAAATTCTTGCTGATTTTAATGATGGACTTTGGTTACTGTTAATCTTCCTGCTTTCCTTAACAACACTCCACCACTACTCCCCTACCAATAACAGTATCTTAATCTTTCATTTAAGAAGCAAAACAAAAAGTCTGATCCTTGGAAGCTATTATAGGACAGCTGTCATCGTAACCATAAGTAAAATATAAACATCTCAGTCACAGGTGTTGATAAATATATAGAATCTGGTTTATAATTCATTCAAAACTTGCCTCTGGAGTTCCTAATGCTTTCACAGCATTCAGATCAGATCCTGAGGAGAAAGTATTTTTTGCTCCATGGACAATGAGACCTTTTCCCTCTGTCCAGTTTTCTAATTCATTCACTTTTTCCAGAAGTTGTAGCATCATAACACCTGCCAGAGAGGAAAGGGAAAAATCACAAACACATAAGATATTAGAAAAATACAAATAATTGGGAACTGCAAGGTATAGGACACTTAGGTCATATAGTTTAAAAATATTTACTGGATGTCTAGATGTCTATCAAATGCCTATTGTGTTGGTACTGTGGAATAGACACAAAAGAGATATATGTGATAATCTCTACTTTCAAAGTTTACAGCTCGTTAGTGATTTCTATCTTATCTATCTTAATATGAGACTATACAAATATATGGATATGTAGACAAATGAGATATATCACACATATCCTAAAGAATACTGGAATGAATAATATGAGATATGGTGATAAGAGAAAATGATCCCTTAGAGTTAAAAGTGAAATACAGACCTGACTTCACAATAGTATGAACGTATCTTCGTTAATAAACTATTTGTTTATGGGAATAATATTTATCACTTTGGAAATTAAAAGTTCTAAATATTGTTATTTTAAATAATAAGTACAAAACCATTACTTATTAATATAAATAACATTTTAATAGAAAATATTTTTTTCAGAATAAAAAATTAGGGAGAAAAGTGATATTGTTTTACATTTTAATGAGTTTCTGTCTTGATTTAAAAACAGATGGATTTTACTGTCTGCTTCAGTTTTCAATTTATTGAAATAAGTAGTCTTAACTGAATTACTTTAAGATAATGTGATTTCACACAGACAGAGTTGGAACAAGAGGAATATTTTAATAGCCTTTTCACATAATTGTTGATATTCTCCTTTGTTTCTACACCAAAACTTACAAGTGGTAATTTCTTAAGGATTTTAAATTCTGAAACTGTATCAGAGAAATTGTTAACAATTGGTGCATTAAAATCATTAGTCATTCCTGTACTCTGAATAGCTAAGCAGGAGCTACAATGCCAACAATTTCATAACAAGAGTTAAGTCTATACTCAAATTTCGTAATGCCTACCAGAAAACTATGAAATCATAGGATATATTGTGCATATGGTACACAAAACAAAGGTGAAAGTCCACCCCCACTCACATTTGATGTTAGATGAGGAAAGGAACAGTAAGCATTCTCCTGTTTCACAGTTGACTCGATGTGTTTGGAGGAGTGAAGTCGATCTATGAAAGGGGCTCACGGGCTACCAATAAGACTGATTTATAGACTAGAGGACAAGGCTTGGAGAATAGCTCATTTGTTTATGACTCACTATTTTAAGGCCATTGTTCACACCTACTACTCAGAAAGAAAGACCAATTTCAAAATAAAACCGCTTACTGATAATTTACCTATTTACCCAAGAGCTCTGATGGAGAAATTCAAGATCAGGCTGTTACTTTGGTATCATTCCAAATTTTGTTAACAAAGTACCCATTTGCAGCTCATAGATCAAAGAATAATATCAACGTTCAAATATTACTACTTAATGAATACATTTCTCAGCCATTTTTTTTCTGCCACAGATAGTGATTTCTCTGATATTATCTATATGAAGTCAATTGAAAATTTTCTGAAAAGGATTTACCATTCCAGATGCCAGTAAGAACATAGAGATCTGTGAGAAGAAGTCAAAATATCAGCATGAACTGGAGTTTGGAATAAGTTGATTCCATCCCTCATGGGTAATTCTTTCTTTTTTTTTTTTTTTTAAATATTTATGCATACAAGCACTGGGGTACAGGTCAGAGGTGTGGGGGGGTGAGAGGATTCACCACAGAGAGCGGGGAGCAGAACAGGCAGGTCAATGGAAGTACACTGCTGAGGGGAGCAGCGGGCACAGCAGGAGAGGTCTGCCGCACCATGTGGGTCCCCTCCCTGGCCGGCAGCAGGGATCGAACTCATGCTGCAGTGGCTGTGGTTTGCTTCATAGTGCATTGCTTAACCCACTGCGCCACCAGGGAGGCCCCCCTCATGGGTAATTCTGAAGAATTCAAGATTTTGGTTAATGTAAAATATCAAGAGAACTAGAATTAGAAATGGAGGTGGGAATATGATTGATGCTGGAATTTCATAATAAACTTGTATGAATGAAAAGTTGCTTCTTATAGATGAGTGAAGAAAGTAGTTTCTTAAGATGAAATCTATTCCTGTTGAAGACGCTACCAACACTGTTGAAATAACACCAGAGGATTTAGAATATTATATACACTTAGTCTATAAAATAGTAGCAGGGTTTGAGAAGACTGATTCCAATTTTGAATAAGTTCTCCTAAGGGTCAGATGCTATCAGAGACACCACACAGAAATCTTTTGTGAACGGGCTGACTGATGTGGCAAACTTCAGTGCTGTTTGATATTTAAAAATTGTTAGCACAACACCAACATTCAGCAACTCACCACCCTATCAATCAGCAGCCACCAATAATTGGCTTTTATTCCCTGAACCAACTGAAGCACTGCACACCCAGTAAAGTGATCACAGAGCATATGTGACTGTCGAGAACATGGCTAATCCAAACTGAGATGAGCACTGAACACAAAATACATACTAGATTTCAAAGACTTAGCATGAAAAAAAAGAGAGGGCAATTCCTCTTAATTTTTCATATCAGCCAGATGTCTAAATATTTTTAATATACTGAATTAAATAAAAAATATTATAAAATTAACTTTACTTATTTCATTTTGCTCTTTAGTTCTGAGACTAATATAAAATGTTAAATTACATATGTGCCTTACAGTTATGTCTTATTTCCATTGGTCAGCAGTGAAAGAGAGAGATTCTGAATTCTGCTGAGTGGAAAAAAAGGCATCTTGGATTTAAAGACCCAACACTGATAATTTATAAAATTGATAATGTACTGAATTATGCCTATAGGTATGATTATATATAATGTAGACTCATGAAAATTTCAGATAATTTTGAGCCAAATATTTCAAATGTTCCTCAAGAATATAATTCCCTACCCTCTCTCCCCATGATATACATAACTGACAAGAAAGACTACCAAAACCACAGTGACATATGGGTGCTAGACAGACAGCACAATTAATCTTTAGCTCTTATACAACATCATGATGGAACAACTCAAATTTGAGATTTGGCAAAAAATGACAAATTATTCCATGTCCTATATATTCAGATTCTTACAAGTCAAGAATCTTGCTTAACTAGGAGCAGTTACTTAAGAGTATCTAAGAGTTAGGAAAGAGTCCACTAATAGGCAAACGCAGAACATTCACATATTATTGAAATTACACGGTTAAAAATTGTTAGTCTTATTTCAATTCACAGAAAAAATATAAGCTAATTATTTTCATTTTCTCTTTATTAAAAAAAGCCTGTGAAATCTTCTTTCCCTTGTGTTCCAGTGATATTAGCTGAACACAAATGAAATTTTGAAATGTCTAATCTAGTTCAATGAAAAATAATCAAGATTAACCTGAGCTTCCTTTATATTAACAGCTACTGATATATTCATGATTTTTTTAAAATCATTTAAAATATTCACAATGAGTAAAAAAATGTCATTGGCTCATGTGATATAAGCTTTTTGTGATTTTTTTCACAATCTACAATGAGTACCATACAGTCTATCATCAAAGTATGAATGCAAATCATGTGATGTCAAGTGAGATTTAGTGTTATTCTTTAACTAGCAAAAGTCTGTAGTACCTGATAAGGCATTCATTTTACTTGGGTTGTTCAGAGTAAGAATGCCAATGCCATTGTCTTTCTTCAGAAGGTCAACAGACCCTCCAGGAACCTGCAGAAGTTTTTCTTTAAACTCTTCTTCATGGAAGCCATGCGAAGCATTGTAAAGTGACAATCCTGTTGGATGTAGTAATTTTGTCCTTACAGACATGGAAGATGACTTCAAAAGATTGCTTGCCATTTCTGGGAAAGAGAAATAAGTATGTAATAGTTCAGATGAAGAAATACTTACTTTCCTAATGTTATGTTAACAGACTTCTGTTTAATTGTAAGTACTTCACTACTCCCACAAGTACACTTTAAGATAGTCAATATGGAATTCCTACCTTTCCCGCTTCCCTTCTCAAACCAAGTAATTTGCAAAATATATCATTTCAATATGTCATTAAAAGAGAAACTTACAGTGCATTTACTGGGATCCAGTACACCAGGAAGGTTTCAAAAAGTGTTGCTGCTTTGAATTTAGCAGCTCTCCTGCCTCCAGGTAGTCTTTCTCATGATAGTTCTCTTTAACATTTTCAAAATCTAAGAATAAATTCAATCCCCTTGGAAACAGTCTCTTTGCAGAAATGCTATAAGAGCAATCCCACTCTCCAACAAAAATCTTCTTAGCATTAATCTAACCTCCTGCAATACTTTCACAGAAAAAGCTAGAAGAGGTCCTACAGAAAGAAACAGAAATGTGTGTGTGTGTGGTTTTTTGTGTTTCTTGGGATTCTACGACGCAGGCAATTTCATTTCTGCTTATAGGCGCTTTTGGTTCTATGTAAACATTTTTGTGAGCATTTTGATAGGAAACACACATGCAGAAAAATATACAAATAATAAGTTACAGTTCAGTGACTTTTCACACGGTAAATACAATCAAGTAAATAATACCCAGCTCAAGAGAAAGAACATGGGCCTCAGAAGGCCTATTGGGCCACATTTGGGTCACAACTCCAAATAATGTTAACTATCCTGACTCCTAATGCCAAGATTAGTTTGTCATTATGTATATCGAAAAATAAATATATATTCTTCTATGTCTGGTTTCAACTATGATTTTAACATCCATTACTGTTACTATGTTAGAGTCCAAATAATTCATTCTTCTCATAGTTGTAGCTTATTATATGAATGTGACAATCTAAATAGAGTTTTTCCTGGTTTTGGCAGTACGAATGCTATAAACATTTTCATATATTTTTGGGTAATTATTTATGCATCTCTGTGGCTACATAACTAAAAATGGAATTACTAAGTTGACTGCAATCAAGTTACTCTAAAACCTTGAAGAATTTTGCAAGTTATTTTGTTAACCGCTAGCAGATTAACATTAAGTTATAGCTAGAAGGATGTTATCAGCGCTCTTTTTCTCTCTCTATCCCTTCCTCTCTCTCTCCCCATCTCTCTCTCTCTCTCTCACACACACACACACACACGTGCACGTGCACACACATGTGCATGCACATACATATGCAACCATGCACACAACCTCATTACCAGGATAGTATACCACCAGGCATAACATATGCCTCTACTTGTCCAAATTGAGAAATTCTACAGGCATGGATTCCATATTATCCAAAGTCTTAAGCACAGAGATTTTACAATTTGTATTTAAGAATTAAGTGACTCATACTATAACTACTACTCTGTAGGGATTACTGTATCTAACCATCATTTCCTAAACTAAATAAAATTTAACTATTATTATTAAACTACTAAACTAAATATTAACTAAACTATTTGAAAAATAGAAAGTTTATTTCATTGCAGTATCTAGAAGCTACAAGTTCATGATATGCAATTACAATGTACAAAGGTATCACAGTCAATCTGAAATGCAGTTTCTCATTTTTCTCTCTACTGGATTCTCTCTTTTTCTTGAAGCTTGTGTAGCAAAAGGAATTTGGGCCAGGCTTCATCTTGGTAAGCGTGCCATGGGAATAAGGTCCAATAGAGTAGGGTTTAGGATTCCTTGACCTGCTTCTAGTCTAGAGAAAATGAGTTCTTGGTCACTTACCAGGTCAGTTTACAAAACCAGCAAGTCTACATAGCAAAAGAGAGTCAAACAATACAGCCAAATTTGCTGTTGCCTAGAGTATGCTCTGTATGTATTTACCCATAGAGAAGTACCAATTCAATAGAAAATTCAAATGGGGCAGAGGTCCTGATTGTCTCCAAAATGACCTTGACTTTGCCATAAACGAAACTTGATAAGGACTTACATGGCTATGATTTTTAAAAATATATAAAGTAAAACAATAATAAGTTTTATGAAATAACTAGCATTTTAATAATTATGGGATAACAGAATCAATAAGCTATCTTCTGTCATTGTAAGGAATCACGTTTGTCTCCAGAGTACCCTTCCTTCCAATATCCATCAAAAAAAGGGCAACTAGTATAAATGCCATGAAATCTAGATCTTTTTTTTTTTTTTTACTCTAATACATTCATTTATTTGACTTTCTCACATGAATATGTTCTGACCAGGTTTAAATGTTCCTAAAGATATTGGTAGGTTGCACAGAGTAATTCTGAAAATTAGAATATTGAAATCTAGATCTTAAATCAATAAAGATCTCCTTATCTTAGATCAATAAAAATATAAATATGTAACAATAATAATTTCACTTTAGACATCTTTGAACTATTTTTGATATGCTGATTTTCTCAAGGAAACTATAATACATCATTTATCCTTATCTCTATTAATTCTCTATTTTTCTCTCACATTTCCCTCACTTTTGTCTCCCTTTCACTACTGCCCTTCCCTTCATTTCTCTCCTCTCCTTTTAGTTTCTTGCTGTGCCACAGAATAATACCAGAAAAACTCCAGGGGAGTACTGAAGTCTACTAGGCTTGTTGACCCTAAATATAAGAATCCAATTCTAGAAATCGTAAAAGAGTTTATTATGTATACTTTTTATGTATACATAATACTTATTATGTATACCTTTTTCCCCATTTGAAATTCAGAGACAAAATTATTTAAAAGTTCTGTATGGAGATGACAACAGTATCCAAATGGAAGTGAAAGAAAGTAACATGAAATTAGGGTTTTGTATAAGCATGTAATCAAGAATTCAGTATTTTGGATTTGTTCTAGAAACAGAAGGCAATGAAAAGGTTCTGAGATATTTACAATTTTATAAATTTCTTCAGTATAAAAAGTGATGTTTCAAATTATTAAAAATTTGTTGTCCTGTAACAAGTAGATTTAATACAGTTGAGTTTACGACTACATGGCTGGAAAAGGGGAAAAGGAGGGTCTCCCTGGTAGCCAAGGGGTTGAGCACCACATTGTGGTGCTTCCGCAGCCACTGCACCATAAGTTTGAACCCTGGCCTGGGAGGGGACCCACATGGCACAGCAGACCACTCTTGCCTTGTCCACTGCTCCCCTCAGCAGTGTATTTTAGTCAGTCTACTTGTTCTGCTCCCCAGTCTGTCTCTGAGGAATTCTCTCATTCCTCCAAACCTCTGGCCTGTACCCCAGCTCTTGTATGCATAAATAAATAAAATCTTTTAAAAAGGGGGGGGCAGGAATTTCAGGTACATCTGAGATTGAAGCTGTCACTCTCCATTTTAAGTTCTGCAAAAGTGATCAAATAGTTTCCTCCATAAACAGAAAATAAGCTGTATGTTCTCTAAAAGCTGTAATCTGTTCTACCATATGCTGAATCCAATTCACCTGAAGCAGGCAGGAAAAATGAAAAATGAGAAATAATCCATTTTAGATTGTCAATATAGGACCCTGTTTCTCAAGTTTTGTTTTCAGGCTGCCATGATGTTTTCTAATGTTTAGTTTCATTACATGCCACACATGCCTCCCTCTCACACAGCAGAAATGAATTTTTTAGTTCTTCAAACCCTTCAGGTTTTTCCTTTATTCCAAGACCCTATGTGTGGTCCCTCTACCTGCAATACTTCTCTCTCCCTCAGAATAATTCCAAGTCATCTCCTGTAACACTCTAGATTGCAGAAAACACTCTGCTCTCACAACACTTATACCCTTATTAACTCTAATCCACACTTTCCTGTAATCACTTTTTCTTACAACTGGATTTAGCTGCAAGAGGGTATTTGTAGTTCCTAGACAGGGAACTACATACATCGTGGCATACCAAGCTTAGAAATGGGCTCACAAGAACTCTCTCCTATTTATTATTCCCAGCACGCATCTCGTTTCAACTCCACTCCTCTTTGAAAGCTGGTTCTTTTTTTTTTTTTAAAGACTTATTTATTTATACATACAAGAGCTGGGGTACAGGCCAGAGTGGCGGGAGGTGAGAGGATTCACCAGACAGGGCAGGGAGCAGAACAGGCAGACTGACTGAAACATACTGCCAAGGGCAGCAGAGGGCGAGGCAGGAGAGGTCTGCTACGCCATGTGGGTCCCCTCCTTGGCAGGCGGCAGGGATCGAACTCGTGCTGCAGTGGTTACGGTTTGCTTCATAGTGCCTTGCCTAACCCACTGCGCCACCAGGGAGGCCCTGAAAGCTGGTTCTTTTACACGAATGTTGATCACTACCTGTGCCCCAATCGATTGTACTCCACTTGTCTTCCAGGCCTGTCTCAGTAAAATGTCAAGAAAGGATCTGCAGATTCATTTTTATGCTCTCTCCCAGTAGATTTCACAATTATATCTCCTCTCCTTCTTCTTCTCCACCCCCAAGTTTTTTTTTTTTTTTTCTAGAGAGTCAAGACTTCCCTTTAAGCTCAAGTCCACTTTACCTGCGCAAGAGCAGCACCCGATAGTTGGAGTACAGCAGGTACTCACACTTTCATCACAAGGTCCTCACCCGCCTTTTCAGGACCTAAGTAACTTACGTGGTTTCAGTACCCGTAGACTTGTGACACCTGGGTGTACATTTTTAAAAGGGTGGAAAGTATCTAGAATGAAAGAACCCCTACCAAAAATAAATCGGTCGTTTCTGCCTGAAAAGTCTGTTTCAAGTTGTCTGCAAGAAACAGAGGACTAAGTTTTAATTTAGTTAATTACTTGAAGACAATTATGTAAGTTCCAGGAAACAATACTTACTTAGCACAGAGCCTGGGAAGTACTCAGAATATAAAGTAATGCCCTGAGAGCGCGCCGCCTTACTGCACTGCAATTGCTCGCGGCGGCTACGTCCCCACGAGCTCTTCACCGGGCCAAGTCAGTCCCGGCGCTCGGCACTTCGCCCCGCGGCCAGCAGACGGGGACAGGCTTCGCAGGGCTCGCGGGGAACGCGCTCCGCAATTACAGCCGAGAAGCACTAGCATTCGGAGACAGCAGCGCGCCGGGGTTTTCTCCCAGGTGACAGCTGCCCCGGAGCGGCGACCTCTCCTTCCGTTCCCCAGCGAACCTTTACCCATTTCCCCGCCCTCCTTCCGCTTCTCAGAGCCCCTCTTCTGCTGCCCCGCTCTCCACTTCCGCTCCCCTGCACCCTCCCTCTGCCTCTCGGCTTCTCCAGCCTCTCCTCGTCCGGGTCACGCGCCCCCGCACGCTGCCCCTGCACCTATCCTGGACCGCCGCCTCTACCCCCGGAAATCCCGCCCCCAAGGCCAAGCGCCCCATTCCCCGACCCAGTGCGTCGGTGCTTTCGTAGGAGTCGGCAGCCCTTGGTGCTGGTGACTGGGGTTTAGGTTGTGCTTCTGGGGGGTTAGGCCTGGAGCTGGGGTCACTCGACCATGCTTGTTTTCACAGTCCCACAATAAGGAAACACGAGTGGATGAGGAGCAAGTCAATTTAAGGGAATTTGGTAGGCGATCCCTTAAACATTTATTTTTTCCACGGTATTCATCAGGATTTTGTCAGTTTTGTTTTTTGTGCGTTTGTTTTTTTTTTTTGTTTTTGTTTGTTTCTTGAAGAAACGTATGTCCTTCATGTGACCTAGCCCTTAAAAAGATCGATGAGCCTGAAATGCCCTCTTTACTGTATTGTGCAGACAGGACGTGCTTTTGGAAGACAGCTGAAAAGAAAGGTTTTGTGTGTGTGTATGTGTGTGTTTCTTCTAAGAAAATAGGATCCGCCTTTGTTGGTTTTGCCCAAAAGGAGTGTGTGGTGCCAACGAGGGCACAGGGCAAGTTCTTGGTGATTCGCCAGATGGGTCAAGGAAAGAGTCCTGGAGTCCTCGGTGGCTTTTTTGCTTTTATTATCAGGTGACCAGGTACATGGCAGGCAGGGGTGTACCTGCCAGCCTCCTAGCCCCAGGCGCAGCTCACTCTTTAGGCTGTTTTGCTGCTTCTGCTCTGCTCTCCCGTTCCCGTTCTGCTGGTGTCCGCATGATGCTGCCCTTATAGGCCTGTGTCCAAACCCAGGTACGCCCACTTACGCATGCCCACTTAGGCATGCATGCAGGACCCCAGGTGTTCATCATTACACCAATGGCAGGAGGGTGGAAAAACCTGGTAATTTTCTCAGACCCTACAGAGTGTTAACTGAGAAGTGATGTCTCAAGGCGGGTTAAGAGTTTATTAGCTAATTAGGGCCTCCCTGGTGGCACAGGGGTTTGGCTTGCCTGGCCAGGGGGGTGACCCACAGGGCTCAGCAGACCTTTCCTGTCTTTGCTGCTGCTGCTGCTCCCCATGCTGTTTCTGCTGGATCCTCAATCCCCACTCCCCCAACCTCTGGCCTGTACCCTAGTTCTTGTATGCACAAATAAATCTTAAAAAAAAAAGTTTATTAGTTAATCAAAGTGAGAAGTCAACCTGGGAAGCAGTCCACATAGATGTTACTCTGTGAAAACTGTTTCCACTAAACCTAAGTTTGAATTTAATTTACATAGGTAGAAACAGTGAGACATTGACTTTATGAATGTAATTATTCACAGGAGGGGCCTTTGGTCCTATTGTATATTTTCCAGATCTGAAGATAAAGTGATGCTAGAGGAAGACAATGCGGGATTTGGTCTCTACCTTTCTGAAGAGTGCCTTGCAGAGATACAAATAAAGGAATATGATTTGGAAATAATAATAAAGGAAAGATGATTTGAGAATATAAAGTCTTGGTTAATAATAGGTAACCAGAATAAAACTACTTTCATGAACTAGAAAGAGATGCCTGAAGTTAAGGGAAGAGTACAGCATCTAAGAAAGGTGCTTCCCTGCAGTCACAGGATTTTTGATGACTAAGAATCTTAATAGATGATATGAGTGGTCAGAAAAATTGCAGAAAAATGTCTAGGCTCTAGGGAAACATGGAGGCATTTTTATTGAATGCCTTCTTAGGAAAAATACTGTATATGGACTACACTTCCCTATTTTTTTCTTATAAATTGTTTTAAATTCTAGCTCATATATTGTAGCAACGCCAGGCATGATTCTCCCAACCCTTGGTGCTTGTACTGGTCCACCCTTCCTTTGCTTTGTTACTGGTGATACTATTTTAGTGTGAAGCTTCTGATGTTGAGTCTCAGAGGGCACATCCTGGGGCATGCCATTGCTTGGCGCATTACCAGGGCTATGTTTGAGCGTGACATTCCATAGTCATACCGATGCTGGACTCCTTTTATTTCTGGCTGGCGCACTGTTGGTTTAACAATGCCCTGGGGTGTCTGTTTTTCCACAGTAAATGCGGGTTTCATTTTGGAGGCAGCTCCCGATTGTAATATGTGAGGATTATCCTGACTTCTCTCTAGCAGACCTGTAGATTAACCCTTTGGCTAGTCGCCCTTGCCCAACACATAGCTCCATTGTTAAGAGCACATGTAGGCTCAGTCTTCCCCACACACAGTTTCAAATCAGGGTCATTTGGAGTTTGAGAGCTCTCTATGCCTTTTTCTAGAGAAAGTGAGTCATGGAACTGAGTGGAAACCTCTCCAGGTATGGCACACTTCCTTCAGGAGGGGTGCACAGGCTGTAAGTGGCATTGGAACATCTACCCCACAATTAAGCTGGGCTAAGAAGAGTCAGGCTCCTATCTTCTCAGCCTACAGTCTCTGACCTATGAGTAGGGGCTGGGTGAAGGGAGGGAACCTGTGACCTTTCATGCAGTCATCTGGAATTTGGCTTCTGAGAAATGTAGTGAGGTGAAATGCCAGGAAGGGCCACAGGGCAGGTTCTGGATGATTCTGGCAGACAGAGTAAAGGAAGGAGTCTTGGAGCCCTTGGTGGATTTTTCAGTTTTATTTACAGAGGTGACCAGGTACCCTGCCAGCCTCCTAGCCCCGGCACATCTCACCCTCTCAGCTGCTTTGCTGCTTCTGCTTTTCTTTCAGCTGGCGTCCTGTTCCCTGCTGCTGCTGCTGCTGCTTCTGGCATCCTCATGATGCAGCCCTTATATGCCTGTGTCCAAACACAGGTACAGCCACCTGCGCATGCCCACTTAGGCATGTGTGCGGCACTGCAGGTGTCCATCATTACACCAATGGCGGGAGGGCGGAAAAGCCTGATAGTTTTCTCTGACCCTACAATCCACTCCCTCACAGATTTCCGCCATACAAATTATACATACATTAAAAAAAAAACAAATTATACATACATTTCCCTGGACAAATATGAACATTGCAGCCATGACCCACAAAAGTAAATATAACACAATATAGAAATACAACATAATACAAATAAATTCAGGCAGGGCACCAACCTAGGTGCAAAAGGCAAGATTATTGGCACCAGCAGATGATCCACCACATCTGCTGCCGAAAGCACTGATCATATGAAGCGGGAACCACTCATGGAATCTGCCATCTCACACCAGGAGCCATCAGGCTTCCCGGCCTTCTCTGGCTGTGGTCTCAGCCACAAGTCCACAGCGCACTCACCCCCAGGATGCTCTCATTCTTGGATTGGCAATTCTATACTCTTTGGGGGTAATCACCCAGTCCCCAGGTTTCTCTCTGCTGTCACTCCAATACTCGCCTTTCAAAGCCACCATGTGACATGCAGCCCCTGCACTCAGGCCAACCCTGTGCACAACCCCTGATACAAGCTCCACATGCGGCCTCTCTTGGGTCCCCTCTTCAGCTGTGGGCTCCACCACAAGTCACGTTCCCTTCCTGTCTGCCTAGGGTGGTTCCTCATCTCCTCACCCTCACTCTACAACAAAAAGGGCATCACCCACAGGTGTTTTAAAGACACTCACTGGCCTTCTTTAACAGACTTAGGCTGCTTACCAGCCTCTCAGAGCTTCCCAAACTTAGCACCAGTTTTTGCCTTCTCTAGGCTTTTTGATACCTCCTCTGCCTGGCTGCAGAGAATTTGGTGAGGGCTTCCTCCTTCAGCCACCCTTGGAATCTTCTCATGCCTGTCTCTTCCCTACTCTGGCCGTTGCCTCTCTGGGCTGTGGCCCTGAGAGTGCTGGGCTGCACACAGGCTGCTTTTGGCCACCAAGGCCCACGGGCTATGCCTCTATTATCATCTCCTGGGTGTACAAACAATACCATCCACTCCCAGGGTCCCATAAACATTAACCTGCCAAATTTTCTCAGCTACAGCCACTGTAGCACAAGTTCGATCCTTGCCACCGGCCAGGGAGGGGACCCACATGGTGCAGCAGACCTCTCCTGCCTTGCCTGCTGCTCCCTCAGCAGTGTGTTTCAGTCTGTCTGCCTGTTCTGCTCCCCACTCTGTCTCTGGTGAATCCTTTCACCTCCCTGGGTTCTGACCTGTACCCCAGTTCTTGTATGAATAGAAAAATAAATCTTTCCAAAAAAAAAAAAAAAAGACTCCCCTCCTCTTGTCATTTCAGACTAAGCCGGGAGAGATCCTGGCTTCCTATTAGTGCCATCCTCTTTTGGGCATCTTAATGCTTCATCACCTGTGCAACCATTCTTTTGCAATAGAGTAATACTGTTTTATTTTTTATTTTTTTTTTTTACTGCTGAGGGGAGCAGCAGGCACAGCAGGAGAGGGTCTGCTGCACCATGTGGGCCACCTCCCCGGCTGACAGCAGGGATTGAGCTCATGCTGCAGTGGCTAAACTCTGCTTCATAGTACATTGGTTGCTTAACCCACTGCACCACCAGGGAGGCCCCAGAGTAATACTGTTTTAAATTCTCAGGAGATGTTTGCTTTCTTGAACAGATCTTGACACACTCTCAAAACACTTAAATCATGAAACCTTGCAGTTGCAGATATATACTTAACAAATGCCTTCTTCGTGAGGACAGAGGCTATGCCTGTTTCCACCCCTGCATGGCAATGGCTGTCAGATGAGAGGGACCAGGTAGTCATTTGTTGAATGAATGAGTGATTACGATGTGCAATATAGTTTTCTCTCTGCACATCATCTCAGTCTTCTGCTCATTTCTTATTCTTGCCTTGGGATAACAGCAGAAAGGCATAGTACTTCTTGTTCTATATTTTCTAGCAGATCAAGTCATTCAAAGGCCAACTCATACAAAAATCAAGTAACATCTGCCCAAATAAATAAAGGTGGACTATCTGAATCCACAAAGAAAGTAGAAAAGAAAAAAAAAAAGAAGAAAATTATAAAATTAACCTGAGAAGCCCATAGTGAGGAAGCGAAATGTGACATTATAGAACCAGAGGAAAACCAGCAAGCACAGAACTAGTTTATATTTAAATCAAAACTCATTTTTTCCTGTCCTTTTTTCTTTTTCTTTTTTAAATATTTATTCATAGGCTTCCCTGGTGGCACAGTGGGTTAGGCAACACACTATGAAGCAAACTGCAGCTACTGCAGCACGAGTTAGATCCCTGCTGCCTGCCAGTGAGGGGACCCACATGATGTAGCAGATCTCTCCTGCCTCGCTCGCTGCTGCCCTAGGCAGTGTATCTCAGTCTATCTGCCTGTTCTGCTTCCCACTCTGTCTGGTGAATCCTCTCACCTCTCACGACTCTGGCCTGTACCCCAACCCTTGTATGCATAAATAATTTTTTTTAAAAAAAAGATTTATTCATTTATGCATAGAAGAGCTGGAGTGCAGGCCAGAAGTACGGGGGATGAAAGGATTCACCAGAAACAGAGTGGGGAGCAGAGCAGTCGGGTAGACTGAAATACACTTTTAAGGGGAGCAGCAGGTGAGACAGGAGAGGTCTGCTGTGCCAGGTGGGTCAACTCCCTGGTCAGGGAGTGAACTCATGCTGTGGATAGCTTCATAGTGCAGCAGCTTAACCACTTGTGCCACTAGGGAGGCTCTCCTGTCCATTTTTCTGTCAAATAACTTGAATTTCTTAAATCAGGTGAAGGACTAAGACACATTTAACAGACATTTTCCAATATACTGCTATGTACTGAATTCATTAGAAAAGAAAGGATTTTTCTAAAAAAATTTAAGAGTCATTATGCTCTCTAGAAGCTATAATTTGGGTAACCCATACATTTTTTTCAGATAGTTGATCATGGCAAACCTCACATTTTGGAAGGCCCTCGCTTTTGCCCTTCTTCACAAATAGGGCACCATGGTGCAGAAAGGGAGGGAGCTGTCACTTTAGTCTTCCGTTTTTTCCTGATAGTTACCGGCAAAAACAAAGTGAAACGATTATCAAAATAGAAATGCTTAGTCAACATCAAAAAGCAATGATTTGAAAATGCCTTTGTGCCAAGAAATTGCATAACATTAAGTTTTCATCCGGAATCCAAATTCTCTTATGTCAATAACACATCTAAATGCTACTCTGGGGTACTTATGATCAACTTAGATAAGGGGTAGAGAGCTTCCAGCTGTTTCTGTAATGTGGTTGGGCCTGAACTGAGAAAATGACCCTAGTTTTAGTAGTCACTGTATTCTTCAGGGCACTGATGATGTGTTGCATAATGCTTAATGAAATGTTTCTGTTCTTCAGAGGATGTTGACAATATCTGCACCTCCAGCATTGTTTTAATTAAGGTTATAGAAGAGAGTAACTATACCATAAATATTATTAGAAATCTTATGGTCATGAGAAGAGGTTTAAAAAATGACTGAGAGAAAGTCACGATAAATGTGTTATATGTAAAATCTCTCTGTTGGGTCCCTTAAAGTCATATCACAGTCAAAGATGTTGAGAGCTTGGTGAGTTTTTTAACCTTTAAGTCCTTCTCACCACTGGGGTCTCCCTGGTGGCGTAGTGGGTTGAGCGCTGTACTGTGAAGCATTGGCTGAATAGCAGCAGCGCAAGTTTGACCCCTAACCAGGGAGGGGACCCACATGGTGCAGCAGACCTCTCCTGCCTTGCACACTGCTCCCCTCAGCAGTGTATTTCAGTGGATCTGCCTGTTCTGCCTCCCACTCTGGTGAATTCTCTCACCTCCCACTACTTTGGCCTGTACCCCAGCTCTTGTATGCATAAATAAATAAATCTTAAAAAATAAATAAATAAAAACTTTCTCACCAGTGGTTGCAAGGATCAAATGAAATATGATATGTAGAAATGCTTCATGACTGGACGTTTCTTTTCTCACAGTACAGTTATCTCAAGTACTGAGTGTGTCATCACGGACCACACTCTGTCTTTCAGACATGGTGCCCCTCCAGGGTCTGAGTTATTTGACTTGCTTAACATCACTGTGTGTGGACCTGATATAGATCTTATTTACTTGGGCACTGAATGGCGCTGGATACAGATAGAGAGGAAGAACTTTGTGTAACTAGGCAGGGTATTTCCCCACTCTGAATTTGTCCATCCCTTCCTTCAAGTACGTTCAGTCACCTGATGGCTATTTCTCCCATCAGATCTGGGCATCCTGAAGGCTCAGTAAATATTTGTCATGTTAATAAAAGCACTGTTTCAAAACTCAGTAATTTCAGGATTAACCAACTTTGATAGCCAGGGCCAAAATGAATAGCAGGAAATAGATCATTTACTTTCACTACCTCATGTGAGTAGCTCTAAGTCAATCAAGAACTTGAAATACACTTAAGGAGGATGGTTTGCCCCCTTGCATTTCTGCAATCAGCTCTTATGGGAGAGCTTCCTTTAGGGTAACTGCTACCCTTTTTTCCTGGACCCCAGAATGAACACAAACCGAGTAGTCACACCATTTGACCAGTGGATTCAGGAGTGAAATAAGTGTGCATTGCTGTAGACCCCTGAAATATTGTGGTTCATTTTGCTCATTGTTGCTATGGCTAGCTGGCACGTGGGGGATCAATCCATGACAATTCTTTTGCTGCCAACTGTCAGAATTAATTGAGAAAAGAAAGAGTCATAGAGGAACAAGGCAGACTGAGAACAAACATTGCCTAGATGATGAAAATCTTAGTTTGAAGGATGAGGTCCAGGTGTATTTGGCACTGGGTAACTAACCCTTGAATCACAATTCTCCTGACTGTACTCCAGCAGACTTGGCATGAAAATACTAAGACTATTTTACTTGAAGCCAGGAGGAGGGGAGCAAAATGACTGTATTCAGCAGGCAAATCCAAAAGACAGTGAGATTGGAGGAGGTGAAATACATATATCTAAATCCACTTTCAAGTTTATTCATAAATTAACTAACAAATTTAACTATTTTTTTAAAAGATTTTATTTATTTATGTATACAAGAGCTGGGGTACTGGCTAGAAGTGCAGGGGTTGAGAGGATTCACCAGAGACAGATGAGAAACAGAATAGGAATATTGACTGAAATACACTGCTGAGGGGAGCAGTGGGAGAGACAGGAGAGTTCTGCTGACCATGTGGTCCCCTCCTTGGCCTGGATTGGTTGTGGAAGCCCCACTGTGCGGCTGTCTTTTATGCCACCAGGGACGCTCTAAGTTTAACTATTAACTCATAAATTTATATCTACTTTTCAGGGTTCTATGAGGGTTAAGTTACAGCATAATTTAAGTACCTGTACAGAACCCAATATAGACTGCTCACAAACATTCTTGCCTCATTCCCTGCTCTTTTTCCTGAATCTGCTTTATGTCTTCATCTATTATTTTCTCCTCTTCCTTTTGATTTTATTCTGTCTCTCCACCTTTCTAATTCAACCTCAAATTATTGAGAATATATTCTGTGTTATATTTGACCAAATTTATGTATCTTTTCATAATTGACAAACCCAATGCATTAAATATTTATTTCCCTCTATAAACATAAATGAGACTAAATTTAATTCTTTTTAAAAATTGGCTTGGATCTTCCATTGATTTTTACCTTTTTGGGTTATCAGCTCTTAAAAGTAAGATCTTTCCTCTCTTCAGTATGCTACTGTCAAATTCATTATAGTTTTTCTATTTTTATTTGTGATTTTTTATAGAGAATGTACTCATCCTAATTTGATGTGTTTGAGCTTATTGTACTGATGATATTATGCCTATCTAGATTGTTATATGCCAGAACAATTGGTAGATAAATAAATAGAACTATTGTGTAACCTTCTTTTGGTGGAATTTAAAACTCAGTGTTGAAATATTGATGCAAGAGAAAAAGTGTACAGAAAACCTAGTATAGAAGTAGGTAATCATAGTGGTTACCAGTAGGTGGATGAAATGAAGAATGCGAGGGAGGGAGAAATAAAAAGTAATAAAATTTAAGTGCTATTCCTTGACAGGATGGACATTTATTACCATAAATGAAGGATAGCCAGTTCTACTTGTTTTGGGGCAGTGCAAGACTTGACAAAGAACAAGGACAGTTCATAGTAGGGATGGGAAATCCAGAAATAGGCAGATACCTGTGTGAATATAATAAATACACAACTTCTGAATCTGTCTTGTAATTTCCAATTTATGGACATAAAAAGCAATGAACCCAAATATCTAAAAAGCTATATATACCAGAATGGTTTAGGGAAACAAATAATTACATAGTTGAAGGCTGAAACTTTCAGCCCACTCTCAACATATACTCTGAGATCTCTTGATTAGGGTAAAGTATTTCCTAAGCCCAGGTTAAAATACCAAGCTTGTTCATTCCTACTTCATTATTTGAGCATTCAAATTGAGCACAGAACCTAGCTCCTTTTTTTCTTTTGCTCACACTCCTCTATAAGGGCTGCAACACCCCAACACATTAGAAAGGGAAAAGCAGAACCATTCATCCAAACAGCAGCAACATTTGCTTCTTTTAAGGACCTGCTTCTCTGATCTTCCCATATTTAGTAAAGCAGAGTATAATGGAGTCTGATGCATTAATAATACTGCCAGGTTTATGTGGCAATGTTGAAGGTGAAAAAACGAGAACAATTTGGATGCAGTATGCATTTTAGCCAGATCAGAGGAAACTTCAAACTTCTTATCTGAAATATTTAGACAGTTATTTTCAAACGTACTCCTGGCAGTAGCAAATATTAATTTCCATTATGTTGAGCTTATGTCTTCTGTCTCTGCTCAGCGTGGCAGTTGGGTTTATTCTGGCATCCTCAACTGGCTTTGGATTATGGGTGAATATTTTTCTTGATACAGTTTTAGAGGGAAATGTACTCTGCTTTATTTCCATGCTTTTCATTTCCTCTTGTCTTGAATGGGGAGCTAGGTATATATTTCCCAATACTACTGTGTTTGGGGAGATTTTCCCCTTTGATTAAACAAGTTTTAGAAACAAAGTAAATGAACTGACAAAACACATCAAAAGCTACTCTTAGACTATGGTAACAAAATGGTGGTTACCAGAGGGGAAATCATTTCTTTTTTGTCTTTCTCTATCTGACTTAGTTCACTAAGCATAGTGCCTTCTCCATGTTGCTGCAAATGGCAGAATTCCATCTTTTCTTTTTCATAGGTGAGTAGTATTTCATTGTGCATAAGTACCACCTCTTTTTTATCCAGTCATCTGTGAATGGACTGTTAGGTTGTTTCCAGAAGCGTCAGTTGCTAACATATCAACAACTCATTTTTTGAAAGTAAATTAGAGGCCCAAAATATTTATTACTATTCTGAGCTTAAATATACTATGCAGTTTTCCTGGCAAAGAGAGTTGTAATATATGGTAAGATTTTCTCATTAGATCAAATCAACAGCATGTATTCTGCAAGAATTATTGAATCATATTCATTTATACTTTGAAGTAAATTTAAGTCAACTTTTTATGTTACACAGAGTGTCTTATTTAAATGTCCTCATCTGAAAATGAAAGGCTTCTTCCTATATAAAGACATCAAGAGTCAGTCTATAGATAGGAGAATTGTTTTGCATGACAGGCAGGCTTCTGGTTATCCAAGAAGGAGCACTGCATTACTGCTCCTCAAATAAGAAAGACTGGTTTTGACCTTATGGCTTCTTGACCTCATGGCTATGTCACATTTGGTATAAAAGTCATATGCAAGTGGGACTCATTTGCTTTTACAAACTAATTTGATAGTCAATATGATGGAGCATGAGGTGCTTTTTTTCCTTTATCGTAGTCATCATTTTTATTTTAGCAATTTTTTGGAGATCTTTTAAAAATTGAATATCAGGAAAGAAAATATATAACCAGAAAAAAATTCGTACTTGAAAGAGGAGAATATGTCTATGCCATCTGTCTTTAAATTAATCACCAACTGTTTTTATCTAGGTGAATGTGACAACTTATATTTTAAAAGTCAGTAAGACAACAAATAGAAAATATAACTGCCACCTACTTTGAAAATTAATTCAGTGAAATGTTTTATGTTCTTTCAAAAGTATCTGCCTGAAGTTTAGGATTCTATGTTCATCAACCTCAAAGACCTGAACTCTGATTACATGGCTGACAAACTACGGTTCTTATATACTGTGCTATGCATCTGTCCGTTCTCCTTCCCCCTTGCCTGGTTTATAGTGACCTAGGCTTCTTCATTCCCCTTTTTCTTCTGAGGAAAACTGCTCTCTTCACGCTCCCCTGGACATTACCCTTCATTTTGTTTCCCCTGTACCCCTACCCCAAAACATCTCCCATATTCTCAGTATCAATTGAAATGTTGCACTAATGGCACGTTGACATTTTATTTAATGTTTATGAAGCGGAAATGCATCTCTACCTCTCATATGTCACCTAATTTTACCTTTAGAATTATAGCCTGGTAGTTTACTTTTGTATATTTTTATCTTTTTTTGAGCTTATTTATTAATTGCTTTATTAAATTTCATATTACTGAATACAAATATGGTCATAGAAGGTACTTAAACACTTGTTATCTGGATGTTAATAATCTGTTTCACTCTTAAAGATATACATCTGACATTGTCAAAAGAGTTAATTATGGGGTTAAAATGAAAGGTTAAAAAATGGGATAAATATGATGGGAAATTCCTTGCTACCTGTTGTATGTAATATCATTATATGTGCCTAAGAAAAACATTACAGACCACACCTCTATCAGGAACTGAACCTCTATCACAGTCAACTTTGTGTCAGGGCTGAAGATGGAGCTTGAAATAACAAAATAATTAATTTTGATTGAACTTAGCTGAACTTGTTCTTATTGTTGAGGCAACCATTATTTCTCATAGCTAGTACATGAACTTGAATGTCTATGACATATCTTGCCTGCTTTATAAAAGTATCTGAAACTCTTTAAATAGCAAAGAAAAAATAATATAAAGTGGAGGAATGAAAGGAGAGCAATACATTTAACAAAAGTCAGTTGATATTTATTGTCAGGCATCTGACTATTGTTAATTATTGAATTTGGACATGCTACTTTCATTTGAATGACACAAAAGGTAGAGAGAATCATACGAGGTGTTATAATTCTCATGCCCTCATAGCAAAGTGTATAATTTGGCTTATAATGGCAATATTTTTTTCTTATACTGAATTTAAAGAGGAATTCTTTACCCCAGCCCTTCCATTAGGGAAATGAGGTACTTTTTTTTTTGTAATTGCATGCATTGTTCAAACAGTTTTGGAATTTGGAGTTGAAGGTTCCTAAATTTGGGTCCTGGGTTCTGATAATAGTTTTATTGTTGTTGAACACATTCTCTAACCTCTAAGACTGAGTTTTCTCATATGCAGAATGATAACAATATTAGTGCCTATCTTATAAAATTGTTCTCAGTCCATTGTTTAAGCCTGTAAATCTAAATTTTCTCATATGCAAGATGAGAACAAAATTAGGTCTTATCTTGTAAAATTTTTTTAAGTCAATGGGATGTAGAGTAGAAAGTGCCCAATAAATGATAGAAATATGACACTGTTATTGTTTCATGGAAGGCTAATTTATGACACAGATGCAGGCTAGATAGAGAGAGGATTTAGAAAGGAGCATTTTCTCTACAGTCATTTTTCAATATAGATAATCCAAAACAAGCTCGTCATGAGTCAACTTGAAGTGATTTTTTTTAATGATCTATTTCAAGTGTTGGCATTTTACATTTATGATCATAAATATAATTACTCTGAGAAATCATGTTGGTCCCCTGCTGCATAATTAAAGAAACTATTTTATTTTTACATAAAACACTAAAGTATGAGCAACACCAATGTCAGACGACCCCAAAATGCCAGGCTCTGTTCCCAGAATCCTTTTGCCCTACCAGTATGTGCCTGGTTTAGAGAACTGAAAGTTTAGTATGGGTCATTTTAGCAAAAGAAAGCCATTCCACAGACCTCATGCATCAGAAAAACAGCAGGTTATTTGGAATAAGCAGTCTGGATGGAACACATACCTAATACAAGCAGTCTATCAAAACCTCTAGATAATCCTTATATACTTTTTAGTCAGTAAATCCTGCCAATCTTTACAAGGAGTTCTATCAGGGATAAACATGCTTCAGTGTCCTTGAAGGGAAAGGAGTGGGCTATAGAGCCATTGCTATTTTTTCCATTCCAAACCACAGTGGAATAACAAGACTACAATAGACTTCTTAGCATTAACAGTGAAAGCTATAAGAGAGTGAAGTATCTCCAGGCACATGGTCATTGCCAAAACCATACTCATTAAATTACTAAATTGTTGATGTCATGTTCCTTGATGTTTTTAGTTATTGTACTACTTTCCTGTTTGTGCTCCTGTTTGTAAATACTTCTAGATTTACCTGTACGTGTTTACAAATCTCTCTCTGTTAGACATTAGTGCTTATATAGTAAGGTTAATTTTTTAAAGATTTTATTTATTTTTACATAAAAGAACTGGGGTACAGGCCAGACGTGTGGAATGTGAGAGGATTCATCAGAGACAGAGTGGGGAGCAGAACAGGCAGACTAACTGAAATACACTGCTGAGGGGAGCAGCAGAAGAGATAGGAGAGGTCTGCTTGTGTTAGCTCCCCAGCCGCGGATTGAACTTGTTCTAAAGTGGCTACTGATAGCTTGATAGTGCTGAGAGTTAGCCCCTTTAACCACCATAAATAAATAAATTTTTTTAAAAACTCACAACTAATTCCTGAAGCCCATAAATTATTAATTAACTAGTAACTTCCTGTATAAGATAAATAAAAATAAACAAACAATAGTGATGAGTAACATCCTGTTGTCATAGTGATAACTATGGAGAGGATACTTTTTATTAAAATATTGGAGAGGATACTTTTAACATATTGGTGTTTTAAGATGTAAAGAAAAAGTAAAACTACGTAATTATATTTATATATAAATATATCAGAACATTTAAAAATATTTTCAGTATTTAAAAATGCACTAACAACACTTTTTCTTAGTTTAACATAATCAGAGATATTGATATTTTATTCTTTGCTAGAACTAATAAAATAAATGAACTCAAAATACATTTTTTTTGAAACTAGGATAGAAACAAGCCAGAAATTGTCTTTGAATGAGAACACACACTTTCTAGGGCCAAGTACTCTCTAGACATGTTACTATGACTGAGGAAAGAACAGAAAGCACTAACTATAGTGCAGACTAGAGAGTACCCCACATTTTTGCAATGCTGAAGCTATTTCTGTGACAAAGAATATTTTGTCTCCAAGGCACCATGCAGCCAGGAACTCCTCACATATGGACTAATTGGCAGGACAAGTGTGCACTGCATCACAAGGACTGTGTCCTAGCAGACTTGATGGAAACTTCCTAACAACAGGCTAAGGAAAGCACAACTCAGCTAATAATTCCCTATGAGTGATTCATCTTTGACAAAGCTTGAGGTCACATCCATGCAATATAAGAAGGCTCTGTGTGGATGTCTAACGTTCCACGAAGTATATCACTGTTTTGCATATATAAGGTCACTGAGAGGCATCCATTCATTTTCTTCTCCACTTACAAGGACAGCTTTCTTTTCTCATTTGGATGTTTGCTATCAACATCCGGACTTATTCAGATGATATAAACACTCTTTTCTTACACAGCTCAGATTATCAGCATGATCATCTCCTGGCTATAAATAACTGGAATATCAGTTACCCTGCTCCCTCCCTCACACAAGGCGGATGAGAAACTCCTACTCCTCTCCAGAGGAAGCTTGTATTTTGGTTTCCAGTTATGGTTTACAAAAGACCTAATCCACAATGTTTGTCTATTTTTACATCTACAAAAACTGAGCCTAAGAGACACTGGAGCTATTTAGGATACATTTGCTCAGCCTGCCACTTTAGCTCCAGGACATTTGAGAGGCCCAGTCTTCTGTCTGTTTCTGACATGGTTGCCTGCTTAGCCCAGGTGACTCACAAGGAGTGAGTTTTCTTCCACTCAATCTTTGAAAAAGTCACCTTGAATTACTATGTCACTGTCAATTTCAGACAACTTCATCCATGGTACAGACCAATGATTCTTTTTAGCCACCAACTCACCTGATAACTTGTATTATTAGTATATTCTGTTATTATATTTTTAACATTAGAATAAAAAAATTAGAGCTAGAAGGAAATTTCTAGATCATTGGAAGTCCTCTTCCTTATCTTAGGTAAGAGGAAATACAGATCAGGCCAGGTACTGATAGAAGTATAGAAATCCTATGAACCATGGTAAAGTTGAAAGTTTTTATACAAAACAAAGTCATGTGATACTTAGGTACATCATTCAGAGTAGTAGCAAAATACTACTAGTAGCAAAATACAGACAGGTGGATGACATCCTAAATACATGAAAACTAAGTCTTGTTGCAGGTCAAAAGGCAGCTATGTGAGTCTCTGTATAAGAGGTCATCTTTAAGAGAAAGAACATTCCTGAATGATTTGGTTGCCTGGTTTCTCCTTGCAAGCTAAAACTCTCAGGTTTTCTTTCTACCATTGATTTCAGATGTTCTGAAGTTTGATCTAAGAAATCTGAAACCTAGAGACTCCCATTCCAAAAAAATGGCAGTACACACACACACACACACACACACAAAAGGGAGATATAAAAAAATAGTCATTATATTTTTTTAAAGTTAACTGATTTTTATCAAAAGTAATTTGATTTTCTGTTAATTTGGTGCAAATATCTATTTTTCTATGGATGTATCTATGCAAAGTTATTAACTACTGGAATAGAGTAATATATGTCTTTTATGTTCTTTTAACTTATTTTAAAGTAATTTCAAGGTAGAGAAAAAAAGAGTTTCAAATATAAGAAAAATTTGAATGACTTATATTACCTTAATATAGTTATCAGTCAGTAAATATAACATAATACAAATCTACAAATGTATTACAACTTTGACAATTTTCTCATAATGTCCATATGGAATTTTCACCTTTAGTGCAAGACCTGAGAAGGATCATACATTGTAGGAAACTGTCCTTTTTCTATAGTCTATCATAGGGAATAGTTCACCATCAAATAACATTGATGCTTTGAAGAATACAGGCGAGTTTATTTCATAGACTATTACTGAACATTTATTTGTATGCTGTTTTGTTATACGTACATTTAGGTCATGACATCCTGATCAGAAATTTAAATCTGAAGCTATCTCATATCTTAGTATGGATTATCCATACTATCCATACACCCCTCTTTGGTGATGTTAATTGTGATGACTGATCTATGTATTAGCTATCCACTATATAGTTAATAATCTCCTGGGCCCCTGTCGTGGCGCAGCGGGTTGAGCACTGCACCGTGAAACATCCGTGGCACAGCAATGCAAGTTCGATCCCGGGCCAGGGAAGGGATCTGCATGCCGCAGTTGCCCTCTCCTGCCTGGCCCGCTGCTCCCCTCAGGAGTGTATTGCAGTCAATCTGCCTATCCTGCTCCCCACTGTCTCTCGTGAATCCCCTCAACCCCCACACCTCTGGCCTGTACCCCAGCTCTTGTATGCATAAATAAATAAATCTTAAAAAAATATTCTCGGGCCTCCCTGGTGGCGCAGTGGGTTAAGCAACGCACTATGAAGCAAACCGCAACCACTGCAGCACGAGTTCGATCCCTGCTGCCGGCCAGGGAG